>CM034155.1:290880558-291515612 GCA_019776745.2 Taxus chinensis
CTTGACAAGTTCAATAATGATGGATTCTAAAAAATTTACCACACCTATGGAGACAAGACTTCAATTGTCTCAAACAGATCCATCAGCACAAGTAAATACAAGTCTCTATCGGCACTTGATTGGGAGTCTCATCTACTTGACTTACACTAGACTGGATATGAGCTATGCAGTCAGCTATCTTTCATGGTTCATGCAAGAACCAAGGTTTTCTCACTAGAAATAAGAAAAATGGACACTGATGTACACCAGAGGAACTGTAGACTATGTCCTAGAATACAAGAACAACAATAACTTCTTCATAACATGATATTTAGATTCAGATCATGCGGGAAAATTAGAGGACAAGAAATCCACTTCAGGATTTTTATTCTTTTTGGGATCTGTATTGATATCATGGGGGATTAAGAAGAAAATTTGTGTTTTAAGATCCTCCAAAGAATCATAATATTGTGTAGTAGGTGGAGCTTTCTGTGAAGCAATATGGATCTGAAGTATACTTGAAGGATTGGGAATACTACAGAAATATCCAACAATCCTACATGTAGGCAATTAAGGAGTAATAAAACTTGTTGGGAATATAGTTTTTCCTGAATGCACCAAACACTTTGAGGTGTAAGTACATGTAATTCATGAACATGTTCATAACATCAACATCCAATTCCAACATTTCCCTACAGAACATCAGTGTGTAGATATCTTCACAAAGTCTCTTGCACATCTAAAATTTGAGGAATTCAAATTTTCTCTCTCTTGTTCACTTCAAAATATGCTGAATTAAGGGGGGAATTTTAGAAATAAACTAACACTTAATTCATTATACAAGTTAATGTAATATTGTAATAAAGTAATTTTTTATTACTTAAGTTAGCTTAGATAAATTCAATTATTAGCGAGTTGTCTTATCCCTTAGTTTTTGGTATCATGTTCTATCTTGCATATTTTGTTCCTAGATGATTTACATGAGGGAAAATAGGGAAAGTTAGGGGAAATATGTTATTCCTGCATATTTTCTCAAATTAGGTGATCTGTTTCCATATATTGTGGATGAGATAGAAGTTGTCTAATATCTATAAATATTGTAGCTCTCTCATTTTTTGTAATGCTTGATTATTATATTAATAAAATACATGATGCAGCCTAGAATTTACCATGAATAACCTAGGAACACTGATACATCATTCAACCTAGACTGAGCGCTCACCCAAAGCACACAAAGGTACCAGGACCCTCTTTAGGATGTTAACATGATGAAGACTTAACTCATTCAGATCCATAAATAACATAACATTCTACATAGCATATTCCAGATCTAGATCTAAAGAGTAATGGTTTAAAATAATAACCATAATGAATTCAACCATGAAAGAACTAATTACAACCATGATTAACATCTTGATTCAGCCAATACACTCCATTATATTAAAAACAACAAATACACAGAAGCTTCTTACAATATTTAGTATCATACGCTCATGTGTGAATCAGTCTAGCAGCATAGCTTCATAATAGATCACTCTTTCACACACACTAAACTACACAGCTCACTCTATAGTTTTATAGGTGGGGATTTTCCCTTTGTCGCTTACATAATTCCCAAAATAGGCTACATGCTGAAAATAGCCATGCACCTTTACAATAATAGACACACATGCAAGTGTGCTAATAATAGACCTCTGATAGTTGACCGACAGTGGTAATTATATTCTTAGCTTGAACCCATGTAAAGCACTTAGAAGATTCTCTTCCAAAAACAGCCTATGCGTGTCACGCAAGTATTTTATCTGGTTTGTGTGCTCTACACGCTATCTCCAAAAATAGCTCGTACTTAGGAAATGGCTAAGTCTCAACTCTGTCCTTGTCTTTTGTGTGTGTTTCCTTACCTACACTTGCATGCCTTTTACTGTGCCTTATTCCTATGCATGAATATTCTATGTACCTTCTCCTTAGTATCATACTCTTGTCTGCTCAACATTACCCCACACTGAACCTCATTTCTACCCCAAAAATGGATGCTCTTTGAAAAATAAAGATTAAATAATGAGAATGGAAAGAATTGAAAGAATTATTATTCAAATAATGAATATTTACTCTGCATCAACCTCTGTGTCAACTAGAAGAATTAATTCTAGATATTCTTCTTTGATTTGAGATTCTAAAATTTTCCAATCATTGAGTGCAGCCTTTGTCTTTTCTAGAATGTCTGCTGCAATAGAATCTAACTCATACTCGACAATGTCCTCTTTCTTGTTTTGTAACACTAAAAAATGTTGGACGTAGTAGATATTCTCCCCTCTAATAGATCTAGCTTCTGCACTATTCATTTCCCAATCTCATCCAACCTTTCCTTATGGGGATCCTGTGTTGCTGCAAGGGCGTCACGCTTTTACTTGACTAGATCCAATCTCTCTGTGCATCCCAATGTATCATATTTCATTTCGTTCAGGACCTCATTGTCTTTGAATATTATTCTGATTCTTATTATCACCTCTAGAGCTGCAAAAATATTTAATGCTCGGTCTGCTTTCTTCATCTCCCCATACAAAGTTTGAAGAAATGTTTTATATGATGAAATATTTCTTAGCACTAAAGCCTTATCTCTATTTGCTTCCCGCACAAGGTTCTTTGGTGTTGGCATGCGAATAGGTCCATCCTCAAGCACCAATTCAACCAATGTACGCACATAGTGCATAGCTAAAGGAAATATCTTAAGCACCTTGGATTCCAAATGTGGTCTTTCTTTTAGGACATGATCTCTAATTTCCTCTGCCATGCTGATGAAATCATTGTTCTTCTTCTGATCTAACTCCTTGTCTCCTTTCAGATGCGCTATTTATGCATCTTTAGATTTTATTTCTTCTCTCAGTGCCCTAATAGTTGCAGCCTTATCCACATTCCTTCGCGCTACCTCTCTAGATACCTTCAACAAGGGATTACTTACTTTCTCATCCAACATAACAATAGGCTTTATTGTTATATGCCTTTTCTGAGGTTCCTTTTTTAACCTTCTTGATACACAAGATTATTCACACACATAAAAATCTAGCTTGTCCATGTGAGCCTACATGGACCAGGACAATTGCTTCCTTATGCACGTGGTAGCCATGTCTTCATCCATCAACTTCCATCCATATAAATCCTTAGGGATCACCATGCTCTAGAAATGGACAGAGATAGCTTTACTTGTTTCCTCATCATAGCCCATAGACAGAACATTAAACTCTCCACTTGTTCTCTTCGATCTTGTCCACTTACGAACCTGAGCACAAATATTTGGAGCTGGATCTTCTACGTCTTGAAAAATACCTTGTTTTGTTTCTTCAGCCTCCTTCACTCCTTCCTCTCAATCCTTCATCTCTTCATCCTTGGGCTCCTCCACATCTTCTAGGGGTACTGGGGTGTCAGGTGTGCTTTCTGTAGACTCCTCCACTTCCTTGTTTAGCTTCAGATATCACCTTCTTTTCTCAATTGCCTCTTTTTAAGGAAAGAGTCACAGTGATCTTCATACTGATTGTGGTGTCCCAGTGCCTTGGGTCCTTGTTCTCCTAAATACCCTCTTGAATCATCACTCTTATGGAACTCATCCCACCTCCAAGTCTATCTCTTCTTCTTGCACATGAGGTGGAGTACTTGCGCGCTCAGCCTTCACTTTATCTGTGGTCTGCCTCCTACCTCTATGCTCTAAAATACCACTAAATTCATGCTCCTCTTCCTCCTCATCAACTATTATAGTTTTTGTGGGATGAGGAGTTGGCACATTCTCTATTGTATGCTCACCCTTAGGCATCCCCGGGAGCGCGAACTCATTCTCCACATACTTATTATTTTCCATCTTGGGCTTGATTTGAAGATATACAAGCACTGCTCTGATGCCCCCAAGTGCCAAGCTTACAGGTTTCATGCTTACGATATTTGAGATAAGCCTCTCAATATAGGTAGTCCATCCTGGATATACATATGTCTTTCTCAGAGTATGATAATCACAATCCACCTTGTCTGTGATAAAAGTCCGACAACACACATCAATAAACTGGTGGAATGATGCCTAGAAGTGGTGTGCTGTGAAGGCATACGGAAATTTTCACCATGGGCTCCAAGTCCCATTATTCATGGAAAATCACGTGATATAGAAATTTTGGTACACTGCGAAATGCTTTTCCTTTCCTACCAACGAAGGCAACTCCTTGGGTATGCGCCACTCCTCTTTGAATTCCATGTGGAGTATGTCATACCACATCTCTGCCTTCTATTTGAATGGACCACTCATTGACTGTTCACATAAGTATTTGTCAAATATTGTCTACAGGTGACTTGATTTCCATGTGATACCCCCATATCTTGTCCTTTGGTCCATCGGGCACTCCAATCTCCACAAATAATAAAGACATTAAAATAGTGCCAAAACAAATTTTGTCACCTGTGCATGTTTCTTCGAAAATGGTTTCTACTATGTAACCCACTTCTTTGTAGATCACCCCTTGAGACATTATCCTTGTAATGTGTAACGACATTGTATTTACTTGCGACCACCTCTCTTGGTCATTCAACTTTGTTACCAGATGTGTAACTACTTGTACCACTAGGTATTTCTTCAACTTGTCAATGTCCATGCCACGAGGACCCTTAGTATACCATATATCCTTTCATATTTACATGATTTGTACCCTATCATTTGAATCAATATCCAGATCTACTTCTGTGCCTTTTAATCTTGTCTTTTTTACAATGAAGGTGGATGTCATTCGAAACCTCCATCTGGTGAAATAGAAGAAGTCCTCATGGACTTTGATCATTATCCATCAAAACAATGGTTCATACTTGCCAAAATAAGGAAGCTCATACAATTGGTAAACTCTAACCTATTTTAGCAATTTCTCTCCAACATCATCATACACTAGCATATCCTCGGGTGTGCACTTGTTTTCCTTCATACTCAAAAACGCATCTAATTCCTTTTTGTTATCCGATGTGCGATGGTTGTAATCTCTGATATTAAACTTATGGATGTGGGAATCCCATTCTTGTCCCATTATCATGCCTTCTGGATACTTACAACTCTGATAAATCACTCTCGGGAGTAATTTCAATCTTTGCTAACACTTTCTTCTTTCCATTGGCTCCTATTATAGGTGCTTTCTTTGGTGCCATCTGTAACTCTCAAATTTCTATCCTCTAATGTTCAGCCTTTTATTTTCTGCAACAAGCAAGTCCAAAACCATAGTCTTGACTCCATGTGCTTTAGTTGAAATCACATTCCCTATCTGTTTCACAATGCTCTGCTTCACTCAAACCCTTCAACAATGGTAACACAAGCTTATTCTACGTGCACACAAATATTCTCTCCACATCTGGTTTCACACTCTCTGAACCTCAACATGATTCAATTAACCCATTGGCACTAATATCTTTTTAAAATTATTGTGATTACAATGGTAAGAATGAACACGCATCCCATCCTTATATAGATTTTCAAGAAGTTAGTGCATTTATTACTCCTTAATCTACTAACAATCATCTCATTAATTAACAAATTTCTCAAGTTTTGTGTGGTACATCTTCTCGCCCTAGCTATAACCTTCTAGCACGCCTTCCTACCTTCTGGAAACAAACTTATCTTTAACGCACTTCCCTACGCTTGAGTACCTTGCTATTGCACCTTTTCCCGATAGTCTCCATGGCCACTGTTTACCTTGTGTTATATTGTTCCTTCATTTTTAGATCTATGGTCATCATTTTAGAAGAAATATCTTCCCTAACAGCTCCTTTCCAAAATCAATATAACACATGTACCACTTTATTCCTCAATTTGTACCTGACTATGAACAATAAGTAACAACCACACCACAAAAATGGTATGTGTAGTCCTCTACATATAAAAATACTACAATTGGTAATTAACTTCTGGCATGCAAATGCGCTTATTACACAAAACACCAAACTAAATTGATAAAGCATAGTAACAAAGAAGGAAATACATTAAGGGAACACGAAAATGAAAACCTAAGCTAAATAGAAATAATTCCTTATTATAAACACTAAGAAGACTTATTTATAGTAGAACTTCAGCCTACTCTCGTTGAAGTAATCAGGTAACCATATTCCATCAAGCGTCTCTAATTGACAAGCGCCTGTGGAAAGTGTTGGTACCTGAATTTAATCTCCTTTAAAGGTGAAACAACATCATGGATTTGACAGGACACTCATAGGAATATAGATAATTATATATGTCATTTTATAGCTGGCGGAGCAGTCTATCTGACCCTTTAGCACTCAGGATTTGAAAAGGAGTGGGTAGCACCTTAAGAGGATTTGATCTATGCTCACTATTTTAGGTTGTGCCTTTAAACCAAGGTAAGAGAACCCTTTTGTAGCATGTTGTTTATGGAGGAAATGGAGATATCGTTCCTAATAAAGTTGTTAAAAAGACCTTGAAGAAAATATGATCAATGCAAAAAAATCTAACTCTCACGAGTTGTCACTCTAGATAGTGGAGATATTCTCTAGGAAAGGTTCAGGCTACTAAAGAAATTTGGAATCCTGATTGTTTCTGCATGTTTTGGTAGTAAAAATTTGTGCATTTGTATAAACATGTGACAAACATGGGTAGTATGGGTAGGATTAGTTGTTTTTAGATGGATTTTGGTGGGAGGTGAGGCAGGATGAACTTGATTCACCAGATCCTTGAGAGATTTTTCAAAATGGAAGACTAAACCAACATAATGACACAGAGTAGTTAAAATGTTTCTTTAACAAGAATATGTGCTTCAATGGAGGCCCAGATTAGCAATTTTTCACACAATCTATGAGGTTCTAACACAAAGGCTCGAGTTGAAAATCCCATCAAAACATCAAGATCTGAGCCCAATCACACCTGAGGTACACCCAGAGGCTTACAAACAATCTCTGTCAACAAATGAGAGAAAAATTATTTTAAATCATTTATTTCACTCCCATCTGAAAGATCTTCTAAGAAATGAAATTGTAGATGCCACTAAATTGTCACAAGGATTGAGACCTATGTGATTGAGATAGATTTTTATACAACATTACAATAGGAACAAGAAAAACTATTTGGAGTCATTCAGAAGTGAAACAAACACATTTTGCATAAGATCCACACAAAATAACTCGTGTTTGATTAAATTTATCAGTAGGGGAAAGTTTCTAGAACAATATCAGAGCTTGTCAATGGTTGTACACTCGCAACCACCTTGACACGATCAAATTCAATACAAAAGAGATATATAGGATTCTCAAACACCTTCTCAAAAAGGATGGGCTCTATCAAGCCTTTTTTCTATAAGAAAATCAGTCCCGATCGCTGACACTCCAACCATTTACATGATAAATTTGTGCCATTTATAACATTTACAAAAAAGCCTTTTCCCCCAAAAAATCAAGACATTGAGTGCCACCAGTGCATGCCATGATCAAAATCATGATTCCCAGAATCAAATCTGTAAAAAGTCACCAAGTGCTCAGGGGTGCAGATCTCTTTGAAAATCTCCTGCATTCAACTCCTTCCTCTAGTAGACCATTTTTCCCTTTACTTGCCAACCACTTCCACCCCTATTCTGTCCAATCAGGATCTTTGCATGCCTGGGAAGAAGAAATGGATGATCAGATTGAGCCTAAAGGTCAGATCTCACTTTAATGGTAGAAAAAATCACTTGATTTTTCTCACCAAACCCAGATATCAACAGGTCCTTCACGTGCCAGGGAAACAAAAATCGGGCCGAATCCAATAGTTAGATTGCATATTAATGGTGAGAGATGTTTACAGACCTTCCCCACCAAGCGAGGCCTCCAGATTAATGTTCCCCTTTGTTTGGCGTGTAGGAGGCTCCAAGAAATGATAAAAAAATAAAAAGAATATACATCCCCAGGAGCTCTGGAGTGAAAATGGCAGAGAAATCAGATACAGAGACATAGTTGTCATTGATTTCTAGTTTGAATTTGGACTGTCCACGTGGGAGATCCATTTTAGAGCGGGCATGCGGGTTCCTTTTTTCCTTTCACAACGTTTGGAAAAATGTCAAATTTTCACATTTTTTTCCACACCTCCACCTTTGAGAAATGAGCCTGACATGTGTCCTAAGGTGGGCCCCAAAGAAACCACGGCCAAATTCTACCATATCACCTCTTTTTTGGAAAAGGGGAAATTTTCCAAATTTTCCCCGCAGCTCTACCTTTGAAAAATGGGCCTAACACATGTCCCAATGTGGTCCCCATCGGAACCATACGTCCTTTTTTACTTTTAACTCATTTTTCCCAAAAGGAAAATTTTCCAAATTTCCCCCGAGAGTCTGTACCTCCGCCATTGACTGGAGCAAGCTTTGAATTTTCCTTTATTGGGATTGCAGACCATTTTGATGTTTTTATCTTTTGAATATCAGGGGGCAAAAAATCCAAGTTACCCCCGATGGTCTGCCTCCCCGCCCCTTTGACTTGAAACAAACTTTGACCACCTTCTTGTCAGGATTGCAAGCCATTTTGAGATTTTAATCCTTTTGATGACAAGAGGCAAAAAATCCAAGTTACCTCCGATGGTCCACTTCCCTGCCCCTTTGACATTTCAAACTGCCATGTGTCACTATGGTGCATCTTGAGATGATCCCCAAAAGTTGAGACTTTGAATGAGTGTGGGCTCGCCACGTGTCTCGGGCCCTTTAAGAAGTTGCTAAAAATTCTAAGGAAAGAAGACCCGGTGGAGACCTCCACGTGTCACTGTGGCACAACTTAAAAATCCTCAAAGCTTCAAAAATGATTTGGTAGGGGCGCACTTCCATTTTAGAATTTTACTCCATTTTCCAATTTACCTCCAAAGGCCCGCATCTCCGCCATTAGTATTTGCCACGTGTCCTCTTGCGGGGTCAAAGTGAGACTTTTTCCCTGCCACTTTAAATTTGCTTTAATAAATATCTGGTGGGGCCGTGGGGTGAGTTCTAACTTTTTGCCAAAGTATCCAAAAATAAAAAGTTCACAAAAAAACCCGCCGCGCCCCATCCAATTACAAGAAGCCACGTAAGCATCAAAAGAACCAATCAGATTTTGAGCAGGGCTATGGGACCAAATTTTCCTTTTGCCAAAAAGAAAAAAGTGATAAGTTAAAACATTCACCCGAAGTTCCTTGACCAACAAAAAGAAGCCACGTGACCACCGAATGTTGAGGAATAAATTTGACAGGAAAAATATAACTGTTAGACCGTCAAAAATACAGGAAATTGCCATTCACGCCCAAAACCTAATTTTTTGTTAAGGATGAAAATATTTTGAAAAAAAAATAAGTGAATCATGGTTATGAGCATCTTTTCGACCATGGGTTTGGATTTTCAAAGGCATACAAAGGTAAATTTATCATTTTCGAGCTTCCATGGTCGAGGAAAAATGGAAAAGCTCGCAGATTTTGAAGAAATTAGGGTAAAAACAAGGCAGACTCAGAGACTCTTTCAAGGAGGGACATGACAATGTATTTTTCAAATAACTTGAGGCATTCAAATAGAAGTAAAAACTTTCAAAACACCCACATCAAGAGACAAAATGTTTCAGAACACACTGACCAGATGAAAACAGTGGCAAATGGGGTGAAAAAAATGTGAGCACTAACATCAGCTCCGACTCGGGGATGGGCACTCCCTACGAGTGCCACAAGAACAAAGGTAGACCAAGTGCCAAAATATCCATTGGGCAAAGGAGTCAACTTACAGAGCACAAAACCAGAACAGTCTCCCAAAAATAAATAGAGAAACCAACAAAAATAGGCCACCAGGGGCCAGAATGAACAAGAACAAGAAAGACAGAAAACAAACCAACAAACTATCCACTGTACAGATGATGTTCACCTTGGTTCTGGGATTTAATCCAATAAATGCTTCAAATTCCTGCCATTAATAGGTAATTTGATCAATTATGCATCCAAATCCTTCAAGAAGAAGGTATGCTCACCAATCCGAATATCTATGGAGTAAGGGCCCATCCACAGTGCATCAAATTTACCGTGTTTTCCCTTATCCTCATGCCTGCTATCCCATAACAACACAAGATCTCCAAAATTGAAATCTCGTGGGGTGACCTTCTTGTCAAACAAATTCTTCATCTTCTCCCTGAACTTTACATGCCTTTGGTGGGATTCCCTCCTTTATTTATCAAGTTCAACAATCTGTTTAATGCGGGCATCATATGGACTCACCTCTTGAACCTCTAGTTGTTGCATGAACTGATATGAGGATAATTGCATATGGAGGGGCAGCAGGGCCTAATTTCCATACACCAAGTCAAATGGACTCCTTCCAGTGGATTTTTAATAGTAATACGGTCTACCCAGACAACAAAATTCAACTGCTCACCCCATTTTCTTTTGTTCAACTCCAAGGTTCTTCTGATAATCTTCAACAAATTTTTATTACCAGACTCAGCATGTCCATTTCCTTGAGGATTGTAATTAGATACATATGTCAAGTTGATCCCATATTATTTACACATTTCCACCAAAGGTTTAGCTCTAAATATCATGGCATTGTCAGCAACAATCTTGACTGGTACCCCAAACCTACAGATGATATGGTTCAACAAAAAATATATGACAATTTGGTGTGTTGCTCTTTAGGTGGGGATTGGCTCGACCCATTTGGTGAAGTAATCAGCGGCTACAAGAATCCACTTATGGCCATCACTTGAAGGGTCTGAAATATCACCAATGAAATCCATTCCCCATTGCTTGAATGGAGCTTCAATTGATACATGCTGCAAAGGAAGGGAGCCTGAATATTTCAGTCTTCTAGAGAAGTGCTGAAAACTCTCACATCTTCTAACCAAAAGAGTTGTATCCTTGAAGAGAGTTGGTCACCAATAACCAGCCCTTGGGATTTTTTGTGTTATGACCCTTCCAGCAAAATTTCCCCCACAAAATCCTCCATGGAGATCAGCAATTATCTTGGGGCTTCATCTTCAGTAATGCACCTTAAGAGAACTCCCTCAGGGTTCTTCCAAGCTAACCCATAATCAGTAATGACATATTTCTGGGAAGCCAACTTAAGGGCTCTTTTTTGGTTCTTACTTAAATACTTAGGGCAGTTCAAATGTTTGAGATAAAAAATTACATCTTTGTACCACTCAGAACTCATCAATTTTTAAAAAACATCTACCCTACCTCCTTATACCTCATTTACCTCAATAGTTTGCAAGTTTCTCTCATCCATAAGTTTAGCCAAGCCCAAACCTCTCACTAATTTCTTGGTTTGGATATCCATGTCATATTCTTGCAAATTGTTCACCCATCTGCACCTTTTGCTCGAGACTTCCATCTCTGATAAGATGTATTTCACCATGGTGTGGGGAACATAAGCAATAATCTTAGAAGTCAAAATGTAAGGCCTGGAAACCTTTGTTGCTTTCACCAAGGCAAATGCTTGTTTCTCCATAATAGTGTATTTCAGCTCGGCCCCCTGCAATGCCTTACTGAAGAAAGCAATTTGCCTCTCAGCCCCCTCATCATCCTTCTACACTAGGACAGAAGCAATAGTGTTCTCTGACACAAAAGAAAATAGTTGAAAGGGCTTCTTATAATCTAGAGTTATTAGAACAGGTGCATGCTTTAGTGCCTCTTTAATCCCATTGAAATCTTGGATGACAACATCCTCCCATTTGATGTCCTGGTCCTTTTTAACATAGAAGTGATTGGAATGGTCAACTAAGGAAAGTTTGATATAAATCTTCTGATGAAGTTTATCTACCCAAAGAAGGACTGAATTCCTTTCTTGGTTCTTGGAATTGGGACCTTGATGATGGCTTCTACCCTTTCTGGATCAATCATCACCCGTTATTGTGACACAATGTGACCAAGAAATTTTTCCTTCTACACACCAAAATGGCACTTCTTTGGATTGAGTGAAATGCCATATTCTCTACATCTTATCAACATCTTTTCCAAGTGCAGCAAGTGATCAGATTTCTTTCTTGAGAACATAGTTAGATTATCTTGGTAGACAATAATAAAATCATTGATGTAACCAGCGAAAGCAACATCCATTGCTCTCTGAAAAGTTTCTCCAGCATTCATCAGACCAAAGGGCATCCTGACATATACATAAGTCCCCCAAGGAGTCGTGAAGGCTATTTTATTTTTATCTGATTCCTTCACCACAACTTGGTTATAACCAAAGAAGCCATCCAGGGTAGAAAGTAGCTCAGAACTAGTCACTAGCTGCAGCATGTTTTCCATGTTTGGTAAAGGATAATTATCCTTCATTAATGCCCTATTCAGATTCCTGAAATCCACACACAGCCTGCTGTCACCATTCTTCTTTCTGACTGGTACTAGGTTTGTAACCCAAGAAGTATAACTTGTGGGTTGAATAATCCCTCCATCCCTCAGTTTCTTAAGTTCTTCTTGCATCTTAAGAGATAGGAGTGGATTGATTGGCATCTATTTCTACCTGAATGGTTTTTCATTGGACTCTAAGGGAATCTCATGTTAAAACAAATCCTCTCTGTATGCCTTCAGCTCATAATAAGTCCAAGCAATACAGTCTTGATACCTTTTCAGAAATTGGATGTAGGACTGCTTTTCTTCCTTGTTGATATTTCTGCCTAACCAAATCTTCCTTGGTTTCTCCTTTTTGCCAAGGTCATGATCCTCAATATCCCTTGAGGCTATCATGCATCTGTTAATAATGCGATCAACATTATCAAAATTGGACTTGAGAGCAACCAGCCCTCCGGGAATGGTATTAGTCTTTAGTTGGATGATGCCTTTGCCAAACAAGGTTTCTTTATCTTCTGCTACTCACACCATTAGCTCCCAATCAATATTTTGATCAGCGAACTCTCCTTTATTCTGCAAAAATCTTCTAACCTGAGTATCATCATCAAAAACTTACCAATGCTTAGTATTGTTAGGTACAGATGGCCTTGTTAACACCTCAACATCATATTCACAATATGGGGATACTATACAATTGTCAAAATGAGACCCCAAAACTGCAAGTTTTTCTACCAAGTAATTTAAATTCCTATCATGATGCACAATGTTGAATGAATCAAACATCTCAATGAAATCCCAAACTGCATGCTTGTATTGTTTCATTCGCTAATTCTTTGTGGCATACAGTTTTCTGACTTGTGTTACAATTAATTCTGAGTCTCCCTTGACAATGATGTCTTTAACACCATATTTACAAGCAATCCTTAGACCTAACAATAGTGCCTCATACTCAACAATGTTATTAGTGCATTCAAAGTTAAGTTTGAAGGAAAAGACAAACTCTTCCTAGCCTGGGGAGATCAGAACAACACTAGCACCCTTCTCGAACCGGGAGCAAGCCCCATCAAACAATAAAATCCAAGGAGATCCTACCTATTCAAGACATTTGCACTCTTCAATCTTGTGCTCTTTTCCATCAACAAATCCTATGAATTTATCAGCATCAACACTTGTGTTTTGAACTTCATAAGATGCATTGTTGGGATCTTCAATAAGGTGTAACATCTTATTTTCCCCATATAACTTGACAAGGCTGCCCTTAATTGGAATGGTGGCATAGGACATATCCATTTGAACACTCCCAACAACACTTGTAGCCCATTTTCTAGACAACAACATACCCCACTTGGCTGGGAAGTCAACAATAACTACATCAAGCTTCAAATTCCTATTTGGATAGGCTGTAAGTTGTACCACCAGACCCTTCACACATCCCACCACTGGCACCTTTCTGGAATCCATAGTAGTACACTTCCCATATGTTGTTGTTACCTTGATGTCCAGCTCATTCATGACCTCAAGAGGCATAAAATTGCATGATGCCCCTGCGTCAAAGATACAGTTGTGTAACAATTTGTCTTTAATGATCACAATGGTGAAGAATGGATCCACATTCAGCTGAGAATCTACTAAGGATGTCCTCAGATAAACCTCAGGTGGTTCATCTAGCTCTTCTGATGCTAGTGGTGCTTCTAGTTCTTCAATGATTGGAGGAGTCTCCATAATATGTACATTTCTACCTAGGGCAATCTTCTCTTCTTTCAATCCCAAGTATTCAAATGCTCTCTTTTTGTGCTCAGGAATCCTAAGCAACTCAAAAATTGGAACAAAGACTTTGATTTGACTTAAAACTTGGGCAATGTCATAAGGGATGGATTTTGGCAAGGCAGTATTGGAAGGAAAGCCAACACATTCACTAGGTGGTACAATATTTTTGACATCTTGGGCATGAGGAGGGGTATGATTTTTGTTTTGAACTGCAGGGCTTTTGACAGATGCATCTTTCTTAGGAGCCTCTTTAGGTATGTTTGAAAGTAATGGATCTTTTGGCTAGGCTTGAGGCCCTGCCCCTTTGACAACCCTACTTCTTGTGTTGTGTTCCTTTTCTTGAGCCACAACAACATTCATCAGTAACTATCTATCTTCCTCAGATGGGATTCCTTCATCATACTTCTTTATCATTAAAGACCTTAAATATTCAAATTCATTATTGGGAAATTCAAAATCTTGTACAGTATCTACTTATAGAATATGAGAGGGAGGAAGAATAGGTACCCAATGGATGAAATCCAAAAAATCAGCAGCAGTTCTAGCACTTATTACCGCAGTTGAAGTTGTTCCTTGTTGTGAGCTCATGGAGCAACCCATCATGCAAACATCATCATCATTTTCATCATATGCTTCTTCTTCTTCATGTTTATCTTCCTCACGTGGAGCATGGGGCATGAAACATCTGTCACACCAATCAATGACATCTGTCTCCTCCACAACAGATACTCTGGTTGCCAAAGGATCATGTACCGTTCTGTTTTCCTTGGCATGGGACTGCCTATTTCCAAATCCAATAGGTCCCTTGCCTGTATCATCAAATCTTTGGTGATTTGTAAACCTGTCTTGGCCCTGCTACTTGTGTTGACCTTGTGAACTTTTCCCAATCCCCTTTTCTTCCCGGGCTAATTTGTATGATATTTCTTTGACAGCCCCTACCAAAATTTTTATAACTTCTTCCAAATCAGCAGCCTTACTTGTTTTAGGCTTCTCTAGGTTAATTAGTTTTACACCTTCTCTTTTTGGAGGCTTTCCAATCGCCTTGATGTTATTCTCTATTTTCAGGGCCATGGTGAATGCCTACCTCAAATTAGTAGGGTTCTTGTCCCTGAAGTAGTAAGCAGCCTTTTTATCAAATGCATCTGAATATTTGATCAAATATGATTCATCACATGGCCTTATCCTAATAGGCAATCTCCTCAAGGTCTTATTAAACCTTGTGTTGAAATCATGTACTGAATCATTAGGATTCTTCTTTATGTTTTCAAATTTTGACAAAAGAAATCTAGGGTTAGTTCTGTCACCATACTGCAATATAAATGCATTACTCATCTCGGTCCAGGAATCTATGGAATTATCTGGAAAAGCTTTTTACCAGTCCCTGACATCTTCTTCCAAAGTATGGATAAACAGTTTGATATATACATCTTCATGTTCAATCTCAAAGTCTTCCATCATATTGATAAAAATATTCAGATGTTGATCTCCAGTTATAGCATTGTTCCCTTGGAACTTTGGTAATCTATTTCTTACATCCTAGGGAACTGCATATGGATAACCAACCATCCCTACAAAATTTATAGGTCCAAAGGTGTTTACAACAAAAGGGGGTCTAGGTGGGGGAAAGGCCATGTTGTTTTGAGGAGGTTACCCTGGAGGAGTGACAAATTGATAAGGGGCAGAGGGTCTTTGAAACACAGGAGTATAACTTTCAAAATGGGTATCCCCTAAAGGCCTTGTTTCTTGGAAATCTCTATCAACTTCTGAAAATACAGGTGCAAAATGAGAGGAAAACTTTTCAAAATCAAATGAAGGACCCTCCCTAGATGGAGAATTAAATTCCACAAAGAGGCTACCTGATTCAGAAGGACTTGAATTGTAGTCTTCAATAATAGGCTTATCACTTTCATCAATGGAGATCCCTTTTCTTGTCCTTATCTCTCTCCAGGATTTTCTTCCTTCTGACTTTTCCTAGCTCTGGAAATAGTGTCTAGCAGGATCCCTAGCAAAGAAATACCTTCTTCCTTCCTTTGCAAAGATTAGTAACAAATCTCACTTGACAAGGTTAAGACACTGGTACTCATCAAGAATCAGATCAACAGGGAGTCGCCACTAAGGATTTCCACCTTAGTTGTGCAAATGCAATAAATATGATCTATCAAATGTCTATCAACACTAGAAACTAGAAATGGAAATATTCTGACTTTTCTTTATCCAGATTTATCAATGAAATAACTTACAAATTTGAATACTTCTTACATGCCTGAACACAAGATAATATGAAATAGTCTCAGCAACTCAAATCAATTCCCAACAATTTTAAAACATTCCCCGGCAACGGCGCCAGAAGCGTGTTGGTACTTGAATTTAATCTCCTTCAAAGGCCAAGCAACATCATGGATTTGATAGAATGCTTAGAGGTAGATAGATAATTCTATATGTTGTTTTGTAGCTAAGGAAGCAGTCTATCTGACCCTTTTACACCTAGGCTTTGAAAAGGAGTGGGTAGCACCTTAAGAGGATTTGATCTATTCTAACTATTTTAGGTTGTGCCTTTCAACCAAGGTAAGAGAACAATTTTGTAGCCTGTTGTTTATGATGGAAATGGAGATATCCTTCCTAGTGAATTTTTTAAAAAGACCTTGAAGAAAATATGATCAATGCAACAAAATCCAACTCTCACAAGTTGTCACTCTAGATAGTGGAGATATTCTCTAGGCAAGGTTCAGGCTACTAAAGACATTTGGAATCCTGATTGTTTCTGCATGTTTTGGTAGTAAAAATTTGTGCATTTGTATACACACATGACAAACAAGGGTAGTATGGGTAGGATTAGTTGTTTTTAGATGGATTTTGGTGGGAGGTGAGGCAGGATGAACTTGATTCACCAGATCCTTAAGAGCTTTTGAAAAATGGAAGACTAAACCAACAGAATGACACAGAGCAGTTAAAATGTTTCTTTAACAAGAATATGTGCTTCAATGGAGGCCCAGATTAGCACTTTTTCACACAATATATGAGGTTCTAACATGAAGGATCGAGTTGAAAATCCCATCAAAACATCAAGATCTGAGCCCAATCATGCCTGAGGTACACCCAGAGGCTTACAGACAATCTCTGTCAACAAATGAGAGAAAAGTGATTTTAAATCATTTATTTCACTCCCAGATGAAAGCTCTTCTGAGAAATGAAATTTTAGATGCCACTAAACTGTCATAAGGATTGAGACCTATGTGATTGAGACAAATTTTGATACAAGATTGCAACAAGAAAAAGAAAAACTATTTGCAGACATTCAGAAGTGAAACAAACACATTTTGCATAAGATCCACACAAAATAACTTGAGTTTGATTAAATTTATCAGCAGGGGAAAGTTTCTAGAACAATATCAGAGCTTGTCAATTTCTGTATCAAGCCTTTTTTCTATTAGAAAATCAGTCCCGATCCCTAACACTCCAACCATTTGAACGATAAATTAGTGTCATTTGTAACATTTACAATAGAGCCTTTTCCCCCCAAAAATCCAGACATTGAGTGCTATCAGTGCATGCCATGATCACAATTGTGATTCCCATAATCAAATCTGCAAAAAGTCACCAAGTGCTCAAGGGGCATATCTCTTTGAAAATATCCCGCATTCAACTCCTTCCTCTGGTAGACCACTTTTCCCTTTACTCGCCAACCACTTCCACCCCTATTCTGTTCAATCTGGTTCTTTGCGTTCCCAGGAAGAAGAAATGGAAGATCAGATCGAGCCTAAAGGTCAGATCTCATTTTAATGGTAGAAAAAGTCCTTGGATTTTTCTCACCAAACCTAGATATCAACAAGTCCTTTGCATGTCAAGGAAAGAAAAATCAGGCTGAATCCTATAGTTAGATTACATATTAATGGTGAGAGACATTTACAGACCTTCCCGACCAAACCAGGCCTCCAGATTAATGTTTCCCTTTGTTTAGAGTGCAGGAGGCTTCAAGAAATGATAAAAAATAAAATAAATACATGTCTCCATGAGCTCTGTAGTAAAAATGGAAAAGAATTCAGATACAGAGACACACTTGCCATTGATTTCTATTTTGAATTTTGACTTTCCACATGGGAGATCCATTTTAGAGCGGGCCTGCGGGTTCCTTTTTTCCTTTTACAACTTTTGGAAAAATGTAAAATTTTCACATTTTTCTCCGCATCTCTGCCCTTGAGAAATAATCCTGACACATGTCCTAAGGTGGGCCCCAAAGAAACCGCGGCCAAATTCTGCCATTTCACCTCTTTTTTGGAAAAGGGAAATTTTTTCAAATTTTCCCCGCAGCTCTACCTTTGAAAAATGGGCCTGACACGTTTCCCAATGTGGGCCCCACCGAAACCACACTTCCTTTTTTACTTTTAACTCCTTTTTCCCAAAAGAAAATTTTCCAAATTTCCCCAGAGAGTCCGCACCTCCACCGTTGACTAGAGCAAGCTTTGGATTTTCCTTTACCGGCTTGTGGACCATTTTGATGTTTTAATCTATTGAATATCATGGGGAAAAATCCAAGTTACCCCCAATGGTCTACCTCCCCACACCTTTGACTTGAACCAAACTTTTACCAGCTTCTTGCCAGACTTGCGGGCCATTTTAAGATTTAAATCCTTTTGATGACAAGAGGTAAAAAATCCAAGTTGCCTCCAATAGTCCACTTCCCCGCCCCTTTGACTTTTCAAACTACCATGTGTCACTATGGCGCATCTTGAGATGATCCCAAAAAGTTGAGAGTTTGAATGAGCGTGCACTCACCACGTGTCTCGGGCCCTTTAAGAAGTTGATGAAAATTCGAAGGAAAGAACACCCAACGGAGACCTCCACGTGTCACTATTGTGCAACTTAAAAATCCTCAAAGCTTTGAAAATTATTCGGCGGGGGTGCGATTCAAATTTAGAATTTTATTCCATTTTTCCAAAAGGGAAAAATGTCCAATTTACCTCCACAGGCCTACATCTCTGCCATTAGTCTTTGCCACGTGTCCTCCTGCAGGGTCAAAGTGAGACTTTTTCCCCACCACTTAAAATTTACTTTAATAAAAGCCTGGCGGGGCCGCGGGGTGAGTTCAAAATTTTTACCAAAGTATCCAAAAATAACAAGTTCAAAAACAAACCTTTCGTGCCCCATCCAATTATAAGAAGCCATATAAGCATAAAAAAAACCAATCAGATTTTGAGCAGGGCTACGGGACCAAATTTTCCTTTGGCCGAAAAAGTAAAAAGTGATAAGTTAAAGCATTCACCCGATGTTCCCTGACCAAGAAAAAGAAGCCACATGACTGTTGAATGCTAAGGAATAAATTTGATAGGAAAAAGATACCTGTCAGACCGTTAGAAATACAAGAAATTGCCATTCACGTCCAGAACCTGATTTTTCGTTAAGGATGAAAATATTTTGAAACAAAAACAAGTGAATCATGGTTCTGAGCATCTTTTCAACCATGGGTTTGGATTTTCAAAGGCATACAAATGTAAATTGATAATTTTCGAGCTTCCATTGTTTAGTAAAAACAGGAAAAACAGAAAATCCTGTGGATTTTGAAGAAATTAGGGCAAAAACAAGGCAGACTCGGAGACTCTTTCAAGGAGGGACATGACAATGAATTTTGCAAACAACCTGAGGCATTCAAATAGAAGTACAAACTTTCATAACACCCACATCGAAAGAAAAAATGTTGCAGAACATGCTGACCAGATGAAAACAGTTGCAAATGGGGCGAATTAAACCTGAGCACTAACAGAAAGTATGTGAGTGATAACATACAGTCCTAACCAATGTACTTTAAACTTTCCTAGATGTCACAAAAATTTTAAATCATAAAGGAGTACCATCTGGACAATATCACGGTTATTATCCTTGATGTGTCTTTCATGACATGCTTTCTTCTTGGCCTTTTCCTGATTTTGACTCCAACGTGTTATTGCTCGTCTCTCATCCAATTATATCAATTTATCAATATGTTCTTCCGCTGCTTTCTCATCAGCTAGACCTCCAATGCATGCAATACATAAAGAAGGTAACATGAATTCCATAGGAAGAATGAGTTCTGTGCCAAACACTAACTGAAATAGTGTGGTTTTGTTCAACCTCTTATATGTTGTTCTATATGCCCAAAGAATTGCAAAAACTTTATCAACCCAATCTTTCCTTCCAACATCACATATTTTTGTCAATGTCTGGATCAAATTTTTTTTGAAGGCCTCAGTAGTACCATTTTCCTAAGGATGATAGGGTGTAGTCTTATGGTGCGCAATCGCAAATTCATCCAATAATATCCTGATTGTATCATTCAAAAAATGTGTGCCCCTATCACTTGTCAAACTTAACAGGAATCCATATCTTGTAAGAATATTTTCCCATAAAAACCTTTATGTTGTAGTTGTTGTATAGTCCTGGGTAGGTGCTTCTCCTGACCACCTTGTCAAATAATCTTTGCAAGTGATTATGTTGCGTGATCCAGTACTACGCATGGATGGCCAAATAGGACCCAAAAAATCTATAGCCTATTTTTCAATCGGCTCTACACTAGGAAGAGACCTCAATGGCATCTCATCTCGTTATCCTGGTGTACAAAGGTGCTGAAAATGATCACACACCTTGTAATATCCCTTGCAATCCTTATACAGAGTCTCCTAACATAATCCAACGAGTAGTATCTTGCATTTAGTAGCGTCACTTGCATAGTTCCCACCTACAATACCACCATGATTCTCTTCCATGATAGCCAGATGCTAATATTCCAGGACACAACGATGCAATAATTCATCTCATCCTAGCTTGTATAAGTCACCACTAATAAACATAAATAGTGTCGTGTGAATGGAAAGTTGTTTCTTCTCTAGGGCATTCATTCCTTTTGGTGCCATACCTGTATGTAGAAAGAAAACAATGTACTTTAACTCTGATGGTGCGCGTTGTAACCTATATAACTGTGCATCACAAATTATATCTTCAATTGTCTGCGCGTCTTCCCCTGAGTTTATTCTTGATAAATGGTCTAGCCCAGAGTTACTTTTCCCTCGTTTTACTACAACTGTAAAATCAAATTCTTGGATAAGATCACCCATCGACATATGTACCCCTGTAAAATGGGCTTATTGACCAAATACTTCAATGTCATGTGGTCATTATAAAACACAAAAGACATCGCTAGTAAGTACTCTCTAAATTTATGCATCACATAGGTCATTGACAAGGCCTCACACTCTATTGTTGTATATTTCTGTTCCACAGGGATCAACTTTCTACTAGCCAAACAGATAGGATAATCTATAATACCTTCTCCAGGATGAGCTAACACTGTGCCAATGGTCATGTCAGAGGCATCCATATGTACATGGAATGGTTGATTCCAGGTGGGAAAAAACAGGATAAGCATTGTAGTAAGTTTCTCCTTTAATGTCTCGAATCCACACTACTATGGTTATCCCCAGTAAAATGTCCCTTTTCCTTTGAGTAACTCTTCTAGAGGTGCTGCAACGTTAGCATAACCTTTAGTAAAATTTCTATAATACCATGTGTGAACCAAAATTCCATGCACCTCACTCTAACTGGTAGGATCCTTTAGGCCAACAATCCTTCCTTGTAGATGATATGCCCTAAGAAAGCTCCAAAAGGTATAGCAAATACACATTTCTTAATGTTCAACAAGATACTTAACTGTCTGCATCGTTCAAACGTTAAGCGCAAATTGTCACAATGATTTTTAACAAGTCCGTAGACCATCCAATCATCCAAATAAACCTGCAATAAATTGTGAATAAAGTATTTGAAAGCTTGAACAACTATGTGCAAAAATGCAACAGGTGCATTTTTCAAACTGAAAGGCATCACAGTGTAAGCAAAACTTCCCCATTCAGTTGTGAAAGTTGTTTTCTATTGATCCTCCTATGCAATTCAAACCTAATGATATCCAAAGAATCCATCTATAAATGAATAGATTTCGTGCCCTGCAATTCCTTCTAGTATCTCCTCTATGAATGGTGTAGGAAAAGGATTAGTGACACATGCATCATTTAATTCTCTATAATCTACACAAATCCTAATTCAACCATATTTCTTTGTACTGATAACAATAGGACTAAACCACTCCAATTATTCTAAGCGCTTGATGATGTCATATTTTAACATCTTTTCAATTTCTTCCTTAACCTTCACACACAGATTAGGATTCATTCTGTAGGGTGTCAACCTGACCAGGCATGCACCTTCCTTAAGCTTGATCTTCATCTCTCATAAGGATGAATGCATGCCTTTTAACTCATGGTATCCCTTAGGAAATAAGTCCTAAAAATATCACAGTAACTCAATGATTTTTTCCACTTCAGAGTCAGACCAATGATGGCTTCTTTAGATTCATCATTCGAGCTGATATTCACTTTCCTTTTCTTTATAGGCTCATGATAGGCATGCGTGGTATTATCTACACTTTCCAAAACCTCATGCCGACCTGTGGAATAATCTACATCCATATTTTCTACGTCTTCATCATCCACCAAGTAGACCATCTTTCCTCTCTCTTTCTCTAAGAAAGGGTGCTCCAGTTGTGTGGAACATGTCCTTTCTTCTTCATCAAAGTGTGATTCAAAGAATGTCCCACAAAATAACTCATGAATGAGTTCTTCCGCCTTTGCACTATCTCCCATTGTTAAACGCTTTATAACCTGTAATGCCTCTTCCTCTGGGGATTTGGTAGAGAATTAGTCAAAATTCTGGACCATCCCTGCAACCAAATCCTTCCAAATTCTAGTATCTCGATGTAGTTCTATATATACATACCAAGAACACGTACAATCTTCTAAAGTGGAATAGAATTTTTGCACCCAGAGTTAAGGTGGTAAAGTTTCTTGCTCCTCTGTCTAGAGTCTCTCACACTGTTGAACGTGGTGCTAAACAAGTTGCTTACCATGATAAGTGTAGATTCGAGTAGGTGCATTTCTCCTAGAAAACTGAGTGGAAAGTGCAATCATGATTTCATTCTATTAGGTAAGATTATCTATGAGAACCACCCACTAGCATGCTGTTGTCCCGCATAATGTATATGCCAACATATTTATTCTCTCAATTTGGTCTATCCACTATCCCTCCATGCTGCACAAGAATACCATAGGATCTCCTTCCCCAATGTACTTAGGTACCGAGTTGTTACCTATTTTTCTGATAGAATGAGGTTTGATCCTTCGTTCAACTATGGTTCTTACTTCGCACCCAACCAGTTTGTCAGTGTGATGGGCCCAATTATCATAAGTAATGCTTGTGGTATCACTAAATGACTGTGCATCTACCCATTGGATAATCCCTTGCTTAGATGGTTCAAGGACCTCTAGGTCATGAATGGCATGCACATAGACCCGGTTCAAGTATTCTTCACTTAAAGGCAACATAAGGCGTAGATTTTCCATCTATTAACGAAATAATAATTCTTTCCTCTTTGTCCTCAAAGCTGATATATCCATTATTAAACCATAGATCAACATTATTTGCATAGCATTAAGGGATCCCAAGTAGAGCTAGGAAACTATCTACCTATGCAAGCGCTAAAACCTTAAAATCCCTAGTGAACTTAGCTCCCTATATAGTAATGGATGCATCTTTTAAAAATCCAATGGGGGTGGCCTTAGTTTGATTAGCCATGAAAAATACATTAGAGGATGGCTGTAATGGAGGTCTCCCCACTTGTACCCATGTATCTAAGGTAAGAACATTGAATTCCATGCATGTGTCAATCTATATGTTACTCAAAATCCATCCGTCCAAAACAACATTTAGAGTCATTTCCTTATCATAGTCCAAACTATGAGGGGGAAGGTTTGCATGTAAGATCTACCATCCATTCTCAATACCTGTGCATAGAGTGTTTCCCTTTAGCCAATTCCCTAATAATGGAATGATATTCTCCTGATGCAACATTATGCATACTTATTTTAAATCATTAATATCATATTGAACTATCTTTGTTGCCTTCAATTGTTCCATCTTACGTGATTGCTATTTTAAACAATGTATTTCACCCTGAAGATTTTGGAGTACCTCCATGGTTTCTTGATAAACCTCCTTCTGATGGGCAGGATCTAGGTACCTTGTATGTAGAACCTCCTCCTTAGTGATGGCATGCTTCTGCTGTAATGTTTCTTAGGCATGCGTAGCTTCAACACATGTAGTAATATTTACAGGTAATACTTCAGGTTTTGGTGTCAACTTGTGCATCCACTGATTTTCCACAACGCGTTGTATCTAAACAATCCCTACACCTTTCTTTTCTTGTTTATGATTCTTACTAATATGCTCATATAAGTCTAGGTATTCCTCATAACTATGAT
Source organism: Taxus chinensis (assembly GCA_019776745.2). Classification (NCBI taxonomy): domain Eukaryota; kingdom Viridiplantae; phylum Streptophyta; class Pinopsida; order Cupressales; family Taxaceae; genus Taxus; species Taxus chinensis. The sequence goes on from CM034155.1 coordinate 290,904,922, forward strand.
TCTTCCCACAAAAATAACATGTAATATTTTAGGGACATTCAAGCCTATAGTGGTCAGGAGATCTGCATGTAAAACATTTTCTGTGAGGAAAATCACCTCGTCCACCAAAATGTATTTGGCCTCTGAAACCACCATGGTATCCTATACATCTGCCATGACCTCCTTCATAACGTCCTTCATTACGATCATATCGCGCTTGATTGTGATCATATTTCTCACCATTTCCTTTAGAGTAATCTCATACTCATGTCTGTCGTAAACCAATATCTATGGCATTATGGATATGACCAATCAACCTATAGTCTTCTGTATCATGAGTCGTGGACCTGAAAAATTTACAATAACAAGAGACGTTCTTCCTTATCGTGCATTGTAGTAATGGGAAGTGGCTAGTATCATGGTTAAAATGAAATATCTCACAGTCTAGCAGCAATGAACACACTAATATGTGGGGAAAACTCTCCTTGGTGTGTCCTTCCACTTCATAATCTATACAACAAATCCTTGTACGCGTCTCATGTGTTGAATTTGCTGATTGTTTCTCCAACTCCTTTTCCATAGATGCATTTTTTGCTTCCAAAAATGGGCTTACCCTAATGTCTATACTCCCAACTACCTCAGCGCATAAAGGTACTTCAAGTGCTTCACGCAGATTAGTATATGTCTTATGTGACAACACCCTTCTAAAAGGTGTGATCAGACCTCCAATGAAGCATTGTGCATCTTGTCTTGCATGAATATCATAAGAAAGATTACACACCAGAGTTTTGAATTGAGCATCATATTCCCTGACACCCTTAGTAGTGCCTCATTTAATATCCTTGAGTGCACTTATACTCTTCTGTTCGAACTCAGGGATGTGAAACTCCTTAAGGAAATCATATTTTAGTGTTCCCTAGTCTATGCAATTCTGATCATGATCAAACTTTCTGTACCAAATGTGTGTTCGTCCTTGTAACATAGTTATAAATTGACTATCCTTGTGCCCAGAAGCTAGTATCCCTTTCACGAGCTACAATATCTCACACATGTGCAAGCAACATCTTCTATGCCTCATATACTCTGGAAAATGAGAGACATCTCCATGTAAATGTTAGGAATCATTATGTTAGTGCTTACATTATAGTGTGAGTAATTACGTGAGTAATTATATGAAGTAAATATAATGTAATGTAATTGTAAATGAGTTGTTAAAACAACTCATAGTGATTAGATAATATATTGTTACGTGAGTAACAATTCACTTTGTTAAGAGATTTGTTGGTTAAAAAATCTCCATAATTATAGGAATATCTTTCCTATATATTTGTATGCTGCGGATGTTTGAGGAATAACATAGAAATATAATATTATTGTGTGTTATTTCATGTGTAAATCTGTTGCTGCACTAACATTTGGTTTCAGAGCAGGTGAATCTGTTGACAGAAATTAGATCCGATTGCTTCATGGAGTGCTAAAGCTGTTTAAGGGCTTCTCCAAATTTCTAGTTGCCCTGGTAATGTGTTTTCAGTCTTCAGCTATGCAACATAATTTGGATCTAATTTTTATTGCAGACTTCTTCCATGGTATCAGTTTGACATCTATTACAATTTAAGGTGTAGAAGAGTGTAGTTTTGACTACTTGATATTTGTTCCACATCAAGAGCATTTGATTCCCATACTGAAATTCACGGATTGGATGTATTTGGTAAAAGAAGGTTGTGTTTGTAGTTTAGGCATGAAGAACAACTCCAAATTCAAGTAAAACTCAGTCATGAACAGATTTTAGGTCTGGTGATGAATTCAAATATTGTTGGTACCATTGCAAAGATATTTAAAGCACCTTTCCAACGCATTTTCGGTTTCTAAAACGGAGCTTTGGTTGTCAAATTATGAGCAAATCATTCTCTCACTTCAATGAAGCCATGAGTTTTTGCAGCCATTTGTGATTGGCTAATTTTTTAATTTTTAGCAAAGACTATAGTTTGAAAATTTTAATTTTACTATAGTTTTTGTTTAATAATTGCATTTTAAGGGCAATTATTATGTTTTTAGCCAAATTAATATTTTTCCGACACCATTTTTCTGGGCCTTTCACATTTTTGGAATCCTCATTTCCTCCCAGTTCCAATGAGTGGTCACACGATAAATTTTCTCCATCCAGAGTAATTTTTTAATTGTTGATCCAATTTTAATTCAAATTGGGCCATTTTATGGGAAATTGTAACTTCAATAACTTTTGCATGGTAACTCGAAATCGAGCGCCGTTTTTTCAAAAGTGCATATTTTTTTATTCCCATCTTGTTGGTTCTAAGTTTGGGATAAAATAAATTTTTTTAAAAATTACCCTCTATTTTGGTCATCTTGTGGACGCATTATCAGTTGTACCCGACGTCCTGAAATAAAAGGTTTCACATTGAGGGGAAAAGCTTAAATAAATACAATGTGGAAACCATGTAGTCTCATGTTCAGATCCAGCTAAGTTAAGTAGCATATCAATGGGGGAAGGAGGCATCGGAGGAAGGAGGTCGAACAACAACCTCTCGTCAGTCATCAACGACGGGGCTGCGCAAAAGCTATGGTGGCATATGTATGGTGTGAGTATATTATTTTCAGTGTGGTTTCCTTTTTCTCAGTGTGCTTCAGTTTGCAGTGTTCTTGTTGCTTTGAGTGGTGTGATTTATTGTTAATACTGGAAAAGAATTATATAAGAGAGTAGAAAACTATGGAGATCCTCTGACTGCAGAGATCCTCTGACTACCGTACTTCGTTGGAAGATGATCGGTCAGTGAATACGTTCATTGGAAATGGTGATCATGTGCAGCAAGATCAAGACAGCAAGATCCAGTTAGTATGATACAACACAATACATTTTTCCCTTTCTGATTTCTTATTTGGAATTTCACATTGTGGGGGGGAATACATACCGATGTTCCATTCCCATTCTGCACCCAAAACGACTTAGTCAAGGAAAGTGTCCAGTGGCAGTGGCAGTTTTCTATGTTGTTCGAGATCGAGTGGCAGCGATCAATGACAGAGACTACGATTAAGAACATTACGATTCTTATAGGAAGTAATGTGAATTTTTTTCAGTATTTCTTCTATTGTGCAGTTTTTGAGATATGTCAGTTGTGTTTCCTACATAATTCCCTAAAGGAAAATCATTGTGAATAGATGAAAGCACAAAATAAAAGCAGCATCATGATATTGAGGTTGTTGGTTGTCCTTTAAAACCATCCCTGTTGAGGTTGTTGGCTGTCCTGTAAAACCATCCATGTTGAGGTTGTTGGCTGTCCTATAAAACCATCCAGATCATGAGCACGCACGGGCGGCATGCTGCAAAAAGAAGTGCAATTGTTGTTCTCCCATGTTCGCACTAAGGGGGGGAATGTTAGGAATCATTATGTTAGTACTTACATTATAGTGTGATTAATTATATGAAGTAAATATAATGTAATGTAATTGTAAATGAGTTATTAAAACAACTCATAGTGATTAGATAGTATATTGTTACGTGAGTAACAATTCACTTTGTTAAGAGATTTGTTGGTTAAACAATCTCCATAACTATAGGAATACCTTTCCTATATATTTGTATGCTGTGGATGTTTGAGGAATAACATAGAAATATAATATTATTGTGTGTTATTTCATGTGTAAATCTATTGCTGCACTAACAGTAAATATGTTGGGGTTGGTGTGGACCTTGCCCACCTGATCTAGAACCTCATGTGCTACCTTTGCCTCTAGAACCACCAGACCCACCAGAAATAGAACCACCTATACCACCTAATCCTCCACTCGTAGCCAGAAGCAGACCAGAAGATGTACTTCCCTGTGTTCCAAAACTAATACTGAACTATACCCCTACTGTTTGCGAGGTGGTACAACTCCCAGAAGTGAGTCCAAAATTATGTGTGCTAACATTCTGTGTAGATGATGTGCCTAAAAAGGCACCTCTAAAAAATAATGAAGACATTTCCCCTTCCATAATTGTTCTTTTCACTTGAATTACTCCTTCCCTTCTTCTACCCAAACTAGTGTGTTGACTACTTATCATAATAGATATTATAAAACCAAGTGCAAGGGCGAGGTTTCCAGGTAGATTCAGATGCATGTACCCGTGGCCTAGGTCATCTCTACTGGTGCGCTTCTTCGTGAGGCCGAGGAGGGCTCCCTGTCATGCTTACCCATATGGGGGAGTTCCTGATGCTCTTTCTCCATGCCTCCCACGTGAACTCCAAATCCTTCATGAGCTATATCTCTCTTCAACACCATTCGTTCTGCAATATCACGTTACTTCTCTATCTCCCTCTCACGCACCTTATTATACTTAAGACGCCTGTCTTCTCTCTACCTTTCTGCAGCTAGGTCTTCCAACTTTAACCAAAACTACTCTTGCCCCCATGTGTGGTGGGATTTAGCTAGCCATAGGTGTTTATTCCAAGTTCAGGGTTACCATCAAAATATTGATCGCCAATGGAATGCCTTTCAAGTGAGCTCCCCTGGGATATCATAAAAATTGGAACTCAGCTACCTCCAGGAAAGAATAAGTGGAAATTGAGTAATCCAAAATATAACTATTCAAAACTCCATGGAACCAAGTATCCATAGTGCGTGTCCAAATCAGATCTGCATCATAAAGGGCTTGAAATTATTCCTATGTCCAGACAAGTGTGTGATACCTCTAGTTCCATTTAGATGCATAAGCAACCAGCCACTTGTAAAACTCAACTGGAAAGATAACAAAGAAGCTCTCATACACACAATCATACAGATTTTGTTCTACCCATGTGTGTGTGTTAAACTTAGATCTAGTGTTGAACCTCTGTGCGTACTCTTCTTCTAGATCTTGTATCCACTCTTCAACACTTTCTAGGGTCAACCGATACATCTTCATCTCAAACCATCCTCAAATCAACTATAAAAGAGGTCCTGACAACGGAACCAATGATGCATCCTAAAATTTACCATGAATAACCCAGACACACTGGCACATCACTCAACCTAGACTGAGCGCTCACCTGAAGCATGAAAAGGTACCAAGCTCCTCTTTAGGGTTGCTTGTGCATGATGTTAGCATGATGAAGACTTAATGCATGCAGATGCATAAATAACATAACATTCTACAGAGCATATTCAGGATGTAGATCTAAAGAGTAACTATTTTAAATAATAACCATAATAAATTCAACCATGCATGAACTAATTACAACCATGATTAACACCTTGATTCAGTCAATACACTCCATTATATTAAACACATCAAATACACAGAAGCTTTTTACAATGTTTAGTATCATACGCTCATGTGCACATCAATCTGGAAGAATAACTTCATAATAGCTCACTCTTTTACACACACTAAACTACAAAGATCACTATATATTTTTACAGGTGGGGACTTTCCCTTCACTACTTACATAATTCCCAAAATAGGTCGCATCCTTAAAATAGCCATGCGCCTTTATAATAATAGGCACACATGCAAGTGTGCTAATAGACCTCTGACAATTGAATGACAGTGGTAATTCTATTCTTGGCTTGAACCCATGCAAAGCACTTAGAATACGCTCTTCCAAAAATAGCCTATGAGTGTCACGCAAGTCTTTTATCTAGTTTGTGTGCTCTACATGCTATCTCCAAAAATAGCTCGTACTTAGGAAAATGGCTAACTCCCAACTTTGTCCTTGTGTTTTACGCACGTTTCCTTACCTACCCTTCCATGCCTTTTACTGTGCCTTATTCCTACGTGTGAATATTCTCTTTGCCTTCTCCTTAGTATCATACTCTTGTCCTCTCAACAATACACAAACATCGTCTTGTTTGTGTGTAAAGATTCTATGTCAAATATTATTTTCAAGTATTCATTGTTAAGATTTATTTCATTAGATTTATTTCATTGTCAAGATATTAGTAATCCTGATAGTTCCTCTGCTATGGAGAAGGAGGAAGACCATGTCAATAGAATTGTAAAACTAGAAAAGGAGTTAGAGGTTTTGAAAAAAGAGCTCTAACAGGTTTCCAAGAGAGAAGGAAAAAGGAAGATGCGTGATGATCCTGAACATGATGATGGTCAAATTCAAGAAGTCTACAAGAAGATCAATTCATTGGATAACAGACATGGAAATGCAAAAGGAAGACATGACTGCACCATTTCTACTCTCAAGGCTATCTATACCTTCATGGTGTAGCATTTCAAAATTGTTTGCATGCTCAGTGACATATCTGCTGCCATTGTGGAATTGGGACCAGGGCGTGAGTTGATTCTCTCACATTTGGACAAGATGGATCCCTCCCACATCACTTCCTTAGCACTCTTCACCTCTCTGTAGAAGGTGAGGAAAAATATTGATAGAGTATACAAGTGAAGAAGATTGTTCTTAATCTTGGTTTACTATTTTTTTGCTGGTAGGATGTTGTTTTCTTACTACTATGTTGCAGTTTTTTTACTATGTGGACCTTTTTTATAGTTTCTCACAAAACTATAGTTGGCTACTCATGTATTATCTAGATGTTGATCCAAAATAGATGTATTAACCGCATTATCTTGATTCTAAGCCTTTTTGTAACAGGGTATAGTCCCTTGAAAACTATTTACCCATAATAAAAACATGAATATTATTACTTTTAAAAAATTTCCTTCTTTAAGATTACTATTATTAAGTAAGTATAAAGCTAATATTACACATGAATGCATGGAATTTCCTTTCATCATAGTTTTTAGGTATTGAATGTTATTATTTTCTAGCATTATGTATGAATGAGGTGAAAAAAAATGTTTATGCACATATTGAAGAAGAGGCCAATCTACGTTGTAAATTTTCCTTTAATTTACAATATATTTCGTGTATTCTACATATGTATTTACCAATGTTTCTTATGTATGGTTTGACATTTTTGTTACAAAATAGAAACTCTATTTCCCTCCCATACCAAGTTTTTTAGGTCTTCCCTTTATCACTGACTACCAACAACATATGATTGAGTACAAATATTTATATGCGACAGAATACATGAGGGTTTCACATCATCATGCAACCCTACATATCTAGTTTTTGGACCTACTACATAGACTAGGTTTCCCAGAAATCAAACTAGGGCACTTACAGGTGTGCTGATCCTCTCCCAGGAACCCCAGTCCAACGAAACAACACACATCTATTTCTTTTGGAGCTCTTGTGTGGTTGCATATGTAATATATTTATCTAGTCCATCTTACGACACAGTCCCAATAAGCCACCAAATCAACTAAGCTCTTTCCAACCCTTCTTTGCACATTAGGGTTTCTATTTTCATTAACCTAGCTGCTTGGGTCACTTGTTATATTTATTTATTTGTTATTAACATCATTTTAGTACTTTTATTTTTTGTTATTCCTAGTTAGATTAACTTATTTATTCCACATTTTAGTTAATCATATACCGTTGGAATCCCAATTGCTCTTTATCCAATTTTTTAGATATGACCCAAAGGGAATGAGGCCACAAAAATAAACAATAAGCCAGTTATTACTATACCATTTTACGATAGGTTCTAATAATTTATTAGAAATCAAAACATATGGGGATGGTTAATAGTTCATACCTCATTGTATACCTTTGGAAAACACTTATGAGCATGCTTGGGATCCATTTCCACCACTAGTTGCAATAGTGATTGTAATGGATGGAGACAACCATTTATAGGCCACTTATTTCCTTAAAAGCAGAAAAAAGTGACTAACACTATGATAGGGCCATGCGAAAAACCCTAGAATGGATGAGGAGGCACAATGCATAAAAGTGGGAGAACACTAGAACATACATGAAACCCTAATACAACCAAAGTTACTTAATCAATGTTTTAAGTTAAAAATTTTTCTTCCACGAATTGGTGTCTGATTATTCATTTTTAAAAAGTTTCCCTCTCCATTATTTTACCAAAAACATACTTGTATAGGGATTTATAACAGTTCATCTTCCAATAGCATGTTTCCACGTCAAATTCCAATTTAAGTTTTACGTGACATACCAACTTCAGAGTGGTCGGGTGACTGGTCATGTGACATACACAAAAAGTAACCTCCTCCCATGATTGAAGGAAGATTAGGAGGCTTCGTACACTTTATATGCCTCTTGTCAGTTTCCCCATTTGTTTTCAATATTATAGCTAACAACAATTATCAGGGTTGTGTCATTGAAAAAGATCCCATTAGCTGTCGCGGATCTTTTTTCTTATTTTGAAAATGATTAAACCTCTTATTTCCCAAAATATCCACACCGTTCATTGGTTTTTAAATAGGTGAGTGCTATAATGTTTGGCCACATTTTAAATTGATGGAAAAACTATAACTAAATCTTCTTGTGAAGATTTGGGGCATGTCATTTATCGATGATGCAAATAATAATAATAATAAAAATAATAATAATTGTTTTATAGTTCACAATGTCGGGTGTCCTATTTTTGGGTCTATAAGCGGCTTATAGCATATCAGACTACCTCATACTCTTAGTATATAGGAGGTACCTAACTGTGCTTCAAATACAAGGTGTAAATACCCTACCCCCTGTAGGATTTGAACTTTCCTACATACCTAAATGAGAAGGGGATGGATTATTTTTTTAAAAATAGTTTGATGTTGTTTTTTTCAATCGTCAATTACTGCATATGGTTTATGGTTTTAAAATTTTCTTTTATTATATTATATATTGTTTAGTCTTATTTGATCAATTCATATTGAATAATGTGTTCCTGAATTATTTTCTATTCCTGATTATTGAAATTATAATGAAATAATATTAAATAAAAGCTAAGGATATTTAATTTTGCGGTGGTTTTACTTAAAATGTTTGATGGACAATCAGTTACTACATATAAAGACATTATAAACATGATACAACTAGATAACACTATGTGCCATCTAAACAAATCCTTCTTCAAGATTTCTCATTTCATAGTGTATTTTAATAAATAGAACCATGCATAACACCTTGATTTTGGAATAACTGTCATTATATACCCATTGTAAATAAAACAAATATTCAGGGAAAATTGTAGTGGTGAATTTTAGTAGTTTGGTGAATAGTAGATTTCTGGGAATTTGATTTTGGCAAATACTACAACGGCGGTATCTAGGTTTCACCCAAAAATCCCATAAATAGTAATCTGTCCCATCTGAATGGCCAAGGAATTTCCAATCTAAATGTATATTTTTTATATTAAATAATCATGTGATTACCACGTCAGGATTTGAAAACATTAATGTTTTGCCAAGAAATCAACGCACAGGGATTTGAAAACATTAATGTTTCGCCTAGAAATCAATGCATAGGGATTTGAAAACATTGATGTTTCACCTAGAAATCGACACATCGATATTTGAAAACATTAATGTTTCACCAATAAATCAATGCGCTGGGATTTGAAAATATTAATGTTTCGCCAAGAAATATATGGAACCTTATTAGGCCAAGAAAACATTCTTGAAATTTTCTCGATATATACATAGAGGTGATGTTTTCCTGCGAATCGTGATTTTCCAATTTGTGTATTTGCGAAGTAGTATGATGGGTTGTTGTATTATTCCAATCATTTAACTAATAAATTAATCTACCAGTTTCATTATCAAACTAGGGTTGTGTCCTACGCTGTATGCAATGGATCCCTATGTAGCCAGTTATATTATTCAGTCTTTTGTTGGGGGGTTTCTGATAGATCTTTCTGAGTTTGCTACTAATATATGAAAACTCAATGTTAATCCACATAATTAAGTTACTGTGATAAAATACTCAAATGGAAATGTGCAGGTAGAATTGAAAGAACACAATTGAAATTACACACTCATAATTGAAACTTGCAGTAAAAGTAAAAGAACACGTTAACTAGAAATTACATAAGAGGAAATACACATTCTGAATGGAAATTTCAATAAGGGAAATAAACACACTTGAATAGGAATTGCATGAAACACACTGGAATAGAAATTGTAGTAAAGGAACTGAGTGATTATGACTTATGAGAAAACTATATGCGTAAGTAAACATAAACAACCTCTTGTCTCCTCGGTCGAGTGGGCCTTTGCTCTTCCTTAGGACAAAGGAAATCTTAACAGCTCAAGATCTTCAAAATGGTATCCACTTATATTAATTCAAATAAGTTCCATGACATATTTAGTGTGGAAAGGAAAAGTACTAAATGCAACAAGCTTTATCGCAGATTATAAATATTACCAACTACTACAGTGTTCTTCAAGGAGGTGTCTTTATATAGAAACATATGGTTAAAGAATACACCAAAATTACCAGCACTAATGTCTTCCACTAACAGTATTGATCAAGACTCATAAATTCCTATAGGACTGCTAGAAACAAGACCCATACTTATAGGCCGATAGATGGAAAAATTCTTCCACTTGTACACTCCAACTCCAAACTCGGGGATCCTTAATTGTATTGGCAATAAACGTTCATTATTTTCCTACAAACATCACCACATTTATCTCACGAAGTCAGTTAGTAGGAAGTTATATGGTTAATCAAGTTGCATGAGAAAAAGCAAGGAAAATGCATTAAAATCACTAAGATATACCTATACAAAGCATCCATATGCATTAGCAAATCATGTTTAAATGACAAATTATCAATCATATGAATGATATACTTGTTCCATGTCCCAATGCAACTCATATATGCCCTTCTTTGTGACCAAGCTGTTGGGCCATGTCATACTCTTCAAATTGGTCAGCATATTGCTTCCTGGTACCTTTACATCCCTAAGTATTTGAAATTACCTTGACCCAAGCTATGAAACTCTCATTTGACTGTTCAGAATTATTTTTCCAGGTTCTAGTAGAACTCAAGAGGAGAGCTGGTCTCACCTGAAGTCCTACCCATTCATCATTGTATTTCTTGTCAGTCCTTTATGATAACTGCCTTATTATTGTGATGAGGGCATCACCTCATCTCATACTCCAACTCAAATTTTGAGGTGAAATAACCTCTCTTCTCTTTAATGGTAAACTGAAGGTGTCCCATCTCCTGTCACAGGCCTACCTTGCTACCCCAAAGTGTTGCTGACTATAAGTTTCAAAGTCCTCCACACATTTCGGTAGTATTCTCAAAGTATTCTCTCTAATGCCAGCTTGGTAGTAAATAGATCTGAAGTTATTTTGCATAGCCACATCATTGTGATGTGTAGGCCGAATATAGAATCCTATCATGTGAGTTGTTTGATTGAAGACATCCATTTTCTCACCCCACACAATCTGATTCTGAAGCAAGGACTGAAAATCTTTTAATTGAAAATCCCCCATGAACAAGTTAATGAAGAAGTCAGGGACATTGAGAACTAACATGTTATGGAGGTAGAACTCACAAAGCATATTTTGAATATTAGGGGTACTGGTTTTGTAAATGGATAGAAAAGTATTACCAGTGGGAGATTCGTAAGGATCCTAACAATGAAACCTCAATAACTACCATGAGTAAAATTGTTCTTGAAAAAACATGTTGTAGGTCGACGATGGTTTCCTACAAGATAGGAGCTTACAGGCTAAAGGACAAACATAGTCCAAAAGAGATTGCAATTTTTTCATTTTTCATTTTTGATGATTTTTATCTCTCCCTTTAATTTTTTGTTTTCTTTATTTAATTCCAAATTATGAAGAGAAAATTGATTGATATCATTCAAAATGCTAAGACCTCTATCTTTTTGTCACTTTAGGTTGCTAACTTCTACTTGTAAAGCTGTGATTTTTCTAACCTTTTCTATTGTTCGCTGGGTAAATTCAGTTTGCAAAGACAAATTTGTTTCTTTCATACCTTTAAACTATTTTTTAAGGAATGCAATCTCCTCTAAATAACCTCCTAGTACATTACCTTCACATAATCCGTGGCTACCAATCTCCATTGCAATTGATTCCAGAGTGGGAATATGTGTTTCAGGTACAGAAGATGTTTACGGAGCTGCGGAGTTGATTTCTGAAGATGTGGGAATATCTGAGCTCTGTGGGATAGGGATAGCTGTAGTGAATATAACATCTGATGATTTTCCAGGAGGAACATCCAAGGTTTCTACCTCGCCCTTCACTTCCCGAATAGGAGCCTATTTGGGTATGGGCATTTTTTCCCCATTTTTAGATTGAGTTTAAATGGTGTATATACACAACTGATTTGGGGGCATATATATATACATATAAATGTATATATATACATTTATTTTTATTTTATTTTAGAGTATATATATTTATACAACTGAACTCTTTATATATATATATATATGTGTGTGTTGACTATTTGTTGTCATGTAAATGTGCAATAGGGAAATCGACAATTTCCAAGCACGACAACTATACCCCTGTGTTAATTTTTTCAAGTGTTATCATTCCAAGATGCCCTAGGTCTATCCAGTCAATCCAAGTGACCTACCAATTAATATTATCTCATACCCCTAGGTGATTTAGGAAATTTCATTCATTCACCCTAGGCGATTTTAGGAGTTCTTTAAAAATGAAAACTTCGGGCAGTCACGGGAAGGGCTATCACTGGCCTTCCTAGGACTAGAGAAACTCCATGGAGCAAAGAAAAAAATCCAAAATGGACGTGGAAGTCATTAAAATGCATAGGAACATCATGAAGGTGATTTTGGAAGGTTCAGGGAAGATTTGGAGCATTTGTGGCAGCTTCATCAAAGTTGGGGATTCACAGGCCTAGGCAGTACACAGGCCAAAATAAGTTGTGGAGCTTCGGAGGGTGATTCCAGGAGCTCCAGATGGAGTTAGGAGAAAAATAATGCATCTATGAAAATATAATTCCAAACCCTACAAGATGGTGAAATAATATTTTTCACAACACTTTGGTGAATCGGGTCTGTAGGTAGTTTTTCTCATGCACATGTGGACTATCAAATCAAAACTCTAATTTTTCAGGGATATCAAATGGAATATTCAAGATAGGAGACACCCACCATTGGATTCAAAATTCCAATTCCATTCATTATCATATAACATTGCGCCGAAAAATTCCATTGGGAGCTCAAGTTATCATCATCACAAGTTGTCCTCTTGGAGCAAGTTCAGGACTCCAGGACACATGTTAGCTCCAAGAGCCTGGGGAATTTTATGTCCCCAATTTCCCTGAGGTTTAGGTACATCAACCTTGGAAAAATTCACCCAACCCCCATGTGACCTCTGGAGCCCCGTACGACCATCAACATTTCCAGTTCAGCCCTCGGGTGTAATTTAGAGCTCAAATTCCATGTCGTTGGATCAACACCATGTGTCAGCTCGAGGACTACCTTGGAATTTGATGTCCCTCATGTCCCTCACAAGTCAAGTACATCATACTTTGAAAAATGTACCCAGCCCTCTAGTAGAGATTTTTTGTCACCCACGTGACCCGCTTCCAGCCCCTCAGTGCTTTAAAGCTGAGTTTTGCACATTCACTCCCTTTCATTGGATCGAGGACACGTGTCAGCTCCTTTCTTACCATGGAAATTGATGTCCCTCATGTCCCTTTGAGATGAGGGATGTCAGGGACAAAAAAATGCACCCAACCCTCTCTCAGCATGTTTTTAAAAATTCAAATATTTACCTGCTTCCCTGCTTCTAACTGCTTCCACTCACGTGCATAGCCATATCTCCATTCTTCCTCTGCAACCTCCTTGTCATCAATCCACCATTGCTGAAAATCAAACTGGACCTGTCACAACAATAATATCCTTCAATCCATGAAAGTATACAGGTCTTAGAAGGAATCTTGAGCAAATGAAGAAGGAGAAATGAAGAACAATGAAGAGAACAATAGAAAATCTCCATAGCCAAAAAATAGAGATTCACAAAAATCTTGCAAACCAGTGCACGAATCAAAAAACTATTTTTTGTTGTTTATTCCTCTATCCAAGACCATCAAAAAGATAATTTGAAACTCTCCTCTCATGCAACAGAGCATTCACAATGAAAAAATCTCCTTTCCAGCTTAACGAAGAAAAATTTAAATTTCCCATCAAACCGGTTGTCAGATTGAAGTAAAATTTCAGGTGAAACACCAAAAGCAAAAACCTATCACAATGGACTTGATTTCATCACGAACGGAGACAAAAATCAGACCTAAAAATTTCAAGATTTATTAATGGCCGGTATGACACAGTAATGAAAAAAATCAGCGAGCTTCCTCTCCACTTATCAGGGTTCCAGTGGGCGAAATCACCCAAAAATTGGAGGGAATGATCTTTGAAAAATATAGTTTCCCATGAACTAGTTCTTGCACCATGAAACCCCTATTTTTTAGGGATATGAAGGGCTGTTTTTTCTTAGTATGCTGCCTTGTCACATGATGAACATCTGTGAAAAAGGCAGCAAGCTATCTCTTCACTTCTCGGGGTTCCAGTGGGAAAAATCACGTGAAAATTGGAGGGAATGATTGTTGAAAATTTTAGTTTCGCATGAACTATTTTTTGTGCCATGAAACCCATCTTTTTTAGGGATATGGAGGGCTGTGTATTTTTTTAGCATTCTGTCCACGCCATGAAAATCTCATTTTCCCACTTGTTCAGATGAAGGAGCTACTCAAACGTGGAGCGTGGAACCCCAGAATAAAACCCAAAGTTTCAAGACTTGTTTTGTCACATCCTGACATCCGCAGTGCACTTACTAAAAATATTATGCCTTCCTACGTAGGGGTCTATCACTTTGGATAATCCTCCATTTGAAGAGGATACGAAAAAGGAAGTGAACACAGAGGGAGTATCACAAGCAAACTCATCGAAAAGGTCATCTCGGCTCACAATTGACACTTACTAAAAATATTAAGTGGTTCCACAAGCCCCTGTTATAAATAGTAGGTTAGTCCGAAAGGTGATATGAACACAATAAGAATAAATAATTCAAGCTACCATAGCCGGTGGAGGTTGGGAAAAGCTAACTATGACACTTACTAAAAATAGTAAGTTGCCTAAGGAGTACTTACTAAAAATAGCAGGTTATTCTCAAAGGGAAAGTTTGGTATAATGGGACATTCAGAGTTTGATCACATCAGATCTTTCCATCAATGAGGATCATCAAACTTCATCAGGGGAAACATCTTCTCTTCTTCTCTCACTCTTTCTCTCTCCTCTTCCCCCAACATTCTCTCTCTTCTCAATGTTCTAAGTTTACGTTGGGGTTGCATTTTTTCATATGTTTTAATGTTCCTAATGTAATAAGTCACCTTTATGTTATAAAAAGGGACTTAATATTCTCCTAGGAAGTTGAAAAGTTTGAAGTTGCACGAGGACATATGAAAAACCATTGGGGGGTAGATGATGAGTCATCTCTCATTCTATAAATCGTAAATCCATTCTCTTTTCAAAGGGTTGGTCATTAATTTTGTAATCTCAAGAGTGCATTCTACCTTGAGAGAACAAAGGAGATAGCCAAATTATTCCTTTACCCCACTCTCTATTTTTCCTCTATTCCCACACTATGTACAACTTTTGTTTAAGCATCAATACAGGAAGGAGGAGTTTTTAACTTTCTTTGACCAAGGGATTTCATGATACTTTGTGCTCATAAAATTATATTTGGTCTTGTTACCATTTGTAGGTTTGTTTCTTCTTTAGAATGCATGTGATGAAATTTCTAACTAGTGTGTGCTGGAATTTTATTTTCTACCTGCAACATTAGTTCTCCGACCTCTTTTCTCACTCCCCTTTCCTGCTCTTCAGACAAAGTCTTCCCTAGTAAGAGATTTCTAGCTTTTCCGCAGGGTCAGTGGAGTTCCCCTGTTGGATCCCCGGCCACAAGGCCATAAGGAAAATTCACCTTTCCTTGTGCATGCATATACAAAAGCTGCACCGGTTAAGTAGAGGGACTTAGATTCCCAGAGTGTTGGCAAGAAATCCACAATTTTGTCCACTCGACAAATTTTCTTGCCAACACTATTAAATATGCATTCGGATGTTTGATAGGAAATAAAACACATAGTTCATAATAGAAAGGTTGCGGGTCACATTGTGCAATCTGTATAACATTTGGATTAGCCGCATTGTTATAAATGGGAAGAGTTAATATTAAGTAGAGGGGGAGATCTCTTATCCCCCCCCATCCCATATAAATATGGGTTGGGGGGTGGGGTCGGCGACCTCCCCCCCCTTCCCTCAAACTATATACTATGAAAACATACATAGCCGGAGTGGCAATAAGCCATACGACTTTTAAACAAATTATTCAATATGATTTGTTTTTGGTTTTATTATTAACATTAATATATAATATATTAATATTAATATCAATATCAATATTATAAATGCAATTATTTTTATTTAACTTTTTTTTATAAATTTATAAAATAAATTTATATAATTAAGCTTAGTTATAATTACATATAGATATAGATATTGTTTTTTCACTTATTTTAAGTGATCAAAATGAGTTGTATGCCATAGTGTAATACAATTCAAAGTAACTATAAATTTTCTAACCATTCATATAAGAGTAAAATTGAGAAAACTAATAAAATTTCTTATTGAACCTAATATACTTTGCAAGGACAAGATTTTTTTCTTATTCTAACAATTCTAAACATCTAATTTCTTTCTTACAACATAATAAACAATGTAATTATAATTTCAATACTTACAATATGCCTTCTTTTTCAATAAAAGAAAGAAACTATTTCATTTCTTTCACAATAAATAAATGACATCCATTTCAAGAAACCAAGTGTATTTTAACAAGAACATCAATCCTTTAAAATGAAGCATATTATACTTTTGAGGCAAAAATTTAAGTAGAATGTAAACTTACATTGAAGAGAGTTTCATTTTTATTTCAAAACCATTTCAAAGTTCTTACTTCATCTAAATAATGCAAGATTTGATAGTTTTATTTTGCAAAAACTAACCTATTTAAAATACAAGTTTTCATTCAATACACTCTTGGTAAAGTTTACAAGTTGAAGGGATATTCAAAGTAACAAATAGAATTTCTTTTGCCTACTTTCCAAATATACATACATTTTTAAAGCTTAATACAATTCAACCTTTCACAACACATTTACAAGAAGTTGAAAATATTTAAAATGTCAGGTACAAGCCCTCCACTTAAGTGGAGACAACATGACAAATATTCTACAAGGAGGGATCTCTCTTAATTTTTTCTTCAAGTGTAACTATGCTCAAATCATCACTTGAGCTCAACCATCTTCTTCAACATCCAAACGTAACAACAAAATAGGGGAGGAGGCAACACTCTCCACCCAACCAATAATAAGATGAGGAAGAGAAGCCTTCTTCCTCACTGGCCCCCGATCCCCAACAATGAAGTAATGAGGGGTATAAGATAACCAAGGAGACTTTATAAGGCTTCCACAATTAACAATAAAAAAACATTCAACACAATAAACAAAATACCAAAATCACAACAAACATGCAAGTTTCCAAGCACAAAGGTTAGATACTCACTCCAAGAAAGAGAAAAGAAACATGGGTATCTACTTATGCCTCCCAAGGGTTTGGGTGCCCACCTTAAAACCTCCAAGAAACTCAATCACATACCCACGAGACTCTTATGCCTCTATCCAATTATAGCTCTTATGTCTCCCTCAACTCTTATGCATCCTTCAATAAAACATATAAGATAAGCGCAAATTTCACTTATCTACAAGGTGGGACACCCCAACCCAACTCCCTCCCAAAATAAACAATAATAATCTTATGCCTCCCTCGAAAATATCCCCATTTCCATTTTCTCCTACAAAATCTAAAGGACATTCTATTTCCCAAAATCACAAACATACCACAATCATCCATTCACAAAAATTTGAATAACAAAATAACAATAAGAATACATGGGTGAAGCCCCTACTTTGCCATTGCAAGAGTATCCAATCCACAAGCACAAGATCAAAACCTTCCCAAGTCCAAATCAAGCATAATCCAACTCCAAGCTTTAAACAAGTACTCCAAAAGCAAGCTCCTCCAAAATACAAGAGTCCAAATAAATCAAGTAACCCCCAAATCATCAAAGAAACTTGAATAAATAGAAATGAGAGGAGAGAGAGGTGATGTGGCTCCATGTAGGATGCCACATCATTCCTCCTCCACTCCACAACACATAGTCAAACATAATCCCCAAATCTCAATAAATTGGTGGTTGAGGGAATGACAACCCTCTTATACACACAAACTCAAACCCACACCTCTAAAGGACAAAATTTAAAACTTATGTAAGAAAAGTGAAATAAATAGCACCTTTTTGTCTTACAATAACATAATGAGGTCTATTTTTAACCCCTTAACCCATAATGGTAATTGGTAGGTGAAATTAAAAGGTGTGGGACAAGCTTAACTTGTCTCACAAGCCTCCAAAAATGGACGTCAAGCCCAAATCTGAATTTTACATGCAACGATGAGTACACAACACTCAAAGTAATGAAATCCTTTCAAATCCAACACAAATCAAGAACCACCTACCCACATTAAATGTCTCCCCTTTGGTCACATCTCAACTTACACTAATTAATCAAGTTTAATCAACTTAAATTGAGCATTTTGACAACCAATAATAAAGGTGATTCACTATACTAAAATAATACAAATACTCACAAAATAAATAAAACAAAAAGGGAAAACAACATATTTACCCATGGTCACATTTGAGGCCAGCCGCCAATGGAGACCTCCTAAAAATCTAAGAACAACAAACAACATATAGTTACACAAGTTGCCAATGTGATCTGTTGCCAATACCCTAAATTCCTTCACTGATGGTGTCCTATCCCCTTTTGTTTGTTGTGTTACAATTTCCTACAAAAATGAAAATAATAAATTTCTGGCCTCGTGGCCATATTAATGACACCAAGACAATAAAACACACTCGTATACATATCAATTCACATGGTCAACTCTATAATGGCTTCCTTTGCAACCATTATGGATTGAAATTACAATGCTCTTCATTTTTTTGTCATTTTGCTAGCTTGGGGTTTCTGTATATAGGGTTAAGCTATTTTGTTATTTTGGATTTGGTAGGGCATTTTGGCCTTTAGAATGGAAGCTTGTTTTTTTCTGTATTGCATTTCGCTCTTTTGCTCTTTATATTTGAGGTCCTACAACAATCTTGCTGCCAAGATAACCTCTGGCTGCTCAATGTGCCTTCAAATTCCTCATTTCTTTGGTGCTCTTCATTCTCGGCTGCAGCTTCTTTTTTACTGTTTTGGGTGTTTCAGGTGAGAATTTTTGCCACTTCTGTATTGTTAGTTTTGTGCTTTAACTATAAAAGTGTCGGTATGGAGTTGAGTAGCATTTATTTGGACTTTCGGTCATTTCTTGGTAGTGGGTCGATTGGGTATTTCTTGGATCTGTTCGCATTATTTTTGGTTGTAGTATGGGGATTCTTTGTCTTATATTGATGAAGAAAGCTAAATTTCTCTATAGAAATTGTGGATGATATGCATGAATAGGGATCAATTTCTAGTAGACATTTCCGTAGAGTTTTCATCAAATAAGTATTTTTTAAAGTCTGTATATAATGGTCTGGAATTTGATGATTATGTCCGGACCCAAGTGGGCTAAGTTTTTAGTAGGACTCATATAGTTTGCAGTATGCTATGGAGATGTTCTATGATGCACCTTGTTGGGCAGACAGACTCTCAAGTTCTTTGCAAATAGGCACATTATAATTTAATTGTTCTTGTAAGAATGATATGGATGTTTCCATTAACGAATGGTTCTGATTTGCAGTCTATATACACGACATATCATCCAGATGAAGAAATGAAGCTATTTGAATTTATCATTTGCTTTGGAGGGTTGATGTTGATTCTGGCTCCGATGCCTTCCTTTCATTCCCTGAGACACAAATCTGGCGTCCTTTGTTCTGTGATTACGTACAGTGTTTGTGCAGTGATCAGTTTCATTCATGTAGATATTATCTAGACTGATTGACGTACCTTATGTCAAGTGGAGGTTATTTGATCACCTTCAATGTTGTTTGTGGGTAATAAAACAACCTAGATTTTTTCATATTAATTCAGTCCACTAAAAACTCTTAAAATAGATAAAAGTGTGCCCGAATATCTTTTTGAAGGGGAAAAATTAGATTTTGTGCACTTTGATCCTTTTCCACTTCTGATACTTGTAGTAGTATACTCTTATGTTGTTGCCTACTCTAGTTGTATAAGCTCCCACAAGAAAAGTAGTTGGATCAAATCAAATCAAGCAAACTTGTATTGATATAATTTTTTCTACATTAGATGGAGAGCATCATGTGTAGTTCATAACAAGATAAAATTTATTGTAGATATAATACAGATAAATGACAAGAATAATATGCTTATTGGGTTTGTATTCTCTTTAAATGCATTACTTGCATGATTCCAGGTCATGTTGACATGGAAAAGCATAAATGTAGTTCCAATATTAATTTTTTGATGAACTTCCACCTAGTTGGAGGATTGAACTGATATAACAAAAAAAGGTATAATAGTTGATTATTGTATGAATTTTGTGAAAGGTATATATATTAACTTGAATCAAGATTGTTCTGTTCCAGGTAACATTCGGTAGTTGGTTGCTTAAGTGCATTTGTTTCAATGTAAAATGAACACTATGTTAAACTATAATAGGTAGCAGTTTTGTACTAGGTTCCTAAAAATATTAATCACCATCGTAATAAGTGTATTTAAAGAAGACCACAACATACTCATGAAGTGAAATGAACACCGAAATTTGTGAATCCTGGTTATGTTACAAGAGATTTAAGTAAAGGGGTAAGTATTGCGTAGGTAATTTTGTTGCCAACATTTAATGAAAAATGATTTGGGATTGTTGGGAGTCGAATACACATTCAAGAAAAAAAATTATGCGTCTGTGAAAGAGTATTCAAATTTTAAGTTATTCTAATTTGGGATGACTAGTTCTGGCATAAAATATTGTCTCAGAGCCATACATACTAATAATACAAGTTACGTTGACCTATAATATTGTCACATAAGAATGGGGATATCAATTTTCTTCATGCTACGAGCTTTATCTTTGAGGTGTATCTTTAATGTTGAACATTTTCATTTCTGCAATTTCATTTCACTTAAGCTATAGGTTGGGCTTATAAAAGGTTGTAATGAATGGAAGCTGGGATACCATTATTGACATCATGGGTGAAGGGATGTTTCCTTCAATGGATTAAACGGGGACATACCCTTCTCAATATCCAAGTTGAAGCAGCTAGACAACCTATACATACTCTAACCCCTCATAAATTGGTTTCTATACACTAATTAATACAAAATGAAAGCCTAACCTCATATCGACTAGTTTAACAAGATTGTAAAGGATAATTAGTTAATGGGTCCCATACCCTCAACGTTGTCACATTTTCCAAACTTACATATTTTGTAAGATGGAAAATAATATTATGATATCGCAAGTCCCTTTCTGTTGGCTTTTTATCCTATTTATTTGATAATATTAAAATGATCCTAACAAAGATATATATATATATATATATATATATATATATATATATATAATTTTTTTAGGGATTTGGCCCAGAATCAACTAAGCGGAGAAATTCTAAGGATTATCTATTGGAATGAAGTTTTTCACTATTTGTAACACCCTGGATCATTTCTGTGTATCTTAGCATTTTCCTCTGTTTGTTAATGGATCAATGCCACTAGGTAAATTTCTTCTGCTTTTGTATTTTATGTACAAACTAAGTCACGGTTTCATTTTGAATGGGTAAATTCAAGGGTTTGTGAACCAATTTCTTAGTGGGAACTCTATCCCCTGATATGTGTCAATTGATTGGACTTTGGTACTTGTAAGTGGCAACATTTGTTTTGAATTTAATAGAAAATTAGAATTGTTGGTTATTTAAACACCATATTTCATTGTGCATAGCATTAAATACAATAGCATGCACTAAGGGCTCACTTGTGATGGAATATTTATGGAATATGTTGTCCTATAAGCTTTTCTAAGTTTGCATGTTACCTTTTAAATTTTGGAACAATGCCTCTTGAATTTCGGAAGCTTGGAAGCCTTACTTATTTTGTAATTGATGATCGATCATGTATATTTTGATGATTGTGGAAGGGTTATGTCATATGCATGATTGTGGAAGGCATGCATATATAATTCACCCAGTGGTCTAATGATTCTAGCAATATTATGTTATTGCTTTTACATGAATATATCGTTAAACAATATTAAAGGAGCAATTCCATGATAGAGCTGGGATATATTATAAGTTTAGATACATTGTGAGTTCCATTATTTTTTATTTTTTGGTGACTACTTCCAATTGGCTATTAATAATTGTGTTTGGAGATGAAATTTTACTCTCTAGATGACAGTTGTGAAAGACTTCCCAACTGTTTTGTTGACCTCTGTTTTGGCATGAAATCCTAGGGACCTCTATGACAATAAAATTTAGACCCATTTCGACAGATGTGGGGGCTTTGGAACATCTTGTGAAATTATACGTCTTGTCCCATATAGGATTTTATAGAGCATAAAAAAGAAGTCTAATTTTTATTAGTGAACATTAAATTGACTTGATGATTCATATCACAATTATAAATTCAAGAAATTTGAGCGGAAATAGAATGAATTGGGTTCTTCCCAATGAGTTTGGAAATCTAAGGAGTATAGTGGATATGTAAAATGATCCCCTTGAAAATGTGATTATTTCAATCTCACAAAGACATAGTTTTTGGATCTATAAGCTATGGACAACCCTTGCAAGGGAAAAGGCTTGTAATGCTTCAGTGTGCTATATTCTTACGATTTCTTCGTGGATCAATCACACTCCTTATCAACATCAACTACAAAACTAATGTTTTATCCCTTACATGGTAAGCGATATAGTGTATCGGCGACATCTTACATTGCATGAGTACACATGATTATGATATGCAAGTTATAATGGATCTGTACATTGTAGATTCATATTAACAAAATAGTATGACCATAAAATATTCTTTAATCACTTTTGATTACAATGGATTATTCAAGAATATAATAACAATTATGTAAATTATATTATCTACAAAATAGGATCATAACAATGTAGCTTATAGCTAGACTGGAACACTCATCTAAACATTAATCATGGTAGTGCAAAAGGAATGGACCATTTATAGATCAATATGTAACCCACACATTGGATCACAAGGATTCATAAGAATTCTATTTATCTTTTTGTAAATGAGGAGTGACATAATACGAGGATAGCACATTTGTTATACTTTGGACATTTCCGAAGTGCAAATCCTTAGCCAAAAGTGTTAAAACATCTACCTATCTTATGGAGACCATTCGTCACATTGACCCTAAATATGTATAGATCAATGTGTGGACCTTACTTTAGCTTTTTTTAATGTGTGGACAGTTACTTTATATTGTTCTTTTGGAGTCTGTTGACGACAAGTGGAAATGTAGAACTATAAATCCTAATATTGTTGAAGTTCGTAAGATTCAATGTTTGTTACATTCTATATTAAAGAAGAGGATGTACAGTGTAGCACTGATATTAATTATTTTGAAGGAATAGTAAGTCTGGAGCATGGAGCAATCAAATGTAGATGGAGTTGTCTTTGACATTGGCATGTGAACACAGATTCTATCAAAAGAAGGCAATAACACAGTCATGGAAACTGTTGATACATAAGTTACAGAAACCTACAGGGATCTTGGGATTGTAAGAAAAATATTCCATTTGGCCTTGCTTTGCATGAATAAATGGACCTCTGATTGACCCACCATGCATGAAGTTTCCAAAGTTCTAAAGTCGATGTTGTCAGTGTCTGCTCCTAAGAAAGTTCTTGGTATCAGAACGAACTGACCCCTAGTAATAATTACAGGAGGCATATGGATGAATATGCATATGGTAAGCTCATGGATGTTAAAGGGAGAACAAGCAACACTTCTTTTGGGCATTTGTTTTTGATATTTGGTGAGGTGATTTCATAAAACACTGTTTGAATGGAATGAGACTGGGACTATGTTGTGTCAGAAAACAATGCATCCCCACGAGTCCTCTCTATCCCAAGGTTTGCTTCTCTTAATGGATGAGTCAATTTTGAAATAAAAAATGACCAATTTTTCATTTAACAACCCATATTTTCATAATAATTCACTCCACTCGGAACCCTTTAAATAAATAAAAGTGTGCCTAAATTTCCTTTTAAAGGGGCAAAATTAGATGTTGGGAATTTTTTTCCTTTTCCACTTGCCCAAGAGGAATGTTTTCATCAAATCTAAATCAGTCCACTTATGATACTAGTAGTAGTAAACTCTTATGTTGTTTCCTGCTCTAATTGTACAATGTTCCACAAGATAAATAGTTGGATCAAATGACATCAAGAAAGCTCGTGTTGATATAATTTTTTCTACATTAGATGAAGAGCATCATGTGTAGCTTAGACCAAGATAAAATTAGTTGTAGAAATAATAGGAAAAATGAAAAGAATAATATGCTTATTGGGTTTGTGTTCTCTTTAAATGCTTTGCAAAAACCATAAATGTAGATCCAATATTAATCTTATTATGAAATTCCACCTTGTTGGAGGATTGAACTGATATAACAAAAAAAAATATAGCAGTTGATTATTGTATTAATTTTGTGAATTCAAGAATGACAGTAGTTTGGGATTGAAGTGAAATTTGTAACCAGATTTTTAAATTTTTTAGTACTCGAAAAAAAGTGCAACTAGCCTCGTGGATGTTAAATGATCTTATTATTTGTAGGATTGAACTCTTATGGGACTTAACACTGGTGTGGGTATATATATTAACTTGAATCAATATTGTTCTGTTCCAGGCAACAGTCACTAGTTGGTTGCTTAATTGTATTTCTTTCAATGCAAAATGAAAACTTTGGTCAATAATAATAGGTAGGAATGTTCGCCATTTTAGAAATAAGACCACAACATACTTGTGATGTGCAATGAACAACAAAATTTGTGAAGCCTGGTTATGATACAAGATATTTAAGTAAAGGGGTAAGTAGTGCGTAGGTATTTCTGTTGCCAACATTTAATGAAAAAAATGATTTGGGATTGTTAGGAGTTGGGACACACATTCAAGGAATGGTCTACATGTATGATCATTCTGAGTTATTTACATCTATATGATCCTCCCAATATCCACACAGTCCCCAGTCATTTCAAACGACATGAAAGTTTTTCAAAAATGGAACAATCATCTACACTTGAAGCAAGAACAAAGGAGGAGTCAAGAATAATTTCACTTAACCAAAACAACTGCTCATAAATACTAGTCTCTACTTTTATAGGACCTCCACTACTACTTTACTCAATACTACTTGTATCCAAAGTGGCAGTCCCATTCAAGGGGCAATAAATGCATTCATGTTTAGAGTAAATAAAATTGTTCACAAAAGGCTACCTCATCATATAAGATTTGCAAATGTGCATGTATGAATTTGCAACAAATTTGAAATGTAAAGATAAAACCTTTCAATGTTTAACGTATCCCAATAAATCAAATAACTTATACCATTCGACATTCACATTGCAATGTACACATGTGATTGCTAGTATTAGATTTCAAACATATAGCGACTGGAGTTGAACAAATGGAAAGATGATGACCTCGATTTAATTTTTGACATTTAATTTATCTTAAAATATCCTAAATAATTTATCATTAAGTTTCAAAATTCAATTCCTATAGGTTGTGGAAGTGTTATATTTATTCCTTATTATTTTTTAGTCATATGTTAAAATTTAATTTGTCTTATGATTCTCAACCCTGGTTATAGTCCATATAGACTTTAATCATCGAATAGAATTGTAAATAATAATTTTTTTATAAAAAACAATCACATTTTTCTTTTTTAATTTTGTAATGTTTGTATTATAATTTTAAAAAAATTATTCTTTTTTCATTTTAAAGTTTGTGTATTCTTACTTTGCTAATAGCATTAGACTAATAAATTTTAGAATAATAATTATTTATAAAAATTATTTGGTTAATGATTAAAATTACAACCTTTCTTCCCCCTTTGGGGAGTGGTTCCCAACCAAGACTGACTGTGCAAAGGGTTCCCAACCACTTTCCCAAACCCCGAGTCCTCTTCCCAACTGGGGATTGGGTGTTACTGAAGAGGGCCCCCTGCCTAACGATAGCTTCTGCGGGACCACTAGTGGTACTGGCCACTGAACTATGGGGGTCCCTTTTGCAACGGATAATCCGCAACGCCCTATACCCTCTATTTGAGGGGGCGCGGGCCCCCTTCGCTCTCCCCCTTCCCCTCTATCCAACACCAACACCAAGCTACACCAATACCAACACCAACAGAGGGACACCTCCCCTATCTCCTTTTTTCTATTGACAGTAGCTCCCCACCCCCTATCCTCTAACACCAGCACCAGCAAAGGGGCACCTCCCCTAGATTATTTTTTTGATGGTAGCCACACCAACACCAGCACCAACATAAGGCCCCTATATTCCTTTTTCGACGGTCCAACACTGGGTCTAACACTATAGCACCTAGCACCAACAGAGGGGCACCTACCCTTTCTATTGACGGAATCTCCCCACCCACCCCATATATAGATCGATAGGCACCAACAAAGAGTACAAAATTATAAAATTATATTGTCCAATTAAATATTAAATTGTTTATGAAATTTAACTCTTAAACATGATAAATATAATTTCATTTTAAAAGGATTAAATTTTACATTAGTAATGATTATAATTGTTGTTCTTTTACCAAAAAAAAAAAAAACAACATACAATAATTTATTTTTTTGGGGGTCAAATTCACTTTATAACATAAACAACATCCTTACAATTAACAAGTTCTATTATACTTTGTAAAGTAGATTTGGTCAACTTCTATCTTTACGAAGCACTTCCAAAGAAGTGCAAAAGCAAGGTGATTCTCTTTTGAAATTTCTTAGTGATCATCTAGGCATGGTTTGTGCCCCACGGTCACTCTTTAGGCAACATTTGTATCTAAATTCCCCTTTTAAGATAAAGATTCTAAGCCTCTTGGTTAGAAGAAAAGTTATTATAATAAGAGTAACAATGTTGCTAAGTATTATTGTAGTTAAAATGATAATGTACGGAATGGTAGTATATTGGAAAATGTGAATCGATTCTGTTAGATATAAGTTATTTCTTGTATTTGGTGAAACAATGTTAATATTTCATAAGCAAATCTATGTTTTTGTGAAAATTTTAATGATGGCATTCCGTGAAATGATGTCTCACTCAATCATTTTGTGAAACATTTCACATGCATACACTAAAAATATGTACTTGTCATACATATGTATAAGAGTATTCCATAAAAATTTGAACGTGAAAAACTTGTATTCCCTATCATGGATATGGGAGTGCATTTGCTAAACCTTTAAAAAAGCTTTCTGTGAATTGCAATTCTGTAATAGTCTAAGGATATCTGGAAGAGTTTAGAGGGGGAATGTGTGTAGTGAGGAGAATGTGTACTGTGAGCAGCAGCCAACAAGGAAGCTTCTCTTTTGGAGATTTGAATAGTTTTGATACTAAAAAGTACACTTTACAATCACCTTTAGCATTAATGTAATATTCATGTGACTGAATATATTTAATTGTCTTAATAGCATTGTCTATTAGATTCTGTTATGAATCTAGGATTGCAAGGAAACAATATACATTATGCACGAATTTGGTTACGGAGAAAGAATGTTAGGAATAAAAGAATGGTCGAGTAATGAAAGAACGGTGAGGAAACAATATACATTATGCACGAATTTGGTTACGGAGAAAGAATGTTAGGAATAAAAGAATGGTCGAGTAATGAAAGAATGGTGTAGTGATGTTGGAAAGGTGAAATCACATGATCAACAATGACGGGGTCAAAGGAGTCTTTAAGAGCTGAAAAAATAGTCCAAGATTTTTTAAATAATTTACATTATCAACAATATCAAGGCCAAAGGATCCTCTCAAAAGCTGAAATTTATGGCATAAAATAATCCAAAATTTTAGTAACTAATATAACATAGAAGAATGGCAGTAGAATAGTCATAAATAATTTTAAATTGCATCATCTAGAATGACCAGGTCAAAAGAAATAAGAGTGAAAATTTTCGCGGTAAGATAGTCCAGTTTCCTTTTAGAAAGTAATAAGATAAAGAAAATCTACGTTAAAAGATCCTCTTTCAATCTGAAATCCATGGCACAAAATAATCCAAATATGTAGCTAATTCAATAAAGAAAAATAGCAGTAGAAAATTCAAAGGTTTTTTAAAAATGGCGTCATCCACAATAGACACACTTGAGAGGATTTAAGAAGCTGAAAATTTAGGCGGTAAAACAATAAAATGCGTAAGTCCACGATCCATACAAAATTATCTGCCTGTTAATGATGGATCATGGAGTGTGATGCCAAATATTGATCAAAAAGTTTGCTACACAGTTATTTTTTTTCAAATGAATCAATCACGCCAGTGGCTAATCTTCACTCAATATGCACCCGGTCAATGCCGGTCAATGAACCATGACCATCCATTTCACAATAGATGGTCATGATGCATTGACCGACATTGACCGGGTGCATATTAAGTGAAAGGTAGCCTCTTCCTGAAACTAATAGCCCACATGCCACTGTGTCATGCATGTCTTCTTCTCTCACATTCTGGAAGAAGGTCCAACCAACTATCCAATCCACGTACCAATCTAGCCCTATTAACAATAGTAAATGCCCATGTTTGACTATTAAGGTGACTGGGGTTAAATTTTTTACTTTTTGGATGGAAAAGCTTTCGACCCCATGACCTCCTCGTAGTTCACTGCAACAAACTTTTAGGTAGAATTTAAAATCATTTGTCATTTGACATATATAAACATGGTTATCTGCCATTTCCATCGAGTAAGGGTGGTTAAAGTTTCCCCTTTCAACCTAACCTCTTCAAGGAGCTCTTTTGAACAAAAATGATGCCCGTATTTGTTCCTTGTTTGACAATTTTTTAATTCGAATGATAAAAAATGTTTAGTGAGAGTGGTTTGTCCCCTTTAAATGTAATTCACACTCATGTCAATTATGCGTTCAAGATATAGATAATATAGTGAACCGCAATGCCCTTCCCCTCCCTCAAACCCCTTTTTAATCGTCTCTCATTCTCTCCCTCTTTTTTACTTCCTCAATTTTCAAATCTTTATGCCATCCCTTTCGGCGTTTCCGTCGTACACTCCACGTACCATTGCTAGTAATAATTTTGGTAAGGTTGACGCTTGTCAATCATTTAATAGAAAAGAGAAATAGGAGTTGTCAATCAATGAAGAGAAAAGAGTAGCATGTCAACGAAGGAATGTGACAAATGTCAAAATTATTTTATATTGAGTATAGAATAAGCCTATCGACCTAACAAAGTCTGCACCATTTATTAAAAAACGAAGACGAAAAAACAAGGTTCAATGTCAACAATGAACAAAAAATTTCTCCCTTCTAACAACGAAATGTCTGATTACATGTTAAAAATAATATTCTAAACAATATTGATAGGCTCTTCCACCTAAAACATTTAAATGCAATTAAAAAATGCATTGCTACAGTATGCAATTTGTACATTTTTCAATGCAGGCAATTCTTGAATACCTGATATTCTTTGTAGATTCTCAATTTGTGAATATCACGAGACTCCAGGGAGCTCATACAGGTAAGACTCGGTAGCTCCCTTTTCTACATACCGGACTTCCCATGGCTCCGCATCATAAAACATGGGATTAATCTTAGCTTACATAATTTTTGGAATAGATGGAAATGTCAATGATAGAAGGGAATGAATCTCTGAGTTCCTTCTCTTCTGAATCAAGAAACGCTTGTATTCCCAACTCTTGCAGAGAATTGTAAAGTTGAGTAGCCAGAGTCTGTTTAACATCTGGTCCTTTGTGGTTGATGAACACATCAAACAATCTTGAAGATTCATCTATCTTACTTCTTTTACCTGGAGTTTCGATTCTATAGAAAGTGAGACGTTCCTCATTATGTTGATAAGATGAGGAATAAGATTCCATTGCTACAAAAATGTGATTTTGTTTGGAATAGAAGCAAAGTGAAGGAGACCTGAACGGAGAAAGCACTTAAAATGCTAGCATATATAAATATAAATCATACATGTTACACATGGCTTCATTATTTCCTTGAAATGACGAGGAAGATTGAAAAAATAATCTTGGAAACAAGTAGGAAAAGGGAGGGACTGAAATAGACAAGCACGGAGTTGTATGAAGAAGAGATTCGATTTCTTTGGATTTGGGAAACATGGAAGCTCCCCGCACATGCGGCAGAAATGCGAGCTCAGATTGCGCTCGAGGGCTCATTGAGGATATTTCTATGAAGTCTTTACAAAATTTTCTAATTAAAATAAGCCACGTAATTGATTTAACAATTTTATTAAATATTTTAATATTTTAAACAATATAATATACAGAATGCCCTGTGTCACTTTAGTCATTCATGTGCGCAGGAGAAAGTAAAATGATGTGTGATGTCAGATAGGTGTGCATTTTTGGTGTAGATTTTTCTTCATGTGCGGGGACCTTCAGAAAATATACAAGCACCCATTTGTATGAAGAGGAGATTGGAAATAACAAGAAAATGGATGAACTTGGACAAAAAATGTAATATATTTGGTTTTCGAGAAGATGAACATGTACGAAAAGTAGCACAACATTCTATAGAAATATATACTAGCAATAACACCTTTAGTGCTATGAACAACTCGATAGGCCTGTTTATAAATTAGCAATCGCAAGTGGAAAGTACGATGGAAACGACGAACAAATGCAGTGAGGGAAATTAGGTGGAAGGTGTAAGGGGAATGACAACTGAACAATGGAGGAGATCATCATGCTAGGTGGAGGGGTGGACAAGTCGGGGGGCAATGGAAGAGAGATGATAGTCAAAAGTGGATTCTTGTCAAAGCGTATATACATATATTGTATGTTGGAGAAGTGGATAAAAATGAACTTAGATGTGTGCGCAATCCATGTTTCTGTACAAGTATTATAGGTTAAAATAAAAGAAAGGGTTGGTTAATTGTGATGGAAGAAGTGAATGTTTTGTACATGTATATTGTTTAGGGAAACATATATGCTTTTGATGTGATGGAATGTCAATATGCGGGCCATTTTAAGTGGTTTTTTTCTGTGGCTTGCTCTTGAGATAGGCGGAATGGGAACATGGTAAGGGTTAATAGCATCCCAAAGAGGACCTGTGTACTTATCAATTTTCATGATGAAAAAAGAAGGAAGATATGTTGTAGTAGTACAGACATTGTATTCCATGTCGACAGTCATAACTATTGAACCATTGACAATGTCAGCTTGAACCCATGAATTGGCTATAACCATTACTTTTTGTATTTTTCAAAGAAGGACTTTTTATTCTAATTGTTCGTCATCAAGATCAAGAGATTCAGATCGCCTAATGAGTTGTGCAAGTGAAGAAAACACTAGGTAGTTCAAATATTTCATCATATTTAGGTTGTGGTGGTCGAAGAGTTTGTTCTTATGGAATGAATGAGTAGTAGTATGGAGAGACGTGTTCATCTTGTGTGAACATCCTTACATCAATACAATACATGGTTGTTTACCAATCTTCAATGTGTGGATATGCATATAAAATGTTGAATAAGATCCTTTGAAAATAAAATTGAATTTGATTTGTACTTTTTTGTTGGAAAACAATTTACAACGTTAATGTATCGCGGAAGCTAAACTAGAGGGTTGTTCCATATGAGTGTCCTACATAGAGGGGAATGTCATTAACAAATGACAATTGGAAAAGGTCTCTGACAAGAATAATTAATTTGGCACTAAAAACTAATGTTTTGAAGTGGGGGAAAGCTTCACACATTTAATAGTTAACCTTGGAAAGTAATTTGGGCCCAATGGAACTCATTTCATCTATGAGAATATACTAAACATGTTTGAGGCTATCTTGAAAAGATGATAGTGTTTTTCCTAAGTGGTTTGATATCCTTAATTGAAAACCAAAGAAAAGCATGTATAGTAGAAGAAGAAATGTTGAAGGAATTGAATCTAGATGGCGTAAGTAATAAGAGAGGAGACTTATTTGAATGGAAAATAGATGAGAGTATTGTTCTGATAGTGGTTATGAAATATGATTTACATGTGCTTGTAGTACCTCGAATTATCAATTTCCCCTTATAGTATCTTAAATTATCAATTTAGTTGGTGGTAATCATCGTCTTTGCATGAAGTGATGAAGAACAATATAAAAAGAATTTTTTTGTTCAAACGACAATTGAAAGGAGCTTGAGTTGAATCCAAATTGGTTAAAATGGATTGCAGAAGAACCCCTATATTAGTATGCAAAGAAATAGGAAGATTATTTTCCAGCCATATGCGATGTTTTTCGATGTTTTGGAGGCTCTAAATTTCAATGTTATCAAAGGCCATGTGAATTCTAGGATAGAGTTGGGAAATAAGCTCCCATTCATCCAACGTAGTAGAAATGTTTACCATGGAAACTTTATTTTTTGAATCCTTGGAAGAAGGAAAATCTAGAATTGTAGACAATTGGACAAGATGCCGAGGTTGATAAATGTTCCACATACCCTCCCAATTATAAATGATAGTCTCCCTTGTACTCCCTATCTCTAAAAAAATGTTGGAGAATGGTTTGTATAGAAGGAGTTCACTCCAATAGAAAATTCCATAGGAAAGTGGAGTCTTAAGTAGGAATCTGATAAAATTTCAGGGTGAGACATATAATAGATGGAAGAGGAAAGTGTCTTCATACATGTTATTTTTATTTTTATTATTCACACGTGAGTAGAAAAAAAATAAACACACATGGGTACATTTCGAGGTCCTAATCACATACTACTATTCATTTCATTCCTAAGCGAGAAAACTGGTAATTGACTACTCTCTTTGGCCTCCTTTTTGTCTTTCTTACTTTCTCTTTAGTCTTACACACTCCATAACCCAATATGATATTAATTTTTGTATGTTTCTTGACTCTGGACACTAACACCTAGCTAGGACACCAACTCCTAGGTGTCCTCGTCCTCCTGGGTGCCCCGATCTCTTTGTATCTTACTCACTTCTTTTGGGCCTCTTTTATATTTTTGGAATCTTGTTTTCTTATGGGTCAGCCTTTTAGTTGTCAATTACAAAATTCAAACAAGGGAATCATATAAATTCAAATATATGTGATCATAATAAGGGAGCATACACTAAGCATCTATTATTACCACCTAAGGTTACATCCAAAGGCATTATAAGATCATCAAGGCATCCACCTAGATTTCATTTAAAGGACAATGGACTGCATTTTCAGCATACACACATAGGATGGGAATTTCATTATTCCATCCACACATCTATTTAAATTTCTACATATAGCTATCACTCACTATCAAGTGTGCCTTATACAAGCCTTTCCTAGGGCATGATTTCTACACACACACCACACACACAATAACTACATGGAGTCTCAGATGTAATGGATCACTCTTATTTAATTTCAATCTATCGAGTGACCACAAGGGTCACTACAAATCCCCATTTGCATATTTAATTTTTAGGATTTGAT
Organism: Taxus chinensis; assembly: GCA_019776745.2. Classification (NCBI taxonomy): domain Eukaryota; kingdom Viridiplantae; phylum Streptophyta; class Pinopsida; order Cupressales; family Taxaceae; genus Taxus; species Taxus chinensis. The sequence continues at coordinate 290,938,439 of CM034155.1, forward strand.
GTAGTTTGTGGTTTTTCAAGATATCATTTATTTCACAGATTATAGGAAAATTTTGTTATCATCCAACGACATATAGGTGACCAAAGGAAAAGGTTAGCGACCACTACCTTGTGGCATAACAAAAATCAGTTTCTAAGTTCTTGCACAGTCACAGGAGCCTACAAGTGGTTTCTAGCTTAGGCGCCCAACTCTCATTCCATAGGTTATGGTCCAGCGTATTCTAGTAGTTACTGAATTTTCTAAGTGCATTTGTGACAGTCTCCTCCTCTTATTCATTAATTTTCCATTCTAGAACACTACAGGATTTACTTCAAAATCAGTTAAGTATCCTACTCCCTCTCTTGCACTTAGGATTTCATATTTCTTTATCTTATTTCTCATGTCAAATCTATACTTTAACGTTTATTTATCAGACATGGCTCTACAAGATTAGGGTTTAGCATAAATTCTATATTTGTTTAATCATTTGGTGAACCTATCTCATTCGAACACTCTTGGGTCCTCCTCTCATCACTTATTTCATTTTCCTAGGATTCTCTCATAATGGATATCTCCATTCATGATTTCTAACTATCTAATCCTAATTGTAGAGATAAAATCATTTCTCTCTTGGCTAATACTCGCATTCCTTCTACTAATCATCCAGACATAGTATATCAGACATTCGTAGATGTATTATCTTAACAACTTACTTTTCCATCTGATATAGTTTCTAATCTTTCCATTTATGACAATGATCCTCCCCTATATATACTAACTTGAATATATTGCATGGGTATTAAGTGGACTATAATCAATAACGGATTTGAGCTCAATCTTTTTAATTTAGCACTCCTTCATAATATCCGTGTTTCCTCAACTAATGTTATCCCATCCTCAATTTGTCTTCATGCGTATGATTATTCTACGTGTTCATGTATAGGCACTATTACTTTAACTATCATTATTGGGCCAAAAACTATTCTTATGGTATTCTTTTTTATTTATATCCCAATTCAACACAATTGTTTACTTGGAAGGCCATGGCTTCACACCATGTAGGAAGTGCCTTCTACAATTCACCAGTGCATTAAATTCTTAAATGATGGCTTTGAATATAAAATTTTCACTGATCCTGATCCATTCAAATATTTCCACCTAGATCCAGCCATTGCATTTCCTACTCCAACTTTTTCTACTACTATGCATCTTATTGATGATCAAAAACCCATGAACTATCCTATCAACTTGCCTCCACTCGAAGGAATGTTTTTTGCATTAGACACCATCTCAACTGCTTCAACCTCACCCCTCCTTCTACTAATGCTATGGTAATTTTTCGAGGGTCTTTCCATACATTGGACGTCATTTTACCTTCCTCATCTTCTCATGAGAAACTTTCATATGTGCTTCCTCCTTTCACATGCACTCTTTTCCTGAATAATTCTTATTGGCCACACATTCCATTTGATCCTACTAGTTCTCATAATATTTGTACACATGATGGTTTAACTTGACAGGGATTCAAACTATATGATATCCTCCCTTTACCTCATTCTCCTCATCTCTACGATGGATATGTGCTCATTACTACTACTTATGGACTCTGCATCTTCTAATTATTAGTATTTATTATGCACACTTATCACACTTCTCCACTTACTCTTGGGTATTATTAGCTTGAATACATTGGAGGAACTTTCAATCCTAATCATATTAACACCACATTTCCCATGCCTTTTGGTCATGTTTCTGTTTTCAATTATTCATTTCTTGGCTATGTACACAAAATTTTAATCGCTAGTATGCACATGGTTGTCCATTACTACCTTTCACTGATAAGGAATACGTAATGGGCATGTATAATTTACGCCGCAATGTCTCGTTATATGATAAACCACATATTTTTGCTTACCAAGTCTTGGATGCATCTCCTTTTGTTTTTTACCATTATAATGATGATATCTTAGATGATGTTACTTGATTCTTCTTCACATCATACACTTAGGGGGCATCATGCTTACTTCCCCCTCTCTTAGCATTATCAAATGTCTCATATTTCTACTTTCACAAGCCGTGGTTTGTATTTAGTATTTCTCATTCATCCTACACACATTGATACAAAAAAAAATTTAGTGTCATTACTTTATGATGCACTCTCATGCTAAGGTTCAAACTTGACTATTGAGGGCATACTACATTCATAAACCTCACACACTACACATTTCATGCTTTGTGCTTCATGATACATCTTTATAGAATTATATTCTCACACATCATACTACCCTATGACACACTCTAGTTCCAAGGTTCATACTTGACTACTGAGGTTATAAATCAGAAATGAACCTCACCTCTTCTACACTCTACGCTCTATGATTCATTGACCTATCTATCTAGCTCATATTTCAAACCATTTCCTGATGAAGAACTCGTATTTTATGGTTTATTCTTGATTGTCGAGGGGTATTTTATAAATTAACCTCATTACATACTCATCCACATAATCTCAAGGGCATGCTACTCCTATCACATTCACATTGCATACCATTCCACATCACTCATTCATAACATATTACATATCTTGTTTGTACATACTCTTGTTTTTTTATACTTGTTACATATATACTTTGTTTCACATGCTTAACAAATACTTCATATGTCATTATCTTTCTAGATACACACATGCATGTTCAATTATTCTCTAGTTGTGAATTCAAACTTTCTAGAGATCCTTACATGCAACAATAATGCCTGGTATTGTACCTCTTACTAGTCCCATCGAGGATCCTAGGGGAATCTACATTTCTACTCTTACACATTAAATGTGTTTTTATTTCATTTTTTACTATTTCATACTCTTACTAGCACACTACTTTATATCGGAACATACACACTTGACATACTTTGTAACTTTCTAACATGCTAACAGGTGCTTCATGTGTAACATTTTCCTTGAAGGAACTATATGCTGCAATGGTTTTCTGTTACAATTTTCTTGTTATTGTCTTCTATTGTAAGCCATTATTTTTGGGTTATTCCCTATGTCTTGCTTGATCATTGTGTTTATGCTTTTAGCTACTTCAGCCCTAATTATCTTGCAACATTATGAGATATGTCCCATGTTTGAAACCAAATTTTCACGTTCTTCATTTTCTGCACTATTTCTTGTTTACATTGTCTTCTATAGCATACTTGTCACTTTTTTATACTAACACATGTTTCTAGCCATATTTTTTTCATGTGTCTTGGTTTCTACCATGCACATTCCCTCCCTTACAAGGTATCAGTTTCAGGTCCTCTCCTTTGGGACGCAACCTCCTAGAAGCTTCGCATGCAACCCAAAATTAGGGGGAATACATTAGGTGAATCAATCACGCCTTACAAAAAATTAGAGTTTCAATACATGTCTACACACTATAGGAAAATAATAGAGTAACAGTCTCAAAATGGCCCAGATTCTGACTTATGTCATCAATTGAACATAGACACCAACACCCAAATAAAGACACTAGTATCAGGGCACTCCTAACATTTCCTGGGTGCCTTTGACCAAGGGGAAGTTAAAATACTTTCTCATATCAACATAGTCAACAAAAATTTTCACAGTACAGGAACACTCCTCAAACAATTAGAATGCATTATATCTCTCTTTTGCTTTTTCCTTGGATCGAACTAGAACAAGCACAAAACAAAGCAGGATCACACCATCTATAGTGGTGCATATATTTGGGAAGAAGTCATGCAAAGAGAATAACACTAGACCTTTCTCCCCAAAAATATTCTTTTGTGGCTTGAGATCACCCAAAAAACATGTTCTTGGCATGCGATTTCCCTAAAAACTTGTTCTTGATGTGAGATCATGTAAAAAATTGGACTTGGCCTAAGATAACCTAAAAAATTGTTCTTAGAGTGAGATCGTCGAAAAAACTTTATCTTCTACAGCAGTTTTAGGACATTTTATACCCTTTTCACTCATCACAGATCATGTGCACATATTCCTTTTACTACTTTTTCACATTTTTCATAATTTTACAAAGTTTTCATAACACATGAATTTGATCACTCTTTTTCTCTTTTTCTGCAGGTCCATCCTTAATATGAAACAAGAAGCATCCCTTCATAAAGCTACAACAATAGAAATTAAAACACAATATAACTCATAAGCTTCAAAACTTGGGTCATTTCCTCTTTCTTAGCTTCCACGCTTCATTTTTATCTCTCCACGCTTTAACTTGTCTCTTCGGCATGCTATCACCATCAAACTCTTCATGGTTATTGTAGTCACAAAATCATGCACTTGCTAGTATTATTATACCGCTAAGTATGTTGTTTTATATATGGATCTTACGTAAGAAAAATATTCACTAATGACCCATCTAGTAGTCCAATAGTTTGTCTAGTTCGTATTTTTTATTATCTTGCATGGTCATCATTTACTTCTATGTACAATTCTAGTCAGGTCGCAAGAACTCATATCTACAATTCCTTGCACAATTTTCATCACTAGTCTCTGACTAGGGTGCCCATATAAGGATTGGGGCTCATAGGGCACCCTTTTCCTGATTCTAGGTGCCCCAGACCCGTTACACTTGATTTTATTTTTATTATTTAAGGTTGGTATTTTCATTTTTCCCTCACATCTCCCTAGGCACTAGTCAGCATGTACAGTCATTAGTGTCAAAATTTGAGGAATAAATCCCTATATAAACATAACATACATACCACTATATGGGAAAACTATTCTACTAAGGCCATAAATATCTACATAGAGCAACAGAGTGCATTTGGGCATTATTCTACATCACACACTGCATAGGAAAGGGAAATCTATTCTATTTCATCCACCATTTCCATTTTTATCTAGTTGTTTCCTGATATCTCTGTGTCATTGGTGCTAGGACATCAAGTAGGAACATGGTTGCACAAAAAATCAAATAGAATTGCATTGGGTCTGAGATGTAGTGTAGCGCTTAGTTTCAAGTCCACCATTGTGGCCACTACGGATAGTCAAACCCTTTCATATGCATCTTTATTTTTTAGGAATTTGATGCTTTGTTTATGGTTTTACAGGTAATTCTTCAGTGTGATTCTATAATGACACCAGTGAACCTAGTGTGAAACTCATGTAACCAAAATCGAAGGATTGCAAAGACTAAGAGACCATACCAGGGTCAGACCTGGGACTGTTATGTAAACTAGGGCACACAGATTACAGACCAGGGGTTCCTAGGCACCCTCATCCTTCCCCGAGCACCCTACTCTAGCCATATATACGACACTATGCTCCATCGTTTCATCACCCTTTCCAGTCCAAGGTCATTGTGAGATAATTTTATTTCAGGTTAGTACCTTTTCCTTCTCATTTCAATGGATTTATAATATCAAATAAATTAATTAACATTTACATTTCAGTATATTTTAGTTATTACATTATTGTGCATTTTTAGATTAACATTAAAAATTTAAATTCTAGTTATTCAGTTATCAGAAACACATCTCTTATCTACTTTATGTAGACTCGAAATCATGCACTTGGGTACATTTATAGGTCCTAATTACATGCTACTATTCATATGATTCCTAAGTGAGAAAAGAAGTAACTGACTATTGTATTTGCATCTTTATTGTCTTTCTTGCTTTCTCTTTGATCGTACACACCCCACAACCCAATATAATATTCATTGTTGTATCTTTCTTGACTTTGGACATCGGCGTCTAGCCAGGACACCAATTCCCAACTTCCCTCATCCTCTTGGGCACCCCGACCTCTTTATATCTTACTCGCCTCTTTTAGGCCTATTTTATCTTTTGGGCATCATGTTTTCTTATGGATCAACCTTTTAGTTATCAATTACAAGATTCAAACAAGAGAATCATATAAATACAAAGCTATGTGATCATAATAAGGGACCAAGCTCTAAATACCTATTATCACCACATAAGGTTGCATCCAAAGGCATTCTAAGAGCATCAACGCATCCATCTAGTTTTCATTCAAGGGACAAGAGACTATATTTTATGCATACATGCATATGAGGAGAAGTTCATTATTCCATACACACATCTATATACATTGCTACATATAGCTATCACTCGCTATCAAGTTCATCTTGCATAATAACTTCCTATGGCATGATTTCTACACAGACATCAAATAATTACGTGGAGTCTGAGATGAGGTGAAACGATTGATCGTAAGTTCACTCTATTGAGTGACCATTAGGGTCTGTCTGACTCCCCATTTGTATCTTTCTTTTTTAGGATTTAATGTAGTTTGGGGTTTTATAAGATATCATTTTTTTGCAGGTTACAATGAATTAAGTGTTCATCCAACGACATACAAGTGACTAAAGGCCAAGGTTAGCAACCATCTTTCAACACAACAAAAATTATTTTATGAGGTCTTGCACAGTCACATGCACCTAGCAGTGGTATTTGGAGCTTATGCACCCTAGTCCCATTCCAGGAACCCCGGTCTAGTGTATTCCGACTGTTACATAATTGTTTGAGTGTATTTGCGACATTATCCTTCTCTTATTCATCATTTTTCCAATCCAGAACACTTCAGGATTTACTACAAAATCAACTAAGTCTTTTATTCCCTCTCTTATACTTAGGGTTTCATATTTCTTTAACTTATTTCTTGTGTCAGATCTGTACTTTAGTATCTACTTATCATACATGACTCTTTAATATTAGGGTTTAACATAAATTATATATTTGTTAAATCAGTGGACCAACATAGATTGGTCAATTTGACTTTCCAGCTCTATAACACCATCAACATTTGCTTAAAACATCAAATGTTTGTATAACATAATTTACTTGTTTCTAGTTTTCCCTCTCTATCAATGCACTCCATGTGGAAAGGTTGAGAGAAGAGCGCCTGACACATTTTTCCCTAGGTTCTTAAACCATCAGTCCATCACAATGTAATTTTTAGTAGGTGAACTATCCATGATAGGAAACACGTGGTTGGAAATTTGTAACAGCGACAAAAATCCTATTTACATATGGTAACCATATGCATATATTTAAATAGGTTGGAAATAGGAAGAAATGGGACCCACTCTGAGGATTTTACATTTTTAAACACTGTGAAGGGGTTCGTTAGTATTACAAACTTCCATTCATCATTCACTTTATGTATGTAAACAATTATTTTACTTATAGAGGTGTGTGAAATATACGATAGGATTATTTCTTTATAAATCTTGAATGAATGATGGTCTATGTGAAGACGAGTATGGATATTTAAATGGCGAATATTCTAGTCTGGCTAGGGATAATCAAAAGTTTTACAAAAGCTCAAAAAGGGACGTATGTTCCAGCCATGTTTGTGTTTAGTGATTCATTAGCAGACAATGGGGCCGCCTGAGAAAATTTCAAACCATATGGCTTCTACTCTTTCTAGTGCCGAACTTGTCTCTTTACCAATGGTTACATTTCTTTCTGCTTCACATGATTTTTTTGTATAAATATTGATTAAATTATCATGTATGTGAAGGTGAGAATGGAGATTTCAATGGCGAATATTTTAGTCTGGCTATGGATAATCAGTAGTTTTTGTATAATATCAAAAGGTGTTGTATGTGGCCTCCATGTTTGTGTTTGGTGATTCATTAGCACACGTAAGGAATAATATTACAATCCACACAGTGCCACTTGAGAAAATTTCACACCATATGGCTTGTTCTTTTTCCAACACATAACTTGTCACTTTACCAATGGCTACACTACTTTTTAATTCGTAGGTATTATCACATATATAAATTATTTTTCTCCAATATTTTAGGATAAGTTTTATGTCAAATATGACCACATTTCTTATAAATAATGTGTGACATGTGAACCACGACAACACTTATTGGAAAACATGATTAAAAAAAAGGATAATGTGTATAATAATCATATACCAACTGAAAAGAATTGATCCGTCATTTATTTACATAATTACTGTAGCCGACCGATGCAAGTGATAATACATATGTGTCATTACTTATGGGTTACATCCCCTATAACTTGGAGGATGACCTCAATGTAAAAAATACAGTTTTGTGTGATAATTGATTTCAATAAAGAAATCGATCGGCAAGTATAAGAGGATGAAAAATATAGAACCTCGACTATAGATTTATATAAATCAAAATTAATGGTCATATTTTTATTTATAGATGTAGATTGGAAGCTACGTTTATTCGAAAAAATGAAAAAAAAATGGCTAGAAATAGAAAACATATAAACATGCATCAATATTAAAAAAGTGGAAAGTTGGAGATTGTTGTAGGAAATGTTGTCATGTTCATAGTCACCTTTGTGATATATGGAATGTCAGAGTGAGAAACTATGCCTTCATATACATTCTGACTGGAAACACACCTTTGGTGTGATAGAATGTAATTTGCAAATTCATGTGTCTTGCTTCGGCTTTCATAATGGTCGTTTGTTAATGAACTTCAAACTGAAATGCAACTATTTTATATTATTGTTAAAAGGCAAGATAACTAGATTGTTACAAGCCAAGACAACAGATGCTAATCAAACACCATGATCAATAAGATGAAATCACTTTGCCAGAATAACTTTACATAAAAAATTTGAAAACAAATGAGCATCAATATCATATATTATTATGGAACTCAATGAAATACAATGGGAATGGGCCTTGCTTATATAGGCAAGGAATAACAATCTGAAAATGATTCAAGGTCGTAGATCTAGCCATAAATCATGGAAATAACTAGTCAAGACCATAGATTTAGGAAAGAACTAGACATCAAGGATATAATCAATACTATAGATCAAGGAAAGAACTAGTCAATACCATAGATCGAGGAAAGAACTATACCTAACAAATAGATAATATCCCCCTAATATCTAAATAAATAAAAGGAAATATCCACACACATAAGTGGGTGAGGATAAATAAAATAAAGGCAAATAAAGTACCTAGGTGAACATGAGCTAAGGTAAATACCTACTCTAACACCCTCCCTCAAGTGAAGCTACGGGCCAAAATAGAAGTGGCATGTCCAAAGTATGAGTCCCTGCAACTAGGCCTGATGAGGTACTCATGTACAATATATCCATGAAGAAATCGCGAACCAATAGAAGGAAAGAATCCTGCTAGAAGGAAAGAGAAAGAAGAACAAGAAGGAAGATGTTCTCATGAACACCCCAAAGAATAACTTCCGAAACCCCAAGCATTCCACACAACTCAAGGTAGCGAGGTGATGTAAAAGGATTCGTAAAGATGTCTGCAACCTGTTGCTGAGTTGGAATGTACTCCAAGAAATGAACTCCATCCTGAATGTGTTGAGGAATGAAGTTGATGTGTATCTCAATATGCTTGGTTCGCTGGTGCTCAAATGGGTTGTGAGAAATGTGAATTACACTTTGGTTGTCACACCAAAGTATAGTCAGTGAATCCTATGGTAATCCAAACTCTGTCAATAACTGTCAAAGCCAAAGAATCTGCTGACTCGTTGTAACTATTTCCCTATACTCTTCCTCTGAAGATGAAAGTGCAATAGCCTGTTGCTTTTTTCATGCCCAAGCAACTGGAGAAGAACCAAGACAAAAAAGATAGCTATAAGTGGAAGGCATGTCATTAATAGAACTTTCCCAATCTGAATATGTATACCCAACCAACTTAGTATAACCCCTAGTGTAGTGTAGACCAAAGTGGGAAGTGCCCTGTAAATAGCGCAAAATCCTTGTAGCAGCCTGCTAGTGACTACTATGAGGAGAATGTGGAAACTGAGATACAAGCCCTACTGCAAATTAAATATCAGGGTGAGTATCGGTCAAGTACATGAGACTCCCAACCAAATTCCTATAGAATGTAGGATCACAAAGTGGTGTGGTACATGTGGAAGTAAGAGTAACCCAATACTAAAAAGGAGATGGACTTGGCTTGCAATCAGCCATATAAAAGTGTTGAAGAAGATCATGGGTGTACTTTTGCTGACTCAAATGAATCCCTAAATCTATTTGAGAAATATCCAAACCAAGGAAATAATGCAATAACCCAAGATCTGTCATGTCAAACTGTGTAGAAAGAGCCGTCTGAATACTCTAAATGTGGGAGAAAGAGATTTCAGTAAGTAACATATAATCAACATACAAGACAAGTATCACAATATCCTCACCAACATGTTGTAGATTCTCTATATGATCAGAGTGGAAACAAATAAAACCAGTAGATAGAAGAAAAGAATCCATCTTCTTATACAAATCCCAGGGGGCTTGTTTGAGACCCTAGAGAGACCTTCAGAGCCTACAAACAAGAGAAGAATCCTGAACAAATCCAGTTGACTGCTCCATGTGTATTTCCTCTTGTAGATCTCCATGTAAGAAGGCACTCTTCACGTCCATCTGGTATATGGGCCACCCCTGTGATGCAACAATAGCAAGTACAAGGCGTACAGAATCCATCTTGGCAATGGGTGCAAAATTCTCAGAGTAATCAATACCTTCAACTTGTGAAAAACCCTTTGCAACAAGATGAGCCTTATACTTGTCAATGGACCCATCAACTATGTATTTGGTTCAGTATACCCACTTACACCTAACCATATTCCTTCCTTTAGGAAGAGATACCAAATCCCAAGTATGATTCTTCATCAAAGAAGAATACTCAGTTGCCATCACATCATCCCACTCCTGTATCCCATGAGCCTTCAAAAAATATTGTGGATCGTCATAAACATCCTGACACAAAATTCCAAAACCTATAGAATGTGTGTGAGGATTCCTAGTGGGTGGAATATCCTCTTTGAAAGGTGTTGCCTCAAAAACTGTAGTATGATACCACCTAGGCATAGTGACAACATTAGTGGGAATAGAATCCTCAATAACATCTATAACCTCCGCATCAAACTCCTCAAAGAAAGGATCCTCATGATGAGATGAAGAAGGAGGTATGGAAGAAGATGAAGAATCATGAGGAGTGAAGCACTCATCAAACTGAACATGCGTTTGAAAAAAACACCATGAGTATCAGAATCTAGAAGTTGATAAACTCTCATATCCTCACAATACCCTACAAAGATCAAGGGTTTTCTCTTCTTATCCAAATCTTTCCTTTTCTTCTTTTGAACAAAGGCCCAAGCATGGCTCCGAAATACTCAAAAGAACGAGACATCTGGATTAGTGTTGGACCAAGCTTCCTATGGAGTCAAATGCTCAAGGGATCTATGTGGTGTGTGATTCTGAATGTAGTTAGCATAATTAACTGCTTCTACCCAGTAGATAGGAGGTAAATCTCTAGAATGCATCATACAGTTATGCATTTCCTTCAAAGTTATATTCTTCCTTTCTGCTAAGCCATTATGTTGTGGAGTATGAGGAACAAAATGTTGGTGAATAATGCCTTGAGTTGCCAAAAAGTCAGAAAACTCATTACTGAAGTACTCCCCCCATTATTATTACGAAGGTTCTTTATGAAACTAGAAGATTGTTTCTCGACCAAAGCCTTGAAGACTTTGAAGTTTGAAAAAACATCACTTTTGTACTTGAGAAAATAAACCCAAGTAAGCCTTGAGAAATTATCAATAAATGTAAGTGCATACTTAGCTCCATTGAAAGAGGGGGTAGGAAAAACCATCAAGTCACTATGCACAAGCTCAAGTGGTGAAGAAACTCTCTTGGACAAATTCTTAGGAAATGGATCTTGGTGTTGTTTCCCTAATGCACAGCCAGAGAAAACCCCCTCAAGACTAGAAACTCTAGGAATACCATCTACCATACCATGAGTGCTCAACTCTATCAAATATCTGTAATTGAGATATCCAAATCTTTCATTCCAAAGCTTACTCTCTGAATCTTCATGAGAAACTAATCTTGTCCCTATAGAAGAAGTGTCATCAAAACCCTGAGCAACAAGTGATTGAGGTTCCAACAAAGTTCTTACTTTTTCCCCATGTGGTGTAAAAAACATTGTTTTCCCTTGACTGGAATGACAAATTTGATATACAGAAAAAAAAAATTGTAGTGATGTTAGGGACATATAGTGCATCTTGGATACTACCACCATCAAGTTGTATTTCACCTTCTCCTTTAATAGAAAGAAAGAAAGAATCTCCAACCTCAATTTTGGAAGCAGGGTTCATTTTAAGACACCTCTATAAAATTGTAGGTGGAAAATACCTGGCAAATATCCCTGGAACCAGTTTCAGCGAAAGGCGAATTTGACAGTATTCCAAAACAAAAATTTCACCTGGTTTTTTCATGGCTCCATCATTGACGTGTGACAACAAGACGTCAATAATCACTCCTGATGCGCGTCAATGGAACATCAATGGTCTTGACTGATGCGTGTCACTGGGTCCTATTGACACACATCACTGGCTCCAATTGACGCATGTTACTGGCTCTAATTGACACACGTCACTGTCTCCAATTGACGCGCGTCACTGGCTCCAATTGACGCGCGTCACTGGCTCCAATTGACACGCGTCACTAGCTACAATTGACGTGCATCACTGGCTCTTATTGATGCGCGTCACTGGCTCTTATTGATGCATGTCACTGGCTCCTATTGGCGCATGTCACTGGCTCATATTGGTGCACGTCACTGGATCCTCTTAACGTGCGTCATTGGATCCTATTGACGCGCGTCACTGGTTCCTATTGACGCATGTCTCTAGCTCCTATTGACGCGCGTCAATAAATCCTATTGATGCATGTCATCCAACACTATCGACGCGCATCAGCTAAGACCATTGACACGCGTCAATTGAAGCCATTGACGCCTGATTTAGCCTATAAATACCCTTCAACTGGTCATTTTCTTGTTTTCACCTTCCCGCTCTTGAATTTTTGCAGGTCTCAATCGTTGTCAAAGACGAAAGTACAACTATAATGTCAACTTCACATGCTTCCCAACTGCAGGTTCAGCAAAAAAATCAAGAGAATCCAATTCAATCGATTTCCAAGATCAACTACAGGAATCCCTTATGCCCTCACATCCATACTGTTTTAAAGATGTCTTCAGAATATAAAGATTTGATGGATGTGTGTGAATTTACAGGGTTCGTTAATATGCCCCATTTCGAAACAGATCCAGATATTTTGAATTACCTTTTGTCATCCTACAATTCAGAGGATGGCATTTTTTATGTGACTCTGAACGATGGCCGAATGTTCCAATTTAGTATCGAAGCAAATGACATCCATCGGTTTACGGGCCTTCCGTTCAAAAATTTACCAATTGTTACAACCAAGGCAACAACTCCTGGAAGAAGACAAGAAATTTCTCGAATCAACGTTCGGTTTCCATGTTTATTGTAAGTATAATTCATTTTAATTCATATTTTTTATTCTATTTTTTATTCTGATACAATTTGTTGTTATAAATTTATAGTAATTTTCACTGTTTCGCATTTGTAGACCATGTCAATAAATCCAGGCGTGGTGTGGATACACAATCAATTGTACACCACTTTCTTGATGTACTTATTTCATTTTTTCAATCCAGAATTGTTTTGCAGGGTCACCAAATTGATATACCAAATTGGGCCATTGCATACATTGTTGCCACTATCTCAAAACAAAAATTCGATTGGTACACATATCTATCCAAAAAAATAAGAACTGAAAACAAATTCAAAACTTTCAGAAAAATCTTTCATTTATTCAACAAACTATCTCCTCAGCCTTTATTATGAGGCACTTTTAAATTTAAAAGATAAAAAAATTCCTACTTGTACTAATGAGGAGTTGATGAATTTGTCAATTCCGTTTGAAGAACAACAGGTATAAACTATTTATTTTGTAATTGTATTTCAATTTTCGACATTACAATGCACAGTTATTAAAAATTAAATTTTAATGTTTTGTAGAGAAGATTTATTGAAGCCCTTCCCCGAAAAAAGGTGTTATCGAGAGGAAGAGGCCAACAACACGCTGAGGCTTCTGGGGACTCCCAATCTGAAATGGAAGCTCACTCCTCTCCAAACCCTCAACAGTTTGAACTCGTTAAACGCCAGAGAAGTAATACCTTCTCATTTATTATTTACAAATTCCAAAGTTGCATATTTATTTTTCAATTTAAATTTTAACCAAATGAATTGACAACATTTAATATTGATGAATTGGCAGGGACTTTGGAACATACACTTGTTTCAAAAACTCAACCTTCTTCCCCAACTCACTCCATACAGTCGCATGCATTCATATCTTCTGAATAGACACTGAGTACAACTCCTACAAGGCCACCCGTAGCACCGAGAAAAACAACCCCTCGACAACAAGGTACAAATCTTCGATAGTACGTTTAATTTCGAAATTTTTGACTTTATGAATTATTTTCCTATTTTTCATTTTTTTCTTGTACTTTTCAACACATGTTAGTCCTGATCAAACCGCGGCACCGACACCCACTCAACCAATAATTTTTAAAATGCCAACTAGAGGAACAGTGAAAAATAACATTGGTAAATGCATGCCTTTTGCTCCGGCCCCTAGTGGGACACTAAACATTGCCTCATCCTTTCGAATTCCAACTCTCTCACTTGGTGGCTTGCCCAGTGCAATGGGCATATCTGTTTTGAACAATATAAATTTAGATGAAGATTATTTGGGCATTGATAGCAATGACCCAACTAGTTTTTTCAATACCCGCGAGATGATTCTAAGGCCAGCAGGTATACTTCAAATTTCAATTTAAATATGCTTTACAATTTTGAATTACATTTCGATTTAAATTTATTTATCTAAATCTTGATTAATTTTTTCACAAACAGGATCAACCCACCCAAAGGTAGAAACAAGTAGTAGTTGATCTTGCTGAAAGCCCCCATACTTCTCCAGCAAGATCGTCTTCATCAGATTCAGATAGTGAACAGTTGCCACCTTTTCCTTTGGAGAACTTAATTGGTTATGATTGTCAATCCCATGTCAGTGAGTTTATTCTTCCTCATATCAATCAGCTTATAGAATGGGAGAGAAGGGCTAAAGTTCTTATCAATGATATTATTAGTCGTTATGAAAATTATTGGCAACGGGATAGTTTATACGTTGCAGTCCAGAATCAACCTGCGAAGATGGATTCCTTACTTACCCAAGTAAGAAGTGGGACTGTCATGTATAACAACAAATATAAAGACGACATTTTAGATAATTCATTAAACAAATTGGAAAATATTAGTGCCGAGGCCCAGGCATATTTTAACAAATGGTCCAAGGACAAGGATTTGGTAGCAATCGCAAATGCCGAAAGAGATAGAGCGGTTGTAAGTACTATTACATTCAAACAATCATTCTTGTTAATTTGAAATTTTCATTTTTTAGTAATATTTTGAATTGACATTACTCTTTTTATGCATTTGAAATATGAAAATTTGAAGAGTCAGGCAAAGGTTTTGCAAGTTCACTTGGAAACAACAAAGAACAGCTTATCCGCAGCAAAAAATTTGAAGCAAAATATTGTTTTGGTTGACAAACAAAACAATACACTAAAGAGGATAATTAAAGAGCATGGTTTCGACCCTGACATATTATTCAAAGCTAAAGCAGCAGCTGATCCAAATTTGTTGTCGCATGGAGATGCGACAAATCAAGAAGAACAAATTTTAAAAAATTTTCACAGTGCTGCGGAAGATCTTATAAGTTCAGGGGTTATTTCTGGTGTTTGGGAAAGAGGTACAACCACAGTGGAAGAATCCGTTGGGGAAGAGAGCAGAGGAGTAGAATTGGATAAAGAAAAAGAGGGTTTTGAAAACTAGAAACTTTTATTATTGAGGAAACTTTAAATATTGAATTTGAAAACTTCTACTATTGAGTATGTACTATGGTATTTGAATTTAATTATATAGATTTATATACAGTCTTTAATTTTAATTGCATTAGATGGTGATTATCATGAATTATATGTATGTTTCTTGTTTACTTGCATTGTCATGAATTGTTTGTGGACGTAGATGATGAATGATGATAATTGATAATTAATGATAGATGATGATGAAAGACGATGAATGACAATAAGGATATGATATATATGGACGATGATCAATTTAATGTGGACGTAGATTTATCATCAAGCACAGTAATTCTTCTTCTCTAGACTTTTGTACTTGTTTTAAGATAATTATTCTCTATACTTGTAACATTATGATCATAATGTCATTAGAATGGATATAGATGATAAATAAATGGAATGTGTTATAATGGATATAGATGACATTAGAACGAATAGAATTGTAATGATATGATTATGAATTATTTTAAAAAAACTGAATTGTTTTAATAAATTTAAATTAGATAAATAATTGTGTTAATAATAATTGTAGTGTCAGGAGTCAGGATATGATAATGATATGCTGATGATATGATATATATGGATGATGACGAATTTTATGTGGACTTATATTTAAAATTTTATAATGTATTGTTTATCCCACAGTTAAAAAAATATATCAAAGGATTTTGCACATATAAAAAATAAATTAAATATAATTCTAAGAAATCAAGAAAGAATCATCACTGGTAAGAAATTAAACATAATTGCAAATATGATAGGGTTTAGCTTACCTCTTGCGTATTAGATTACTGTGAAATCATCAAGGGTAACATGCTAGATCTTTGTTTTACCTGACATTGTAGATAGAGGGGTGAGTTGGTTGACATTGTCAATCCTGAGAAGTGCCTCGGCGGATTTCAACATCTTTAAATATATAGACCAACAATATCTTTAAATAAATGTAAATATATAGAATTAGACCTGTAACATCTTTAATGATAACAAGAGCTGAAAAAATGTAAAGTAACAAACAATAAGATTATGTTGAAGAAGATACCTATTTAAAATTGAAATCATCACCGGTAATGTGCTAGATCTGTCTTAAAAAAATTCAACACAAAAAATGGATTAGCAGATAGATGGGTGAGTTGCCTGACATTGTCAGTCCCGAGAAGTAACAACTTCCTCGGACGGATGTCAACCCACGTTTTAAAAAAATAAAAAGATTGTATTTAACTAAATGTAAATACATAGACCTGTAACATCTTTAATGATAACCAGAGCTGAAAAAAATGAATAGTAACAAACAATAAGATTAAGGGGAAAAAGACACCTCCTTAAAGTTGAAATCATCACTGCCACTGGTAATGAGCTAGATCTGTGTTTTAAAAAAAACCAACACGAGAAATGGATTAGTAGATAGATGGGTGCATTGCCTGACATTTTTAGTATATAGACCTGTAACATCTTTAATGATAAAGATAAAAGATAGATAAAGAAGATACCTATTTAAAGTTGAAACAATCCATTATCAATAGCTTCATCAAACTTGATGTTGTCTTCTGTAGAATGTGATGAAGAGCCAATTACACTCTCAAGGTTGGGAATATTTGTACTTGTAGCTGTATTATTCACACATCTTCTTTTGCAAAGGGATTTCCAGTGCGCAATTGCTCTGTCAAACGGAAAGGTTTCGATGGAGTATCGAGAAACATAACACCTCATGCAACTTTCTAGATTTTCATCCAACCTGTTTCTCAGTTTTTTTTTTTTTTAAATGACAATGCACTGAAAACCCTTTCACCCTCCACAGACCCCAAAATCATTGTTTGGCATAACTCATATAATCTGAAATATTCACTGATATCTTCTTGTAAGATAGAACTTTGATAGATTCCTCGCCACAACCTTGTAATAGCACCACTTTCAGAAGGTTGATCTAAATTCTTATATTGGTTCCTCATTGTTGTTGCAAAATTTTTTGACTGAAACTTTAATAAATAGGCATTCAGTATACCTTTGATTTTCATACCCTTGAGCTCTGACATCTTTGTAAATTGTTCCATTATTATACCCATTGATTTATGGAAATGCTTTCTGACAAAGTCTGCACGGCCACCTTCAGTATTCCAAAAATTAGGATTCATCACACCCATGGCTTCCAGAATTTTATCTTTACAGAAACGTTCCCTAATTTCTGATGACAAGGTTTCTAAAAAAATTTTAAGCTTTATTCTTGTTTCAACTATAACAGACTCAAACAAATTACGTGTCACGGGAACATCTTCTCATTCCGATCCTGTAATATCTTGATGTTTTTGCAAAATGTGCATTGGTATTTCCCTCCCATTAATAGTGATGCAGAGGTGATCGTGGATATTAAATCTCAAAAAGGTGTTAGGATTTTTAAGATCTAATAAATCTTTCCAATTTTCAAAAACAAGTGCATCAAAACTATCCTGGGAACAGTACAATATATCAAGACTTTGACATACCATTTTTCTCATCTGTATAAAATCCACAATATAGATTAATCTGCCCTGTGCATGCTTCATCAGTGTATTGATCTCCTTTAACATTGGAAGAATACCAACCAATGTAAGAAATGTCTCCAAATCAGTTAAATGGAACAACAAGTCCCTTGCCCTATCAACTTCATGATGGTATTTGTGCATGAAACCAACCAATGAAGGATACTTCTCACGAACTCTACATGCAGGTTCATACAAAGAGATCCATCTACTCTCCACATCCTTCAGAAGTTTTTTGCCATCTGTAATTCCAATTGCAAATTTTTGGAACTTGAGAAAATTATTTGGGCTGCTTGACATATAGGCATGAAGTTCTCTTATAAGGTCTTCTAATTTAGCAACATTTTCGTGGTTGCTTACCATTTTATAAGCTAAATTCATTCTATGAGCCATACAGTGAATTGGTAGCATATATGGGGCCACTGTTGTTTGTAATCTAACACAGAGCTCTGTTCGGTGACCTTGCATGACAGATGCACCATCTGCTCGAACGCATACCAACTTCGTAGCAATTTCATAATCAGTCATTCCAGCAACATATTTCAAACGAGAAACAACTATTTTATATAGGTTTTCGGCATTGCAGTTTTCAACCATTTTCATAACAGATGAGGTGTCCTTATATGATTTTCTAAAGTATAGATGTGGATACATACCCATGCGGTGTTGTCGACTGCTGTCACTTCATCAATTGAAAGAGAGATAAAGTTTGCTTTTTTTACATTCTCTTTCAAATCTTCCTTCTCTATCATCGAGAGGCATTTTTCCATTTCCCATCCACTACTTTCATACCAATGAGACTGAGGGACATTCAGCATTCCATTAAATTGATACAAAACTTTGAAATCGAGGAAATCCGAAATCGCTCTTCCTTTTTTTAGTATTTGAAAAAGAGTAGAGAATTGTATGAATTTTACATGTAGATTTGTTTCTTTCATCTTACCAATATGCGATGTGATCGTTCCTCCCTTTTCCAACAGATGTCTGTGTTTTTTCTGCTCTGCCTCATATTCCACTGCGTATCTAACATGCATGCATTGTTTTTCAGTTTTCCACCTATGTGTTTTGATTTTCTGGCCATCCACCCCCGTTATAGTTAAATATTGTTTTCCACAATGTTTTTCTATAGTGTCTAGCTTCAGTTGCATTTTTTGTTGCTTTCCCAATTTCCACGTACATATTGTACATGTACATTCAGATGGGATTTCTTCATAATTAGATGATTGTACAGGTTCAATAAACAGAAATTTAGTTGCCCAATCAAACTTGTATGTCCTGCCAATGGTCCACATATTCTTGTTCGTTTTCAATGCTTTACTTTTTTGAGTAGAATTTTGAGCAATATCACAATCACCTGGTTTCCTCTTTCTTGGACCGGAGTTTGATTTTGAATTCTATCTTCCATTTGCTAAGTGTTTGTATCTGTGATATCTAGCTGCACTTCTGGTTGCACCCCAACAGGAACAATATCTTCAAGATCTGGCATATTATCGTAGGTTTCATTTGTTTGACTTTGATACTGTGCAAAATGCATGTCCACCTCAATAATACCTTCCACATAGTCAGTATTCTGATTCTTTTTGGTGGCATCTATATGATTGGTATTTACAATATCTGTATTCGCAGAGTTTCCAAAATACTTGAAGAGTGATTTCTGAGATTTCTTACTTACTTTTAGGTTATTCGTATTCTTTGAGCTGGCACGTTCCATTATTCTGAAAAGAGTCCTGCGTCAGCAAAAGAACCAAGTAGCGAATCTGTCTAGTGTCTGAGGTCTTGTCGCGCATCCCCTATCTGAGGTCTTTGTCACGTGTCAACTCTGCACTTGTCGCGCGTCAACAACCCATTTCCTATCGCGCGTCCACTGTCTGAATATACTGTCACGCGTCAACATTGCCCTTGTCGCACGTCAACTTCTTTGCCCAAGTCACGTGTCAATACTTCCTCTGTCGTGTGTCAGTATAGTTGTTGTCGCACGTCAACAATGCCCTTGTCGTGCGTCAACACTGCATTTGTCATGCGTCAACTATCACAGGCTAACAGTAATCTGAATCTCTGGTGCTTAAGGGTATGCGAGTTCAAATTTCACAGTATTGGTAATTTGTTAAGCTACTTGAGGTATACTACCCAGCGAATCAGCTAGGTTTTTATAGGATATGTTTTCAAATGAAGGCGAAGCCAACCCCCCAAAAAAATATACTATATATTTTAGGCGAACAGGACACTGACCCACTCTGAATAATTCTCCTTTTCAAATTTTCCTAAAATGAAATTTTCGCCATATTACAAATATTCGCCACTAAAATTCTCCTTGTTTAGAAGTAGAACTCAAACCTAGAGAAAAAAAAGACTCCTTGGAAGAATTCATGTGATGAGAAGAACCAAAATATATAACCCAACTATCTGCAAGTGGTGACTGAGATCTCCCAACAACATTAAGTGCTTTTCCGTGTTGATTAGAAGGAAGTGGAGTGGAGATAGAAATTTTGTGTTTCTTTCTTGCATCCTCTAAGGCTTGCATTCACTTATAACACCTATGTTCTTCATGATTACTACTGCGACAAAAATAGCATGAAAGGCTAGACTTATTCTTGGATTTATAAGAATCATTGGGTTTAGAGTTTTTTTCTTTGGGTTTAGGAGCATTTTGAGATAGAGAAGGGTGGATTTGGTTCTACTTTTTGGTTTTTAGTTTCCCTTAGGATTAGATGCAACAAATGCCTTTTGAGAGGTGAAAGACTCAAGGTGAGACAATTTGGATTCTTCCCTAGTAATTTGTTCAAAAAATGTTTCTAAGTTGGGCATTTTGAATGTGTCACCTAAGGCATCCATGCTAGAGAAAAAGGTTGAAGCAAAAATTCTGAATGGTCTTCTCAACTTGGATAGAATCAAGTAAGCACACTCTTCATATTTCTTATTTCTTCCACTCCCCTTCAATTGTGTCAACAAATGCTTGAACTTGGTAAGGGTAGGTGCACCAAGTTGGGGGGCCAAAAGGGGGTCTTAAGTGGACGCATTTTTCTGAAAAAAATAAAACTTCAACTTGTACAAGTTTTTCAAAATAGTTACACTCAAAATTGGAAGATGTTGTAAAAATATGAATCATAGAATTTTGAGTCTAGTTTCTAAGATACTAAAGTTTATTGAAAACAGATAAGTTTAAGTCGATCAAACAACTAAAATACGAATAGGTGCTCCTACTTTTGTTAAAACACATAATAGAGTGACTTTCGTGCCCCACACCATTGAGTATTTGTGAAAACCCTTTGGTAGAGAGATAGATAAGAGCATCTATTTTGTGTTACATTTTTTTAACGAGTATTTTCCTATTTATGAGTGTTCTAGTACATAAGCATTTTATGTTTTGAAAAATAACGGAGCTTGGAACGTGGCCCCCCTAACTACCTCAAAAAATATTGAAAATTAGATTTTCTTTTGAATATGTATAGAATTATGCCTAGATCGTGCTAGTATTATATTTCTTCAATTTCGATGACCCAAACAAAAGATACATGATGAAAGATAGACATAGTTAAACTTCAAAAATGGACTATAAAAAGGCATACTTAGAAAATAAATAATATGGAAACCTTATATTAGTCAGAAAAATTGAAAAATTATATTCCTAAGAACGAATAAACTCTGCTCTACGTCATGGTATATGTTTTCAAATGGATCAACTGTTTTATTTTCATTTATCATAGAGGAAGTCACATTTTTACATTTTCTTGCAAAAACACGTTGTTTGTTGTGTTTGTGCAGGTCAATGCCTCGAGGTTTGGGATGCAAACCGGATCCCAAGCCTTGAGGCATAGCTTGAAATAAGAGAAAACACGAAGCACACATATGTGATATAATGCATTTTATATGTTTTTGACATGCACTATTTACAGAAATGTACACGTTTAGTATAGTTTTTCATTTATTATTATTTATTATTTTACTATTTCTTATACTTTAAATTTATTTATGTAAATATAAGAAGTTAGTGTCACTCTGCACCTTATGGAACTATTCTCACAGCTCCATTGAGTCACAGTTTAGGAGATAGTTTTTTAAAGTATAATCTGGTCAGTACATAGGTAATTTTGACAGCTTTCAACATTCAACCCTAAATATTTTAGCATTTAAATTCTACAATCGAAACCCTAAACCCTAAACTCGAGGCCCTCAACCTAAACCCTAAACCCTAAAACATAAACCATGAACTCTAAACCCTAAATCTTAAGCCCTAAACCCATAATCCTTAAACCCCATTCATCCCTTACCCATGAGCCCTAAACCCTAATCCTTGAAATATTGAGCCCTTACCCATGAGCCCTAAAACCTTGAGCCTTAACCCTAAACCCTAAATAATGAACCATGAGCCTTAAATGTTAAACCCTAAACCCTGAAAACTAAATCCTAACCCTAAACCCTAACCCATAAACCCTAAACATTGAATCCTAAACCCTAAATCGTCAGCCCTAAACCCTAAACCCTAAATCCTAAACACTAAACCCTAAACACTAAACCCTGTAAACCCTGAACCGTAAACCCTGAACTCTGTGACCTAAACCCTTAACCCTCAACCATGAGACCTAAACCCTAAACCCTAAACCCTAAAACCAAAATAATAAATCCTAAACCCTAAAACCTAAACCCTAAACCCTAAACCCTAAACCCTTGACCCTAGACCCTAAACCCTGAGCCCTAAGCCCTAAACCCTAAATACTAAATCCAGAGCCTCGAGCTCTAACCCCCAAACCTTAAACCAGTAACTCTGAACCCTGAACCTTAAGCCATAAACCATGAACCATGAACCCTAAACCCTAATCCCTAAACCATAAACCCTAAACCTTAAGCCTTGAACCCTACACCCTAATCCTTGAGCCCTAAACCCTAAACCTTAAACCTTGAGCCCTAAACCCTAAATCTAGAGCCCTGAGCTCTAACCCCTAAACCTTAAACCCGTAACTAACCCCTAAACCTTAAACCCATAACTCTAAACCCGAACCCTAAGTCGTAAACCCTAAACCATGCACCCTAACCCCTAAACGATAAACCCCGAGCCCTGAGCCCTAAACCATAAACCCTAAACCTTAAGGCCTAAATGTTAAATCCTAAAGGTAAATTAATAAACCCTAAACCCTAAACCCCTAAACCCTAAACTGTTAAACCCTAAGCACTAAATCCTAAACCCTAAACCCTAAGCCCTAAACCCTAAACCCTAAATGCACTAAACCCTAGAACTATGCGACCTAAACCCTTAACCCTCAACCTTTAACACTAAAACCTAAACTTTAAATTATAAACCCTAAACCCTAAAAAATAATAAACCTTAAACTCTGAACACTAAAACCTAAACCCTAAACCCTAAACCCTTGAACCCTAAACCTGAGCCTTAAGCCCTAAGTCTTAAACCCTAAACACTAAATCTATGAACCCTAAGCTCTAACCCTTAAACCTCATATATTTCAAGTAGGTCTCATGAATGAGTTCATTTTTTTAATATCTTAGGACCATATTTCCTATTCTTGTGCCTAAAACCATAATTAAGTCTGCCTTTATAACTACCTTGTTTATGGGAGGTGGAAATTTCCCTCCTTCAAAATATCAATAGATGAAAGACATCAAATTTTGATGAATCTCTTTGAATTTTGTTCCTACGAAGTCAATGAACCCTTTTTCAGTTGAATACTCTCTATCAATACTATAAGAATGGGTAACACACAAATCATTACTGTGAGTGAAATAGTTTACATGCAATGAGCATTTCCCTCCTTTAAAATATCAGTTAGATGAAAGGCATCAAATTATGATGAATCCCTTGAATGTTCTTCCTACAAAGTAGATGAACCCTTTTTAGTTGAATACTCTTTATCAATACTTATAAGAATGGGTAAGACATAGAACATTACTGTGACTAAATTGGTGAGCCTAATCCATGAGCGTTATATCCTAAACCCTAAACCCCAACCCCTAAACCCTTAACCCTAAACATTGAACCTTTAACCCTAAACCCTAAACCCTTTTCCCTAAACCCTGAAACTTGACCTTTAAACCTTAAACCCTAACTCCTAAACCCTAAACTGTAAACCCTAAACCCTAAATCCTCAACCCTAAACCTTAAACCTTGACCCCTAAACCCTAAACCCTATACCATAAACCTAATCCCTAAACCCTAAACTTATAGACCTAAATCATAAACCCTAAACCCTAAACCCTAAACCCTGAGCCCTAAACCCTAAACCTTGAGCCCTAAACCCTAAACCCTAAGCCCTAAACCCTAGGCCCTAAGCCAAAACCCTAAACCTTGAACCTTCAAACATAAACCCTCAACCCTAAACCCTAAAAAATAAACCCTGAGCCCTAAAACCCTAAACCCTCAACTCTCAACCCTAAACCCTAAACCCTCAACCATGATCCCTAAACCCTAAACTCTAAACCCTTAGCCCTAAACCCTGAACCTTAACCTTTAAACCTTAAACCCTAACTCCTAAATGTTGAACCATAAACCCTAAATCCTCAACCCTAAACCTTAAACCCTAACTCCTAAACCCTAAACCGTAAACCCTAAATCCTCGACCCTAAACCTTAAACCCTGAGCCCTAAACCATAAAATCTATACCATAAACCCTAACTCCCTAACCCCTAAACTCTAAGCCGCTAAACCCTAACAACCTAAACCCTAAAACTTAAAACCTAAAACCTAGAAGCCCTAAACCTTAAACCTTGAGCCCTAAACCCTAAACCCTGAGCCCTGAACCCTATGCCCTAAGCCATAATCCCTAAGACAAAACCCTAAACCTTGAACCCTTAAACATAAACCATCAACCCTAAACCCTAAAAACTAAACCTTGAGCCTTAAACCATGAAGCCTCAACTCTCAACCCTAAACCCTAAACCCGCAATCCTGATCCCTAAACCCTAAACCTTAAACCTTGAGCCATAAACCCTAAACCCTCAACCTTGACCCCTAAACCCTAAACCTTGAACCTTGAGCCCTAAACCCTAAACCCTTAACCCTTAACTTAACCATAAACCCTAAACTCTAAACCCTAAACCCTAAACCCATGAACCCTAAACCATGAACCCTAAGCCTTGAGCCCTAAACCCTAAACCCTAAAATATAGAACTGTGAGCATTAAACACTAAACCTTAAACCCTAAACTCTAAACCTTGAGTCCTAAACCTTGAGCCCTTAACCCTAAACCCTGAGCCCTAAACCCTAAACCCTAAATCATAAACTCTCACCCAAAGGAAATTCCTAAAAAGATCATTCAAGCATGTTTAGTGTGTAAGGAATAGTGTTTAAGGTGATTGATTGACTCATTTATTTTTTATGAGAGACTACTTCATTTGAAGGCCTAAAAAGACATTTTTGGCCATCTTTTAGTTAATTGAACATCCTTGAAAACAAGCTAAAATGAACTATTCATGTCACCAAGTTATCAAGGACCATTATTTGTGAAGTATGAAGACATCGTTTGTCTCCATAAGAGACATATGAGCAAAAAGATGTATGAGAATCATGAATTTGATTCCATGAAAGGATGTTTTTAGAGCTAGGAAAGGTGAGGGGATGATCTTTATATGGAGCACCATGTTTCTAAGAATGAGCAATCATTTGAGTTCACTTGATGCAATTCACTTGGTACTATTCGTAACAACTCATTCAACACCTAGTAGTGTTATCACGCCTTAAGGAGGAGGCACATTACAATCACCTCATTTTGGCCATAGGACAGGAATCCCATTCAGGGAACAATCCTCTATCTACAAAGTGAGGATCTCTTTTTAGTAAGAAGTAGACAAGCATCATAGAGTTGATTCATGGTCACTAAAGTGAATTATGGACCAAATTTAAAAATTAGCACCAATTCAAGTAGTGGTAGGGCCAAAATCCATTTTAGAAGGTAAAAAAAAACCTTAAAAATGACTATATGCTTTCTCAAAATCAAAGACCGACTACAATATATATGCCCTAAAATTTTTAGGTTATTTGCTGAAATCCTGAAAATGAGTAAGTACTGACCTAGATTAGATTTTGAAAAACTATCTTCTAGATTATAACTATTGGAGCTATGGGACCACTTCCATAAGGTGCAGAGTGACCCTAATTTCTTATATTTACTAAAATAAATTTAAAATATAATCTTATACTTAAACATTTGTTTTTGTAAGTATAAGACACCCAAAAACATTTACATGGTCCATACTATTCAAAACGCGTACGCGTTTTTCAGAATTGAAATCTCAACATTCGAAAAGTAAACAGCAATTCATAACAATCTACGTGATTTTAATTGGTTCGAGAAGGTTTTGACTAATGCCAATGTGATGATAGACCTTCAAAGGCATGAACGTAATAATTAGCAAGGTTGCGTTACACATTTCGTCTGTTTTAAACTATTTTGTGCACTGTGAGTGGCCCCCCAAGATTTAAGCAATTACCTGTAAGATGGTCTATAATGGTTGGAAAATCTTCAGGACTAAGAGATGTGATTTTTATATCAATGTTGCATTGCTATCAATAAGGAATCCACCTTGACTAAATAAATCCTACAATTTAAAAAAAATTTGAGAAACTAGAAACATATAAAGTAAAATATAAACCCCCAATACATATTGTGACTTACGTATCTTCCTATCAAACCCACACAGTTGGGATTAAATGTTGGACAAAGGCACTGAACTTATTGGGTCTGGACATTCTCTAGTGAACATTAGTTGTTCTAAATGAAGCTCTTGAGCCCATGATCCTTTCCGCTTATCTGTATTGCTACAATTCTTGATATTTCATGAAAAGATAATCATGTGTCTATCATATGGGTTAACATGATCTAATGCATAATTAGACGCCATCCTACTAAAGCTCACCACTTTTGAAATATAAAAGCTATCCCAAGGCCTTTGTGACAACCCCACTTTTTGAATACAATGTTGTCATTCCAATGATTTTGACATCTCTTATAAGGCAGTGCGTGTTACAATAATTAACACTGAATATGTGTATGCTTCTGAATTCTTTACATACATATTTCAAACACGAAATAGCATGGATAACTACAAGCACTTCTGACATAAAAATCTGCACTCATTACCGAGTTACCGATCAAACGTTACATAGCTTTTCAATATTACAGAGCTACTATGTTATTTCCACAGGGTGCGACGTATGCATAACAAAGGTGGCTGATTGGGTTGACCATTTGTTTAAAATCATTTGGTGAAACAATATCAATGGCTCTTGAGGATGACCATGTCTTCTATAGGTTGCAATTATGATATTCCATAAAAATATATCATGTTCTATCATTTGGTCAAACACTTGGCATCCATCTATTAAATCTTCCATTTTGGAATTTAAATTTTTCCTAGGCCTTTTTTGTCATTTTGTGAATATCCTGAAATCACTGCATTCCATGAGATGACTACATGCAACTACAACACTAGAAAAAAAACTTCATATTATGCTTCGATGGATGTCCATGCTCTATTGCAAAGCTCTATTTTTCCACGGGACACAAGTATGCTAAAAAAGGTGAGTTTATCGGGTTGAATATATGTTCGTTATATTTGGTGAAATAGTCTCAATGGCTCTTGAGAGTGACCATGTCTTTTGTAAGTTACAATTATGATATTCGATGAAAATATATCATGTTATGTCATTCGATCAACGTCTTGGCATCCATTTATTAAATCTCTCATTTTAGTATTTAAAATATTCTAAGAACTTTTCCCCCATTTTGCAAATATCTTGAAATCGTTACATTCTATGAGAGGACATATCTTTGAGGAATTTTCTCAAACAACTCACATGCCTTGTGTATGGTTCCAAATTTTACATACATATCAAACATGACACCTACACCTACAACATCCGACAAAAATACTACAACAGCCGCGAGTATTTTGGAAAAGGTGAATTGATTGGGTTGAATATATGTTCGTTGCATTTAATGAAATAGTCTCAATGCCTCTTTAGGATAACCTCTGTGAATAACATCTTGGGAAAATTCTTCTTTTCCAAAACCTCATACTATGAAACATTCACAATATCCATAGATCTAGGAATAGAACTAGTACATCAAGGATCTAGTCAATACCATTCACCAAATGACAATGCATTACAACATTTCAAGTAAATAACGGGGGGGGGGGGGGAGGAGGTGGGGGCACTATACCTAACAACTAGAGGATATCGCACTAATAGTCTAAATGGAGGTAAAATAACCAATAAATATCCACACAGATTTAGTTTGTCAGAGATACATGCAATAAAGGTAAACTAAATTACCTATTGGTGAAGATGAGTTTTATGGTGGGGACATCCTCAAAGAAGGATGCCTCAAGTGAATCTAAATTATAAAAATGACGATAAGTTTGGCATAAACCTTTGGTAGGTTAATGTAGTCTTTGGGATTTAAGAAAGTTTGCCTGATCAGGTTTAAACTCATGTATATACATTTAATATTATCCATTGAAGTATATAATTATAAGAGTCCATGCAATATCATTGCGCTCTATGTTTCCTTAATTATTAGGTCTAATTTAAGCCCCTTTATTGGTGCATTCTTATTTCTCCAGTTGCATTAAATTGTATCACTCTTGTTTTTCTGTCTTAACCTTATCTTCCTCCATTTGTAGGTCATTGATTTTTCACAATCCTCTGTGCACTCATTGGTCATGTACAATGACCATTTTCTTTTTTCCTTCCTGGTATTTCTAACTTTTTTTGGCATAATAATTTTTCACTCTACCACCTGCTTCAAAATGACTTCTCTCTTCAGCCTAAGCTCATCCTTTTTGTAGGATGTTGACTCCATTTTCTGCTTTATGACTATTGGCTTTATGCACCTTTTACAGTGAATTACTGACCCTCATATGAATATTTTGGTTTTGGATTTTCTTCACTCTTGTAATTTTTTCACATATTCTTTGGTTGTGAGTTCATGCATTCCAATAAGTTGTCCTCCTTAGCGTTCTAATAACGTGGACATAAAATCTATGCACTTGGGTTCAATATTATCTAATTTCATAAACTCCTTGCTAAGTATTCTTACCATGGTTCCTAAGAAAGAAAACTAGTAATTGAAAGCTTTCATTACCCCTTTTTATTCAGTGGCATTCTTTTACACTCTCCAATCTAATGGGTCCTTACACCATTTGTTACTCCTACTAGCTTCTCCAACTATTTTATGCAATTATATGCATTTAGACACTAGCACCTAGTTCAAACAGTAGCGTCAGGTATTCCTTTCATATTCCATATCTCACTCTTCTTTGTCCCTCTACAGTTTGGGATCTTCTCTACTGTTTTCTGGGCCACCTATTTCTCAAAGTGGAGAGCACAATGCACTTAACTAGTTACCTTCACACTCAACACTCTGCTATCAATTTTCCACTTCTCATAAGCACAAACAAGCTTGAATCATATAAATACACACTTAATGGCAATTTCAAGGGTCAGGGACCAAGACTCTAAGCATATACTATCATCGCTTAGAGCTTACATAACAAAGGCACACAAGTAAACATAAAGAATCCATCTAGAATCTTATATTAATTTAAGGGACAAGGGCATTGCATAACATCTACATATAACTGCTTTAGAAGGGGTTGCTTGCAATCTATTCTATCCATGCAGATTTACTACATTAATACATTCTAGCTGCAGCTCACTAAAGACATTTGTGCAACCTAGCACTATTTTTCTTGTGCCTTACATGCACATCATCAACTTCTGCAAACACTCACGCTCACTATGTGGAGTATCTCACTCCTTGAGTAGAACTCTTCCTTGTAAGTACCGACTCTCCCCAAAATGGTGAACTTGACCCCTAGGGTCCAGTTTGTCTCTCCTATAATGCATTGGCTCCTTTATAGGTTTGCTTCAAGATTTGTCTCACTCAAAATCAAATTTAAATTCGAGATCATAATTTCTCTACAACTATTATTAGCAATCTTGGTCTGAATATCAAGTGATCAACAGAGAATAATTGTGAAACCCTACTGACACAAGATCAACCTAGTTTTTGTAGCCTTTTTACATTGTTCAACTAGTTTATCATGCACCTTGATCAGACAACGCCTAGACACCTCTATCCTGCTACATTTTTGTCCATGTCCAACATATTCTTCCTGTGCACCCCTTTCTTTCTTCAGTGCCCTTTGACGACATTCTTCTGTCATATCTATTCTTTCAGTCATACCTTCCTCGATCACTTCATGTCGATTCAAAATTCAGCTAAGTAAGCATTATCTCCCCTGTGCATTGAACTTAGGGATTATGAGAATTATTCATGCTTATTTGCTTGTGCCCCTCATTATCTATGTTGGCATTGTGTTTACTCATACATTTACAATAGTTACTCTGCACCTCTCGCACATTCTAATTTATTATTCTACACAACTCCTTTCACAACATTTGTGTGAACCAGCACTGCTTTAACCCTACCTTCTGAGAATGTATCAAAATGTTGCACTCCCCAAAATCCTGTGCATTATTCTTGGATGCCTATCTTCTACTTCCTCCTATACTCTAACCTTTCACAGGACTCTGGCACGGCTTCCACCATGTGCATATACTTCTATGTGGGTCCGTTCGCTTCACCCTAATTTCTATTGTTACTCCAAGTGCCCGATCCAACCATCAATGTAGTACAACCACTCGTCGTACTTGTTCTATTATGCTTCATCTTCCTTCTCACACACTCTCCACCAACTATTCACTTACACCCACAATTAGCCTACCACTACTCCTACAGGAATTTCCCTACATCACCTTGAGCATGCCTAAGAATGCATCAACTTATTTCTCCCATTTATTATCTACATTTGCGTAGTACATCTCAAATATCTAATATGGGTACATGTCAAAGTGGCAATCCTTTGCTCCAGTGTAACATTGTTAAAGTAGTTAATTTACCAATTTCACTTCGACCCATGATAGTTGGATCCCTCAATATATATGTTAACACGTGTTATATCTTGTAGTGATGAGGATATCACTCATTCGGTTGGTTAGCAATCCGTAATCACCTTCTCTTAGAGACCACCGCTACTAATGGATTCACATTTGCATCACGACACATGTACTAATTGGCATTTTATCCACTATAAGTTTATGAGCTTTAACTCTCCTTAAGAAAATGAACATATCTGAAATTTTTAATGTAATATATCTTCTACTCTCATACGCGGATAATGATTCCACTACTCGCTACACGCATGGGACTGTCGCCTCAATCTATTGACAAGCCTCATGGCCTCACATTATGATCAAGTTCATGAACATTCTATTAAACCATAATGGATTTGTTTTGTTATATGTAGTTGAAGTATCGGATTACCCGTCAAGGTCTCTAGTAGAAAAATTAATGCACATGAAGTTGTAGAAATTGAAATAACTAACAATAAAATCAAATATGATATTAAACTCACAAGTACATGAAATTTCTAAACAAACAAAACAATATGCAACAAATCCAGTGATCACAAGACCCTCCAATACACTACTTTGAATTTCTCACAAATGAAGATATAAAAATAGGAGAGTGAATGTGTAAATCCTCCATGAATAGTGGAAAAAGATCCCCAAATAGAAATTTAACTCCCACACTTGGAATAGGAAGTCAAAGAGTAACTCCTACTTAGCTAACAATGATGGCCAAGTGTAACTCTCATGACTAACTCCAAGCATAACTCCTATGACCAAGTACACCTAAGAAAAATAACTCCTAAAGTGTAGGAATAATCCACAATAAATCAAGCTTAGGACCCCATTACTAGACTCAAAGAGGTAATTGGCACACTGGAAGCTAATATTAAAGCCGTGGAGGATAAACACAGTAGCTACATAGCCATGCACAATTTTATTCTTGAGCTCATGTAGGTTCACATCCGTTAGATATCTAACTCCAGGGGCATACTGACATCTGCTTTGAAGAACGAAAAGATTATCAAAAAATTCAAAGCTACTAACTGAGACACCACTATTGTCATAGCCCTGAAACTCTATCAAGCACACAAGATTGCCTTAAAAAAATTCAACAAATTTACTGGTTAGTGGTATTGTCTTCTTGTCTTCGGTGCAGCTATTTTAGTGTTTTTTTTGTTGTTGGTTCTTTGATGGGATCATTGTAGGAAGTTGGCCTCTGCCCTTTCTTTTTACTATTTTTTTCCTTTTGGTTGGGGTGTGGCCCTCATGGTTCAAAAAACCACATTACTTTTCACTGCATATCTTGGTTGTTGAGCTTTTTGATGTAATTCTAGGTAAGGTCCCTCCAAATATATTTGCCAAAAATAAAAAAAATTATTGTATAAATAAAAAATAATAAAAATTTAAAATTTACAAAAAAAAAATTATATAGTACAAATAAAAAATTAAAATTAATAAAACTTAAACATAAAAAATTAATATTTTTTATAAAAAAAATTAAATTTAAAATTTAAAAAGAAATAAAAATAACATTAACAAAAAATTAAAATAAAATTAACAAAAAAATTAAATAGTTGATTAAAAAAACAAGAACTACAAAATTAAAATTAATAAATAATTTAAAATTAATTAGAAAATAAATAAAATTAAAAAATAAATTATAGTACAAATAAATAAATAATAAAAAATTAAAATTAAAAAATTAAAAATGAAATTTTATAAAATAAATTAAAATTAATAAGAAATGAAAAATTAAAATTGCTGAAAATTTAAAATTAATAGAATTTTAAAAAATTAAGAATAAATAAATTATAGTACAAATAATAAGTAATAAAAATTCAAAATTAATAAAAATTAAAACAAAATATAATACAAATTAAAAACTAATAAATATTCAAAATTAATTAAAAAATTAATGAAAATTAAAATTTAAAAATTTAAAAATTACTAAAAGTTAAAAATTTATCAAAATTTTAAAACAAAAAATTAAAATTAAAATAAAAAAAACTAAAAAAATTACTAAAACTATTTAATAAATAATTAATAAATATTAAACTTAAAATCAATAAAAAATTAAATATCAATAAAAAAATTAAAAAGTAATACAAAACAAAAAATTAATAATTATTGATAAAAATTAATTTTCATTACAAAGTTTTTAAAAATTAAAATTAAATTTTTAAATCTTAAAAAAATTCAATTGAATTAATAATAAAAATAAACTTAACAATTTTTTTTTAAAAAGTACTAAAAAAATTTAAAATTAATTAAAATTAAAATTAGAAATGAACAAATTTTATCGGGAGGGAGCGATGGATAGGATAGATAGGAGAAACCCTAATGGAAGCTCTTGTGCAAGGAAAGGCGTCGTTCATGGTCATGGCATCAGTTCGGGCCATGGTGACGAAGTTCTACAAAATTGAGGAAGCGGCTAGGGAAAGGGGATAACTGAGGAGAAGAGGGGTAATGTGAACATCTCTGGTAGCAGAAAGGAATTGGTTGCCATTCATGAATTTCTCTCCTTCAGGTAGGAGGCCCGGATAGAATACATAAAACTTCTGCATGCCAAAGAACTGTTAAACCCTAGTCAATGTTAGGTTAATTATTATTTACCTATATTAATTATGGATTGCATATTAATTAGTATATTTATTTATTTGGTTATATTTAATCATAACCATCTTATTGTTTGTATTCAAACAATACGGGTGCTATTATATTGTTTTAACAATATAATTGTTTGGTTGTATTGGTTATGCTTCCCGGATTATCCTTTTTAGAAGCTTGTGTATTATGGAATATTGTTTGACATGTTCTACATTTGGTACCAGAGCGAATTGAAGCTTGTGGCAAGGTTGGAGAAGGGTGCAGAGGAAGGAAAAGTCTTGGAGAAGAAATTTTCTACATCGGAGAGCCAGTGTTGCCTCCTGCAGCTTCCCAGACCTCCCTGCAGTCTCACAACCTCCTGTGCATTCTCGAGGTAAATAGAAAGCAATTTTTTTTGCCTTGGTGCTCTATGCACTAGGAAAATTTGCTTCTAGAGCATTTTCTGGTTTAAAACAATCAGTTTAAATATATATATATATATATATATATAAATTTTTCCCCATTAGGGATTTTTTCATTAAATCTAGTGTAAGTATTAGCTTCAGCTAATACTACCAAACTGTTATAGTTGGAGAATTCTTTTCTATATTTGGAGGGTTTTCTTCCATTGAAACAACCACATTTTCTTCCATTGAGCCATTGCCAAAAGAGTTGTTCATTGCAACCGAGCCCATTCAACACTGTGGGTGAGTCATTTATCAATCACCTGCACAAGGTAAATAGTGGATCTCTATGGTGGATACATTGCTATGTCCATCCTTGAAGAGGTCATGTTTCATTCCTACAAACAAGAGCTGAGTTCTGTTTGAAACGGAGTCGGCTCTACTCCAAGCATCAAATGTTTTCTCCTTCTAACTCGTGGCAGAGGCAAAGTAGATCGGGAAATTATGAAGACATGTGCACAATACAGTCAGCCATCCCCCAACACAGGACTTGCACCACTGCCTACACCAAGCTCCACCCCCACGTCCAAGCAAGCGACCTGCACATAGAAACATAGATCAATAAAAAATGGCAGTCACAAATTACATAGGCATGTCAAAACGCATTGCCAAAGCCATATTTAGCATTTGTAAAAAAAGGTTGTCTTAATCTTTTGAAGCATGGTGAGCATCTTACCTAAACAACGACCCCTTCACTCCTCGCCATGACCCAACACTGTGCCAAACCTACACAAAGAAACAACAAATAGAAGAGATAAAAGGCAGAACTTTGTATAGAAATATATGGTGGAGCAAATAAGAATAAATGGTGATAAACATCCAAAAAACAGTGTAAAGGAGATTTATTTTTTCAGCTTGGGAACCCTAATCCATGCATGTAACTCCACGTGGAGCCTCTGCCAAGTCGCCATTTTTAAGAGGTGAGTCAAATTTGAGTTTTCTTTAAATAATTTTTTCTCAATTTCATATGCTAAGCACACAAGGTGCATATGTGGATAGAGGAAAAGAATTGGGTGTGTGAGGTACATGGTTCGACCCCCACCCCATTTTCATTTTTCAAACAATTTTGAAATTTGGAGGAAAATTTAGAAAAACCACCACATTTGGAGGTGAATTTGGTGGAAAACCCACATCTAGTCATCTAGTTACAGCCAAACAGGTCTTTAAATTTTTTGTGAGAAAAACCCTAATTTAGGGTAAAAATGTTTTTCTCCTATTAGCCCTCTTTTTTTATTTCGGGCAACATTTGTAAAAGGAAGACTGTCTAAAAACCTCATTTTGAGCTACTTTTTAACATTTTTGGCATAGAGGGTCAGACTGAATTCTGGAGGCCACCAGAGCCCGCAAAACAATTTTTTTTTTCTTGCCATTCAATTTTTTCTAAATTTTTGAAGGTAATTATATGCATCAATATATTTTACTAATTTGCAGGTTGCCATAGTCAATCACAAATATTGTAACTTCTCAGAAACTGGCAGAAAGTTGTAGTAAAAAACACTAAAAAAATTAGTTCTGAAAGACTCACGAGATCCTAGATCTCATTCGCACCATTCGGTATATACAGTGCCTATGGGAAGCACTTACGGGTAAAGTCATCGTGAATACTACTACGCTTAACGCCTAGTATAGCTGGAACAACGTCGTTTGGGCATCAAACCTTTCAATCGACAAGGAGTAATAAGGTCACAGTGCACACACTATGAGCCATCCCATCTATCTGTGAACGATTATACGACATAAATCCGGACTGAGAAATTATTTGAGTATATAGCAAAGTTACGCGCGTGTATGAGGATATTTCTTTAAGCCGGTGTTAATAATCACACAAACCCCTTTCAGTACTATCTTGGTACCACGTATTGAATTCTTTGACGTACGTTAACACCTCTTTCATGTATTGTCGGGTATATAGAAAGGGTGTGCTTCTTTCATGTACCACCGGGTATATCGGAAGGGTGCGTCTATAGAAAGGTTCGGTATATCAGACTGGCGGTATATAGATTGGGAGACCTTATACGTGGAGTGGTAAGAGCCAAACCCTGTCAGTGATTTCTACAAAATGGGCACCAATGCCCCCAAATTTTTTCTTTCTTTTTCACAACTACTTAAAAGAAACAACTGTGCTGCATGGAAGACAAAAATCAAGACACGTCGTTATTTAAAAGAGATATGGCCTATTTTGACTAGTACTTTGACTAGATCAACTACTAATACAACACAACATCGGCAGTTTGATAGGGAAGATTAGAAAGCCAAACTCATCATCTTGTTTTGAGTGTCCAATGATGTGTAAACCCACATTCGAGATGCCACAACAGCCAAAGAAGCGTGGGATAAGTTGAGCACAGTATACGTGGCCAAAAACAAGAATGTTAAATTGAATTTGCAGAGTCAGTTACACACATTGAAGTTCAAGCAGAATGAGAAAATTGAAGCTTTCTTGAGAAGAGTTGCATAATTGAGGGCTTCACTTCTAGCCATAGGAGAAGCGGTCAAAGATTATACTCTCGTTCCCATTGTTCTGAGATCACTCCCTTCTTCATACCGTATTTTTGTCACAACACTAAACTTTTCAGATACAATAGTTAGTTTTGAAAAGATGGTAAACCTACTGCAACAAGAGGAATCCATGCACAATAAGGATGATGAAGAGGAGTAGGCACTTTCTTCACATCAAAAATGGAAAGGAAAAGGTAAAGGAAAACCTAATTCCTATCAAAAGTACCAACATCAAAATCAGTATCACGGGGAAAAACAACAGAAGAAGCAATGTTCAATTTGTAAAAGAGGACATGAATTAAAATATTGTTGGTATAACACTTATAAGAAAGGTTCACCAAGAAACTCTAGACCTCCACAACAACAATCTCACAAGGGAAATTCTAACTATAATCGAGGGAATAAAAAGGGGAAATGGAAAATAAGACCCCATCAACAAGGAAATATTGCTGAGAAAGAAGAACATTCAAATAATGAAGGCTTATTATACATTACTCGATCAAGTGAAACATCCACGTCATCTAGTGATGTCTGGTATATTGATTCAGGAGCCACTCAACACATGACCGGCCACAGAGATTGGTTTACTTCAATGAGGGACACGCCATCAAAAAATCATGTTTTATTGGGAGATGATTCTTCATATACAGTTCAGGGGATTGGGAACATTTATCTACCCCTTGGTTCATGCAATTGTAGACCATCAGATGTCTTATATGTCCCTGGGTTGACTAAGAATTTTCTGTCAATCAGTCAACTCCTTGATCACAACTTAAAAATTGACTTTAATAATCATTCCGGTAAGAAACCATGTTTAATTCGAGACAAATCATGAGGCTTGAAACCAGTTGCAAAATCCTCAAATGTTGGACGTATGTTCTAGCTTGATTTTGTCCACAGAGACGATGAAACACTTATGGCTAAGAACTCTTCCTCAACACAGTTATGGCATCGGAGAATTGGTCATGTTATTTTTAAGTATCTCGAGACACTTCGCCGATGTAATATGGTACATGGGATACCGTATCTTTAGAAGGATATAGACAAGTGTCCTCACTTCCTATCAGGAAAACAAGACAGAGCTTCATTCAAGAAGAGTACATATCAAGCTCATGGTAAGATTGATCTGGTTCATACCGATCTTTGTGGTCTGATGCAACCAAGTTATTCTGGATTTCATTACTCCACACTTTGTGTTGACAACTATTCAAGGAAAATGTGGATATTTTGTCTTTGCAAGAAAAGTGAAGCTTTTGAAACCTTCAAAAAGTTCAAAGTAGTTGTTGAGAACGAAACTGGTCGTCACATCATAACTCTCCAATCAAATTAAGGGGGGAATTCACTAGTAATGAGTTCAAAGACTACCTAAAAACTCATGGGATTCGTCAAAAAATGCCTCATCCACACACACCATAGCAGAATGGTGTTGTTGAGACAAGAAATAATACTATCATGGAAATGGTGTGATGCATGATTGATGGCTCTAGACTTGTAAAGACATTCTGGGTAGAAGCAACAAAGACAGTAGTGTATTTGTTTAACAGAGTTCCCACATTTTCTCTTGATGGAGTAAAACCAAAAGAAGCATTGTCAAAGTGTAAACCATCTATTGTACACCTTAGAGTATTCGGCTGTAAAGCAAGTATGCACATACCCAAGAAGAATAGAAAGAAATTGGACATGAAGTCACATAAACTCATCTTCATTGGATATAGTGAACATACTCTTGGGTACATATTGATGGATCCTAAGACCAAAACAGTCTACACCAGCAGAGATATTGAGTTTTTTGAGAAGAAGGAAGTAGAGTCTCCTCCTCCAGACTCACCTAATGTAGATTTTTCACCAGTTGTAAAAACTGAAGCTGATGTTCTCACAGATGATGAAAGTGAGAATGGGGATGATGGTTTTGATATGATAGAAGCACAGCCCAAAAAGTACCTTCCTGAATGGAGAATTACAAGAAGAAGTCTACATGACTCAACCTGAGGGATATGTTGTACCTGGTCAAGAAGCAAAGGTATGTAGACTCAGGAAATCTTTGTATGGCCTCAAACAAGCACCCCAGGCATGGTACATTAAGATTGATGAGTATCTCGTATAACATGGATTTGTTATAAATTCATACGATCACAATCTTTACCTCAAAAATCTAGGGGGGAGATTGTGATTTTCGTTGTCTATGTCGATGATCTAGTCATCACTGGAAGTTCAATGAGGATGATCGATGCAACAAAGAAAGATCTTAATAGATGGTTCAACATGACAGATCTCAGGCTAATGCACTATTGTCTTGGATTAGAAGTATGTCAGAAAGAGAATCACATATTTGTTTCTCAGATGAAATATACCAAGACAACACTCAAGAAATTCAGGATGATGGATTGTACATTGATTGCTACACCTATGGAGAGTAGATTACAGTTATCTCGTTCAGATCCATCTCCTGAGGTAAGTGCCACTCTCTATCGGTAGTTGATTGGGAGTCTGATTTACTTGATCTACACTAGACCAAATATCAGCTGTGCAGTAAGCTATCTATCCAGGTTCATATAGGAACCCAAAGTGTGTCATTGGAAAGCAGCAAAGTGCATCTTGAGATATCTCAAAGGATCAGTGGATCTTGGTCTAGAATACAATAAGAATGAAAACTTCTTCTTTTCTCGATATTCGGATTCAGATCATGTAGGCAACATTGATGAAAAAAAATACATTTCAGGATTTGTGTTCTTTATGGGATCTGAACCAATATCATGGGGAAGCAAGAAACAACACTTTTCTTCTCATTCTTCCACAGAAGCTGAGTATCGTTTTGCAGGGAAAGCTATCTGTGAAGTGATTTGGCTACGTCGCATAATAGAAGGACTTGGAATACCACAGGACAAACTGACCACCATGTATGTTGAAAATGAAGGTGTTCTCAAACTTGTTCGCAATCCATTTTTTCATGAAAGAACAAAGCACATCGAGGTACAGGTTCATTTCATACACGAGCATGTGTTGAAGCACAACATCTAGGTTCAATTTTGTCCAATAGCTAAACAACAGGAAAATATCTTCAAAAAGTCACTTGCACGTGAAAAGTTCAAGTTGTTCAGAGAGTTCCTCTCCTCATCCCTTGAGACAATGCACAATTAAGGGGGGGGAATGTTAGGTTAATTATTATTTACCTATATTAATTATACATTGCATATTAACTAGTATATTTATTTATTTGGTTATATTTAATCATAACCATCTTATTATTTGTATTCAAACAATACGGGTGATGTTATATTGTTTTAACAATATAATTGTTTGGTTGTATTGGTTATGCTTCCCGGATTATCCTTTTTAGAAGCTTGTGTATTATGGAATATTGTTTGACCTATTCTACAATCAGGAGCCTTGAAACCTAACACTAGTTGTCCCTCAGTTAACGCAAGTAAAGAGATTCCCTCGGTCTTGAATGGATATTGGAACGCGGATCTCATGAATGGGGGCTAATTTGTTCGCGGAAAGAAAGGTGGTGGAGTGGAATCATCCAAAGCAGTTGCACCCAATTTAGCTTCCTTAAGGAAGTCGTGCAACAAAAAGTGCAGTCCATCTTCCTCTCAAGCATACATCATCGATCTAGCAGAAGTGACACCTCTGTTAAGTTTGGATAACCCTAAGGTATTGTCCCATCTCTAATCCTTGTCCCAACTTGCTATCATTTGAAGATACAATGACATGTGGTTTTCTTCTTCCACTCTTTCTCTTTGGATATTTGAAAACTAGTCGAATAACTATGAAATTTCCTTTTACTCCAAAGACTTTTTGTTGTACAGTTTAAGGAGACAGAAGAGTACAAAAAAATGCTTATTGGACGATCCATGGTTCTGTGGTAATGAAGGATTATTTCTCATGCCTTGGTTCGCAAAGTTTGATCCAAATACTTTTTGTCATAAAAATGCCTCTATGGGTTCATCTTCTGAATCTTCTGCTACATTTTTGATATGATTTTGAGGATATCGGTAATGCTCTAGGAAAATTATTAAAGGTGGATCATGCAAGGACAGTGACTGGACTTCGTAATTATACCAGATTTTTTGTTGAGATCGAATCAAGAAAGGGATTTCCCAATAAGATCCTACTTAAATCGGGTAATTTCCAACATGTCGAAACCCTAGACTACAAGAATAAAACATTTTGATTCTGCATATGTTGAACATCAGGTCACTTGTAGGAAGATTTCCCGCAAGGTAAAAAGAATCAACAGAGAAAAATCTCGTCACATAATGGAGGATGAGATAATCCTTCTCCTGACTTGATTCGTAAGGTAGATCATTCATGCAACAGATTTAGGGAAAATCTCTAGGTGTCGGGTTAAAACGACCACCTGAATCAGATCAGAAGATAACAAGATTGTAGTATGTGGTGTGACGAGGGGTCATGAATCTGATAAATCTAACAAATTGGATTCAGATTAGCAGAAAAATCTTGACCCTTCCACTGAGCTTATGTTAGTGGTAGCTTCTGATCAAAACAAGTGGCAAGAGGTCAAAAAGAAAAACGGTAAAAAGGGGTGTTATGTGAATCTGCTCGATTAGTTCTCTTCAAATGAAGAGAGATGAAAGATGAGGGTTACTCTTGCCTCTTCCCTACTTGTTAGGCTTTGGTGTCATGTGTTAAGCTTATTTGTTTCTTCTCAATGTTTTATTCTAGTTCATAGCTCCAATCAAAAGCATTTATCTATAAAAAAATAATAATAATAAATATTAAAATTAATACAAATAAAAAGGTAATAAAAATTAAAAATAACTTAAAATTCAAAATTCAAAATTAAAATTAATGAAAACTAAAAATTAATAAAATATAAAAAAATACTAAAACTTTAAAACTAATAAATTTAAAAATTAAAAAAAAAATTAAAAAATTGTAAAAAAAATTACTAAAAATAAAAATGTTTAATAAATATTAAATTTTAATTTTAAAATTTTAAATTACAAAATCAAATTAATAGCAATTAATAATAAAATTTAGAAATAAAAAATTAATAAAACTAAAAATTAAAAATTAAAATTAATGAAAATAAAAGTTGATAATACTTAATTATTTTTTCTATATTAAACTTTTTAATTAATTTTTTTGAAAAAAAGATATTGTTAATAATAATGACAATTATAATATTATTGGGTGGAATGCTAAAGGAAAGGATGCCCTGAATCTTTGCTGATGGATTATCTAGGGTTTCTACGCCATCCGACCGACAACAGTGAAACAACACCTTCCCTACAACCTCCTTTATCATCGAATCTGTAATGCTTTGTGGAACTGGATGCTGAGTGTGGTCTAGAATCCAACGTCGGTCTCCATCGCAAGAGAGTCCTGTTCTCCAAGCTTCAAGAACTTTGGCTTTCCACCTCGAATCTCTGTAACTGATGCAAAAAACAATGGCGCAGCATCCTACACTTTCGCTTCCTTGCCAAAGGTTACTTCCTCATTTTGTATCATAGTGAACCTCAATGGCAAGACACGTTACGAAGAAAATAATGTTATCGCGTCGAGCTTGGTTTTTATCTGCAGCCATAGACCCCTAATTTCAACCCTGCTAATACCGTTGAAGAAAAACGCTTGATCTGGATTTTCCTATGTTCCCTCCCTTTAGAATATTAGAGACTTGATATCATTTCTAATATATGCAAAGGTATGGGATCTGTTTCAAGGGTTGATCCTAAAACCCTAGATGGCCCACCCTTGCAACCTTTGATCGGGTTTGTATTTATGTGGACCCTTCTTTTTTCATTCCCAAATCCATCATGATTACTTCTCCTTCTGGGATATGGGTACAACCAGTGGAAGAGGAGAAGGTTCATTTTTGTTGCTTCAAATACAAGCATGAAAATCATTTCCAAAGATCATTGAAAGATTTTTGTTTCTTGACCAATCTACATATTTTTGAAAAGAGATTTTTCCATAAAGATATTTTTAAAAATCATTTTCAAAGATCATTGAAAGATTTTTCTCTAAGGGATAAGTCAAGCATATTGGTCAAGAAACAACAATCTTTCAATGATTTTCAAGAATGATCTTCCTGCTTGTATTTGAAGCAATGAAAAATGAACCTTCTCCTCTTCCACTGGTGGAAAAATCGACTTTAGTGGATCTTGAGCTTAGGCTCGAATGGCTCACTTAGACCAATAACCGTTCTGGCTTTAGCAATATTAGTGAAAGGATTGAAAATTTTCTACTCAATAAAAATTGGATTCAAAAGAATATCGTTCTTTCAAGTTCAATCCTCCCGCTTTCTGGTTTAGATCATTTTCCCATCTCCCTAGATATCTCTTGTGATTTGGCTCCAAGATATTTTCCTTTCAAATTCTAAATCATGTGGTTGAGAGATGGTAACCTTAAAGGGTTAGTCAAAGATTGGTGGCATTCCTTCCATAATTTGGGCACTTGCATGTTTATTCTATCCAACAAGATTTCTCTTCTGAAAGACAAGCTCACAGCTTGTAACATCTACCATTTCAAATATATCTTTAAGGAAAAATCTCATGTCGAAACAAGTCTAAAATATCTCAACATGTGTTTTTTTATTCCAACATGGGGCCTAATGAATATCTTATGGAAAAATATCTATTGGATGAGTTAGGTGATCTTCTCCTTCGCGAATAAATATTTTGCATAGAAAAATATCATGAAGCTTGGTTGCTTGATTATGATGGTAATTCTAAGTTTTCCCATGCTTCCATTAAAGCTAAGGGTATTGTACCAGAGATTTTTTTCTTTCCAACTTTAACTTAATAAAATGAAATAAAAAAAACATATCTCAGAAGACAATGAGGTTTACCAATGAACACAAATGTTGTGTAATAAAATTCTTTCTTCTTTCGTTGATGAATAAACCTGTAGATCAAATACAACTAGATAGAAAGTACTATATGGATAGATAAATGATCTACTCAGTAAAGGTTAATTCTAGGAATCAAAAAGTACTTCCTTAGAGGATGTCATACTTCTTTGATACAATTAATTAGATTAACAAAGATAATGATAAGGATATGTAAATGATAAAGACAGATAGATAATGGATAAAAATCTTTAGAACTCAAGATCCAAGGGTCAGTATTATGCAACTGCGTAGGTAGCCCAAGCAAGAGTGGATGTGATCTAGACTAATTTGAAGTAATTTTACCGGTAATATTCTGTTTCTTGTTGGATCTCATGGAGGAACTCGATCTGATACTCAATTTCATTGATTTCGGTTACAAATTGAATTACACACAATGTAAGATCATGGAGGATGTTTTACTTTTCCCAAAAGAAGGGTTGTTGAACAATAGGGAGGTCATATATGCTTGTAATAGGGTGTAACTAACCTTAAATTTTCGTCTAAATGGAGCCATGCTTACAGAAGACAAGTTAAATCCAAACAAGTTATAAAGTTGTGATTAATTAAAAACAAACTTGAAACATAGGGATCACTCGCAATTCAGAGGAATCATGAGTGATCAAACAGAATCATGGGTGATTCTAGTAATCGCTGACGAATACTGTAAAAACAATTTCTTCTTCTAAGAATGATGTTTTGATCTAAAAAGAGAGTGAAATTGATTATTTCTTAATTTTTTTAATGTTTTATAGGAGAAGAACAATAAAAGTTGGATGAGGTTGATAAAGGAATACCTTGTAGTGCTGAAGGAATCTGGATGATGCATGTAGAAGGTGGATGAGGCTGATGACATTGATTACTAATCCTAAGCCACCAAATTTGATGTATGAGGACTTATTTAAGATATTATTGATATTGTAGATGATGCTAATTGTCTTGAAGATATCTGGAATGACAGGGTTTGTTGCTTAAGGAAAATAAGAGTACAAAAACATGTAAATTTTTTATAAAGATCCTTGAGAGAAGACTGAAAGCTAATATTTATAATC
This sequence comes from Taxus chinensis, assembly GCA_019776745.2. Lineage (NCBI taxonomy): Eukaryota > Viridiplantae > Streptophyta > Pinopsida > Cupressales > Taxaceae > Taxus > Taxus chinensis. The sequence continues at coordinate 290,983,073 of CM034155.1, forward strand.
GTTGGTGACTCGTTAGAATTGTCAGTGATCTGTGATTTTCGGGGAAAAAAATTATAAGTGGTTAAAACCACTTCCTAAAAGGGATTTTCAGGTAAATAGGTGAGGGAAAATGGTCGCAAAGAGGTAACACAAGTTTGGGAGGTTAGGAACTTGGGGTAAAATGGGTTAGAGATTATTTAGAGATGGTTAGGTGGTTTTAAAGGGGTTGAGGTAACTTGGGATGGGTAAATAATAATTTCTATGGGCATAAAGATTAATTTTAGTAGATGAGGAGAGGGTGACTTATGATAATGACATAATCATAGGTTTTAGATTGAATACTGTGTGGGCCTCATCATTTTGTGTGTTTTTCATTTTTAATTTTTGTTTTGTTTTAAATGTTTGTACAAGGGAACATTTTTGAAATCACTGGAATCTTTGAATATGTTAATCAATTATTGTCGATTATGATGGATCACCAACAATTGGGTTGAATAGTCAGTAATCGGTGTTTTTGTTTAAATTTGATAAAATCTTGATGGAAAATTGTTACAATCTATTTTTCATGTTTTTTAAATGCGAGTGAGGGCCAAATTGACTATCAGAGATAGGATCCCAATGTTTTTAAAGGATTTGAGATCCTAGTTTTCAGTTAATGATTGGGTGCATTTAGAGGGTGTGGGTTTGGGGGCGATGTGTCACTATAGACACATCCATAGGAAGCATGGATTGTTATTGGCATTGATGAAGAGGTTGGATCCTACTACCTGCACTTTTTGGTTGTAGGAGGGTGAGATCACCATCACCCTAGAGGATGTACATAGGATTACGAGATTTCCTATGCATATAGAGGGTATATACTTGTTTAAGGATACTAAGATGGAAGATGTGATGGGGAGATTATATGGGGATGATGTTGATAGTGTGGGATTTACAGAGGGTTGATTTTTCTATTAGACTCTATATGATCCCGAGATAGAGGGACGTGCTCTTATGACCATGATGATGATAGGAATTACATTATTTTATTTTCCCAATTCTAGTGGTGGTTCGTTTCCTTGGATGATGGCTGGTGTAATGGTCGATATTGTAAGAGGGTACGATAACCCGCAAGTGAGGATCATGAGGGAGGATGTGCACATCAACAAACATGTGAACAGAAGCATGAAGAGATCTAGAGAGGAGCGAGCATCAACCGAATGTGTGTGCAAGGATTCGACAAATGGGCAGAACCTCAATAAGCCACAAAACTCTCCTCTATCTCATAGATCCAAAAGGGTGTACAAATAGGAGGTGTTGAGTAACCCCCAGTGCTGCAATCATGACAACTCGAGTGGAGAGGGGGAGTCACAAGCCCAGAATAGAAGTGTAACTCCCAATGATGCATATGACACACTGACACGTAAGAGAATATCATGATGACCCCTAAATGACACGTGGACCTATGATCTCACCTAAGTGAGATGACTCACCTAATGATGTGGAATATAATACACACCAACACCCCCCTTCATCATAACTTAGGATGAAGCGGGAAGTCAGAAAAGAGAAATGGGTCCCGCACAAAGCCTGATGAGGTACCCATGTATAAGAAATAGGTCCTAAGAAGTGAAGCAAAACCTAGTGGGAAAAACATTCACCACAAGAGAACAAAACACTCTCTAATCTAAGAAAGATGCCAAGGATGGATCCCAGCTATAGACGAGCTTGTAAAGGTACCCATGTACAAAAGGTAAATCTCTCGGAAAGATGAAGAAGAGAGAAAAAGAGGGAGACGAGAGGAATGCAGAAGATTCCATGGACAGATCGGAACTCTGCAACTCTAGGAGGTTTCCCAAAATAATGTTGATGACAAGATCCTCTGCCTTTGGACTGAAGAAGAGCCACCCACACCGAACTGTGTGCCTACCCTTAGGAAGGACAGAAATGACATGCTGAAAATCTTCCCACTCCATGAAGGAAACCGAAGTCAGTAACAGGAAGAACTCTGATTCTTGTCTACGAAAGTGTGACATAGGTCTAGCAAGTGAGTGTGAAGCAACCGATGGTAATGTCACGAGTGTAAAACTGTCAGAGTATGAAGGGTGAACACCTGTAGAGAGGATGTATAACTGATGTGAAGGAAAAAAAACATCCCCCACAACAGAAAATGGATCCACAAGCAAGGGTGGATCAATGAAGGTCTCTGGAAACGTGGAAGTGGTAAGAGTACCAGAAGGGGCACTCCCAACAATAGAGATAATGAACTCCTCTGAAATACCTGTAGATGGATGAAAAACCTGTAGTACATCACAAGTGTACTCTGCGAAAAGATGACCAAGGTCAGGCAAAAACTCATCCCAATGAGGGGGCTCAATAAACAAATAAGCAATGTCAGATAGGTATGAGTCATCCAATAAAGGTAGATGAGTGAAAGGGGCCTCACACACTAAAGGTGGAAAAGATGCAGGTGTGATGACTATATGAGACTGAATAGGAGACTGTTCGATATCTGATGAGATGTGGGATGTGAAAACACTCTCTGGGATAATGAGAGAAGGAGGAGAAGAGTCCTTTGTAGTACTCTCGACATCAGAACTAGGAGAATAATCCTTGTCATCAGAAGTCGAACCAAGTGATTCTGTGTTAGTGGAACTGTCATCACATGAAGAAGAGGAGACAACTGAATCAGGAGTAGCAACAACGGTGGTAGTATGTGAAGGGTCTCCATAGAGGGACCGAAGAATGATCCAAACATGGTGGGGTAGATCTGAGTCTGCCACGTGAAACCAGAGAGATCTGGAGACATGCATCATCAGGTGACCAAAAACATGGTCACAAGTGTCAAGAAAATCCTCTAGATGACGATGATCAGTGGGTGCAGGAACTAGCCCAAGTAAGAAGGGTAAAATACCTTCATAGGCGAAGTAGTGTTCCATGGAAGCACGCCATGCTGAATAATTACCTCTCCCAGTAAGAAGTGGCAAAGGCTGTAAAGAGATCCTATGATGCTCAAGTCTGGAAAGATCACTCTCCATGATGCCGAAGCAAGAAGTGCAAGATGCATGAAAGCAAGACGTTGGACTCGGTTGATAATGCGTCTGCATGTAAAACCCCAAAAGTACTAGTGAACCCCCTAGAATGCGGCACTTTATAAATTAGTGTGTTTACAAAACTGAAAATGTCATCACATAATGTGCGAGAAATCATGCAACTTTGGCTAAAGAAGCACTAAAAAATGAGCAGCGAATCAAAAGTTATAGCAAAAATACAATTCCCGCAACTGATGGAAAATGCCAATGAACTTTGCAAACTGATTAAAAAAGTGCCCAAAATGGGTGTAAAGGGTTTCGTGTGGGTACTCGTTGGAAATGAGATCAAATTTTAGGTAGGGTTTGTTTTTCTTGTGAGGGGGGATTAGCCTCCGGAGCTCGCCCTCCGTCTTCGACACACGTAGGAAGGGCATAATATAAGCAAAATTAGAGCCTAAAAAATTATAAAAATGTCATGAAATAAATGTTTTGCCTCCAAACATTATAAAAGAGGGATTGTTTTGACTGGAAAACAATTCTAAAAGGGAGTGGGCCCATGTTATGAGCTGTCAAGCCATTTGGCACCAAGTTGTGTGGCTGGACCTCATTGGTGAGTTGGTAGCAGCTGTGGAGTCCACGATCAATGCACCGAGTCACTGGGAGATTGGTCAGTGTGACTATAAATTAAGCCACGAGTTGACTGTAACCATCTTTTCAAGACTGCAGAGGTGTCTAGGTGGAGTTGGAGTGGTCGCATACAGGAGCTGGTGAAACAGTTGAGCAGGAACTATCTGGTCCAATGGTGCATGAGCCCATGTGTTGCAAAAAATGTCAATCCGCAGGGTGCTTGACCAGGTTGAGCTATGAATGGATGCCGAATAGAGATTCCATGAGATGGCAGGATAGGTAACAGACATGGGAACAGAATGCAACCTGCGAGCACAAGACTGGAATGCAGGTGCACTCGGGTAGAGTCAACCAAGTGGGAAACCAATGACCGGTGGTGCAGGTGAGATCGGAGAAGGGATGCAGAGGTGGGTTGGTCAGCGGGAGTAACTAGGGTAGTGCCAAGTCTGAAGAAGCCACGAGCAGGGTCAAACCAGAGACACCTCGGAAAACACATGCACCAGTCATTGGATCAAAGCACGAGTTGATCCAAAGCAAATCCACAGTGAGTAAAAACATCCACATATAGGTAGACTGAGCCAATAGTGAAAACCCAAAGAGATAGAGGATTCGAGGCCAGGCCATGGCAAGAAAAGCATAGTGGAAAATGGAACCATGACTCGACAGAAGTAAGATCCATGAACAGAGCAAGGAAAAGAACCATGAGTTGGAAAAGGAATGAGTAGAGTGAGCCGTTAGAGAGGTTGTTGTGGAGTGGAATGCACAGAATGGTGAGAAGGTGGTGCATTAGTATAGACGCTTAGTCAAAACCATGAGCAGCAGTCGAAGCCATGAACAAGAACACATAAATGCCAACGGAAACGCCAATTAGGGAGGCTAGCCTCCAATCGACCAGTATGCAAAAACGCCAACATGAGAACCCAAGCGGTAGATGCCAAAAGTGCAGGTCACCGGGAGCAATGCAAACCGTGCTAATGACAAGCCAGAATGCAAGATGAAGCTTGATTAAAGTGAAGAATGAGTAGTCCAAGTCCAAACACAAACTCAAACCCACAAGAAAAACCTGAAAACGAAGGATGCCCGAAATCAATGCAATAAATGCACAATAGGAATAACCATTATGACACACCCACAAGAATCTGAATATCACGCCGGAAGCGAGAAAACACACGATCAACAACGAAGAGTTCACGGATCCACAAGATCCACTATGATACCATGTAAGATGGTATGAAAACCCGTAAACGAGGATCACGAGGGACAACGTGCACATCAACGAACATGCGAACGACAACGTGAAGAGATCTAGGGAGGAGCGAACATCAACCAAATGTGCATGTAAGGATTCGACAAATGGGCAAAACCTTGATAAGCCACAAAAATCTCGTCTATCTCATAGATCCAAAAGGGTGTACGAATAGGACGTGCTAAGTAACCCCCAGTGCTGCAATCATGACAACTCAAGAGGAGAGGGGGAGTTACATTCCCAAAATAGAAGTGTAACTCCCAATGATGCATATGATGCACTGACGTGTAAGAGATTATCATGATGACCCCTAAATGACACGTGGACCTACGATCTCACCTAAGTGAGATGACTCACCTAATGATGTGGAAAATAATACACACCAACATATATGATGGAGCAAAGGGTTGTATTTGATTGGTCACATATATTACTAGCATATAATTACAGGTATCTTTGGGCATGGAGTATTCAGAAGAGGTTTGGAATTGATATTTATTTTTTACTAAAGTTTTTGGCATACATGCACATTATTGTGGCTCTTCCTATATTTTTCCATGGGGAGATATTAGATTTTTGGTGATATCAGATGGATTTATGCGGTGGCATTCTGATATGGGAGATATGGGGCCGATACGGAGTGAGGAGTACTATAGATATCTCATGTCAGGGTTAAAGCTAGGAGATGTGTTATGGCGACCATACATTAGGTTTCCAATATGGGAGGGAAATAAGGGTGAGCTTAATTCCACCCATCAGGTGTTGGGGTTAGACCACACACCAATGTTGTACATATATATATTCAATTTAAGTATGCAAGTAATAAACATGGAAATTGAACCAAAATAAAAATAAATAAGAGGAAAATGAATAACACAAGATATAATGTGGTTCACCCAATGTGGGCTAAGTCCACCAAAAAATAGCCAATCTACAATTCTTTCTTCATAGAGGAAATATAGTGAATATTTTCAATCTTCCACACCTCTCATGAATGTACATTAATTTTTCTGCACAAGATTCTCTCACAATTCTAACCCTAGTTTTCTAGCTTATAATCATATACAAACTTTAGGGAAAAATAGATAAGCATTTACAACCTTCAGATTCACCTTTATAATAAAGGGTCATATTTAATCCGCATTGAACATAAAAATATTATCACAAAGATAACCGACATCAGTTACCAAACCAATGCCGGGTCCATCTAGGCCACCTGTTGGGTTTCAGATTTGCACTTTGAATGAAACCACAGTCAGGGGACAAGCAAGTCCCTCCTCTTTAATGGGAGAGGTTACCTTATTGAAAGAGAGCAGAAAAACTAATGTACAAATGTACAACTTTCATATTAATGAGGAGCTCTGATATCTTGAAAATGATTTAATACAGAGATAGATTATCAACACAAAAGAATAAAAGAACTTAGAAACGGGAAAAGGTAGAATGTAACCAGTACTTTCAGGAAATATAGATAGAAAAGTATAACCTTATATGTACTGAACAAGGGTGATACAAAATAGAATTATTCACATTAAATCGTAAGACATTATTTCATAGCCACAAAGTTCCAGAAATTACATCTAAAAGAACACAAAGTTTCTTAACATAAAAGATTAATGATCCACAAATTTCAGATAGCAAGAGAAGATGATAGATGAAGATGGAAACAAGAGGGAAATTCTTCTATATTGATTGCTTTAAGTTCTATTTACACTTTTAAGAGTATCAGAGTCCAGCCCTTTACAATGGCGTGCAGAGCCCAATAAATAGCTTACCAAAGTGGTTACATTCAGTTTAAACTTCTTTTAATCAAAAGATTAAAGTTTAACTAAGGAAATATATTGATAGAAATTCCTTAATTAAGTTTACATCAAAAATTCCTAACTTTAAAATAAAATAAGTGTTTTAATACCACGAGGTAGTAACATCCGGTTGTGTCTTAGGGGTGCCAACCGACTTGAGAATCTGATGCCTCAGCTATCTCCATACCTTTTGGAATGGTAGTGTTGGAAGTAGCATGAGTCCATGTGCCAAGACATTTATCCATGTCCTTATCAAATTCGGTATTCTCCATAAACTCTTTTTTGGCCTCGGTGATGGCTGACTAGAGGGAGCAGACATATTTCATCTTTTCCTTAGTGATTTAATCTTCGTTGAATAGATCTTCTTTGATGAAGGATTGGAACTGAATCTTGATTTCCTGAAGGGAGAAAGGAACACCTGTGACCTCATTCTGAATCTGGAAATGAATATATTTGAAGGAAGACAAAACATAGGCTTTGAAAGCTTCCCCCTTTTACCACATATTATTTAGTTCTCCCACTACTTCCTCCAGAACCTTTATCTTTTATTCAATGTTGAAAATCCATGTTCTTGATAAGTTGTTCTTTGCATCATTGAACACTTTGCTATCCAATAGGATTTTCTCATATGTTTGACCCATCAAACAAATATCTTGAATACATAGAGTCCAGAGTTTTAATTCCTTGTCCATTCCATTAATTGTTGTAGTGAACTTCAGCTGTAACTTGGACACCTTCTCATAAGTCTTGAAGGCTTCCTCGATGAAGTTCATTCTGGCTACTGTCATATCATCCACTACTGTCTCGATATCCTTCCCACAGGTAGTATATTTTTGGATGTCCTTGATATTTTACACCTCATCTTTACTAAGTACTAAGGGAGGTGGGAGAGTATCCAGTGGAGCTGTGTCCAAGACTTTATCCTTTGTCAGCAATGATCTTATGAAGTTAGAAAGAACTTGGTTATGTTCTTCCAACTGCTCCATGGTCTACTTTCCCTTTTCTACTCTCTAAATGACTCTGGTTACTATCTCTCTAAGGTTGTGAACCTCAATTTCAGGTGTAGATTCCCCAAGTGGAATCCTTCTAAGCTCTAAATCAGAAACTAGGAGATCCTTCTCTTCTTTATCTACCTTGACCTTTGAAATTTCCATGAACTGCTTACCCTACACATCAGATACCAACCTTGAGGTGGTCTTTTATTTCTTTTCCGAAAGAGGGGGAGTAGTACTAATTAATGTTTCCACAACATCAAAATTGGGCACTTTCACCTGAGAAGAAGACTTCCTTTTCTTGTTATCAATAAAAGGTTAAACCCAAGCAAAGGAAGAGGAAAAAGATGGGGCAAGATATCCTAGTGCAAGTGAGCTCATATCACTTAATGTTTGTGCCACAGATGTCTCTAGATGGGAAGTCGGCACATCTTCAAAAAGATCTTTAGAGGAGGCGTCCATCAACCCCATAGGTTCATTCGTTTGCTCTTCCTTCTCTGTTTCAGCAGTGATTCCAGGGGTTTCTTCTGGATCTTTCATTTCTTCACTATCATCCTCACTTAGACCAATAATTCTCTACAACCCAATAGGCCCCTTTGGTTGCTCTAGAAGGGATTCTTATTCAACTCGTTCTTGCTTGATCTCCTTACCTTTCTTCTGGTAAAGTTCTATGGAGGAAGATGGGGTGGACTACTCAGGTATCTTAGATGAAAAATAAGGGGTAGATTTCTCAACCACCTATGTCCTGGGTGTATGTCCCCCCTTTCTAGGAGAGGAATTTTCTCAAGAAGAATACTTGGATTTGTTCATCCTGAAGATTTGCATCTTTCTATCAAACCATATTTTGGTTCGGACAATGATGGGGTTAATTATTTCCTTCAAATGATATCTCTCTTTTATAAACCAATCATGGGTCTCTAGAGGAGTATGTTGGATAGATCTTTCATATTCCATAGAATGAAAATCCTCATTTTCATCCTTGAGCCCTTCAGGCACTTTAAAGAGGTTAAATTCCATGACTTGTTGAAGACAGAATCTACCAAAATTTCTTCTTCTTACCTAAAAATCATCAACATAGTCATCCCAGTAATCTTCAATATCAGGATGATGTCAGTATAATAGTATGAGGTTCCAAGAAATATAACCCTTGAGATCAAAACAAGTCCTGGATTTGAAGTAATGAACAATGAGGGGGCTGATAGTCCTATCAATATTTTGTGCATCCAAAGATGTCCTGTATATGTAATTCACCAAAGAGATAGGGAAATGAAGGACATAAATCTTCTTATGTCTACAGGTTCAGTGGATTTTAGCTAGCTACCTACAAATATCAACCAGGGCCATCTTGTCATTACAGAACATGGGAAGTTTCAGGGGGTCTCCCTCAAAACCAACCACCCTGATATAAACAAACTTTCTGAATTGAGTGAGGAAGGCTCCATATTTAGTTATTAGAGTCTTTTCTTCATTAAAAAATCTTCTAGTAGTGTTACCCTCCAGGATTCTTACAATGTAAATGGTGAATGCATCATTTACCCTTCTAAAATTGTGGTTACTGACCAGGAGGGTGAACTGAGGGCAGTATTCATAAATGGGAGCATCCTTCTTGTCCGCAACAAAGATAAAACTATAGATCAAGAATTTTTGCGCTTGTTACCTATCCAAGTTAATGTACCAAACTAAACACAAAAACCCTGAAAAACTCAAATGAAATCAATACTTGATAGATAAGACAAGATCCGAAGATGTAGGTGGAAAAGAAAGCTGATGTAGACAAAATGGGCGCACATGAGCAATCTTGCAAAGTAGATATGAGAAACCTGCGAGACACAGATACTTGACAGAAAAGTCAACGTTAAAAGATAGTTGGGTGGACTACCCAAAAATCAGGTCCGAGAAGTGATAAGCTCCCTTGGTGGATGTCATTCCATGTTTTCAATTAAAGAAAGAAGCATACATGATAAAAGATGTAAGTAAATGTCTAGGTTTTCTGATTAAAAATGACTGACAGAATGTAAACAGTGGATAGAAAGCAACTGAAAATAGGAAACTATGAAAACAATGTTGGATTTATGTTACTTGAATTCTTTTACCTATTTGCAGGCTTATCAGCGTCGATTGGGTGAATTGGCGTCGATTAGGATCAATCGGCGTCGATTGATATCAATCGGTGTCGACCAGGAGAAAATTGCAGGAAGGTTAAGAAATGGACAATGAAGGCTAGATCATCAATGTCCGCTAGATCTGCAGGAGTTGTAGGGATACTAACAAAGCTCCACCTTTACTAGATGTAGGAATAGAGTCACCAAGAGATCGATGGAGGCTCACAATGTTGATGTTATAGGAGTAGAGTAACGGTATTCCTCTCATTGGGATTGATCTAGATAGAATTCACTTTCACTTGATAGATGATGCTCAGGTTGATGCTCAAAACTTTCTGTCATGCTCTTTTGTCTAACCAGAACTAAATTCTAACCTTGTAATTATAATCGGTGCCAAATGAGGTACAATCAGCGTCATTCTAAAAAATCAGTGCCGTCAACTGAGTACCAGTCGGCGCCAATCAGGGAACAGTTCCTCGAAATGGCCAAAAAGGATGTTTTGGAAAGATGAAAGTGTACCATTCCACCTCCAATATGGGAAATATCCTGCTGCATGGTTTGGGGGGAGGAAAAATAGGGGGGATAGATGGATAGAATTGATATGGGAGGTTAGGAATTGATATGGGGTAGATAAGCGGTTAAGATACATTTAAAAGGTGTAATTAAATAGTTAATATTTAATTATCCTTGGGTAAAACACAATGGGGTATAATAAAATTAGGATAGATGTTTAATTTAATTAATACTCCAAAGTGATGATATAAAGATGCCCCAGGTTACCCAAGAAGGTAGACGAATGCGGGGGACACTAAATTGAGTAACCAATTTTAGGTGTCTACATTCTACCCCTTTTTGTTGAGTAACTTGTGATAAGCAAAGTTGCAAAACAAAAACAAGGAGTTGGAAGAAAGGAAGAAAAAAGGTGATGATGTGATCCCCCTCAAACTAGGGATGGGATGAATCCCAAAAGACCAACCGATCCCAAGTATGAAAAAGGTAGATGAGAATGCAAGATGCCCCAACTAGATATCTAGAGTGAATTTGATCATCGATGACGCATGAAAACAACAATAAAAAAGGAAGAAACCTAAGGACCTCACATTGGTAGGGTAGGCTAGACGGTCTTCATATGAGATGACATTAGTACCTACAGACCTGTGAGTGGAAGGAGGGTTGCAAAATAGTAGCAACTAAAGAGTGACACATTGGTAGGTACAACTAGATGGTCTGCAAACTAGATGATATTAGTGCCTACAGACCTACTATCTTTAGGCTACCACAAATGCGAGTGACCCATGTATAGGGAAAAGACTCGAAATGGGTGATAATATCAAAAATATGTGCCAAAAGGAAACACTCAGGTCATAATAATGATCAGATAAATACGCCAAGCATCAACACTTCGGCAAAAAACAGATGAGGAGACATTCTTGTAGGAAGAAAGTGATGTCAAAAGGAAAGATTGTAACCAATCAGCAACGATTGGCCTCAATCAGTGTCGATCAAGCCAAAATCAAGTGTGTTGACTAAACCAATAAGTATCGACCATACCAAACCCATATAAATATGAGAAAGGGAAACGTGAATGATTTATTTACACCATGACGATTGATTTAGAAAGAGTCAAAAATTGAATTTGAGTAACATGGAAGCCTTTGGTAACAATCAGAAGTGGAAGAGGACACGACCTGGGGTAAGTGGATCTACCTTAGTCTCGTGTACATGTTTACCATTAAATATAGCATATTAGGATGCTAGTTTTTAGGAAAAAAGGGAATAAGTGGGAGGCCAGAGTGTTTTGGACACTTTGCCTCCCAATGGCGTCGATTGGAAAAATCAATGCTGATTAGGTTCAATTGGCACCGATTGGAATTCCAATCGACGTTGACTAAATAATTTCAACTAGTCGATTATAACTCAATCGACACCAATTGGATTGATTAGACTGAGAAAGTGGTAGAATGTGCCTTTGATGTTTCAATTTGAATAAATGAGAAGCTAACACCACTCTTGATGTCATGGATACAGGAACAAGTGGTGTTACATATACAAGATGCTATTCTTGAGCTTTTGGTGACCATTATCCCTGATGTGACAGACGCTCATTGCTATCACCTAGAGCTAGCCGGGCTTGGGGGATTCCACTACTATCGACAGGTGCCTCAAGATGTAGAGTTGATGCGAGCACTGATACGGTAATGTGACAGTAGGACATGCACATTTTTGTTTAGGACAGGTAAGATGACCATCACCGATGAGGATATATAAAGGATCCTGAGGTTGTCGATCACCAGGGACCCGATAGAGATCACTCCATGAGAGCAGCAACAGAGGGCCCTGGGATAATTATATGGAGATAGGGCAGATGATTCAGAGATAGTGTTCGGGGCGGTGAGGATAGCCTTACATTATAGATAGTTAATTTAATTTTAATGAAACAGATAGATAGTTTCCAGGGTGGTAGAGGATAGCCTTACATTATACAAACACATACTTATGTCTCGAGTATATTCGATTAAGATAAACACTCAGGACAGATGAAGTAGTGATTAAGGTGTTCCTACCATGAGGAGGAACATATCCATAAGAAAAATTCCATGAGTAGAGCCACGGTAGTCATATTTAAGGTAGAAAGGACATAATGCAGAGAACCACATAGTTCCCAATCACTACAAAATGCATGACTGGTTGCAGATGGATGAAGAATCTAGTTTTGTGACTAATATCGTGTAAGATAGATTTTAATAGTAGAAGGGCCTTAGATGCAAAGCATTAAGAGGCTCCATTTCAGGTACACCATCCATGGAAGATAGATGATAAGCCCTGGACCCATATTTATGAGTGACTACATACGGACCCATCCAGTTAGGAGCGACCTTACCACACCAACTCCTGTTCTAGTGTAGTGACATTTTGGTTTTCTTTAAGAACAAGATCATCAACCTTAAAGTCACAGTTCTTTAAGTGCTTGTTATAAGCACATTTGACACACTCAAGATAGACCTAATGATACTTAAGAGCATTAAGACACCGCTCATTGAGCAACTCAAGCTGCACTAGATGATTTTGACGATAGTCCTCATCAAAGACAAATTCTCTGAGAGAGACACAAAGAGATGAGATATGGACTTCCAAAGGAAGGATAGCCTCAGACCCATAGATGAGTGAGAAGGGATTAGCACCAGTAGGAGTACGGGTGCTAGTCTGATAAACCCACATAGCAAAAGGGATATGTAAATGCCAATCCCTACCTGCTCGACTAGTTACCTTTGCGACGATGTTACGCAAAGTTTTATTGGAAGCCTCAGCCTGGCCCTTAACTTGGGGATAGTATGGAGAAGAAAATATAAGTTTGATATTGAAAGTGTCACAGAGGTTCTATAAATCGATGTTTTTAAAATATTTACCATTGTCTGTGATGAGTTTGTGTGGGACACCAAAGTGACAAATGATGTGTTGATAGACAAAATCAACAATGGGTTTAGCTTTGGTTGATGAAAGAGGAATAGCTTCCACCCACTTAGTGAAGTATTCTATGGTAGTAATGATAGAGTGATGATGCTATGAAGAGCGGGGATTGATGAGAGTGATGAGATCAAGACCCCATTGTGAAAAAGGCCACAAATTCTGCTGTAGGTTTCAACCCCTGACTAGGGAATGTGTAAGATTGGAATGTTGTTGACACTTGACACATTTCTTAGTGTATTCGCAATAGTCTCAATTAAGAGAAGACCAATAATAACCTAAACTAAGATGCATTTAGCTGTGGCAAGCCAATAAAATTTCCACCACAGATACTGTCATGGAATTCCTGGATGGCTTTAGATGATTCAGGGGTTTTGAGGCACCAAAGCAAAATACCATCAAAACCATGTTTGTAGAGGATTCCACCCAGAATAGTATAGCAATTAGTGCGTAGGATAAAATATCTTCTACCATTGGAAGTCAGATCTAGAGGAAGCACTGAATGGCATAGATAATAAAAAATGTATTGATACCACTTATCTTGAGTGTTGGTTGTGACAACGTTGATTGAAGTCAAATGCCCGAGATGAGAGGGTTGGTCTAAACGCTGAACAACCACATAAAGTCGCGAGTCTTCAATAAAAGGTGGAATAAGCGAGGCCAAAGAATCCATTGTATCTGTGAATTGATTCGCAGTGTGAGGAATACCTTGGATAGTAAAATTATCAAAAGATTGAAGTTGAAAGAGAACAATATCACTATATTTTTGAAGGATATCATTTTTGCATTGATAGACACCAGTGACTTGATTAATAATGAGCTCAGAATCACCAAAGATGTCGATATGGTGAGTGTCAAGATTAATGGCATTTTGAAGACCTAAAACAAGAGCTTCATATTCAGACATAATATTGGTACACTCAAAGTTAAGCTTGTGTGCGATCGGGATAGGTGTACCCCAAGGAGGAATCATGACAAAACCTGCACCTCCCCCTTGCTGACATTTGGACCCATCAAAGAAGAGTTTTATTTTAAATGGAGACAAGACCGAAATAGATTTGTTGGATGTACTCATCTGGGCATTAAGAAAGGGGGATTTGAGTGTCTAGGAAGATGAGTATCAGCTAATTGATCTGCAATGACCTGACCTTTGATAGATTTTTGTGAGATGAACTCGAGATCAAACTCTGTCATGAGCATGAGCCAACAAGTGATACGATCATTGTGATAAGGTTTTGCATGCATTGTCTTGAGTGGATTGACACTTGTAAAAATATAAGTTTTGTGATTAAGGAGGTAGTGACGAATTTTAGAAGTGGCATGAAGAAGAGAGCACAACACAGCTTTTCAGCTTCAGAATAGCATGTCTCATACTCATGAAGAGTGTGAATGATATAATAGATGGATTGTTCTTTACCATTAGCATCCCGATGCAAGATCATGGCTCCAACAGCATGATCAGTTACATAAAGATAGAATGGCTCCCCCTTGCGTGGAGGTGTAAGCATAGGTGGAGAAAGAAGATAAGCTTTGAGATCATTAAAGGCCTTTTCGGCAATGCTCATCCCATTCAAAATGAACATTCTTATAGAGGAGATGATGAAAAGGTTGACAATGGTCTGATAGTTGCGAGATAAAATGATGCACTGATTGAAGGTATCCTTGAAGACTGTGGAGCTGCTTTAAGTTAGAAGGGGGAGGCATCTCAAGGATAGCCTTTATTTTTGTGGGATCAACTTCAATGCCCCTAATAGAAATGATAAAGCCTAAGAGTTTACAAGTGAGAATGCCAAACACGAATTTAGATGGATTTAGGCGAAGAAAAAAATGAATGAGCCTCTCAAAGAGAGATGCAAGAATAAAAAGATGATCCTGACAGCGTTTGGATTTTCCGAGGAGATCATCGACATAATCTTCCACAATTTTGTGTAAGAGATCATGGAAGATGTAGGTCATTGCTCATTGATAGGTTGCTCCTACGTTCTTAAGACTGAAAGGCATGACATGATAACAAAAATTCCCCCAAGGATTTATGAAGGAAGTCTTATGTTGGTCATCTGGTGTGATGAGAATTTGATTATATCTCGAGAAACCATCCATAAGAGAAATCATCTCGTGACCTGTAGTCAAATCCATGAGTTGGTCGATATTATGTAGAGGAAAATCATCTTTCAAACAAGTGAGATTAAGATCCTGAAAGTCAATGCAAACTCAAATTTTCCTACTAGCTTTGGTCATTGGTACTACATTTAAAACCCACTATGGATAGTCAATGGGTTGGATGAAGCTAGCAGAAAGAAAGTGCTGCAACTCTTCTTTAACAAGAAGGGCTACACGAGGATGCATTTTACGTAATTTTTGCTTAACCAGTTTTATGTCTAGAAGAGTAACGATATTGTGGACCATGATATTAGGATTGAGTCCTAGAATATCTTCGTATGACCAAGAAAAATCTTGGTGATGGTTGGAAAGAAAGGTGGTGAAGTCTCCTAACTCCTATGGATTAAGAGATTGGCCGAACTTAATGATGCAAGGGTCTTTAGAAGTCCCCATATTAAGGTTGGTAGTGGCTTCATTGAGAAGCATAGACGTGCCAGAAGGAATGGTTTTAGGAAGATAAGAATCCTCTACCCCTAGATAGGTAAGGATAGAATCATCATCCACACAGTGGATAGTGTTGATAGTGGGAGAGTCATCTCCAATTATTTCAGGGAAGACTAATGGTATGGAAGTGGATTTTCCATTAGTTTTATAGGTCAATGGACCTATGGAAATGGTATTGACTAAAAAAAAAGTTAGGTGGGATGGAAATGGTGTTATCCAAATCAAGTGATGCTTCTAACCTGGCGGGAGAAGATGGTTCCTCAATGGATAGAGGCTCATCGAGAATGGTGATGGTGGATTTTGAGAAAGGTTTAAATCCTAAACCAAATTTTTGATGTGGTTTAAGAGTTGGAATGGATGCAAGGTCATGCACATCCTGTTCATACTTTCCCAGGCCAAATCCCTTCCACACACATTGATATAAATAAGTTTTTACAAATGTGGGATTCTATAAACAATCAAACCCTACTGAATAGGTTTTGGCCCTAGGGGGAGAATACGGGTGATAGTGAGGTGTATCAAGACCACCGTAAATGAAGTTATTGTATTGATTGGACAGACCAATGGTGACGATGCGACCAAGACCTGGCTAATATTCAGGTTGTTTGTCTAGTCTACCATACTCATTAGGTTTGAGATGGGCGTCAAAAGAGAGAAGAGGAAGCTCTCCTAGTGAAAAACGCTGCAATGTCTCTTCCAGATTTTATAAACTTGGCAGTTTTGTTGCAGGTACAAAAGAAGATGAATCCTTCTAAGGAGAATAAGCATTCTCCTTTGGAGGGGCAGACCTTGTGGTCATGTCGCATTGTGCAGAAGGAAAAGGATCTCCTAGATGAGTATAGATTTTTCCCTCATACTGATATTTTAAGCATCGATGGAGGGTTGATGGGATGTAATGCATTGTATGAATCCAGGAGCATCTGAGGATCATATTGTAGTGAAATTTCCTTCAACAATGTAAAAAATATCATGAAGTAGTTTCTTACCTATCCGAATGGGCAGGACCACAGTTCCTAAAGTAACTACCAGCTGATCGAAGGGTGAAAGGCAATGGTGACACTACATTCTTTAGTAACTTAAGTTGCTCGAATGTGTGGGAGGAAATGACTTTGAGTACAGCACCACTGTCGATCATAGTGCGTTTTAACATAGTGTTGTTGATTTGAACTGTGATAAAGAGGGAAGCCTCTAAATCCTCAAAAGAAAGGGGGCAATTTTAGAATCCTTGAAGGAAATGGCGGTTGATGGTCTATTCAATCCAACCATCTCAAAAGGTTGGGGCTCATCTGAATTCACTATGATGTGACACATATTATCAATTAGAGCCTGACGATGCTGTGGAGATGATTGAGTGAGGTCAAAAAGAGAAATTTTGACCGGAGCATGGGTGAGTTGTTTCATAACACTCTCCTCAACTGACACGGGAAACTGAGCCCGAGGTGAAGCACGAATAGAGACCCAAGGTCTCGGGGCTGATGAGGAAGGAGGAACTCCTTCAGGGGCCACAAAAATTAACAAACCATGGTTGAGATGCTGTAGATGATGATCTATTACCATACTATTGTGCTCTAGTGGTGATATAAATTGTGTCAATTTGAGAAGGTGGAAGATCATCCAGAGTGGAATTAATAAAATTAGAGGTATGGGTAGACCGTTCAGACTCAGATGTAGTTGAGATGATAGGATACACTTGTTCCTCCTCCCATTCTAGTAGAAGATCACTTTCTTCCAAGAGGCTATTAATGACAAATTGAAGGGCTTTACATCCCTCGGTGTCATGACCTAGAGTGTGGTGGTAAGCACAAATCAAATCAGAGTTGAATTAGGAAGGTTTTTACTCCTTTAGGCTTATAGGGTTTGATCAGAGGAAGAGATATAGATAAAGATTGGATAAGCTGGTGAAGGAATTTCAGTATAGAATCCAGTAGACAAAGATGAGGTCAGAGATGACAAAGGTGCCTCTTTTTCCTTAACAGAATGCCAAGGTAAAAGAATCTGCATATCTGGTTTGAACATTCATTTTAGCGATTGTTTTGCTTTTCTGGTTATTGGGAAAAGTAGCCTTGGGTGCTTGAGATGGAAGCAAGTGAAGGAAGGATTGATTTTGGTTGAGGAGGAGCTCCTAAGATATATTTTAAAGATGATGAAGATGTGACAAGTGTTTTGGTCTTCGAGAGTTGAAGAAGGTTGCTTGGCCAAAATAGATGACAATTTAGATACGACTGATTTAGATGGGGGAGGATTTCCCAAAATAGGGTCTGATAGGAGGGACAAAGGGTGCCTTTTCTTTTTGTGAGCAAAGATGATGTGTTCTAATAAAAGAGACGACACCTTTCTAGTAGGGTAAATCCAATTTATGAGGCATCGGTGAAGAAGCCGTTGTAGAAGAAGATGATGGTTTTGATGGTGTTGTAGAAGAATAACGCCTTCTTAGTAAATAAATCCAATATTTTATGAGGCATGGAGAGGGATTTTTGAGGGAAATCACCAAGAGTCTTCATAGTCTGAAATATTTGGTTTTCCCTTTTCAGGGATAGTGACAACTTCAACCGCATAAGGTGATTGTAACCTTTTTGGGGGAATCAGATGGTGAGGTACTGATGATGCAACGTTAGACTTTAGTTGTCTCGGTTTAAGTTCAGGAACCAAAAGTGTAGGTGCCGGTGTTATTTCTTTATATTTTTCCTTAATAGGCAAGGCAACATCAGTGATGGAAGAAGTGGATAACGAAGAATTGGTTCCCTGTGAGGGAGATACTTCTGGTACAGTAATTGTGGGTGTAACTACTTGTTATCTCATAAAATTGGCAAGGGAAATTTTACAGATAACCATATCAAAAATTTTGTTCCGATCCCTCATAAGGGATCCCTTACGTTCGGAACGTTGCAAAATCCCTTTTCGGGAAATCTAGTTTTCCGAACTTAGTCGTTTTTGGTCTTTTTGGCCGGGCGCATATAATGACTATGCAACATCAACTTTTGATGCACCCCCTTTTAAGCCTTTGGCGCATGTTTTCTTGTGTCAACAGGCATTTTGGTGCGCCTCTCTATGTTGAGTCTTCCCTGCATGCGCCTTCCTGTCAACATATCTTTTGTTGCGCCTCTTTTTGGTGCACCAAAGGTGCACATTTTCCTGTGTCAACACCCCTTCCGGTGTGCCAAGGGTGCACATATCTTCATGTTGACAAGTCTTTTGGTGCACCAAGGGGCGCATGTTTTCTCATGTCGACTGCTCTTTTGGTGCTCCACTTAAAAATTTGGTAGCGCATTTATAACTGCCTCATCTATAAAAAGGTGCATCTGCGCTGTCATTGTCATCGATGCAAAACACGTGATTTTTTCTCTGAGCTTGTCAGCATACCAGCCCTGTCACTTTCGAATCGCTTTGTGGACCCCTTTCGTGCATTTCTTCGTTATAAAAAGCCGGGTAAGAGGTCCTCTTTCATTTGTGCTTCATGTTTGTGGTTTTTGGCTGTTTGTGGATGTAATTTGTATGAAAAAAGAAGATGAAATTATGAATTTTCTCCCCCCCTGCCGTATTTCCACATTTCCTCCTCCTCTTTCCAGATCTGCTGGTAGAGGAAGCTCTGTCCTAAAAATAATAGCTTGGAAACCCTTTTGGTATAGCACCTCTTCATATCCCACAATGAAGCTTGCAGAAAAAGCTAAGCCATATGCCAACCCCTCAGAGAAAGAATCAAACCTAAAAGGAAATTGTATTTTCCTTTGGCGCATTAGCACACCATGCAACATAAAAAATAGTCGTGCCCTTGGCACACCTGTCGCCCCTGTTACACAATGAGCAGCCGCGCTAATGGCGCACATTTCCTACCTGCTACATCATAAAAAGTTACACCCTCATGGCGCACTTCTCTCGCTTGCTGCAAATGCTTCCCGTGCACCCTATTAGTGCATCAAACTTGAGTGAAACATAAAGAATTCCTACACCCTTTGGCGCACCCAGCACCCATGTAACAGTCGTATCCCACGCGCCAAGTGCAAAGCTGTATAAGGCGCAGGCGCGTTCCTCATCGCAGTAACATTGTGTCATGCAGACCCTTCATGCACCGTGCCAAGTTCAATTAAGCACGCTAAAAGCACATGTTACACAAGCTTTATATGCGTCCTTTGGCGCACCAAAGTTCCATGCAACATGAAAAATACATGCGCCACGGGCGAATCCTGTTCCTGTGTAACATAAAGATTTCATGCGCCCTTTACAAAATACATCCATATGGCGCAGGCGCACTTGTCCTTGCAGCAACACAAAACGCATCATGCAGTACCCATGTGCCATGCGCCCTTTGGCACTGATTTATCTCTTGCAACAGCCCTTTCCCGTGTGCCTTGCCTATTTAGCTCTGCAATCTGCAATATCCATTCGCCATGCGCCCTGAGGCCTTTAAATTGCTAACTCTTTCTTCTGTCAAGCATTTCATTGGAAAATCAAGCAGCTGACATGGCTTTCTCCAATTGGGTTTCATGTCTTATTCTTGCAGATCAGTAATTAAGAGTAGAAGAACATATGTCAACATCAAGCAAGAGACCCACCAAATCCAAAGGCAAGGCCAAGCTCACAGAGGAAGAAATGAAATATAAATATCAGAGGGTCAGAATGCCCGACTCCCAGGCCGAGTGTGACCTAGACATTAGAGACTCAGAGTTGGGTCATATTGATATGGAGGAATTCTGGGTCAAAACTCAGAAGGTCACAAGAATTCCATGGATGGACAAGCTGATAGGCAGTGCCCTGCACTTTGCTGGAGGAATCCCAGTCAGCACCGTTAACAATGAATTCATGATGGTGGTTGCTCGGTGCTATAACAAAGACACAAGATGTGTCGTAAATGAGAAGGGTGAGGTTGTAATCAACCTCACTGCCCGCCACTTTGAGATAATACTCGGCATTCCTCATCACCGGAACTTTGTGGCCATCAGCCAAGACTATTGCATTAAGGCATGGGATGACAATGAAGATTAATGCATGCAGCTAATGAATGAAGTCTATCTGAAGAATAAAAAGGTAGTGACCCGTTGGCCACAAATCATTCATCGCAGTGATTTTTCGGAGGAGCTCAGTGACACCATCACGTTCCTGAGCAGGGTGTTTGGGCTTCCTGACGCCCACTATTTCCACAAATGGATGCTGCGGTATTTAGAAACAATGAACAAAAACGTGCTCGATCAACGCTTTTGTTGGGCAAAAATTATAAGCAGCACAATCTCTGAGAAGCTACAACAATTTACCACAACTGGGAGATTCTACATGAATTCCTACGTTGTTTATGCTGCAGCTTCAGAGACGGACTACCCAGCCCTGATGCAAAGTGGAGTTTGGCTCCAAGTCAAAATTTATGAATACTATCTAGAATTGAAGCTGGAAAATAGCATCCCTCAATTTACAAATATCAACGATGCATTTTTCTACTTCATCATCTACCTATTGAGGCCGAATATGACTTACGGTCGCACGACCAAGAGCATCGTAATAGCCACTGAGAAATGGGGTGCCCTGTTCACTCAATTCCCCACATTCACCTATCTAAGGGCAGCTAACTTCTTGGGAGATCAACCTAGACTGCCAAGGTATACTGGACCAAAGTTGATTCTGCTGGAGTTGTCAAGACAGCTAGTCACTTATCATGAAAAGTGCCTACAAAGAAAGAAGGGTGGAACTCCTTTCCCCCTCACAGTGGGTAGATATACATGTATAACTCACCACAAGGAAAAAGACATGTTTGCAGAGCTGGAGCTGCTCAATCTGAAACATGACTTCCCAGCAAGGCCTACCTTCGACCTGAGGAATTGTCTGCCAAGGGCTAAGCTTGATCCAATCCACATCCCTCAGATCGAGGATATTTACATTGACCTATATCATGAGGTGGAGCTTAGAAGGAAGGACCATTCTCGGTTGGCCTTGGCAGAAATCATCCAATACGGGGTAGCCATCGTCCCCAAAGGCTACCAAACTACCGAAGAGAAAGTGGATCAAGTATATCTTTATACAGGTGGGGACGATTGGCCTTTTGCGGCAATTGATAGAACCAAAGCTCCTCAGACAATTGAGGAAAGGGTCAAGGAAACTCTGCGCAGGACAGAGCATTGGTGCCGAATGAATGGGCTCATCTACCTCGGGGTCGATTTCACAACCTCTCTGTTGGGTAATGCACCTCCTAGATCAAAACAGTAGCCTAAAGGAAAAGGAAAAAGCAAAGAGGGTGAATCCAGCACCACTCAGGAAGAAGCTCCTGGAAGTCCTCCTTCCGCTGCACCAGAACAAGTTGTAACTCTGGCTTCTTCAGAGAAAGAAGTAGAAGAGGATGTTCAAATAGGCCCATCCACTCAGGATGTCGGCACTGCTATAACAATTGAGGTCCCTTCTGTCCCTTCTTCTTCTCCTCCTTCCCCTCCTCGAGTGACTCAAGCGACCATTCCTTTGGTCGTGTCCTCTCCCCCTTCTTCTACTGTTCCTCCTGCTTCTTCATCCATCTTCTCTTCTCTCACAGAGTTGTCCCCGTCCATTTCTTCCCTCATCTATGAGCTCCCTTCCCTTCCTATGTCTTCCTCTCCTGCAGTATCTGTTCCTCCCATGAGCACTTCTTCGGCCTCCCTCTCGATGCCGCCTCCGAGTGTTTCCACGTTTTTCTCTTCTACTACTGCAGCTACCCCCTTCTCTGTTTCCGGCCCTTCTCCCATAACAGCCTGGATCTCCCAGCACTTAAGTCAGCAGAAAAGGAAAGTTCCCATCACTCCGATGGACTTTTCCTTAATCCCGTCTAAAGGGGCAAAGAAGTAGAAGCCCGTCACACGCTTCTCTCAGAGTGCTTCGGGAGAGAGGGTAATGGAGATCGCATACCCCAATCCCCTCAAGGATAAAAAGGATCTGTCTCTGATAGATTATACAGTGACCCAAGTCACAATGGGTACATCTTCTGAAATCCTTCAGGGAGAGGCCCTATCTGTAGTCGACGCCCTCTCCAAGAAGCTTCAAGAAGCTAAAGAAGAGAAAAGGCTATTAAAAGAGAAAAATAAACATCTGCTCCAAGCCTTACAGAAGATGGGCAGTGCACCTCCGACAACTACCGCCCAGACTCCTGTGCCTCTGAGCCAGGATAAAATTAATGAATATACAAAGATCGGTGAGCAGGGCATGGCAGTTTCCACTTGGAGGAGCCAGATCCTCAAGGACAGTGAACGAGTAATCGCCAAGTTCTCTGATTTATATCTGAACATCAACAAGGTGAATAAAGAGCTCCAAGCACTAGCAAGACCCATATCAGAAGAGCTGGACCATGCTAGGCTGCAGCATGAGACCTTTCAACAAATGTTCGACTGTTCAGTCGAATATCTGGTCAAGTTTGGCATCTTCGGTCATCCCAGGGCTCTCAATAAAGTCATTTCCACTCTAGACTATTGGATGGATCAACTGGAATTTGTCCTTGAAAAGATCGATAAGGTAAAGGAGGAAGCCCTGGACGCGATGCACCAAATGGAACAAATCGTTCTCAACATGTCTCCAGGGTTGCTTACTCCTTCCTTTGCCTTAAGGAAAGTTGATGAAACCATCCAGATCTTTAAAGAGATCGTGTCACGAGGGCTGGGGCCAGAGGTCTCTTTTGACGTAGAGTCCATCAACAACCTGCTAGCCTGTCAGGATTTCATCGGGTTCCTCATAGAAGCAGAGAAAGAGTATTCCAAACTCCCAGAGAAGCTCATAGACGAGCGGGAGACTTGCGAGGTGATCAGCGAATGACATAAGGATCCTTCCCAGGATCAACTAGAGCCCATGATCAGCAAGTTTATGGAATACCGTGCTTAATTCTATATCTCGTCACCTGAGCAGCAGCAAAAGCAAGCTACCCCCTTTCAGCCGCAGGATGACGATGATGAATAGTGGCTTCTTCTTCTTCTTCTTCTTCTTCTCTCTCTTCTTCGACTTTCTTTCTGTGAATATCTTGAGTATGTTGACACAAATGATGACATCATCCATGTTGTACCATGGGATGATGTCATCCATCAAATTGTCAAAAGTCAACATGACTTTGGGATATTTTGTAAATATCTTTGTAAATAGGTGGTTGGCTCCTTTTTGCCTCCTTTTCTCTCCTTCTTCTATAAATACCCCAATACTTGTTGTATTGGGCAGGAGTGAATATATTTCAAATGAAAAATAGAAGTGAGGAGAAAAGATTTTGAGCTTTTTGTAACAGAAGGAAATATTAATACAATATTTAGACTTTGTGCTGAATACGTGTGTTATGTGCATTAGATCTTTCTTATGTCAGATCTGTGTGTTTATTCTGTTGGATTTACTTCTGTTTTATTGTCATTTATTCATCAGTATTGCTTTGCTCGTTTATGCAAGTAGGTTTGGCTCTGTTTACTACCAATCCCAAAACATAAACCTTCTGACCTTTCTGCTTTGGAATTCATTTCTTTTCTTCCTTTGGACCTACTCTATCTTCATCTTCTCTTTCATTCCTTTCTTTTCGCAGTTGGAAACACCCCTACTGGGATGAGATCCCAAACCCCCGAAGGTAGAATATTGTGAGACTTGCACAGATTCCTACTGGTGGAATAGCAATAAACCAGTTTCGCTTTGCTGACTCAAAGAGGGGCTATGCCCTGCACACTGTTGGCTCGTCTATCCATAAATCTGGACAAGCGACAGATTTTCGGACCAACAGTTTTTGGTGACTCTACTGGGGATCGAACAAATCTATCAAATCTATGATAGTGGAAGGAGAGAAAATCTGGAAAAATCAGAAAAATCGATGTCTATTTGCAAATCTGCACTTTTTGTTAAAAATCCAAAATTTTGCAAAAGTGACCCAAATTGAAAATTTTCTTCTGAGATCCATAGATCGGGCCTAGTTGGAGATCTTTAGTTCGCTGAGTTTTTATAAAAATCCGTATTTTGCCATAGATATGAGTTTTTGACTGTTTACCAAAAGTTTTGAAACCCTTTGAAAAAAGTCAAATTTAGATCTGAAAATCAGCTTGCTAATCTTCACTGTCATTTTATCCTCGCCGTTATTTGTCATTAACCGCAATCAGTTTTCAAAAGAGGATAATTTTTAAATATTTAGAAAAGTACATGCTGCTGGTTTTTGTCAGAAAAGCCAGAAAATCAGCAAGTACACCCAAAAAGAAATTTTAAATCTGCTCCACAACATCGCAGATCTAGAAGGTATGCTGGCAGGTGAGCCATTTACGCGTAGCAGGTGAGCTCGTGGAGAAGTAGATCCTACTTTCGATCTGCTTCAAAGACATAATTTCAGCATAACACCGGCACATTTTTCAACACTAAGTTCAGCTGATCGGTCAGCCAGAAGCGCCTCACCTCCACGAAAGAATCAGTTTTCACAAGGAGCCTCCTCATCCCTTTATAGCGCCTTGTTGCTCAGCGGGACCGCACTTCCAGCCTATGTTCTTTTTCCAGCCTTTCAAAAAATGGCGGTACCATGGGGAAATGCTATGGGTCCCTTGGCTTTACCACATCCAGTTCACGTGCTCCCTCACGGAAACCGAAATAATTTTCCCAAGTTCAACGGGAGCGGAAATCAAAGCACGGATTCACACATATCTACATTCATCATGTCGTGCAGTATCCTGGATGTAACTCATGAGAATGTGTCGGTTCACCTTTTTCTAGAAACTCTACAAGGGCCTGCAGCTTAATGGTTTCAGCATTTGCCGGCCGGGTCTATTACGAGTTGGGCTACCTTGCGGGACGCTTTTGAAGATAGGTATAAGCCTTCAGAAGATGCATTTGCTTTGTTATCACAGATCACTCACCTAAAGAAGGAGGCCAATGAAACCATGCACGATTTTATCGCCAGGTTCAATGCATTAATTAACCGTGTTCCTGTTGCCATGCTTCCAACACCAGAAAATCAGAAGTGTTTCTTCGTAAACGCTATGAGCTCGAAAGTGAGTTTCTTTCTCCTGCAAGAGCAAGTGGCTACCTTAATTCTCGCCCAGGCCGCTACCATCTAAATTGAAGATAATTTGATAATATCTGGTGAATTGAGAAGGGAATCCTCCAAGCCTAAATATTCGGGCCCTTCTCCCACTACTTTGTCTGATCTGGCATTTCAAAAGATGGCGAATGACTTGCTTGCATTGAAGAATCAGTTGGCCCAAGCTTCCCCCGGTTCCTCATACCGGGATATTCCACGGAGGAATTTTGTTTC
Source organism: Taxus chinensis (assembly GCA_019776745.2). Taxonomy (NCBI): domain Eukaryota; kingdom Viridiplantae; phylum Streptophyta; class Pinopsida; order Cupressales; family Taxaceae; genus Taxus; species Taxus chinensis. The sequence goes on from CM034155.1 coordinate 291,009,096, forward strand.
CAACAATGTTTCACAAAGGCTGCGCTTACCTGCAACTGCTCCACGGTTGGTGCTTGAGGCTCCTCTGGTTAACGCCTTAGCTGAAATTGAAGAAGAGGAACAAGAGTACGAAGAACCTTCGTCTCAGGGTGAAGATGATCAAGATGTCAGTGAGCTGACTGGCGACTCTACTATCGAATATATGGAATTTGATGAGGAATAATCTGATGAAGAATAGGGTACCCAGGGCTATGCAAGCGGACAATCATATGTTGTTTTTACCCACTCGCAAGGAAAAGAAGCAGAAGTCGCTGCCCATGTGCAGAAGGAGAAGGCTGTGTCAAACGCGCCTCCAACCATTGCTAAAAGAGGTAATCCTCTTCCTACTCAACTCCCTATCAAGTCTTTTATAAGAAAATCTTTTCCCCCCATCTCTCATCCAAACCAGCCCTCTCATATTCCTATCAAGACCAGTAATCCTACCCTACCATCATGAAGTGAGGGACTCAATCCTTCACCAGCGCAACCCTTGGCCGCGTTTGATATCATAGATCATGCAAAAAAGACCAAGATCCAAATGTCTGAAGCCGAGTACCTTCAGTCAAATCCCGAACAGATTGTAAGATTGACCAAGTATATTCAAAGCCAAGCTGTTATATCTAATCAGGTTTTCCCAAAAGAAATCCTTTCCACTCCTCCTAAATCCTGCATAAATGTTACCTCAACATCTGCATCTAGCAAGATAGAGCATTTTTATCTCTCCCTCCTAATCAATGGTCACAAGTTGAGTAACTGCATAATTGATTCCGGAGCTTCTGATAACGTCATGCCAGCAAAAGTTCCCCATGCTTTGGGCCTCACCCTTACCAAGCCTTTTGGTAGGTGTTATTCCCTGGAAACCATGCAGGTGCCGTTGATTGGTCAAATCAAAGACGCGTAGTTTGCATTTGTGGCGTTCTCAGAAAAAAGAGTAAAGATGACCGTCCTCGTTGCTGACATTTCAGCAGCCTACGGAATTTTGCTGGGAAGAAGTTTTTGCAGCGAAGTTGGTGGGGAGATTCATATGGACTGGTCTAAGGCTAGAATCCCCATCAAAGGTGTAATGCAGACTTTGGAGCCAGAATCACAAAATAAGTACTTGGTTACTAGCTCTGAAGACCCGAAAGCTCAAATTCTTTTTGAATCATCAGGGATGGGGAACTATTTCTTGTCAACCAAGTCTGAAAAAATGGTTGTTCTCGTTCAAGAAGAAGATCTTAATAAGATCTGGACCTTGCAGTTCAATGGCAGCTACGCAACCAGTGGATGTGGCGCCGGAGCCGTGTTAATATCTCCCGAAGAGGAGGTTATTCCTCTCTCTTTCAAATTGTAGTTTTTCAACACGAATAATACTGCTGAGTATGAATCTCTGTTACTCGGCATGCAAGCCGCGAAGGAAAGAGGGATAAAAAATCTGAAAGTGCAAGGTGATGCAGAGCTAGTTGTAAATCAGGTTAAAAGGATTTATCAAGTGAAGAATGAAAGTCTCAGGCATTACTGTAACGTCATTAATATGGGACATATTTGGAGAGTTTTGATGCTTTTTCAATTGAATCCATTCCAAAGCCCAAAATGCCATGTCCGATTCCTTGCCGTTTCAGCATCCCTCATGCTTCCCTCACCCATGTTTGAAAACGTAACCAAATACACCATGGAGGTGGTTTTCTTTCTCGGCCCAAGGTGCCAGACATTCTCACATTGGCAGTTTTGTTATTCAGCGTACAATCAACTCATTGCCCTTTCTATCGAAGGCAAAAATTATAACAGCACATCTCTGAGAAGCTACAAAACAATTTACCACAACTGGGAGATTCTACAATTAATTCCTACGTTGTTTATGCTGCATAAAGGTCGATTCAGAGACCGACGACCCAGACCACCCTAATAATGCAAATGGATTTTTGGCTCAAGTCAAAATTTATGATTACTATCTAGAATTGAAGCTGTAAAATAGCACCCCAATTGTACAAATTCAACGTGTCATTTTTCTACTTCAATTACCCGAGCCTATTGAGGCCGATATGACTTCACGGTCGCACGACCAGAGCATCGTAATAGCCACTGAGAAATGGGGTGCCCTGTTCACCTCAATTCCCACCTTCACCTATCGAAGGGCAGCTACTTCTTGGGAGATCAACTAGACTGCGCAATGTATACTTAGCCAAATTTGATTCCTTCTGCTGAGTTTGTCAAGACACTAGTCACTAGTCCATGAAAAGGCCTACAAGAAATAAGGGTGGACTGGCCTTTCCCCACTCAAATGGGTAGATATACCTGTATACCCACTCACAATGAAAAAAGACATGTTTGCAGAGCTGGGAAGCTGCTCAATCTGAACCATGGTCCCAAGCAAGGCCTACGGTCGACCTGATGAATTGTCTTCCAAGGGCTATCTTGAATCCAATCCACATTTCCCCCCTCAGTCGAGGAATGTACATTGACCTATATATGGGTGGAGCTAGAAGGAAGGACCATTCTGCCCATTTCCGGTTGGCCTTGCTAGAAATCATCCCCATACTCGGGGTAAGCCTCGGCCCAAAGGCTACCAAAACACCGAAGAGAAGTGGAGATGCAAGTATATCTCTTTCTACATAGGTGGGGACGGATTTGGCCTTTTGCGGCAATTGATTCGAACCAAATCTCCTGCAAGACAATTGAGGAAAGGTAAGGAAACTCTCTGCGCAGCAGAGCATTGGTGGGCGAATGAATTGTCTCATCTACCTCGGGTTCGATTTCATTCACAACCTCTCTTTGGGTCATGCACCTCCTAATCACAAACAGTATCCTAAAGAAAGGAAAAGCAAGAGGGTTAATTCCAGCACCACTCAGGAGAAGCTCCTGAAGTCCTCCTTCCGCTGCACCATAACGTTGTAAACTCTGGCTCTTCAGAGAAATAAGTAAAAGAGTATGTTCAAATAGGCCCAATCCACTCAGGATGTCGTCACTGCTATAGAACAATTAGGTCCCTTCTGTCCCTTCTTCTCTCCTCCTTCCCCTCCTCTAGTGCTGCAAAGCGACCATTCCTTTTGGTCGTGTCCTCTCCCCGTTCTTCTACTGTTTCCGTCCGTCTTCTATTCTTCAATCCATCTCTCTCCTCTTCTCTCACAGAGTTGTCCCCGTACCATTTCTTCCCTCATCTTATGAGCTCCCTTCCTTCCTATGTCTTCCCTTCCTTCCTCTCCTTTCCTCTCCTGCAATGATCTGTTTCCTCCGCCTGCCTTCTTCGGCCTGCCCTCCTCGATGCCACGCCTCCGAGTGTTTCCCCACGTTTTTCCTCTTCTACTACTGTCAGCTACCCGCCCTTCTCTGTTTCCGGGCCCTTCTTTCCCCTAACAGCCTGTCTCCAGCCCTTAAGAGGTCAGCAGAAAAGGAAAGTTCCCATCACTCAACTCCGATGGACTTTTCCTTAATCCCGTCTAAAGGGGGCAAAAGAAGTAGAACCCGTCACAACCACGCTTCCTCTCGATGCTCGGGAGGAGGTAATGGAGATCCGCATACCCCCCATCCCCTCAGGATAAAAAGGATCTTTCTCGATAGATTATAACAGTGACCGCAAGTCACAATGGTACATCTTCTGAAATCCTTCAGGAGAGGCCTATCTGTAGTCGACGCCCTCTCCGAAGAAGCCTTTGTCAGAAGCCTAAAGAAGAGAAAAGGCTATTTAAAAGAGAAAAAATAAACATCTGCTCCAAGCCTTACATTACAGAGAATGGGCAGTGCACCTCCGACAACTACCTACACACCTAACCCAGACCCTACCCCTACCCCGGGCAGACTCCCTGTGCCTCTGAGCCAGGATAAAAATTAAGGAATATACAAAGATCGGTGAGCAGGGCATGGCAGTTTCCACTTGGAGAGCCAGATCCCTCAAGGACAGTGAACGGTAATCGCCAAGTTCTCTGATTTATTCTGAACATCACCAAGGTGAATAAAGAGCTCCAAGCACTAGCAAGACCCATACAAGAAGCTGTACCATGCCTAGGCTGCATCATGAGACCTTTCACAAATTTTCGACTGTTTCAGTCGAATATCTGGTCCAGTTTGGCCTCTCTGTCATCCCCAGGGCTCCCATAAAGTCATTTCCACTCTAGAACTATTGTCTGGATCAACTGGAAATTGTCCTTGAAAGATCGATAATGTAAAGGAGGAAGCCCTGGACAGCGATGCAAAACCAATTGGCACAAATCGTGTTCTCAACATTCTCCAGGGTTGCTTACTCCTTCCTTTGCCTTAAATAAAGTTTATGAATACCATCCAGATCTTTAAAGAGATCGTGTCACGAGGGCTTGGGGCCAGAGGTCTCTTTTGACGTAGAATCCCATCAACAACCTGGCTAGCCTGTCGTATTTCATCGGTTTTCCTCATAGAGCATAGAAAGAGTATCCAAACTCCCATAGAAGCTCATAGACAGCGGGATACTTGCGAGGGTGATCATCGAATTACATAAGGATCCTCCGGATCCAACTAGAAGCCCAGATCAGCAAGTTATGGAATACCGTGCTTAATTAGTTCTATATCTCGGCACCTGAGCGCATCATAAGCAAGCTAAACCCCCTTTCAGCCGAGGATGACCGATTGATGACAGTGGCTTCTTCTTCTTCTTCTTCTTCTCTCCTCTCTTCTTCGAACTCTTTGGGCGACTTTTTTCTGTGAATATCTTTAGTATGTTGACACAAATGATGACATCAATCATCCATTTTGTACCATGGGATGATGTCACCATCAAATTGTCAAAAGTCAACTGAGTTCTTTTTGGAATGTTTGGTAAATATCCTTTTGTAAATAGGTGGTTGGCCTCCTTTTTTTGCCGATCCTTTTCTCTTTCTCTCCTTCTTTCTATAAAACACCCCAATACTTTTTGTATTGGGCCAGGAGTAGATTATATTTCAATGAAAACTAGAATGAGGATAATAAAAGATTTTGAAAGCTTTGTAACAGAATGAAATATTAATACAAGATTTAGACTTTGTGCGATACTTTTTTGTTGCATTAGATCTTTCTTATGTCAGATCGTGTTTTTATTCTGTTGGATTTTACTTCTGTTTTATTGTCATTTCTGCTCATATTAGCTTTGCTCGTTTATTATGCAAGTAGGTTGGCTCTTTTTAACACCATCCCAAAAGCATAAACCTCTTCTGACCTTCTGCTTTGGAAATTCAATTTCTGTCTTCCTTTGGACCTCCTCTATCTTCATCTTCTCTTTCATTCCTTTCTTTTCGCAGTTGGAAACACCCGCACTGGGATGAGGACCCAAACCCCCGAATGTAGAATATTTGTTGAGACTTGCAACAGATTCCTACTGGTGGAATAAGCAATAAACCATTTCGCTTTGCTGACGTCAAGAGGGGCTATGCCGCTCCACTGTTGCTCTCTATCCATAAATCTTGACAAGGGTGGACTGAACAGAATTTTCGGACCAACAGTTTTGTTGACTCTACGGGGATATAACAAATAACTTCAATTATGGATAGTGAAGGGAAAAATCGGAAAAATCAAGAAAATATCGATGTCTATTTGTCAAATATCGGCACGTTTTTTGGTTAACAATTCCAAAATTTTGCAAAAGTGACCCCAAATTGAAATTTTCTTCTGATATCCTAGATCGCCTAGTTGGAGATCTTTAGTTCGCTGAGTTTTTTATAAAAATCCGTATTTTGCCATAGATATGATTTTTTGACTGTTTCCAAAAGTTTTGAAACTCCTTGAAAAAGTCAAATTAAGATCTGAAATCAGCCAGCCTTGCTAATCTTCATGTCTTTTATCCTCCGCCGTGATTTTTTGTCATTACCTCCAATCATTTTTTCAAAAGAGGATATTTTTAAATATTTGAAAAGTACTGCTGCTTGGTTGTTGTCAGAAAAGCCAGAAATCAGCAAGTACAACCCAAAAGAAATTTTTAAATCTGCTCCACAACATCTGCAGATCTAGAAGGTATGCTGGCAGGTGAGCCAGTTCTTTACTCGTAGCAGGTTAGTCTCGGTGAAAGTAGATCTACTTTCGATCTGCTTCACAGACATAATTTCACAGCATAACACCGGCCACATTTTTCAACACTAAGTTCAGCTTCTGGTCAGCCCAGACGCGCCTCACCTCCACGAAAGAATCAGTTTTCACAAGGAGCTCCCTCATCCTTTATAACGCCTTGTTGCTCAGCGGGACCGCACTTCCATCCAGCCTATGTTCTTTTTCCACCTGGTCAAAAAAATGCGGTACCAATGGGCCATTCTATGGGTCCCGTGGCTTTACCACATCCATGTTCACGCTCCCTCACGGAAACGAACATAATTTTCCCAAGTTCAACTGGAGGCTGACATCAAAGCACGGATTCACACTATCTGAATTCATCATTTCGTCCAGTATCCTGATGTACTCATGAGAATGTGTCGGTTCGGTTCACCTTTGTCTAGAAACTCTACAGGGCCTTCATCTTACTGGTTCATTCATCACATTTGGCCGCCGGGTCATTACGAGTTTTGGGCCTACCTTGCTTGACGCTTGTTAAGATAGGTATAAGCCTTCAGAATATGCATTTTGCTTGCCTGTTTGTTTAATCACAGAGCACTCACTCACCTAAGAAGGAGGCCAATGAAACATGCAACGATTTATCGCATGTTCAATTCATTAATTAACCGGTTCCTGTGTGGCGCCATGCTTCCAACACCATAAAATCAAAGTGTTTCTTTCGTAAAACGCTATGACTCGAAAGTGAGTTTCTTTCTTTCTCCTGCAAGAGCAAGTTGCTACCTTAATTCTCGCCCAGGGCCGTAACCCATCTACAAATTAAGATAAGTTGAATAATATCTGGTGAATTGAGAAGGGAATCCTCCCAGAAAATATTCGGCCCTTCTCCCACTACTAACTCTACTTTGTCTGATCTCTGCATTCAAAGATGCGAATGCCTTGCTTGCATTGAAGAATCAGTTGGCCAAGCTTCCCCCTTTCCTCATACCGGGATATTCCACTAGGAATTTTTTTCCAACATTTTTCACAAAGGCGCGCTCTACCTGGCAAACTGACTCCACGGTTGTGCTTGGGCTCCTCTGGTTAACGCCTTATTCTGAAATTGAAGAGAGGAACAATAGTACGAAGAATCCTTCGTCTCAGGTGAAGAGAATATGATCAAGATGGTCGGATTTTGGGTTGTGAGCTGACTGGCGACTCTACTATCGAAATATTGGAATTTTGATGAGGAACTAATCTGATGAATAATAGGGTACCCAGGCTATGCAAGCGTACAATCATATGTTGTGTTTTAACCCACGTGCGCAAGGAAAAAGAACAGAATTCGCTGCCCATGTGCAGAAGGAGACGGCGTTCCAAACGCGCCTCCAACCATTGCACAAGATGTATCCTCTTCCTACTCACTCCCCTATCAAGTTTTTAAGAAATCTTTTTCCCCCCATCTCTCATCAACCAAGCCCTAATTCATATTCCTATCAAGACCATAAATCCTAAGCCCTACCATCATGAATGAGTGGACTCATCCTTCACAGCGCAACCCTTGGCCGCGTTTGATATCATAGATCATGCAAAAAGACCACGATCCCAATGGTCTGAAGCGAGTAAACCTTCAGGTCAAATCCCGAACAGATTGTAAGATTGACCAAGTATATTCCAAGCCAATCTGTTATATTATCTACTCATGGTTTTCTCCCAAAAGAAATCCTTTCCACTCCTCCTAATCCTCATAAATGTTACCACCCTCTCAACACTGCATCTAGCAATATAGAGCAGTTTTATCTCTCCTCCTAAATCAATGGTCACAAGTTGATTAACGCATAATTGATCCGGAGCTTCTGAAACGTCATGCAGCAAAAGTTCCCCAATGCTTTGGCCCTCACCCTTACCAAGCCTTTGGGTAGGTGTTATTCCTGGAAAACCTGTGTGCCGTATTGGTCAAATCAAAGACGCGTATTTGCAATTTGTGGCTTTCCATAAAAAGAGTAAAGATGACCTTCCTCGTTGCTTACATTTCAAGCATCCTACGGAATTTCTGGGAAAAAGTTTTTGCACGAAGTGGTGGTGAGATTCAATGGACTGGTACTACGGCAGAATCCCCATCAAAGGTGTTAATGCAATAGACTTTGGAGGTCGCCATAATCACAAAATAAGTACTTGGTTCTGCTCTTAAGCCCAAACCGAAAGCTCAATTCTTTTTGATCATCAGGGATGGGGAACTATTTCTTGTCAAGGCAAGTCTGAAAAATGGTTGTGTCTCGTTCAAGAAGAAAGATCTTAATAAGATCTGGACCTGCAGTTCAAAATGTGGCAAGCTACGCACCAGTGGTGTGCGCGGAGCCGTGTTAATTCTCCCGAAGAGGAGGTTATTCCCCTCTCGTTTTCAATTGTAGTTTTTTTCAACACGAATAATACTCTGAGTATGAATCTCTGGTACTTCTTTACTCTCTCCGTGCATGCAAAGCCGCGAATGAAGAGGGATAAAAACTTAAAGTGCAAGTGATGCAGAGCTATGTAAATCAGTTAAAAGGATTATCAATGAAGAATGAAGTCTCAAGCATTACTGGAACGTAGTATGGGACAGTATTGAATATGTGATGCTTTTTCAATTGAATCCTTCCAAGAGCCCAAAATACAGGCCCGATTCATTGGCCGTTTCCGCATCCCTCATTCTCCCTCACCCATTTTGAAAAACAACAAATACACACCATTGAGGTGGTTTTCTCTGCCAGCTGCCAGACAATTCTCAGCATTGGCAAGTAATTTCACGATGACAATCACTCATTGCCTTTCTAGAGAAGGAGAAAATTTTTAAGGATTCACGTGGAAGGATCACTTCCCCTTGCGTGAATCGGTCACCGATCAAGAGGATTAATCCGGAGTGAACGACGGCATATGTCAGCCTCAAAGAAATAACTTCCAAGGCCTAGTTTTCTCCTGGAACGGTTGTTCAACAGGCCTGACCATTTTTGTGAAAAAAAAAGGCTATATGAGACTAATTCATCCCCAGAAACCGACCGGTTATTTAGGTTCGGTAAACATCCTAATTTGTGACATTGGAAATGTTGCACGCCTGAAGGGTAAGCAGATAATTCGTCAAGTTGCTGAAGCAATACATGGATGTTATTGGCATGTCCTAGTGTCTGATTCTAAAGTCTTTAAGCCCAGGATGTCCAACATACCTCACGTTTAAAGAGGACGTCAAGCCTTTCGCCGAACAAAGGCTTATTCCTAAGATCTCAGGCACTATCCAGGCTGAAATGCAAAAATGCTGGATGCGAGAATCATCTTTCCTATCCATCACAGCACTTGGTAGCAAACATTGCACCAGTGCGCAAAATAATGGGGGAAATACGCATATGCGTAGATTTTCGAAATTTAATCAGGCTTCCTGCAGAAAACTACCCACTTCTATAATGGATCAAGTTCTGCAAGAGTATTGGATTAGAGATGTTTTGTTCCATGCTTTATGGTTTTTTAGATACAATCAGATTTGAAGTTTCGCCGAATATCATTTAAAACAACATTCACTACTCCCTGGGGTACATTTTCTTAACAGCAGGATGCCTTTTGGCCTAACCAATGCTGGCCGGCCACTTTTCAGCTGGCCATGGACTTGGGCATTCAAGGTATGATGGGTAAGGTAATTGTGGTTTTTTAGATTACTTGACTAGTTTCTCAAACATGAATGATCATTGTGAATCATTTGGAACAATTAAGTGGCCAAATTTCGAGAACATGGGATTTTCCCTACCTGAACAAGTCTGTTGTTTTGGAGTCATGGAAGGAAATTTTTCTAGGGCCATGTTTTTAGCAAGGAAGGAACGATATAGAATAACAAAGATTCAGCTATTCAAAGCCTCCTTGCCTATAAGTAGACTGGCATTCATTCTTTCTGTTTTTTTTCTCTTTCGTCGTAAAAGGTGACTTTCTTAGGCATTTGTTTCCTGAATTTGCTGAGAAGACTCGTCATATAGTTGGACATGATGAAGGGTCACCAACTTTCCGGTGGAGTTGGAGGAAGGAAAAGGTCATGAAAGATAAAAAGCGTTCCCGTCACTCACGCTCCATCTTGGTATTTCCCCGATTTCTCCAAGGACTTTTATCATTATAGTTATGCATCTGAGCAGAAACTGTGTTTGCCATCTTGTGCAAGAATTCAGAGGACATTGAATCTCCGATTGCGTTCATGAGCTCTCCCCTCAAGCCTCACGAACAAAAATGTCTCAATTGGAAAAGCTGCCTTCACACCATTGTCAAGCATTAAAAACTTCAGTATTACATTTTAAATTAATAAACTCTCATACATATTGTTGGTCCCCTAACACGGCAGTCAAAATCAATTCTAACTCCACGGAGTTGAAGCTTGCGAGGAAATTGGATTGCAAAGGCCATGAGTACGACCGGATAAAAACCCACCAAATGTAAGAGGCAAGTGTTTATGTCAGCTTATTCTGAGAACAAAGATTCAGAAATCCCTGAGGAAAAGGATATTGTACAATGAACCTAAAGCCAGTTGAAGAAAGCCCATTCTTTGCCTCTGGTTCTTTTGTGTTGGCGCTAGCGTGAGTGGTATCCGATATTGGCTTTTCTTCCTCACCTACATAGCTAATGCCCAGCTCACCCTGACTACACGAGAAGCGCTCTATAATCTCACATAGAGCCAAATTTTCATCTAGGTGATGTTATACAAACACGGATAGATTGGTTCTTCTTTGTCGATGTGTCGACAAGCTCACAACAGGTGAAGTACTTGAAAGTTTTCATAATTCAGCCTGTGGAGGCCATTTCTCCCTCCTCTGTGACGGCACACAAGTCATCCAGGCCAGGTACATTTGCTGACACTTTTCCAAGATCAACAACCACCTGGTTACAAAATGGTGGAACCTTGCCAACGTTCGTCGGCAACCCATTGGTTGCCTTTTCCCCTCAGCCGTTTGTTGTCAACGAACCATTCAGGAGTGGGGAATTTATGTTATTGTGCACTCAATCCCCAATCATAGTCTGGACATATTATGTCCTTACAGCAATGGATTCTTCACCAAGGGTGGAAGCCATACCTGTCAAACATGCCCTTCGAGGGTTGTTTGCATTTCAATTAAAGAAAATATCATTGTCAGTTTGGTGTCCAAACAAAATTGTTGATGATACTGCTTCTAACTTCTCCTCACAGGAAGTTATTAGTTTTTCTATGTATGGGATAATTTTGGCTCAAGCCTCAGATTATTACCTCAGGGAAATGGTCATGGCGGAATCCAGTAACAACATTGGTGAACCATCATACGAAAAACTGGTAGATTAGAATCAACTAAGTGTCCACAAGTCCTTATACTGACGCTTTGTGGAAAATCGCATTACTCCCAAGAGTCCCTCTGTATCACCTTTCACGTGTTATATGGCACTGTATGCGAAGCTTCCCATTTCTGCTGAACTCCCGCTCTGTCGTTGGCAAAGCTACTGAAGATGAAACTTTCCAAAATTTCTCTTGATAAGAGGATCATGTATCTGGCAACTCAAAGAAAGAGAGTAAGAGTGGTCGACATGATCGACCGAACCATCAAAAGAACCGTCAAGAGACTGTTCGATAAAAAAGCGAAGCAAATAATTTCCACTTGGTAGACCTCGTCCTTCTTGGACAGCAAGAGAGCCAAAAGGCATGCACGGAAAGTTTGATTCCCCCTATGGAGAGAACCTTCTCAAGACATCAGCACTTAAGGGAGAGAATAGTTTCTATCTCTCATATCTGGATGGAACCGAACTCCCACTCCCGCGCTTCCCTACAGTGGGAAACATCTGAAATTTTCAGGAAGTAGAGCTTGCTCCTTCTTTGTAACAGTTTGCTTTAGGTGTGTGTTTTTTTTTTCGTGTGTTTGCTTCGGTTTGTTGTGTGTTCCCTTTTGTTCGCCCTCCGTTCGCCCTTGTTTTTTGACTCTGTTACTTCATGATGGCACTGACATCTGGAATGCTCTACCCCGAGTTCGCTCAGGTATATTCCCCAGAAGAGCCAGCTGTTTATCGCGTAAAATTGAAAAGGGCAATTTTACAGATAACCATATCGAAAATTTGGTTCCTATCCTCGTAAGGATCTTGCTTTCTGAACCGTTGCAAAATCCCTTCCGGAAATCTGGTTTTCCGACTTAGAGTCGTTTTTGGTCTTTTGGCGGGCACCATATATTACTAAATGCAACATCAACTTTTGAATGGCACCCCCTTTTAGTAAGCCTTGGGCATTTTTTCTTGTGTCAACAGGAGTTTTGGTACGCCTCTCTATTTTGAGTCTTTCTTGCGTGTCGCTAAGCCTCATCGCGCTTCCAGTCAACATATCTTTTTTGTCGCCTCTTTTTGGTGCGCCAAAGGCGCCATTTTCCTCGTCAACACTCCCTTCCGTGCACCAAGGGCGCACATATCTCATGTTGACCAAGTCTTTTGGTGCACCAAGGGGTGCTGTTTTCTCCATGTCGACTGCTCTTTTGGTGCCCCACTTAAAATTTTGTGGCTCCTTATTACTTACTATACCTCACCTTATAAAAGCGCATCTCTTCTGCGCTGTCATTGTCACCTATGCCAAACTACGTGATTTTTTTCTCGGAGCTGTCGCATACCAACCCGTCGCTTTCCGAATCGCTTTGTGGACCCATTTCGTGCATTTCCTTCGTTAAAAAAACCGCAGGTAAGAGTCCTCTTTCTTTTGTGCTTCATGTTTGTGGTTTTTTGGCTGTTTGTGGATGTAATTTGCATGAAAAAAGAAGATGAAATTAGGGAATTTTCTCCCCCCCTGCCGTCTTTCCCACATTTCCTCCTCCTCTTTCCAGAATCTGCTGGTAAGGAAGCTCTATCCTAAAAAATAATATCTTGGAACCCTTTTGGTATAGCACCTCTTCAATCCCACAATGAGCTTGCCGAAAAAGCTAAGCCCTATGCCCCAACCCCTCCGAGAAAGAACAACCTAAAGGGAAACTGTATTTTCTTTGGCGTCCATTAGCACACCAGCAACCTCAAAAATAGTCACGCCTTGGCACAACATCCTGTCCCCCTGTTCACAATGAGCCCCACGCCAATGGCACGCATTTCCTGCCTGCACATAATAAAAAGGATTTGCCCCATGGTGCACTTCTCGTCCGCTGCTGCAAATGCTCCCGTGCGCCCTCTTAGCGCATCACACTTGAGTGCAACGAAAGAATTCCTGTGCCCTTGTGCGCACCCACCGCACACCATGTAATAGTCGTATCCCACGTGCCAAGTGCAAAGTTGTACAAGGCGCAGGCGCGTTCCTCATCGCAGCAACATTGTGTCATGCAAACCCTTCATGCGCCGCGCCAAGTTCCCTTAAGCACGCTAAAAGCACACATTACACAAGCTTATATGTTCCTTTGGCGCACGAGTTCCATGTACATGAAAAATACATGCGCCAACGGCGCATGCCTGTTCCCGTGTAACATAAAGATTTCGTGCTCCTTTACAAATACTCCATATGGCATAGGCGCACTTGTCCTTGCAGCAACACAAAATGCATCATGTAGTACCCATGTGCCATGTGCCCTTTGGTGCTGATTTATCTCTTGCAATAGCCCTTTCCCGTGCGCCTTGCCTATTTAGCTCTGTAATCTGCAATATCCATTCGCCATGCGCCCTGAGGCCTTTCAATTGCTAACTCTTTCTTGTGTCAAGCATTTCAATGGAAAATCAAGCAGCCGACATGGCTTTCTCCAATTGGTTTTCACATCTTATTCTTGCATATTAGCAATTAAGAGTAGAAGAACATATGTCAACATCAAGCAAGAGACCCACCAAATCCAAAGGCAAGGCCAAGCTCACAGAGGAAGAAATGAAATATAAATATCAGAGGGGTCAGAATACCCGACTCCCATGCCGAGTGTTGACCTGGACATCAGAGACTCAGAGTTGGGTCATATTGATATGGAGGAATTCTGGGTCAGAAACTCAGAAGTCAAGAAGAATCCAGTTGATTGGACAAGTAACTGATAGGTAGGTGGCCCTGCCTTGCTGGAGGAATCCCAGTCAGCAATACCGTTACACTGATTTCATGATGGTGGTTTGCCCATATCCTATAAACAGAGACATAAGATGTGGTCGTAAATTAGAAGGGCGAGGCGTAATCAACCTCACTACTGCCACTTACTGAGATAATAAATACTTGGCAGTCCTCATCATCCGCACTTTTTGGCCGTCACCAAGACGATTGGCATTAAGGCATGGGACCGACAATGAAGAGCAATGCCATGCAACTACTGAATGAGTCTAGCTGAAGAATAAAAAGGTAGTGACCCGTTTGGCCAACAAATCATTCACACCGCAGTGAATTTTCGGAAGAGCTCGTGACACCACAGTTCCGGACAGGGTTGTTTTGGGCTTCCTGACTCCAACTAATTCCCAAATGATGCTAGCGGTATTTAGAAACAATGAACACAAATGTGCCCGATCAACGCTTTTGTTGGTCAAAAATTAAATCAGACAATCTCTGAGCAGCTACACACAATTTACGCACCACAACTGGCGATTCTTACTGATTCCTACGTGTTTATGCTGCATCTTCAGAGAGTGACTCCCCACCTTGATGCGAATGGAGTTTGGCCCCAGATAAATTTATGAATACATCCATAATGAGCTGGAAAATAGCATCCCTCAATTTACAAAGATCAACGCTTGCATTTTTATCTTCATCATCTGCCTTTGAGGAGGCCGAATATGACTTACGGGCACATGACCAAGACATCGTAACAGCCACTGATAAATTGTGTGCCATGTTCACTCATTCCCAAATTCACCTATCTAAGGGCAGCTACTTCTGGGAGAAGCCAACTAGACTTGGCCAAGGGTATGCTGGACCAAAGTTGATTCCTGCTAGAGCTATCAAGACGCTATCACTTACATGACAAGTTCCTAAAAAGAAAAAAGGGTCGAACTCCTTTCCCCCCTCACAGTGGGTAAATACATAGGCTAACTCACCACAAGGCAAAAGACATGTTTTCAGAGCTGGAGCTCTCAATCTGACACATGACTTCCCACAGCAAGGCCTACCTTCGACCTGATATTTTCTTTCTGCCGAGGGCTAAGCGCGATCAATCCACATCCCTCAGATCGATTATATTTACTTGACCTATATCATGGGTGGAGCTCAGAAGTGAAAGGACCTTCTCAATTGGCCTTAGCAGAAATCATCAATAACGGGTAGCCATCCATCCCGCAAAGCTACCAAACTAACCGAAGAGGAAGTGGATCAAGTATATCTTGATACAGGTGTGGACATTGCCCTTTTGCGGAATTGATAGAATTAACATCTCCTCAGAAAATTGAGGAAAGGGTCAAGGAAACTTTTTCTGCGCAGGCAGAGCATTGGTGCCGAATGCATGGGCTCATCTACCTCAGGGATCGATTTCACACTCTCCATTGGGTAATGCACCTACTAGATCAAAACAGCAGCCTAAAAGGCAAGGAAAAGTAAAGAGGGTGAATCCCTCCCACTCAAGAGAAGCTCTCCTGGAAGTCCTCTTCTGCGGCACCAGAACAAGTTATAACTCTGGCTTCTCCAGAGAAAGACGCAAATAGGATGTTCCAATAGGCGCCATCCACTCAGGATGTTACACTGTCTACAACAATTGAGGTCCCTTCTCTCCCTTCTTCTTCTCCTTCTTCCCTCCCGGTGACCAACGACCATTCTTTGGTCGGTCCCGCTCCCCCTTCTTCTACTGTTCCTCACCGCTTCTTCATCCATCTTCTCTCTCTCACGGGCTGTTCCCCTCCTTTTCTTCCTCATCGATGAGCTCCCCTTCCCTTCCTATGTCTCCTCTCCTGCAGTATCTGTTTCTCCCATGAGCACTTCTTCTTCGGCCTCCCTCTCGTGCCCCGCCTTCCGAGTGTTTCCCACGTTTTTCTCGCTACTACTGCAGCTCCCCCTTCTTTGTTTCCGGCCTTCTCCCATAATTCCGAATTCCAAGCCTGATCTCCCAGCACTTAATTCAACAAACATGAAAGTTTCCCCATCGCTCCGATGGTACTTTTCCATAATCCCGTCTAAAAGTGGCAAGAACAGAAGCCCGTCACATGCTTCTCTCAGAGTGCTTCTGGAGAGAGGGTATGGAGATCGCATACCCCAATCCCCTCAAGGATAAAAAGGATCTATCTCTGACAGATTATACACAAAGTGAACCCAAGTCACAAGGGTACATCTTCTGAAAGCCTTCAGGGAGAAGGCCCTATCTGCATACGACGCCTCGTCTGCAAGAATCTTCATCTTTCAGACTAAGAAGAGAAAGGGCTATTGAAGAGCAAAATAAACATCTGCTCCAAGCCTTACAGAAGATGGACTTGCACCTTCCCACAACTGTCCCCGCCGAGACTTCCTGTTCCTCTGAGCCAAGATAGAATTATGAATTTGCAAAGATCGGCGTAGCATTGCAATGCATTTTCCACTAGTCGACATGTTCAGTGGAAGAGAAAAAGGAGGCATAGATGTGTCACCCTCTTCTGTGGTTCAAGGCGAGAAAAAGTATGCTAGCTATTCTATAAAAGCCTAGGATGGTTCATAAGAATAATCGTAAACTTGCTGGATTGGTGGTCCCTGATCAGATATTCAAACAAACTTATGCACTATATAATCCATAAGGGCTACCGGATTGCGATCAAGGAGCGCCTGAAATTCAGGATCTCCATGAGGAAAATACTCTATATCAAAAGTAGATGATACCTCTAAAGGACTGGGGGAGGCTGGACATGATGGGATCGCCTTAGGATGATAAAAAGGATTATATGACCAAGATGTGGAACCAACTAATAGCAGTCCCGAGGAAGACCCGAGGGGTGCCAAAACATCCACATTAGTGGTGATCTCGGATGAAGAAGGGGCCTGTTGAGCCATTTTTCTAGATTGTGACCTGGTGATGACCGTCATAAACAAGTAGAAATATAAAAAAAGAAGATTGACCTAACTAATGCACAAACAATTCAAGTAGGGTGGGCGATTATCTCTTTTAATTTTTCATGCTTTTAAGAAAGAAAATGTTAGGGAAGGATTTTTAGAAAAGGAACTACTTAGATAGCCAAACAAAGGATGGTTTGAGGAATGTTTTGGTGAAGAATCCCGAAGGAACTTCAGTAAAAGACCGGTACGTGGCTTGATATAGGGGCCTACCCCCGCACTTCGTACACCACTGTGATAAGGGAGTCGAGTGCTTTGCCAATATATACCAGAGCTTTCATGATTTTATAGCACGGCCCGAGTACCGCGTAGGCTCTTCCTCTTGGATGTCACTTCCAAGTAGGCGAGGCCAGGGAAGGAATTTTTATTTAAATGCTTAATACCTAGTGATTTTGGCTTTGTGTGCAAGGGTGAAAAATAAAAATCAAATAGTGTCACTACCGATTTTGATCAATTTTCCAACCTATTTAGAAAACTAGATGAAGAACATACAACAGAAATGACAGAGAAGAAGTTCTTTTTAAGCACTAAAAATGAAGTGTTTGATTTCGATGAAGACAAGTCAAACAAGTTCTTTCCCAAATGTGATTAAATTCTTTTTAAGCACCAAAATTGAAATGTTTGAATGTGATAGAAAACAAACAAACAAGTTCTTTTTAAGTTCTTAAAAAGGAGAAAACACCGTAAAAGGGAAATACCTGTAGATTTAGCTCTCCAAGGTGTGTGGACTTCAAAAGCATGTTGTTGAGCTACTCCCCTCAAAAAATCCCATGAACAAGCAAAGTTCTCTGCAAGAAAAGGTTAAGAAAACATACAAACAAATCTAGAAAGATATATCCATATAATAGTAGAATGAAAATTTCTATTTAAGGAACTAGAAAACTTTCAAAGAAATAACAATTTTGAATAAAGAGATGAATCAAAAATGCAATCTTGAAATCAAATGAAAGATTTACTAATCTTTGAAATAGAAATTGGGATTTAGATTTGCAAGAAAGAAAGAACTTTGACTTTGCAAATTATAAATGAAAGAAGAAAGACCAAAATGAAGGAAGGAAATGCTTAAGGAAAATTGATGAAAATCAGTGAAGAAAAAGAACAAAAGCTCAAAACGGGAGAAGAAATGAACTTACCAATAGGGGAATTTGGTTCAGCTCCCACCGGGCGAGCCTGAATGTAGATCAAGAATTTCTACACTTGTTACCTGTCTAAGTTAATGCACCAAACTAAACACAAAAACCCTGAAAAACTTGAATGAAATCAATACCTGATAGATAAGACAAGATCCGAAGATGTAGGTGGAAAAGAAAGCCGATGTAGACAAAATGGGTGCACTCGAGCATTCCTGCAAAGTAGATTCGAGAAACCTGTGAGACACAAATACTTGACCAAAAAGGACAACGTTAAAAGATATTTGGGTGGACTGCCCGAGAAGCGAGTCCGGGAAGCAATAGGCTCCCTCAGTGGATGTCAGTCCACATTTTCAATTAAAGAAAGAAGCGTACATGATAAAAGATGTAAGTAAATGTCTGTATTTTTTGATTAAAAGTGATAGAAAGAATGTAAAAAACTGACAAAAAGCAACAGAAAATAGAAAACTGTGAAAATAATGCTAGATTTTTATTACCTGAGTTCTTTTACCTGTCTACAGACCGATCAGCATCAATTAGGATAAATCGACATCGTTTTTTCTAGTCAGCATTGATCAGATAGTGATTGGCATCATTTGTTTTGGTCGGCATCGATCAAATAGTGATCGGCATCATTTGTTTTGGTCGATGTCGATCAGACAGTGGTCAGCGTTGTTTGTTTTGGTTGGCATCGATCAAACAGTGATAAACGTCGATTGGTTCGGGTCAGCATCAATTGGACTCACAGGAAGACAGAAGGCTAGAAAGTAAAAGAAGAAACCAAACTAAGAAAAATGGATTGGACATGAGACCAGATTACTAAAAATTAATCAAAAAGTAGAGATTGAAGATGGAAAAAGAGGATTCGAGGTAGAAATTGATGGATTCTGAAAATGCTTGATTGATGATTGATGGCCAGGGTAGTTGTGGATACCTACAAGAGCTATAGATCCGTGGAAAGAATAAAAATGCACCTCTTAGGGATTAAACTACACAAAACCCACTCTCTTCCTCTAATAATTGATCTCTTTAATCGCTTAGATGAAAGCAATCTCAAAGCAACCAGCTCCTGAATCTAACCAAAGAGGATCTCAGGTCGTAAATTTATAATCGGTGCCGACCGAGTTAAAATTGGTGCCGCTCAAAAAGATCGGTGCCACTCAAAAAAATTGACACCGATCAAGATAAAATTGGCGCCGGTCAGAAAAATTGGCGCCACTCAGAAAAATCGGCGCTGATCAAGAAACAGACAGTGCCCATCAGGGAACAGACTCCCGAAGTGGTGAAAATGAATTATGGGGATAATAAACGTATCCCTCCTACTCAAATATGGGAGGAATCCCACTACACGGTTCCAGGAGAGGAGAAATAGGTGGAATAGATGGATAATAATAGCACAGGAGGTTGGAAATTGATATGGGGTAGATAAGCGGTTAAGATACATGTAAAAAGTATAATTAAATAGTTAATATTTAATTATCCATGGGTAAAACAAAATGGGGTGTAATAAACTTAGGATAGATGTTTAATTTAATTCACACTCCAAAGTGATGATATAAAGGTTCCCCAGGTTACTTGAGAAGGTAGACGAACGTAGGGGACACTAAATTGCGTAACCAATTTTATGTGTCTACAGAAACCAAGACACTCCCTAGATGTTGCAGAGTGTACATGAGGTAGGAAATCATTTTAAATGTTTTGGTTCTGTGAACATTTACTAGCTGTTCTGTCAAATTTTCACAAATGATCTTACCCCAACTCAAATTTTTCTTTCCCTCGCAAATGATGTTGGTGAAGGGACACATCTAAAAGCAAAATTCATTAGTAGAAGGAATTACCATGATCCTGGCAAGCAAGGTAATAATGTTTGACAACTCTTCTTTGAACTCAATCCTGAAAAATGTTTTGGAGAGTCGGGACACCCCTTTTTAGGGTTCTTCAACCATGATTTATCCAACCTAGCTTTGTATCTTTCACTATATTGATCGAATAAAACCTCATCTTGGGTGAGGGTGAGAAAATTAGCTTCTTCTGTCTTGGGGATGCGTAGGGTAGTAGCAATGGAAACAACATCTAGTTTTGTAATCAATTCACCATGCACATCAACAATCTCCTTGGAGTCAGGGTTAAAACAATCCCCACATGTGAGCATAGTATCAAGGGTCAATCTACTCCAGAAGTCATCAAAATCCAAATGCCAAGCCTCACTATCACCAATTTCTGGTATATAAGTCTCCATGGAAGAAATATGTTCATGCCCCTGATATTGTATCTTCATCGTGTTAGAGATAAAAGAGATAGCCTTTAAAAGATTGGAAGAAAAAAATCAAAACAATCTTTGTAAGGGAAGAAATGAACATACAGACACGAGCAGGTAATGACTCAATTTTGTATAAATACGAGCTAAAGACAAAAAGAAAGCGAGGTGAAAAATGAATGGACGGTTACCCCTTTAAATAATCGTGAGGAGAGAGAAAATCATAAATGTGGAATTAATATCCCTTGCACCGGCTCAAAAAGGAGAAATGTGGAAAAAAATGGCATCGACAGTCCATGGGATGTTGGGATACGAGGGATGCGCAAAGCCAAAAAACCTAATTCTAAGAAGGGTGTAGAGAATGTGGGTCTAGATGACATGAATGGACCATGGGACATCAAGACATTTGGGATGCGCAGGGCCGATTCAATCGATGCGGGGAAATTGGGTCCAAAGGATAGAAAGGGTTCAAGGGACACAGGGATGTGAAGGGCGTGAAAAGCTTAAAAATCTGACAAGTAGAGAAGTGCGGGAAAAGCAGAGAATCGGCAAATAGAAAGTCTAGGAGAACTTGGGACATGTGGGCCAATAATATATAAGAAATCCAACAAGTAAATAATTACAGAGAAAGCGGCGAATCGACAAACTGTGAGCCCGGTAGTATTTGGGACATGCGGGACAAAAATACCTAAAAATCCACAAAACACTAAAAATGAATTTAAAGAACAAATTTTTCTATCTTTTTGAACTTCTTACCTCACTTAAACACTTCTAAAGAGCATCAAATTAATTTTTTTGAAATTTATCTTGTTAAGGAAAGGACATTTTGAGGGAGACAACAACTGGCTTTTTCTGGGGATGAGTTGACTTGATCAAAGAAATGAGGCAAGACAAGAATTCAAGAAAAATATGGGAAATCAGACCAATGCCTTATCCATTAGGAAAACAGAGTCAAAGGAAAAAAAATACAGAAGACAACACACCCAATCAAGAAAAGAAACAAACTAAAAGGAAAAACAAATGCACACACAATAAGGAGTGGGAAAGGAAATAAGCCAACACCTGTACACTATACATAATATAAAGAAAGGACTGCCTAGTCACCTAGGACTTGAACAAATTTAGGTACTACCCACTATAAGGAAGTGGGAGAGGAGATCCATCCATGTAATTCAAATAAAAATAATTTTCTCCAGAAAAATGTCTTATTTTGAAAGGACCAAGCCAGAGAGAATCAACTTTACCATGACTTCCTCGAGGTTCATGTCTTTTGTCCCATCAAGAAAATGTCTCCTACTTAAAAATATCTGGGTCTAGCATTCTTATCAAACAAAGCTTTTACCTTCAGTTGATGAGAAGAGATTCTATCAGAGACCTACATCCTATCTTCATCCAGCTTCTGGAGATACATGATCCTCTTTTCCAAAGAACTACTAAAACTTGAGTCTTCAATAGCTTTCATCAGGTGCAGAGCTGGTAATTCCAATGCTATTGGCAACTAAGCTTCAACTCCATACACCACCTGTAATAGGGGCATTCCAATTTCCCTTTTAGGTGTGATTCTATCTTCCCAGAGAGCATCATAGAGGTTTTTTGTGCCAATTCTTTTGAGAATCATTGACAAGCTTCCACACAATGGTTACTAAGTTCTTATTTGTTGATTCAGCTTGCCCATTTCCCTAAGGATAGTAATTTAAAGAATGAGAAAGGGAAATCCCATAACCATAGAAGAAATCCATCATCTCGGAAGAAGAAAAATTAGAAGCATTGACAGCTACAATCTTTTTTGGTACTCCAAACCTTATCAAAATGTTCTCCTTGCTGAAATTACATACCACCTCAGAAGTAGTACTTTTGACTAGAATGGCTTTCACCCACTTTATGAAGTAATCTTTAGCGGTTAGCACATGGGTGTGTCCTACACTGGAATGTGGATTGAGTGTTCCAATAAAATCCAATCACCATTGTTGAAAAGGATCATCAATTATTACTAGCTTGAGAGGTAAAAAAACCAATTTAGGTCTACCAAAAAATGTCTAATAGACTTCACACTTTCCTACCCATCTTGATGCATATCAAAATAATGTTGGCCAATAGTACCCTACATGAAGGATTTTATGAGCTGTGATAGTAGAAGAGAAATGTCCTCCACAAGCTTGATCATGAAAAGCTCCAAATAGTTTCTTCTATTGTTCTTTGTCCACACATTTTAAGAATCTTCCATCTATGCCACGTTTGAACAAATAATTTTCCCATAATACATATTGTGTAGATCTTAACTTAATGGATCTTTTTTCTTTGGCACTCAAGTAATATAGAAATTCTCCATAAGTAAGGAAATGTGCAATATCAACATACTACTCATCTATTGAGCTAAGAAAGAGCACAACGGGTCTATAAACTACTTCTGTAGCCAGCTCCTCATCGGCTCCCTGGGCAATAAGTTCACATAGGCCTTTTCCCCAAAATAAATTTGTTGGCTTGATATCAATATCATATTCTTGAATGTTTTCCACCCAGTTGCCTCTCTTAGTTCCAAACTCCTGCTACGTAAGAATAGACTTAACAATTATATCTAGTACAAGCACCAAAGAATGGGAGTTGAGAATGTAGAAACAAAACTACTTGACAACTTTGACCACTACAAAAGAGTGTTTTTCCATCATAGTATATTTCAATTCATGAGCTTTCAGAACATAGCTCATAAAGGCAATTTGGAAGCTCATGATCCTCAGAATTTTTCTGAGTTAGTATGGCAACCAAGGTATTCTCTGTAACATAACAATAGATGATAAAATCATTACTGAAATCAGGGCATGCTAGGATGGGAGTTCTAGCAATGAATTTCTTGATACCCTCAAATGATTCTTTACCTTTGGAATTCCCACCAAAGGTTTGATTTTCTTTCATCATGTGAATGGTGCTCATAGTTAGTTCAACAAAGTCCGGAATGAATCTCCTCAAGAAATTTAACTTGCCAAAGAAAGAGTGAACACCCTTTTTTCTTCTGGGGAGGGGAACTTGTTGGATTGCTTGAAATATTTCTGGATCTATCTTAATTCCTTCTTTGGAAATAATATTCTCGAGAAACTTACCCTCGGTAACATAAAAGATAGACTTCTTAGGGTTAAGAGAAACTCAATGTTCCCTACACTTTTGAAGAATTGTTCCAAGACATTGAAAGTGCTCTGCCCTTGTTTTGGAGAAAACATTTAAATCATCCAGGTACACAACAATACACTTTCCTTTGCGGCTACCAAAGGCTAAGTCCATTGCTCTTTGAAAATTGGCACCAACATTGATCGGACCAAATGGCATCCTCTTGTAGGAAAAGGTGCCCCATGGGTTAGTGAAAGCAGTTTTGTGCTAATTTGGAGTATTGAACTCCACCTGATTGTATCTAGAGAATCCATCTAGCATAGATAACATCTCAGAGCCTGTGACAGTATGCAAAACTTGATCCATCATAGGGAGATGATAGTTGTCTTTCAAGAATCCTGATTCAAATTTTTGAAATCTACATAGACATGAATCTCACCATTTTTTTTCCTGACAGGCAAAATCTTAGTAATCCATGTGGAATGATGTATGGGGAAAATGATTTTTTCCTTTAATAACTTTTGGATCTCTTGGAAAATGGTATCAACAATCTTAGGATTGTATTGCCTCTGTTTCTACTTAAAAGGTTTAACCCCAGGTTTCAAAGGAATATAGTGTTGCATATCCTTTGGTTGAAAGGCTTTGAGATCATCATATGAATAAGAGAGGACATCAACATACATTTTAAAGAGATTTTATGGCTTCTATCTTTCCTCTTGAGTGTAAAATTTTCCAATATTCACCATCTTGGGCTCATCGTGACTTCCAATATTAATCTTTTCATACTCAACCGATTGGTGAGCTCCTTGAGAAGTTTTGGATCTGATATACCTATCATGCTTATCAAATAGGTCTTCTAGACTCACTAGTCCCTTAGGTATCTTATTAACTTTTAACTTGATACAACCATCCTGATCCATTTCCTCCTTGAAACCTTCTTCATTTGAGGACACATATTCCATGGGCAGGGTCTCAATTCCTTCGAAATACAATTGATCAAAATTATCTTTAAGCTCCAAGAAAGAGAGCAAGTGTAGATCATCATTGAAAACCTACTAATTGCTTGCAAAATCTGGTACACTGGGCCTCTGAATCATTTCAATGGTAAGCTTGTCCTGAGAAAAATATGGATGAGGAATCAATAAGGACCCTGAGATAGCCAAAGAGTCTGCTTAGGTATTATTTTCTCTTGGCAAAACCTCAACTGAGAAAGCATCAAGAAAGTCAATGGAATCCCATACAAGGCTTTTGTAGTGTTTTAATCTCCTGTTCTTGACTTGAAAAATATCTCTTACCTATTTCAAAATCAGCTTTGCATCTCCACGAGCACAAAAATTCTTCAATCCCATCTCTTTTTCTACTTTCAGTCCAAGTATGTGTGCCTCATATTCAGCTATGTTGTTTGTATTGTCAAAATAAAGCTTAAATGAAAAAGAGTGAATATTTTCTTCCGGAGAGATCAACACCACACCAGCTCTAGAACCAACTGAAGAGAAACTTCCATCAAACTCTAAAGTCCAAACACCATTGGGATCATGAATCACTCCCTTAGGAAGTTTTTTCTCATTCTCTAACATTATCATATAGTTACCATGCCCTATATCTTCATAGAGTATTTGTGCTTTTGGATCATCTGTCTTTTGCACAATATACTCAATCTATTTCTCTGGTAACAAATTTTTCATTTTTCCATTGACTGAGATGAGAGCATGTGACTAGTCCATTTGAATTTCACCTCCTACCTCCCTACAAAAATTTCTACTTAGCAACATACCATAGGAGGGTGGAATATTGGCTACCAAAATAGTGGCTTTGAACCTTTTCTCTGGAAAAGTAGTGAAGGCTACTTGTGCATCCTTAATCCTTCCAACCAATGGTACCTCCCTACTCTCCATGGAATAACAAGAACCAAACATACGTGTTAGATTCAGGCCCATAACATGAGCCACTTTGGTAGGCATTACGTTGTTTGATGCCCCAGAGTCAATAACACAATTACTAAGTTTATGCCCAACTATGAGAAGTGTTACATAGAATGACTTAATTTTCTCCCCAGGTGAAGTAACTGCAGCCACAAGACTTGGCTGAGGTGAGGAAGAGGGAGTGGGAAATAGACCTTTAGAAATATTGGGTGAAGCTTTGGGCTTAGAATTGACAAACTTTACTACTTTAGCAAAAGAATTTGGAAGAATCTGGTAAAACTCAGCCTCTGAAATTTGTATCTTTGTCTTCTTAAGATGATCAACGATATCAAAATATCTGGAGGTGGATGTGGTTTCACTACTAGAAATAGGATAAAATTTTGGCCTATCAGGTTTAGGAATAGAAGGACTAGAAGTTTTAAGATTAGAGGTAGAAGACGAAGAACTAGCATTGCTTACCTTTTGTGTAGAAGCGGTGAGAATAGGGGACCCTCTCTTTGCAATTACTGGGATGGTCATAGGGAACTCCTTGGATTTCATAGAAGGTTGCATCACTTTTTCTTTTCTGTTTATCTACTTATGAGTCATAACAACATAGGAATCACTATTCATATTTGCTACTACTCCATCATATTCATCTTCATCATCTATACCTTCAATAGTGAGAAAATGAACTTGAGATTCACCAAGCTCCTCCTGTTCTTCATCAAATTATTCTTCTAGTTCTTCATAATCTTCATTAACCTCCTCATCATCAGGTTTTTCAACTTCACAAGTTGCATTGACTGGTACCTTAATGGGTGGGCCTTCAATTGCCAACCTAGTCTGAGAAGTGGGCAACCGGTTCCTGGGCTGAAAATTCTTCCTTGGAATATCTTGATAAGGAGTATGCTGAGCCAATTACTTCTTAATACCAATGAGATCATTTGCCAACTTCTGCACTAATGGATTAGAGTTGGATCTTAGGGAGGAAGAAGAAAATGCTTTAGACTTGGAGGGTTCTCTTTTCAGTTTTCCAGACATGATCAGATCATCCTCAACACTAATAGATAATCGTTGATTAGCCTCTAGTGTTGCAAGGTTATCTCTCCTTAGTACATAACTTACTTCAGGTAACTGGGCATTGAGGAAGAAGAACTTATGGATTTGGTCTACATGACGGATGTTCAGTGGGATTTTATGAATTAGCTTGTTGAATTTGTCCACAAATTCTCTCATAGGTTCGTATGGTTCCTTCTTGATATGAGAGATTTGAGATAAAATAACATTCACATCTTCTGTGGGTTTTAAGTGTTTCTCAAACTGAGTTATCATAGTGGTCTAATCAGTAATTGTTCCAATAGGAAGATGATAGAACCAATTAGCAACGTTGTCTTGCAATGTTTCCACAAAAATATTGACAGAGACATCTTCATGTTCAACCCCAAGAATCCCACATGCAACAATGAAGGCTATTATGTTCATATGGGTGCACTTTCCCGTCACCTCAGAATTTAGGAAATATTTTCCTCTACCCCTAGGTAACTCGTGCAATGGTTGAGGGAGAGCAAGAGGCCCAACCTGTTGTCCCCAGGGGTAAAGGTGTTACCATCTTTCGGAAGATTGACTGAAGAGGAACTACAACTCCAGTAATTACTAGAGCATGAAGGTTAGGACTAATCTACTCTTGAGGACTGCCACTCCTGGAAGTTTTGTCTTTAACACAAGGAGTACTTGCAGACCTTGTTCTCTTGTTTCTTCTTGTTGAAGGGAGAGGAAAGCCTTACTGATCTAGAAGTTGAAAGTGAGATTTTTCTATTCCGAGGGATTTTTTATTACGTGTATATTTTAGAGTCACTAGATCAAAGTAAACTGGTCTTGAAATTGTTCAAAAATGAGATACTTTTGAAATGAGATCCCCAGTAGAGTCACCAAAAACTATTGGTTTTTGATTTAACACTTTAGTGATCAACAGTAAGGGGACAACAAGTCCCTCTTCTTTATGGGAGAGTTTCCCTTATTGAAAGCGAGCAAAAAATCTTATATACAAATTTACAACTTTCATATTAATAAGGATCTCTAATACCTTAGAAATGTTTTTATATGGAAATAGATTATCAATACAAAAGGATAGAAGAATCGAGAAATGGAAAAGGTAGAATATAACAATACTTTAAGGAAATATAGATAGCAAAATATAACCTTATACGTACCGAGAAAAGGTGATACAGAAAAAAATCATTCCCATTCAATCATAAGACATTATTCCATAGACACAAAGTTCTAGAAATCACATCCATAAGAACTCAAAGTTTCTTAACACAAAATATAAATGATCCACAAGTTTCAGATAAGAAGGAAAGAGTAACATATAAAGATGAAGACAAAAGAAAATCCTTTTGTATTGATTGATTTCAATTCTATTTACATTTCAAAAGTATCAGAGTTCCAACCATTTAAAATGGCATGGAGAGCCCAATAAATAGCTTATCAAAGCAGTTACATTCAGTTACAACTTATTTTAATCAAAAGATTAAGTATTAATTAGAGAAATACATCAATAAAGTCTTTAATAATTACATTAAAGGTTCTAAAACCTTAAAATAAAAGAAGTGTTTCAAGACCCCGAGGTAGTAACATATGGTTGAGGCTTAGGGGTGCCAACCGACTTGAGAATCTGATGCCTAAAATTCTTCAACGCTTCAACTATCTCCACACCTTTTGGAATGGTAGTATTGGAAGTAGCATGAGTCCACGTACCAAGGCATTTATCCATGTACTTATCACATTCAGTATTCTCCAAAAACTCTTTGTTGGCCTTGGTGATGGCCGACTGGAGGGAATAGACATCCTTCATCTTTTCATTAGTGATTGAATCCTCCTTGAACAGATCTTCTTTGATAAAGGATTAGAACCAAGTCTTGATTTCCTGAAGGGAGAAAGGAACACCTGTGGCTTCATTCTGAATCTAGAAATGAATATCCTTTAAGGTAGACAAAACAAAAGCTTTGAAAGATTCTCCCTTTTGCCACATATTATTTGGTTCTCCCAGTGCTTCTTCTAGAACCTTTATCTTCCATTCAATGCTGAAAATCCATGTTCTTGATAAGTTGTTGTTGGCATCATCAAACACTTTACTAGCCAATAGGATTTTCTCATCTTTTTTACCCATTAAATGAAGATATTGAATACACCCACTCCAGATTTTAAATTCCTTGTCCATTCCATTGATTGCTGTAGTGAACCTCAGCTACAACTTGGACACCTTCTCATAAGTCTTAAAGGCTTTCTTAATGAAGTTAAGTCCAACTACTATCATATAATCCACCATTGCTTCAAAGGATTTCTCATAGGTAGTATATTTTTTGATGTGGTTGATAGTTTGAACCTCATTTTGATTGAGAACTATGGGAGGGGGAGAGTGGCCAGTGGAGCTGGGTCTAAGAATTTATCTTTTGCCAATAATGATCTTATGAAATTAGAAAGAACTTGGTTATGTTCTTCCAACTGCTCCACGGTCTACTTTCCTTTCTCTACTCGCTCAATGACTCTAGTTACTATCTCTCTAAGGTTGTGAACCTCACTTTCAGGTGAAGATTTTGCAAGTGGAATCCTTTTGAGCTCCAAGTCATAAACCAAGAGATCCTTCTCTTCCTTATCCACCTTAGGCTTTGAAATTTCCATGAACTGCTGACCTTGTGCATTAGATACCAACCTTGAGGTGGTATCTTCTTTCTTTTCTAGAGTAGGAGGAGTAGTTCCAAGTAATTCTTCCACAACATCAAAATTGGACACTATCACCTGAGAAGAAGATTTCATTTTCTTGTTATCAACAAAAGGTTGAACCCAAGCAAAGGAAGAAGAGGAAACAAAAGAGGCAAGATGTCCTAGTGCAAGTGAGCTCATAACACTGAATGTCTTTACCACAGATGTTTCTAGATGGGAAGTTGGCACATCTTCAGTAAGATATTTAGAGGAAGGGCCCATCAACCCCAGAGGTTCAGTCATTTTTTCTTCCTTCTCTGTTTCAACTATTATTGCAGGGGTTTATTTTGGGCCCTTCATCTCTTAACTATAATCCTCACTTAAAACAATAACATTCTTCAGCCCAATAGGTACCTTTGGCTTCTCTAGAAGAGCTTCTTCCTCAGCTGGTTCTTGTTTGATATCCTTACCTTTCTTCTAGTACACTTTTGTGGAGGAAGACAAGGTGGAGTGCTCAGGTACCTTTGCTGAAGAAGAAGGGGTGGATTGTCAAGTATCTCCATGTTAGGTGTATGCTCCCCCTTCCTAGGAGAGGACGTTTCTCATGAAGAAGACTTGGCTTTATTCATTCTGAAGATTTGCATTTTCCTATCAATCTAGAGTTTGGTTCTTATAATGATAGGGTTAATTGATTCCTTCAAATCATCTCTCTTTTTCAAGAATCAATCAATGGTCTATAGAGGAGTGTGTTTGATAGATCTTTCATATTCAATAGATTTCAAATCCTCATTTTCATCTTTGAGCCCTTCAGGCATTTTATAGAGGTTGAAGTCTATGACTTGCTTCAGAGAGAATATGTGAAAATGTCTTCTTCTTGCCTCAAAATCATCAACATAGTTAGCCCAGTAATCTTTAGTGTCAAGACAATGATGGTAAAATATTATGAGGTTCTTGGCAATATAGCCCTTGAGATCAAAACAAGTATTGGATTTGAAGAAATGAACAGTGAGAGGGGCGATAGTCTTATAAGTATTTTGTGTATCCAGAGCTATCTTACATGTATAATTTCCCAAAGATATAGGGAAATGAAGGCCATAAATCTTCTTATCTCTGCAGGTTTGGTGGATTTTATCCAGCTACTTGCAAATCTCAACCAGGGCCATTTTGTCATTGCAGAACATGGGAAGTTTCAGGGGGGCTCCCTCAAAACCAACAATATTGATATAAGAGAAATTTCTGAATTAACTGAAGAAGGATTCCATATTTAGTTATTAGAGTATTTTCTTCATCAAAAAATCTTCTAGCAGTGTTACCCTCCAGGATTCTTATAATGTACATGGTGAATGCATCATTTACCCTTCTGAAATGGTGGTTACTGACTAGGAGGGTGAACTGAGGGAGCATCCTTTCTATCCACAACAAGGTGTAACCAAGCCACTCCCTGGATGCTTCCAGAGTGTACATGAGGTAGGAAGTCATATAAAATGTTTTGGTTATGTGAACATTTACTAGTTGTTCTGTCAAAGTTTCACAGATGATCATGCCCCAACTCAAATTTTGCTTTCCCTCATAAATGACGTTGATGAAGGGACACATCTAAAAGTGGAATTCATTAGTAGAAGGAATTACCATGATCCTGGAAAGTAGGGTAATAATTTCTAACAACTCTTCTTTGAAATCAATCCTGAACAATGTTTTGGAGAGTTGGGATGCCCCTTTTTTAGGGTTCTTCAGCCACGATTTAGCCACCCTAGCTTTATACCTTTCACTGTCTTGGTCGAATAAAGCCTGAGATTGGGTGAGGGTGATAAAATTGGCATCCTCTGACTTGGGAATGCCTAGGGTAGTAGTAATGGTAGTAACATTCATGTTTATAATCAATATGTCGTGCACATAAACAATTTCCTTGGTGTCAGGGTTAAAACAGGCCCCACATGGGAGCATGGTATCGGAGCATTGTACAGAGATAGGGAAACCTACAACATATGCAATACCTCTTTCCTTGATCATTTTAGCCATGGAGGTGAGGTTTTCACATCTCAGTCTGCTCCAGAAGTCATCGAAATCTAGATGTCGAGCCTCAATATCACCAATTTCTGGTACAAAAGTCTCTAGGGAAGAAAGATGTTCATGCCCCTGATACTATATCTTCATCATGGTAGAGATAAGAGAAATGACATTGAAAAGAGTGGAAGCACAGTACTCGAAACAATCCTTGCAAGGGAAGATATGAGCACGCAGACACGAGCAGGAAACGACTCAATTTTGTATAAATGCGAGCTAAGGATAACAAGCAAGTGAGGTGAAAAATGAATGGACGGTTGCCCCTTTAAATAGCCATGAGGAGAGATAAAATTATAAATGCACAATTAATATCCCTTACACTGACTCAAAAAGGAAAAATGTGGAAAAAGTGGGAAAAGTTGTCCCACACGTTCCATGGGACGTTGGGACATGAGGGAAGTGAAAAACTAAAAAACCTGATCCAAGAAGGGTGCGGAGAATGCGGGTCTAGACAACACAAATGGCCCATGGGACATCGGGACATTTGGGACGCATGGGGCCAATTCGGCCAATGCGAGGAAATCAGTTCTAGAGGACAGAAATGGTTCAAGGGAGGAAGGGACGTGAAGGGTGTGAAAAACTGAAAAAGCTGACGAGCAGAGAAGTGCGAGAAAAGTGGCGAATCGGTGAACAGAAGGTCTGAATGCACTTGGGACATGTGGTTCAAAAATATCTAATAAAATCTGATAAGTAAAGAATTTTGGAGAAAGATGGAAAATCGGTGAACTGAGAGCCTGATAGTACTTGGGACATGCAAGCCAAAAATACCCAAAAAAGCTGCAAAACACTAAAAATGACTCTAAAGAATGAAATTTCTCTATCTTTTGAATCTCTTGCTTCACTGAAACTCTTCCAAAGGGTATTAAATCAAAATTTTCAAAAAAATTCTTTCAAAGGGAGGGTAATTTTGAGTAATACAACACCACCGATGTTGGTTACCCAACCAACGTCGATTCCTGTTGAAACCATAAAACTCGAAATGCATGCCATTTGTGAAGTTATTTAGCTCCATAACTTAACCATCTTCCACTTTGAGATAAATCACTGTAATGTACTATACAAATCCATCCTTGGATCCTTTTCTTAGCTTGTTTCTTCATATTCAAGTCTCAATCTTGAAGACTAACAAAAGTTGAGTAAAGCTCTAACTTCTCCTTTTCTAACGGCTTTGTTAGCATATTCGTAGGGTTATCACTTGGATGATTTTTTTCTAGTTTCATCTACCCATCCTCCAACACCTTTCGTACGAAGTAATATATCAACTGAATTTGTTTCATTCTTGAATGAAATGCTAAATTATTTGTTAGATGAATCAAACTTTGACTATCATCGTACAATCTATAATCCTTTTTCTCCTTTCCCAACTCTTCCATGAACCTTCTCATCGATATCATCTCTTTGCTAGCCTTTGTAGCTGCAACATATTTTTCCTCTGTAGTAGACAAGGCCACAACCTTATGTAATCTCAAAATGTAGCTAACTATCCTCCCACCTATTGTGAATACATATCGAGTGGTGATTATCTTATCATCCAAATCTCAAGCCATATCTAAATCAACATATCCACATAAATAAGTATATAACCATCCATAGCATAAATGCAGCCTGGATGTCCCTCTCAAATATCTAAGTATTTATTGGACTTATTTCCTATGTTCTTTACCTAGATTGGCCATAAAAATGATCACAACTCCTAGTGCCTATGCAATGTCTAGTCTAGTATAAACCATTACATACATAAGGCTTAAATTTTTTGAAGCATATGGAACCCATGCCATGTACTTGACCTCCTCATGTGATGTAGGAAACTGATATTTTATTAATTAAAGTGTCTAGCCATAGGTGTACATTATGGTTTTGAATTCTACATTTTAAACCTTTTCAACACCTTATTGATACAATATTCATGAGATCAATACAATTTATTATTCTTCCTATCTCTATGAATTTGCATGGAAAGGAATTTATTTTGCAGCTCCTAAATCCTTCATTTCAAATTTATGATCTAGCTTTTCTTTAAGCTCATCCATGTCCTAAAAACTAGATCCTGCAAGAAGCATATCATCTACATATAGTAACAAAATAATATAAATTCCATTTTCAAGCTTCTTGAAATAAACAAAATGATCAGATTCACATCTCATATAATCATGCTCATGCATAAAACTATTAAACCACATATATCATTTCCTTGGATCTTTCTTGAGCCCATACAATCTCTTTTTCAACCTACACACAATTTCTCCTTACCCCTGACTTCATAACTAAGCGGCTGCTACATATATATCTTACTCCATATCAGCGTGAAGCAAAATCATCTTAACATCAAGTTGTTCTAAGTGTAAATATTCTACTACAACTAAACTCAAAACAATATGAATGGGAGTCATTTTTACTACAGGAGAAAAAATCTCACCATAATCAATACCTAGTTTTTTTGCAAATGCTTTTACCACAAGCCTTGCCTTGTATATTTTTTTTCCACCCTCTTCCTCCTTGATCCTGTAAACCCATTTGTTCTACAATGTTCACTTACCTTAAAGAAACTTAACCAAATCACATGTCTGATTCTATTCCAAGGATTCCATCTCCTCATCCATTCCATCCTCCCACTTCACGTAGGTATCCTCTTGCATTACTTCTTAAAAACTTTCAAGCTCATAACTAGAAGTCAATAACAGATAAAATAAGGAAGGTGAAAATATTTTTGGAGGTCTACTTACCCAATGTGACCTTCTTAAAGAAATCTAGGGCGTCTAAGGCTCATTATGTATGTGGTGCATATGTATCAACCTCTTGTAAGGACCAAAACTAGTCATCTTAGACCCACGTTGGTCCTAGATACCGACATCGGTCATGTTCTTCTACCAACACCGGTCCTGAATGGCGATGATGGTCCTATTCTTCTATCGACATCGGTCATGGATGCCGACACCGGTTTCTCGCACCGACACTGGTTCCTATAGTTGCATGTTTTAAATCCAAAAATGCATTTTCTTTCAAAAACTTGGCAACCAGTTCATCGTTAGCCATCAAAATTTAATCCATGTACATTCTCTTTTCACTCCACTCAATATCACGACTCCTAAAAATCTTATCATCATCTAAATCCCAAAAATGAAATCTAAAATCACCAGAGATAACCAATAAAATTGCATCTCTTGGATTTAGCATTCAAATTCTTCCTATTTTATCTATCAACATGCAAAAAAACTTCTGAACCAAATAATCTAAGAAAATAAATATCGACCTCTTTTCAAGTCCAAGCTTCTTCTGGTATTCAACTATTCAGTACACTTAAATGTCCACAATCGATTAAATATATTGTTGTGTCTACTACTTCTGCCTAAAGCTATAAGGGTAATCCAATATGTAATCTCATGCTTCTTATAGGTTCCATGATAGTTTTGTTCATTCTTTCAGCCACACCATTCTCCTGTGGTGTTATAGGAACCGTTCTTGTTGAGAAGATAGAGTATGTTGCTAAGGAAGGGACAATAGGAAGATTCACATGTAGGAGCAAGGAATTTTTGAAGGAACAAAAGAAATGGGAAGGAAATGTGCATGAAAGACAAGGACTGAATCGAGACTTAGCAATTTTCATGATTACAGGCTATTTTTAGAGATAGCATGCGGGGCACACAACTATATAGAGACTTGCATGGCATGAAACATGCTATTTTTGGAAGAGAGACTATTAAATTATTTGCATGGGTTCAAATTAATAATAGAATTCCCACTGCTAGCTAACTAGAAGAGGTCTATTATTAGTGCGCTTGTGTGTGTGCCTATTATTGTAAAGGTGCATGGTTATTTTCAGCATGCAACTAATTTTTTGAATTATATAAGCAGTGAAGGGAAAGTCCCCACCCTTATAAATATGTAGTGATCTATGTAGTCTAGGATATAGATATAAAGAGCTAGTATGGAGTTATGCTGCTAGTTTTGATTCACACATAAACTATGATATAAATGATTGTAAGAAGATTTGGTGTATTTACTGTGTTTAATATAATGAAGATAATGGACGATCAATGGTGTCAAACATAACT
Organism: Taxus chinensis; assembly: GCA_019776745.2. Taxonomy (NCBI): domain Eukaryota; kingdom Viridiplantae; phylum Streptophyta; class Pinopsida; order Cupressales; family Taxaceae; genus Taxus; species Taxus chinensis. Next base: position 291,044,216 of record CM034155.1, read on the forward strand.
GTACTTAATTATCACATGAATAAGTTTCATTATGTTATTTTTTGATTCATGATTCTTTAAAGATCTAGATCTAGAATATGTTATTTTTGTGGAAAGTTATACTGTTTATGGAAATGAATGCATTAACCCTTTCTCATGTTTACATCCTGCATTAATAACTCTAAGGAGGGGCTTGGTACCTTTGTGTGCTTCAAGTGAGTGCTTAGTTTAGGCTGAGTGATGTGCCAACGTGTCTAGGTTATTCTTGGTAAATGTTAGGCTGCATCATTGGTTATGTTTCCGAGAACTTTTTTAGTTTTTTTCAAGATGGTTCACGATGAATTCATACCACTTGACTCTAGCAAGTGTTGAGGAGTGGTCAAAATATCTAGAAGAAGAGTATGCATGGATATTCAACATTGGATTTGAGTTTGACGCACCCATGTGGGTGGAGCAGAATCTGTATGATAGTTTATATGAGAGCTTCTTCGTTATCTTTATGGTAGAACTGTACAAGTGGCTAGTTGTTTATGAATATAAATGGAACTAGAGGTATCTTACACTTTTATGGATGTAAGAATAATTTCAGGCCCTCTATGATGTTGATTTAATTTCGACGTGTGTCGTGTATTCTTGGTTTCGTGGTGTCTTCAATAGCTATATTCTGGAGTACTCAATTTCTACCTAACCTTTTCCAGAGGTAGTTGAGTTTCAGTTTCTATGGTATCCCAGGGGAACCTATTTACAAGGAATTCCACTAGCAATCAAGATTTTGATGATAACCCTAAACTTGAAATAAAAACCCATGGATAAATAAACCTCACCACGTGTGAGGGCAGGAACAGGATTGGTGAAAGATGTCAGACTTAGCGAAAACAAGGAAGAGAGAAGAAAGGTGGCTTAAGTATAATGAGTCACGTGAGAGGGAGATAGAGAAATAACATGACATTTTAGAGAGGATAACATTGAGGAGAGATATGACTCGTGAAGGATTTGGAGCTCACATAGGAGATTTGGAGCCAGAACATGAGGAACTACTCCATCTAGGAAAGCATGACAGGGAACCCTCCTTAGCCTCACAAGGAAGCATGGTAATAGAGATGACCTGGACCGTGGGTGCTCATCTGAACCTACCTGACAACCTAGCCCTTATGCTTGTTTTTCTAGTATCTTGTATAAAAAGTAGTTAGCAAGCTAATTTAGGCAGTAGGGGAGCAGGAGTAAGTCAGATAACAAGCACATCGATGGCAGTGAAGATGTATTTGTTGTTGTTTGGGGGTAATTTTTTAGGCACATCGTTCACACTAAATGTGAGCATGTAGAATGTAGGACTCACTTATGGGAGTGGTACCACCTCACAGACCATAGGGGTTTAGTTCATTACTATTGTTAGAGTATAGGGAAGTACATCTTCTGGTCTGCTTCTAGGAGGAGGATCAGGAGGTATAGGTGGTTCTAGTTCCAGTGGATCTGGTGGTTCTAGATTAAGAGGAAACACACGAGGTTCTGGATTAGGTGGACAAGGTCTGCACTGACCCCAAAATATTTACATGGATATTTCTCTTCGTATTCTATAGTATAGGGGCATAGAACATTCTACTGAAAACATAGACATGTGTGAAATATTGTGGTGCATAAAAGGGATCATGGATTCCAAGAGCAAGGTAATCCAATTTGTGACTACATTTCAGGGACATGCACACAGTTGGTACATGAAGTTTGACCCTGATCAAACTTGTATGGATTATTCAGAACTAGAATATGCTTTCTTAAAAGAGTTATATATCCCTGAGTTTGAGAAGAAGAGTATAAGCGTGCTCAAGGATATTAAACAAGGCACTACTGAGAATATCTGGGAGTATGACGCCCATTTAAAAAAGCTTTTATCTAAGATTTTTTATGATATTCATGCACAATGGTTTTTTAGAGGTCTAATTAAACCTTTTAGAATGGTGTTGTCACATAAGATGTACACTGATCCATGCAAAGCACTTGAATAAAATTTACATGCCGAAGCAGTCAGAAGTATATACACTAGAGTCAGTCCACTCTTGGAAGCACAGATTGTAGCTATGGCAAAGCAATTGGAGAAACTATTAAAAAATTCAGCACATGAGATGTGAATGGGGATTTGGTGTACAGATTGTGAAGTGGAAGGTCACACCAAGGATAATTGTCCCCGCATATTAGTACATTCATTACTGTTGGACTGTGAGATATGTCATTTGAACCATGATCCTAGCCACTTCCCATTACTACAATGCGCGATAAGACATAATGTATCCTTCTATTGTAAGATTTTTTGGTCCACGACTCATGATACCAAGGATAGTAGATTGGTTGGTCAGATCCATGATGTTATAGATATTGGTGTGAGACAGACTAGTGTATTGGATAACTCTAAGGGAAAGAATGAGCACCAGGATAGGGATCATAATCAAGCACGTTATTATCGGGATGAGGGTCATTTTGAAGGATTTCGTAGAAGAGGGCATGAATACTGCTATTGATTTGGAGGCCAAGGCCATGGTGGTGGACGAGGCGAGTTTCCTCGCGGGACATGCTTTACATGCAGATCTCCTAACCACTACAAACGTGAATTTCCCCATAATATTTCATGTTCTTTCTGTGGAAAGAATCATAGATATGAGGAATGCCCAGACTTATATGAGCATCTTAGTAAGTAGCATAAATAAGAAAACAAGGGTGCAGGGATGGTTAGGATATAACGCACTGTGAAAAATAAGTGGATGCCCAAGTTGACACCAGAACCTGAGGCATTAACTGTAAATATTACTACACATGCTGAAGCATCACACACCAAGGAAGCATTACAATAGAATCCTACCATCACTAAAGAGGAGGTTTTACATGCAAGGTACCTAGATCCTACCAATTAGATGGAGGTTTATCAAGATACCATGGAGGTCCTCAGAAATATTCAGGGTGAAATACAGTGTTTGAAAGAGCAATTACAGAAGATGAAATAGGATAAAGAATAAGGAAAGGTCCCATCTAATATTGATGACTTAAGGGAGGTGTGAAAAATGTTGCGCCATGAGAATATCATTCCATTGTTAGGGAATTGGCTGAATGGAAACACTTTGTGCACAAGTATTGAGAATGGACGACAGATCCTGCATGCCAATCTTCCCCCTGATAGCAAAGACTACGATAAGGAGACCACTTTGAATGATGTTGTGGATGGATGGATTTTGAGAAATATATTGATTGATACTGATGCAGAAGTCAATATTCTTACTTTAGATGCATGGGTGCAAATGGGGAGACCCCCATTACATCCATCTTCCAATGTGTTGTTTATGGATAATCAGACTAAGGCCACTCCCATAGGATTTTTGAAAGATGCATCCATTACTATACAAGGGGTCAAATTTACTGGGGATTTTGAGGTTTAAACACTTGCAGAAGTGAATATTTTCCTAGCTCTACTTGGGTGCCCTTGGTGTTACGTAAATAATGTTGATTTACGGTTCAAAAAAGGATATATCAATTTTGAGAATAAGGAGGAACAAGTTATAATCCCTTTAATAGATGGGAAATCTGTGTCATATGTTGATCCTTTTAGTGAGGAATAATTAAACAAGATCTATGTTCACGTCATTTGAGAACTAGAGGTTATTGAGCCATCTAATGAGGGAATCCTTCAATGGGAAGATGTACAATCTATTAGTGATACTACGAGTATTTCTTGTAATAATTGGGCTCATAGTATTATGAGCTGGTAGGGCATGAAGTAATAAGTTCATTTGCATGGAAAATTGGACTTCATTATATTAGAAGAATAGGTAATAACCATGTACCTCGGTACACTTGAGAAGAAGATCCTACAATATTCTTGCGAGCCATGGAGGAACAGTGGATAGACCAAGTTAAGAGAAGAAATATGTTATCATATACCATTCATGTGACAACAACGCGCTGGTGGGTGGTTCATAGAGATAATCTAATGGAATGAAATGAGATCAGTATTTCTCTCTCTACTCAGTTTTACAAGAGCAATGCACCTGCTCAAATCTACACTTATCATGGTAATCATTTTGTTCAGCACCACATTTAGCAGTGTGAGATACTCTAGACAGAGGGGCATGAATCTTTACCACCTTCACTCTGGGTATACAAAATTTATTCCACTTTATAAGGTTGCGCACACACTTGGTATGTATACGCAGAGCTACATAGAGAGAATGGAAATTGTCAGGATTTGATTGCAGGAATGATCCAGACTTTTGACTACTTCTCAACTAAACCTCTAGTAGAATATGCATTAAAGGTTATAAAGTGTTTAACTATGGGAGATAGTGCAAAAGTGGAAGAACTCATTCAATATTTATTTGTTGATATAGACGTAGGAGCACATTTTGATGAAGAATAAGAAATAGACTCCATGTTACTTCAGTGTGCTTGCTTTGAGAAAGACAAAGGGAAAATGGTCTATATAGTGGATGATGAAGAAGTAGAGAATCTAGATGAAGATCATTCAACAGGGATGCACGAATTCTTGGAAAGTTAAGATACAAATATGCATGCATATCATGAACCTATGAAGACAAAGAAATTTAATATTGGCATGGATATTGAACCTAAGGAGGCCATAATTAGGGATTATTGATCTGACTCTTAAGTGGAATAAATCATAGAGTTACTACGAGATTTTTAGGAATTATTTCCTTAGGGATGTCATGATTTAAAAGGCATGCATTAATTGTTGGGAGAGATGAAGATCAAGCTTAAGGAATTTGTACGACTGGTCAGGAAGAGACCCTATAGAAGGAACCCTAACTTGTGCATCAAAGTGAAGGAAGAAATTGACAAAATGTTTAAATATGGCATCATCAAGCCCCTAGAATATTTTGAATGGGTTAGCCCCATGGTTATCAATATAAAGAAGGATGGTCAAATTTGGATTTGTGTGGTTTACAGAGAACTTATTGTTGCATGTGTAATATATCATTTTCCTACACCATTCATAGAGGAGATGTTAGAAGGCATTGCAGGGCATGAAATATATTCTTTTATGGATGGATTATTTGGATATCTTTAGGTCAGGATTATGCAAGAGGATCAAGAGAAAACAACTTTCACCATTGAGTGGGGAAGTTTTCATATACTGTGATGCCGTTAAGTTTGAAAAACAGACCTGTTGTATTTTCGCACATAGTTGTTCAAGCATTTCAGGATATCATCCATAACATTTTACAGGTTTACTTGAATGATTGGATAGTGTATGGATTTTTTAAGGATCATCGTGAAAATTTGCACTTGAATTTTGAAAGATGTATATAGTTGAGTATTTATTTGAACATCAAGAAGTGCATATTTGCTACACCATTTGGCACTTTGTTAGGCCACATTATCTGTAAGGAAGGTTTGTTATTTGATCCAGCTAAGGTTGCAGTTATTATAGGTCTGGAAGAGCCTACCAGTCAAAGTAAAGTGTGTGGATTCTTATGTCACACTAGGTATTATAGAAAATTTATCAAAGGGTATGCTAAGGTTTCCGCACCCTTAGAAGAGTTACTAAAAGGAAAAGGGACATTTTATTGGGGATAACTGCAGCAACGCGCATTCGCAAAATTGAAGGAGAAGCTTACCACAACACCTATTTTGTGCTTTCCTTCTTGGGACCAACCGTTTAATGTACATATGGACACTTCTGGCATGACCATTGGTGCGGTGTTGGCTCAGCCTAGAGAAGGTATTATAGATCATCCTATTTTGTTTGCTAGTAGAAATTTATCTCCTATAGATAAGAATCATACAACTACTGAGCGTGAAGCCTTGTCAATGATCTATGTGCTACATAAATTTAGACAATACTTGTTATCAACACCATTTGTCTTATATTCCAATCACAATACATTGAAATAATTGGTAAATAATTCCATCTTATAGGGGCATATATGTTGATGGGTGATCTTATTCCAAGAATTTGGTTTTACAGTTGTGGTAAAACCAAGGAAAAGTAATTTTGTGCTAGACCATTTATCAAGGATACAGTCAGGGGAAGATACACAAATAATTGAAGACACAATTCCATATACAAAGTTGTATAGGCTACATCATGCTCCTTCAGACTTGGAGGATATTGTTGTATTTCTACGTATAGGTGTGGCACTAGAAGGACAAAAATACTTAGAGAATAAACAACTTGCGATTCATGTGGCACCTTTTATGTTGATTAGTGGTGACCTATATAATTTAGACCAAGATGAAATATCATGCCAATGTATATTGGAGAATGAGCACACAAATATCATGGAAGAGGCTCATGGTGGTATAGTAGGTGGACACTATAAAGGTGATGCCACTGCGCGCAAAATTCTACTTTCTAGATTGTGGTGGGAGACCCTATATAAGGATTGTAAGGCATATTTCAAGGCATGTGATCACTGTTAGCACCTTGGAAAACCAAGGTAAAGAGATGAAATGCCTTTACGACCTATTCCTAGTGTAGAACGGTTTGAAAAATGGGATATAAGATTTTTGAGTCCTATTTCGCTAGCCGCGCATAGGACTCGATCCTACTACATCATCACTTACACAAATTATCTCATTATATGGGTAGAAGGAGCACCTACCAAGGATTCTAAAGTAGCTACAGTAGCCAAGTTTTTATGGGAAAATGTTCTTACAAGATATGGATGCTCGTTTAGTTTAAAAAGTGATAGGGGAACACATTTTTTTAATGAGACAATCAGGATATTATTGGATTAATTTATGATTGCGCACCATAAGGCTACACCCTATCATCTTCAGTCAAATGGCATTGTTGAGGCCTTGAACAAAAATTTGAGCCAGACATTAACAAATTTTTTGATGTTGGAAGGAAATATTGGAATGATAAAGTTTCTACCATGCTTTAGTCATATTGAACAAAATATTAAAGGTTGAACAAGGCCACATCATTTCAGTTAGTGTTTGGCACGAAAGAAGTTCTTCCTATGGAATTCATGTTACCTTTTTTGCTTATTACGCACGCTAGAGGTATAGCTGATGAGAAAGAATTAGAAGAAGGAATTAAAAATTTGATCAATCTAGATGAGCGAAGAGAAATAACACCTTGGAGTTAGAAGCAATAAAAATCTGGGTAGAAATCATAGCATGACAGGCACATCAAGGACAAAAATTTTGAGATTGGATAGATGGTGCTTCTTTATGATTCTAAATTTTTGCACCATCCTGGGAAACTTAAAGTACATTGGTTTGGACCGTATGTTATCACTCACATACTTGAAATAGACACTTGTTAGTTAGAGGCACTTGATGGAATATGGTTACCCGGTTACTTTAATGGGAGTAGGCTGAAGCCCTACTATAAATAAGTCTTCTTGGTGTTTGTAATAAGGTAGTGTTGCCATTTATATTAGGTTTCCAATTATGTATTCCCTTAATGTATTTCCTTCTTCGTCGCTATGCTTTGTCAATTTAGTTGGTTTTTTGTGTAATAAGCGCATTTGTGCACTGGAAGATAATTACCATTTGAAGAATATATATGTGTAGAGGACTGCACATAGCATTTGTGTGGGGTGGTTATTGATAACTAGGTACACGACTGTTGATAAATGGGTACATATAAAGGAACAAACTACTATAGGTGTTATTTCAAATTTGGAGATTTGTTAGAAAGGAAATTTCTTCTAAAATGAGGACCATAGATGGAAATAAATGAAGGAACAAGTATAATATGAGGTAAGAAGAGGCCATTGAGACTACCAAGGGAAGGTGCAGTGGCGCGATACTCGGGCGCATGGAAGTACGCTAAAGAGAATTATGTGGCCAGAAGGTAAGAAGGTACGTTATAAGGTTATAGCTCAGGTGCGAAGATGGACCATGTGGAAAATGAGAAAATGGTCAATTAATAAGAGGATTATTGGTAGGTGAAGGAGAAATAAATGCACTACATTTTTGAAAATCTATATAAAGACGTGATGCGAGTTCATTTTTACCGGTGTAATCATGATAATTTGAATGATATAAGTGATACCAATATGAGTGAAGAGTATTGAGGTGCAAAGAGTGTTGAACCAAACGTGGAGAGTAGATTTGTGCACAGAAGAAAATTGTGTCCCCATTGGTGAAGGGTTTGAGTGAAGAAGATGCACTAAAAGAGAGCTAGGGCACATGGTTTAGAAATAGGGCACACAAACTCAAGCTAGGGTTTAGATTTATTCACTACAGAGGATAGAAGCTTGAGATTTGAAAATGGCACAAAATAAAGCACCTGTTGTAGGTGCCAAAGGAATGAAGAAAGTGGAGGCAGAAGTTTAAATTGCTCCTAAGAGTAATTTTTCATAATGCAGTATCCAGAAGGCATGATAATTGGGTAAGAGTGGGATTCCCACATACGCAGCTATAAGGTGTGTGATTATAACCACCACACCTCTACTAAAAAGAAATAATTGGATGAGTTGTTGAGTACCAAGACCAACAAGCACATGACATAGGATATGCTGGTATACGATGATGCTGGGGAGAAAATTTTGAAACAAGTAGGAGTATACTAGTTGTATGAGCTCCCATACTTTGGCATATACGAACGTCTGTACTAGAGGCTCATGAGAAAATTCCATGAGGACTTCTTCTATTTTTCCAGAAGAAGGGTAAGGATTACAACAACGTTGATCTCAACATTAACAGGGTTAAAGGGGACATGTGCAGATCTTGACATTGACCTAACTGATAAGGAAACAATCATGGAAACATGAAAGGAACTGAGGTACACAAAGGGTCCACATAGGATGGACATAAAAAAATTGAATAAGTACCCAGTGGTATAAGCAGTTGTGCATCTGGTGACAAAGCTAAATGACTAGGAGAGATGGTCATAGGTAAATACAATGTGGCTTCATGTCGCAAGGAAGATGCCATAGGGGGTAGTCTTAACATAATAGACTACACTGTAGAGACCATCATCGAGGAATCATGCACCTGTGAAAGAATCAACTTTTACGCTATCTTGCAGTCATTGGTATTTGTGGAAATTGGAGTGCCTGACAGGCCAAAGGAAAATATTTAGGAGTACCCCAAGGAGAAGAAGTCCCTCGCGAAGAGGTTCTAGAAGAAATTATGCGAAGGGTTTATGGGTGGACCATTCAAACAAAGGGTGGAGATGTGGTATGACTAGATCCATGCGGAAGTTGAAGAAGAGTGGTGCATTCCCAAGGAGTTACCATTGGTGGTGGGAAAAGAAATCTAATTTGCGATGTACCAGCATTTCTGCATCGCACGATTCGCTATGAGGGATGGGACTTGGAACCCATGGTGTAAAATGTTGTATGCCTTCATAGTGCATTACGTCCAGGCATCAGTCTACCGATTCACTGATGCGTGTCGACTAAACTTTAATGTAGATAAGGTAAACTGCGACTACCACTTTAATAAAAATGTATGTACATCAAGGTCAGACAACATATATTGAAAGGCTCATATCAGATGTGATAAACATGAATCCTATAAGCTTGGGTGTTGGGGATAGTGGAGCCTCTCTTATTTACCTTCAGCTTAAGCCTAAGTTTAAGGGTAAAAATTATGTAGAGAATGAGTTTGCACTCCCAAGGCCACTAAAAGGTAAGCACATTGTGGAGAACGTGCCAGCCCCACAACCTACAGAAACCATAGTGGTGGATGAAGAGGAAGAATAACGTGAAGATAGTGGTGGCTTGGTACATAGAGGCCGGAGGTAGCCTATAGATAAAATGGAGATTGAGTGCATGGGTATCCCACCACAGGTACAAAAAGAAGAAGAAGACTTGGAAATAGTTCAAGGAGAGCATTGATTCAAAAGGGTATTCAAATGAATAAGGACCCAAGGTGTGGGGGCTCCTCATTCTGTTAGGATGTCGCCATGATTCTCTCCTCAGAAGGAGACAACTAGGAGGAAAAGGAGGAAGCTGAGATTGAAAGAGGAGGTGGAGGTGTCAGCAGAAGGCATGCTTGGATCTCCTACACAACCATAGGACATGGAAGAGCCAAGGGATGAAGAAATAAAATATGAAGGAGGAAAAGAGGAAAAAGAGCTGGATCATGATACCACTCAGCACATTGAAGATCCAATTCTAAACCTTGGTTCTTAGGTACCTAAGGGGCCAAGGATGAAGTGCACAAGTGTGGAATACAATAATCCATAGATGGGCTATGATGAGGACATAGGTAAAATTGTTCATGCCCAATTCCAAAATATAGTGGGCCCTAAGGACTTATATGGATGGGAGTTGATGGACCCTGACAAGTCAACAATGCACACAAGGAAGTAGCTTTCCTGGTCCATACAAACTCACATGGACGAGCCCGATTTCGATGTATGTGAAGATTCCTGTGTATCTAAAAGAATGAAAAAGGTACCACAGAACAAGAACATAACCATCAAACCCACAGTTATGTCTGATGAATAGGTAAGTAATGCCTTAGTGAAAGTATCTACAGAGGTAGCATGCAATAATGTGGATAAGGCTGCCACTATTAGGGTGCTCAAAGAATAAAACAAGGCAAAATATGTTGAGATAACATGCCTGAAGGGAGAAAATGACTTGGAACAAAAGAAAAATGAGGTGTTTTTTAGAATGGCAGAGGATATTGGCGATCATGTCTTGAAAGAAAGACAACACTTGGATTCCAAGGTACCTGAAAGGTTCCATTCGGCTATGCATTATGTGCATACCTTGGTTGATTTTGTGCTTGAGGATGGACCTATTTGCATGTCATCACCAAAGGACCCTGAGAAAGAATTAGAAAGAGCAAAGGTTTCAGTGGTTAGGAATATTTCATCTTATGAGGCATTGCTCTAAACCCTATAGGAGGAGCTGAATAAAGTAGACCATGCATTGAATATTTGTGTAGATCCAAAGTCAGTCATAAGGATCAGGACTATGGTAGAGGAAAATGAAGTCCTGAAGGAAATGAAGGATGTGACATTGGGGTGCACAGAGAGATTGGCGTTAGTAAAGTAAAATCATGAGGCACTTGGAGTGGCCCAAGAACCCCATAAGGATAGACTGGATGAGCTTTGAAAGTTTATAGCACAAAAGATGGATCTACTAGAAGAAATAATTACTGCAATGTCTAAACATTTTCTAGTATTACAAACCGAGAAGGAAGAGATTACACAATATGAGTTAGACTCTATTATAGTGGATATTCTAGATAAGTCAGAAGCCATGCTAAATGAGTGGCAAACCTTAGAGGTAGAAATAAAAGAAGCATATATGGTATTGATTCTTCCAGTTGAAACAGAGGATGTTGAAGAGTAAATGTTTATTCATTTTATAGTAATTCTTTACATTCATTCAATCCTTATTCTTTATTCTTTAAATATCAAAAGGCACCCATTGTCAGGGTGGCAATGGAGTTTAGTGTGGGGTAATGTTGAGAAGACAAAGTATGCTACTAAGGAAGGGACAGTTGGAAGATTCACATGAGGGAGCAAGGCATTTTTGAAGGTGCAAAATAAATAGGAAGGAAATTCATGCGAAAGACATGGAATGAACCAGGACATAGCCATTTTCGTGGTTACATAATATTTTTGGAGATAGTGTGTGAGGCACACAACCAGATAGAGACTTGCGCAGCACACAACATGCTATTTTTGGAAGAGTGAGTATTAAGTGCTTTGCATGGGTTCAAATTAATAATAGAATTTCCATTGCTAGTTAACTAGAAGAGGTCTATTATTAGTGCACTTGCATGTTTTCCTATTATTTTAAAGGTGCATGGATATTTTCATCATGCAACTTGTTTTGGGAATTATGTAAGCAGTGAAGGGCAAGTCCCCACCCTTATAAATATGTAGTGAGCTGTGTAGTCTAGGATATAGATATAGAGAGCTACTATGGAGTTATGTTGTTAGTTCTGATGTGTGCATAAAATATGATATCAATGATTGTAATAAGCTTCTATGTATTTATTATGTTTAATATAATGGACCATATTAGATGGTTAATGGTGTTAAACATAATTGTACTTAATTAATGTATGAATAATTTTCATTATGTTATTGTTTGATTCATGATTCTTTAAAGATCTAGATCTAGAATATGTTCTTTTTGTGGAAAGTTATATTGTTTATGAAAATGAATGCATTAACCCTTCATCATGTTTGCATCCTGCATAAACAAATCTAAGGAGGGGCCTTGTACCTTTACACGCTTCAGGTGAGCGCTCAGTCTAGGCTGAGTGATGTGTCAGTGCTCCTCGATTATTCTTGGTAAATGTTAGGTTGCATCAGTTCTTTATCTACGTATTCCATTCAATGAATAGTAATCATTGAAATCCTTACTGTAGTACTCACCACCATTTTCAGATCTAAATCATTTTAACGTTAAACTAGTTTCATTTTCCATAAGGGTTTTCCATCTTTTAAAATTCTCAAAAACATTAGATTTACGCTTTGTAAAATAAAATCATACCTTTCTTGTGGCATCATCAATAAAAGTCACGTGATATTGGGATCCTCCATGAGAAGCTACCTGGGATGGTCCCCACACATCTGAGTTCACAAGCTCCAATTTTTTCTCTTTCTTTATTGCCCCAAGTTTAAGAAATCTCACTTTCTTTTTCTTTCTAAATATGCAATGCTCACATAAATCAAGATCTAAATGTTTAAAATTTGATAACTTACCTTTTCCTTTAATATATGCATCCATTTTTTACTCATAAATCCTAGATGGTTATGCCACATACTTGCATCTGAATCTGAAGTAGATAGAGTGGAAAAGGAATCAATAATACAAGTAGACAAATAATATGTTCCTACCTTCTCGCGTCTTGCCATAATAAGAGCTCCCTTGGTAACTTTCCAGGAACCGGATGTGAATGTAACCATGCAACTAGCCTCACCTAGTTTTCCTGCATAAATTAGATTTCTCTTAAGGCTTGACACATGCCTCACATCTTTCAATACCCATGTATTTTCATTTTGTAAATTTAGATGAAATTCCCCTTTACCAATAATATTACATGGTTCATCATCTTTTAAATAAACATGCCTAAAATTACCTTAGACATAATTTTTAAAATAAGCCTTCTTACGGGTAGCATAGAAATAAGATCTTGAATCTAAAACCCAATATTTGTTTTTATAATACAAGGAAAGAATTAGGGCATATTGCATTACCACAATTGCAACATTTTCCTCTTTACCTTTATCTGATATATTCTCTTTGTTTTCCTTGAACCAATAATCCTTTTTTACATGTCCTTTCTATCCACAATTCCATGTTATTCCTCTACCTCTGGATTTAGATCTGCCCATCTTTGACTTTGATCTCTCATTATTCTTGCTCTTGGATATCTCCTTTTGCCTATCCCTAATTTATAAATTCAAATCATTTCCAGATGATGACTCTCATGTAATTTTCCTCCGTATTTCTTCATTTAGGATTATACTAACCACATCATCAAACTTCAAAATAATATTAGCAGATGTTGTATTACTAAAAACGATTACCAAATTATCCCAACTATTTAGAAAAGAGAATATGAATAATAGTGCTTTCATTTCATCATCAAAAAGAATATTAACTGATTTTAATTTATTTACAATCGAACGGAAATCATTCAAGTGGCTTGATACAGATCCACCTTCTTGCAATTTTGTATTAAATAATTTCTTCATCAAATAAAATTTATTCGAAGAAATTGGTTTTTCAGATAAATAAGATAAAGATTTCATCAACTCTATCGTGGTTGTTTCTTCAGTAATATTTGAAGCTACAAATGTTTCCAAGCTCAATCTTATATATCCCATATCCTTTTTGTCAAGAATATTCCATTCTTCATTAGTCATTGTTGTAGGCTTTGCATTCACATCAAATGGTAAATATAAATCTATGTGATACAGATAACCTTCCACCTGCATCTTCCATAATTAATAATTATGGTCGTAAAATTTCTCCACTTTTTATTTTATATCTTCTATCATTTATTTTCTCACACTCAATTAGAAATACCTTTGTGAGTAAATCTGACAATACACGAAAACCTCAAACAAATCTCTGATACAATTTTTTGGGGGTATACCACACACCAATGTTGTACACATATATATTCAATTTAATCATCAAAGAAATAAACATGGAAATAAAACTAGAAGAAAAATTAAAAAGAGGAGAATGAATAACACAAGATATAACATGGTTCACCTAATGTGGGCTACGACCACAAAGAAACAACCAATATATTATTCCTTATTCAAAGAGGAAATACAATGAATATTTTCAATCTTCCACACCTCTCATGGATGTACAATACTTTTTCCTAACAAGCTTATCTCACAATTCTAACCCTAATTTTATAGATTATAAGCATATACAAACTTTAGGGAAACATAGCTATGCATTTATAACCCTTTGATCACCTTTATAAAAAAAGGGTTAGATTTAATCTGCGTCAAACATAAAAATATGATCACATAGATAACCAATGTCAGTTCCATATAGGCCACCAATGCCGGTTACCCAACCAACATTGATTCCTGTTGAAACTAGAAAACTTGAAATGCATGTCATTTATGAAGCTATTTATCTCCACAACTTAACAACAAGAGGTGTAGGGATGACGAGGAGGAGAGTGGGATCTTATACGATGTGTTCGTGTTAGACATCATTTTGGTTTGATTCAGGATGTGTCAGAGGAAATGATTTTGTATTCATGGGATGATGGAGATACGAGGACACCACCTCCAGTACATTCATTGCCATTTTCTATGCCTGACGAGGAGGGGCATGTGTGTTGATGATCAACGAACATTTATTTTTATAGATGATTCTAGTGTCGTAGAGGCATTTTCTCCATGGTGGAGAGCCCAACCTACTCAATGAGATAGATGGATGTGGGCTCATGTGGAGGGAGTGCACCATGGAGGTGATGGGGATGGATGTGAGGGAGGTGGTGGTGATGCAGACATATTAGTTATTGAGGCTACTATTTCATGATTGGAGGCCAAGAAGGTTGCACTGGAGGCTGAGTGGGCTGCAGTGACCATTGAGAGGGATGGTTTGAGGACAGGGAATGATGGTTTGATAGTGGAGAGGGATGGAATGAGGGATGAACGTGACATCCTGAGTCAGTAGCTAGCACATGTTGCACCTGATCAAGACCTCTATAAATAGTAGCGAGAGACCCTTAGAAGGGCTCTCAGGATTATAGGGACTTTGGTGATATGTATCAATTTTTCAATAGCTAGGGCTCAGGATAGTGGTCATATATGACCACCTGGTATGGTTAGCTTGGCTAGCTATCAATCAATGTGTGATGATTTGTCTAATTATGAGGATCTAGTGGTGCGGAACCTACCGTGTGACATCCCACTTTTTCATTCTTTTTTTTGTGGAAAAATGAGTTATGGGTTAATAATTTCCTGCGGGAGCAAGCTGACCGAGCCGATGTTTGGTTGTATATGTAGTTATACACACAAATATACTTCCACAAGGAAGTATATATGTGTCCATATGTGCATATCCAACACTGTACCTGTTGTAACATCCTCATTTTAAACAATAGAACAAGTCAATTTTTTTTTTTGATAATTGCATACTGGTTCTAAATACATAATTTAGAACTCACAATTCAAATAACCATTTATATAACAGACAACCATATGTAGCTGTAATGACTCGGAGTACCTCCAATCTATTCATTCCATGACTCGGTAATCTACCGATCTATTCATGAGTAATAAGAGTCGGTGTTTTTATTTAACACATTACACTTGCGGTTCTCTTCCCTAATCTGGGATTCAGAATGCTCTGTCCAAGGAATCTAACTGAATAATTGTTACCATTATTCATCGGCATATCATCCCTTAGAAAAGGTGAATTAGGACAATGCAATCAGCAGCTTGCGATACTTTGGCCAAAGATTTGAAACATACTGTTCATGTCTCGTATTCCTTAACGGCATACTCGTCAATCTGGAATACGTCCTTCACCCCATTCATATGTTATATAGAATGTCTTATACTGACTACTGTCAGTCCTTCCTTTCACAACTGAATCACTCGGAGGCAGATTAACAAGGTGATAATGTTATATGGATGCCCACGAGGATTAGGGATATGATGACATACTGGTTCAAACTTGCAGTTCAACCAGTGTGTAATGATACCCCAAATCTCCTAGGCAGCCTTATAACATGACCACGTTCTTAATCGGTCCCAGGGTAACTCGTGTGAAATCAAGTGTAAATCTTAGCGATCAATGCAAAGGGTGTCACCATAAGTCATCTGCATTATTGTAACTTCGAGAAGATCCTAATCTTCTCGGAGGTACAACTCTACAGTTGACTTATGTCGTCAACCTTTAAATCCGCCTCGAAAAGATCTACTCAGTATCCAGCGTTACGCACTTGAGTTTAAATTACTTTTAAAGACTTTTCCCTAAGGTTAGCCTTTCCAAATCCCTGGATTCTTCATCTTAACACGACCCTCCTCTATAAAAACCCATTACATGGTAGAGGTATTACGGTCAGTTCTCATCAAGGAGTCATTAGAATACACTTGTTTCTAAAGCAATAGAATCGGACAATATCTCATAACCTTTGCTTGAGATTGCCTTCTGAACTCCATTTGTTTGCATATCAGTTCTCTTAACTGAATTTATATCATACTTTTTAGTATAAAGATATAAATGATTAAGAATCCAATTTAATATTGCCTTGTCATACTTAGGACTAGGGATTAGTAATTTAATCCAGTTTGTATATCGTTCACTTTTAGGCTCACTTTTAACCTATCTTCTAGAAAGACAAATATTTAATTCCAATATTGCTTTCGCTAGATCAGATTAGAACTTCTAAATACTTATAAGAATTCAATCTTATTTTCTTGCAAGCTTCCATTGTCAATCACAAAAGCATCCATATTATACAATGATAACAATGCCCCTTCGTTACATAAACCGAAGAAGGTCAACTTTCAGAAATAGAATACAACATATATGTATCAAACACTTATTTCCATTCCTTTCAAAACTATACAATTACATTTTATGCAACAGCATACTTGATACAATGCTTAATGGAAAAGAAACATCTTTTCTCATATAGTCCATCTATAAAATCAAGCTGCAATTTATTATAAATCAAATAAACAATCTGATCAGCCTGTCAGATCTGCATTGCTTTTACCTCTTATGGCAACCATCTGCAAAAATAGTCAACATGAGTCAGTTCAATGAACTGAGCATGATAAGCACTAACTTTTAAAACAATTGCAATCCATCAATTGTTTTCATTAAACACCCTGTTTAAATGAGATCAAATATCCAAATAAGTAAACATATTCAGACTATGTCCTTGTAATACAGAATGATTACAAATATGTAACTCTATCATTGTTACAAATAGTCTTATTCACTTTCTAATATTTCATCAAATATTAAAAGAATCAAGGAACGAATGTACACAAAAATCATTGAATCCAAAATCACAACATTGGTCAGATCGTTTCATTCTTCCAAAAGGGAACAACATAACAATTCGGAATTCCACCAATATGTTACAAAACAATTTCCCGTTGTTAGATAAATATCAACAAGTATTAAATAGAGGAAGAGAAAGAACCTATCCATTCATACTTCCTTTCACATAAGTTCATCACTGTACTGTCCTTAGATATAGAAACATTCAACCAGCATATAAATGAACAGGTTAAACAAGCCACAAGCAAGATCGCTGTTCTAAATCAAGAAATATAAACACAGCAAAACTCCTGTACAGCAACTAACACATCAACAATTCATGTATCAACCCTAAGCCCAATGCTAGTTCCTTTTACACAGTAAGGCTTTGACACAAGTTGAAAACAAGAAACTACAAGCGTATCGCTGAAAACAACAACCTTATTGCATCAAGCAATTTAAGGTTTCCTAGGGACTATGCTATGTTGACCACACAGTATTTCCAAATCATTCTCAGTCAAATCGAAATGAATAAATGGAAAGGAACATAGCATACTTATTCTTGCTCAGTCTAAACCGGACTGAAGTAAAAGAAGGGAATACAACCAATCGATCCTTACCTTGGCGCATGCAAGCCTTAGTGTGGTATTCGCGACTTACCCAAACAAGGTCGGAACACGAAACAGTCATCCATACTCAAGGATCTCAACAGTGACAAAGACAGTGTCCAAGGTCAAGTTTAGAAAGAGACAGAAGTACCAGCTACCTTTCCAGAATTCCAAATGATTCAAACGGAGGTAACAATTCAAGCAAATGCATATGAATTCATACTGTTGTTCATCAACGAAGCATAATAAGAATCAGACGAACAGATTAATCTCTGATTTCAAACCAAGAACCCGACTGAACTCTGCCAACCTTTTTTACACAAATTTGTACATGTTGAAGACGTACATGTCCACCTAAGAATCTATACCTTAAAATCCCTAAAACACAAAGGAATTCCAATCGCAATAACAAGATCGAAATACATGTTATTCCATTAAGTCACCGGCACATAAAATACCAACAACTTAACTTTATTCGGCTCAAAAATAAAAGGAATCATTCAATCGACTCCTCAGAGTCGTCCAATTCACAACAGTATAAATCTATATATTCACACTGAAAACTGTTAATGGTTTTGTACTCATAACCACTGAACCCTACAGCAACGTACTATGAAATTGGTTGATAAATCCATCTATGCCATTCATGGCAAACATACAGAATGAAACAAGTGAAGCAAATCGAATACCCATTTCAAGCAAGGAAATCAACTGAGCTGCTTCGAACTTTCAAACAGCTTTCACAAAGAAATGCAATACATACCCAGGAAATCCATACTCATTATTTATTACAAATAACCGTGGTCAGAAGGCCTGTTTCTTTCTCTATAAGCCTTCCACGAAATCAAATAACAAAACACAAGGATGAATCTACATCCACAACAGTAGATAGCTATATATGATTCAATCAAGGACTCCACTGAGTCGTTATAATAAAGTATAGATGTAACAATATTATACAGAGTCAACAATAATCCCGTTTCCACAATAACAAGGAAAACACTTCCGCTGGGTCGTAAAGACTACAGTAACACAACAGTTGCCTGTTCCAAGCCAAAAATTTGAAAACAAATGAAACTCGAAAGTATCATTAGTCGCTGTCAACAAATCCCACGATAGAGTTCCCAAAGAAGCAATAATACTGATCAATCTTACAGTATTCATCAGAATCATTCCATACAGTTTCCATAACAAGAAACAGCGACCACTAATCAAAAACATACAGTGGTCTTATACTACACCAGGTATATTCTAAGGGCTCACGCAAATAGGCCGAACCCTCAAACTTTTATAAATAAGTACCTCACATGTATAAGCCAGAATGAATACACAACGCAAATAGAGCCGAAATTCGATTTCAACTAAACACCATCAAGAGGAAATTGAAAATCGAACCAGAAGAGATACAGTGCCCAAAATCAAACAAGATCTGCATGGTCACTTTATTCAGCCCTCCTATAGGGGTTTAGATGCAAATGGCCCTCAATAACGATGGAAAGTATTCCTAACACTGAAACCTTTGCTCTTTTCTAATTCTTTCTCAGGGTCCTTTGGTGATGACATGCACACATAGGTCCATCCTGCAAGCACAAAATCAACCAAGGTATGCGACATAATGCATAGCCGAATTTGGAACCTTTCAAAGGTACCTTGGAATCCCAAGTGTTGTCTTTCTTCAAGACATGATCGCCAATATCCTCTGCCATTCTAAGAAAACGACCTCATTTTTCTTTTGTTCCAAGTCATTTTCTCCTTTCAGGCATGTTATCTCAAATATTTTTGCCTTGTTTTATTCTTTGGATCATCCCTAATATGTGGCAGCCTTATCCACATTATTGCATTGCTACCTCTGTAGTACTTTCACTAAGGCATTAACTTCTTATTCAATCGTCAAGACATTAACTGTGGTGATTGGTTATGTTTCTTTGTTACTGTGGTACCAACTTTTTTCAGTTCTTTTGAGATACTACAGGTAATCTTCAACATACTATCGAAATCGGGCTCGCCATGGTGAGTTTGTATGGACCCAGGAAAGCTACTTCTCTTGTGTGCATGTTTGACTTGTCAGGGTCCAGTCAACTCCCCATTCCATGATAGTCTCTGTAGGGCCCACTATATTTTGGAATTGGCATGAACAATTTTAACTATGTCCTCATCATAGCCCATCTATGTTTTGTAATCCACAACTTGTGGCATCTTCAGTCCTTGGCTCCCTTAGGTACCTAAGAACCAAGGTTTTAAGATATTGATTCTTCAATGTGCTGAGTGGTAATCATGAATCCAGCTCTTTTTCCTCTTTCCTTCCTTCATTATTATTTCTGTCATCCCTGGCTCTTCCCATTGTCCTACTGTTGTGTAGGAGATCAAGCATGCTTCTGCTGACACGCTCCACCCCTCCTCTTCAAATCTCACTTCCCTCCCTTTTCCTCCTAGTTTGTCTCCTTCTAGGAGAGAATCATGGCACATCCTAACAGCAATGAGGAGCCCCCACACTTGGGTCCTTATTCATTTTGAATACCTTGTTGAATCCAATGCTCCTTGACTATTTCAGTCTTCTCTTCTTTTTGTACCTGTGGTGGATACCCATCGGCACTCATTCCATTTTATCTATAGGCTACTCCGTCCTCTATGTACAAGCCACCACTATCTTTCACGGTTATTCTTCCTCTTCATCCACCTACTATGGGTTTCTGTAGGTTGTGGGGCTGGCACGTTCTCCACAGATGTGCTTACCTTTTTAGTGGCCTTGGAGTGCAACCATTCTCTACATACTTTTAACCTTAACTTAGGCTTAACTGAAGGTAAATAAGAAGGCCTCCACTATCCCCAACCGGCCCCAAGCTTATAGGATGCATGTTATCACATCTTATATTACCTTTTCAATATATGTTGCTGACCTTGATGTACATACATGTTTATAAAGTGGTAGTCCCGCAGTTTACCTAATCTCATTAAGTTTAGTCGACAGCATCATGAATCGGTAGCCTGTGCCTGGACGTAATGCACTATGCAGGCATACAAACATTTTATCACCAGGGGTCCAAGTCCATCCCCCCTCATAGCGAATCGTGCGATGCAGAAATGTTTACATCGCAAATTAGATTTCTTTTCCCACCACCACTGTAACATCCTTGGGAATGCACCACTCTTCTTCACCTTCCGCATGTGACTAGTCATAAAGACACATCTCCACCACGCCACTTTGTTTGAATGGGGTCCACCCCTAACCCTTCGCATAATTTCTTCTCGAACCTCTTCGCGAGGGACTTCTTCTCCTTGGGGTCCTCCTAAAGTATTGTCCTTTGCCTGTCAGGCACTCCTTTCCACAATACCATGACTGTCCAGATAGCGTCAAAGTTGATTTCTTCACATTGCATGATTCCTTCGATGATGGTCTCTACAGTGTTCTATTAGTTAATACTACCCCTATGGGCATCTTCTTCGACATGAAGCCACAATTGTTTGTACCTATGACTCTCTCCTATCATTTATTAGCTTTGTCACCATATGCACAACTGCTTATATACATGGGTACTTTCAATTTTTTTATGGTCCATCTATGTGACCCTTTGTGTTACCCAGTTCCTTTCATGTTTCCATGATGGTTTCCCTTATCAGTTAGGTCAATGTCAAGATCTGCAACATGTCCCCTTTAATTTTTTAACCCTGTTAATGTTGAGATTCAACGTTTTTTGTATCCTTACCCTTCTTCTGGAAAACTAAAGAAGGTCCTCATGGGAATTTTTCTCATGAGCCTCTAGTACAGACTCGTATAGCCAACGTATGGGAGCTCATACAACTAGTGTATACTCCATACTCCTACTTGTTTCAAATTTTCTTCTCCCCAGCATCATCGTATACAAGCATATCCTATGTCATGTGCTTGTTGTCTTGTTACGCAACACTCATCAATTATTTCGTTATAGAATGTGTTGGTGTTTATAATCACACACCTATAGCTGCGTATGTGGGAATCCCACCTCTTACCCAATTATCATGCCTTCTGGATACGGCCTTTGAAAATTACCACTCTTAGGAGCATTTTAACTTCTGCCTCCACTTTCTTCATTCCTTTTTGGCCCCGGTACAACGGTGCTTTTATTTGTGCCCATTTTCAATCTCAGCTTCTATCCTCTGTAGTGAATAAATCTAAACCCTAGCTGAGTTGTGTGCCTATTTGCATCAGTGTACCCCCACCTTTATGTTGGTGTCCATAGCTCTCTTTAGTGCATCTTCTTCACTCCAAACCATCACAAATGGGGGACACAATTTTCTTCGTGACACAAATCTACTCTCCCGTTTGGTTCAACAATCTTTGCCACCTCAATACCTCTTCACTCATATTGGATCAATTCTATATAATTCAAAAGTATCATGATTAAACCGAGTAAAAATGAAACTCGCATCACGTCTTTATATGAGATTTTACAAAAATGTAGTGCATTTATTTCTCCTTCACCTACCAATCAGCCTTCTTATATCAATTGACACTTTTCTCATTTCCACATGGCCATATTCGCACCTGATAGCTAATAACAGGTTATAACGTACTTCTGACATTCTGGCCACATAATTTCTCTAGTGGAATTCTATTCCATGCGCACCGAGTATCGCGCCACGGCACCTTCCCTTGAGTAGTATCAAGGCCTTCTTACCTTATATATATACTTGTCTTCCTTCATTTATTTCCATCTTGGTCCCTCCCCTATTTAGAAGACATCCTTTCAAAACTCCAAATTGAACTAACGACCTTATAGTAGTTTGTGGCCTTATAGTACCCATCTAAAGTGTGTGTACTAGTATCAATAACCAGCCACAAACAAGCAGTGCAGTCCTCTACACAATATATTCTTAACTGGTACTATCTTCCCGTGCACAAATGCGTTATTACAAACAAAAAACCAACTAAATTGACCAAAGCATAGACCGACGAACTGAATGACGGAAATACTTAAGGGACTACATAATGAAACCTAATATTAAATGGGCCAACACACATCTCAACCAAACACCAAGAAGACTTATTTAGTTAGTAGGGCTTTCAGCCTACTCCATTTAAAGAAACCCGGGTAACTCATATTCCACAGAGGCCTCTAACTAACAAGGTCTATTCAGTAGGAGTGATACTAACATACGGTACGAAAACCAATTGTACTTTAAGTTCCAGGGATGTGCAAAAATTTAGAAATCATAAAGAAGCCACCATCTTTCCAATCTCAAAATTTTTGTACTTGATGGCCCTGTCAGCGAGATTTTACTCCCCACAGATTGTTATGGCTTCAAATCCAATGGGTTATTTCTCTTAGGCTCAACTTGATTGATCCAAATTTTTAATCCTTCTCTAATTTTTCTCATAGCTTTAGACCTCTAGCGTGCGGAAACGCAAAAAAGGTAACATGAATTCCATAGGAAGAACTCTTTCGTGCCAAACACTAACTGAACATGATGTGGCCTTGTCAACCTTTGAATATTTTGTTCTCAATATGACTAAAGCATGGTAGAACCTTGTCATTCCATCTTTCCTTCCAACAGAAAAAATTTGTTATAGTCTGGCTCAAATTTTTCAAGGCCTCAACAATGCCATTTGACTGAAGATGATAGGGTGTAGCCTTATGGTGGCAATCATAAATAATCCAATAATATCCTGATTGTCTCATTAAAACAAAGTGTGTACCCTACACTTTTTTAAACCTAAACGAGCATCCCCTATATTGTGAAGAACAGTTTTCCCATAAAAATTGGGCTACGTAGCACTTTTTTTAGAATCCTTGGTAGGGCTCCTTCTACCCCCAATAATGAAGATAATTGTGTAAGTGATGATTTGTGAGTAGGATCGAAGTAATATGCCGGCGTAGCGCAAATAGGACTCAAAAATCTTATACCCATTTTTCAAACCGTCCACCTAGGAAAGGTGTAAAGGCATTTCATTAGCTTGACCTCGTTTTCCATGGTGCTTGTCTAAAAGGATCACATGCCTGAACAGGGGGGTGAAGATGCTTACAATCTTATTATAGGGTCTCCACCCACCAATCTAGAAGTAGAATGGTCAGATAACCAATTGACACCAATAATAATGTCATATGATCCTAAAGGTGCAACATAGAGATCAACTTCCGTGGAGAAATTAGGTAAATCAAGGACTGCTCCAAAGAGACACATACTCACTGTATGAACAGAATTATTACCATACTCTACAGTCCAAGATTTATCCATTTTCCCAGCTTTTCTTTTAAGTTTAGAAGCAAGTTTATTAGAAATAAAACATTCAGTAGCTCCTGTATCAAAAAGAATAGTGACAGGTATGCCGAATAACTTACCCAGAACTTCTATAGGTGTTGCTTGCTTTTCAGCTTGCTTGATGTCTGCTACTGCAGCATGTATCTTATGCTGCTGATTACGATCATCCTTTTTCAAAGGACATTGATTCGATAGTGGTCCTTGCACAATTGTAGCAGCCTCCTACAGGTCCCTTCTTAGGCTCAGCATTACCTCCAGCCTTGTCATTGTCACGCTGTCCTCCATAGGACTTCTGTCCATTATTATAATTTTTAACGAAATTATCCCTTATATTTCCAGCAGGCTTATTTACTGCTGCTTTCTTATTGTTATCCCCTGGAAACATACTCTTGTTTCCAAACTTTTTCCACGGTCCTTTTCTGGGTGCAAGAGAGGTTGAAGAAGGGTTTGCAGTCTTCTTCTGCACTTCCTCCTTATGCGCAGAAATAGCCTTTAATTTTTGTTCTTGCCTTATGGCCTTTTCAACAACTCCTTCCATAGTGGTTGGACTGTGAACATCGACCTCTCCCCCTATCACAGGATTCAATCCCATGATGAATTTCCGTATCCTGAACTTTTCGTCAGTTTGATACTACAGTACATACTTGAGGAGTTTTGTAAACCACTCCCAGTATTCAGTTACCGTTAGCTTCCCTTGAGCTAAGTTCTGAAATTCTGTCATTTTCTGATCATAGAAAAGTTGTGGCAGCCACCGTTGCCTAAAATAGCCTTTAAATTGATCCCAAGTAATATTGGTCTCATCAATGTTTAGCTCAGCTTTTCGGCTATCCCACCACGAAGATGCTTCGTGAGAAAGCTGATAGGCTCCCCATATAGCTTTAGTTTCCTCTGAGAAGTTCCTTATGCAAAGTACTTCTCCATTTCGCTGAGCCAGTTCTCAGCTCCATCTCCTAATGTGGTGCCATCATACTTAGGTGGACTTATCCTTTTATATCATTAGTGAGTTCTGTTGCCAATCTGGCCTTTTTGTTTTCTGGTTGCACAGGTGCATTCACAGCATTAACATCAACACCCGTGTCGGGGTTGTCCTCAGGAGGTTGCTGATTATTATTATCAGCTTCTTCATCCTCCTCATTTCTCGTCACCTGCTATTCAAGTACAACCAAGTGATCTCTTGTGTCCAACAGGGCAGCAAGGATCTCATCCAGTTTCTGGTTGTCGCCGCTCCTCCTTCAGGTGGAGCATTACTCGCAAACGTTTCCCCTTGTTCTAACCATTTTCTGTTACAAGAAAATTCAGGTTTTTATCAGATTATGGACTCAATAGGTCCAAGAGCTGCAACCTTCAGCTCTGATACCAAGATGTAACATCCTCATTTTAGACAATAGAACAAGTCAATTTTTTTTTTTTTTTGATAATTGCATACTGGTTCTAAATACATAATTTAGAACTCACAATTCAAATAACCATTTATATAATAGAAAACCATATGCAGCTGTAATGACTCGGAATACCTCCGATCTATTCATTCCATGACTCGGTAATCTACCGATCTATTCATGAGTAAAAAGAGTTAGTGTTTTTATTTAACACAACACTCTTGCAGTTCTCTTCCCTAATATGGGATTCAGAATGCTCTGTCTAAGGAATCTAACTGAATAACTGTTACCATTATTCATCGGCATCTCATCCCTTAGACTAGGTGAATTAGAACAACGCAATCAGCAGCTTGCGATACTTTGGCCAAAGATTTGAAACATACTGTTCATGTCTCGTATTCCTTAACGGCATACTCGTCAATCTGGAATACGTCCTTCACCCCATTCATATGTTATATAGAATGTCTTATACTGACTACTGTCAGTCCTTCCTTTCATATGTTATATAGAATGTCTTATACTGACTACTGTCAGTCCTTCCTTTCACAACTGAATCACTCGAAGGCAGATTAACAAGGTGATAATGTTATATGGATGCCCACGAGGATTAGGGATATGATGACATACTGGTTCAACCTTGCAGTTTAACCAGTGTGTCATGATACCCCAAATCTCCGAGTCAGTCTTATAACATGACCACGTTCTTAATCGGTCCCAGGGTAACTCGTGCGAAATCAAGTGTAAATCTTAGCGATCAATGCAAAGGATGTCGCCATAAGTCATCTGCATTGTTGTAACTTCGAGAAGATCCTAATCTCCTCGGAGGTACAGCCCTGTAGTCGACTTATGTCGTCAGCCTTTAAATCCGCCTCGAAAAGATCTACCAAATAACAAGCGTTACTCACTTGAGTTTAAATTACTTTTAAAGACTTTTCCCTAAGGTTAGCCTTTCCAAATCCCTGGATTCTTTGTCTTAAGACGACCCTCCTCTATTAAAACCCATTACATGGTAGAGATATTACGGTCAAGTTCCCATCAAGGAGTCATTAGAATACACCTGATTCTAAGGCAACAGAATCAGAAAATATCTCATAACCTTTGCTTGAGATTGCCATCTGAACTCCATTTGATTGCCTATCAGTTCTCTTAACTGAATTTATATCATACTTTTTAGTTTAAAGATATAAGTGATTAAGAATCCAATTTACTGTTGTCCTTTCATACTTAGGACTAGGGATTAGTAATTTAATCCAGTTTGTTTAGCGTTTTCTTTAGGCTCGTTTTTTTAACCTATCTTCTAGAAAGACAATTATTTAATTCCAATATTGCTTTCGCTAGAACAATTAGAACTACTAAACACTCATAAGAATTTAATCTCATTTACTTACAAGCTTTCATTGTCAATCACAAAAGCATCCATATTATACAATAATAACAATGCCCCTTCGTTACATAAACCGAAGAAGGTCATCTTTCAGAAATAGAATACAACACATAAGTATCAAACACTTATTTCCATTCCTTTCAAAACTATACAATTACATTTTATGCAACAGCATACTTGATACAATGCTATCGGAAAAGAAACATCTTTTCCCATTTAGTACATCTATAAAATCAAGCTGTAATTCACTACAAATCAAATAAACAATCTGATCAGCTTGTCAGATCTGCATTGCTTTTACCTCTTACGGTAACCATCTGAAAAAATAGTCAACATGAGTCAGTTCAATGAACTGAGCATGATAAGCACTAACTTTTAAAACAATTGCAATCCATCAATTGTTTTCATTAAACACCCTGTTTAAATGAGATCAAATATCCAAATAAGTAAACATATTCAGACTATGTCCTTGTAATACAGAATGATTACAATTATGTAACTCTATCATTGTTACAAATAGTCTTATTCACTTTCTAATATTTCATCAAATATTAAAAGAATCAAGGAACGAATGTACACAAAAATCATTGAATCCAAAATCACAACATTGTTCAGATCGTTTCATTCTTCCAAAAGGGAACAAAAGGGAACAACATAACAATTCGGATTCCATTCCACCAATATGTTACAAAACAATTTCCCACTGTTAGATAAATATCAACAAGTATTAAATAAAGGAAGAGAAAGAACCTATCCATTCCTACTTCCTTTCACATAAGTTCATCACTGTACCCTTAGATATAAAAACATTCTACCAGCCTATAAATGAACAGGTTAAACAAGCCACAAGTAAGATCGCTGTTCTAAATCAAGAAATAGAAACACAGCAAAAACTCTTGTACAGCAACTAACACATCAGCAATTCATGTATCAACCCTAAGCCCAATGCTAGTTCCTTTTACACAGTAAGGCTTTGACACAAGTTGAAAACAAGAAACTACAAGCGTAACGCTGAAAAACACAACCTTATTGCATCAAGCAATTTGAGGTTTCCTAGAGACTATGCTATGTTGACCCACACAGTATTTCCAAATCATGCACAGTCAAATCGGACAGATTAAATGGAAAATAACATAGCATACTTATTCTTGCTCAGTCAAAATCGGACTGAAGTAAAAGAAGGGAATACAACCAATCGATCCTTACCTTGGCGCATGCAAGTCTTAGTGTGGTATTCGCGACTACCCAAACAAGATCAGAAACACGAAACAGTCATCCATATTCAAGGATCTCAAACAGTGACAAAGACAGTGTCCAAGGTCAAGTTCAGAAGAGACAGAAGTACCAGCTACCTTTCCAGAATTCCAAATGATTCAACCGAGGTAACAATTCAAGCAGATGCATATGAATTCATACTGTTGTTCGTCAACGAAGCATAAATAGAATCAAACAAACAGATTAATCTCTGATTTCAAACCAAGAACCCGACTAAACTCTGCCAACCTTTTTACACAAATTTGTACAGGTTGAAGACGTACATGTCCACCTAAGAATCTGTACCTCAAAATCCCAGAAACACGAAGGTATTGCAATCGCAATAACAAGATCGAAATACATGTTATTCCATTAAGTCGCCGGCACATAAAATACCCACAACTTAACTTTATTCGGCTCAAAAATAAAAGGAATCATTCATTCGACTCCTCAGAGTCGTCCAATTCACAACAATATAAATCTATATATTCACACTGAAACTGTTAATGGTTTTGTACTCATAACCACTGAACCCTACAGCAACGTACTATGAAATTGGTTGATAAATCCATCTATGCCATTCATGGCAAACATTCAGAATGAAACAAGTGAAGCAAATCGAATACCCATTTCAAGCAAGGAAATCAACTGAGCCGCTTCGAAACTTTCGAACAGCTTTGACATAGAAATGAAAATGCATACCCAGGAAGTCTTACCCTTTAATTATTTCAAATAACAGTAGCAAAAGACCTGTTTCTTCTTACCAGGCTTCCACGAAAATCCATTCACAAAACTTATGGATGAATCTACATTCCCAGCAATAGATAGCAATATACGATTCAATCATGGACTCCACTGAGTCGATACAATAAAGTACATGTGTATCTATATTATACAGTCCACAAGTAATCCCGCTAACACAATCACAAGGGAAAACAACTTCAGCTAGGTCGTATAAACTACGGTAACACAACAGTTACCTACTCCTAACAAAATTAGAAGACAATGAAAACCCAAAAGTATCATTAAACACTGTCAACAAACCCACGACAGAGATTTTCCAAAGAAGCGATAATACTGATCAATCTTACAGTATTCATCAAAATCATTCCATACAGTTTCCATAACAAGAAACAGCGACCACTAGTCAAAAACATACAGTGGTCTTATACTACACACAGGTATATTCTAAGGGCTCACGCCAAACAGGCTGAACACTCAAACTTTTATAAATAAATACCTCACATGTATAAGCCAGAATGAATACTCAAAGCAAATAGGGCCGAAATTTGATTTCAATAAACACCCATCAAGAAGAAATTGAAAAATCAAACCAGAAGAGATACAGTGCCAAAAATCAAACAAGATCTCCATAGAAAATTCATCTAATTTTCACAAAACGTTTGAACAGAGCCGCAATAAATATCAATCACCTCGAATCGACTCGCAGGCCGGTCCCTCATATCAAAAATATACTCGGCTCGCAGGCCTCTATCAACACAACCGGTTCACAGACCGGTGCCCATGTCCATATACAAAAACTATGTGGGGATCCCTCATCTCTCCCCACCACCCTCAGCACCTCTCCCTGCTGGTCCCTGTGGTGCCTCTCGCCTCCGACCTGTAACGGACACCCTGGCTGTGGCTGCGCCTCCCTGCGATCTCTGACTATGCGAGGTCTCCGCTCGGTGTGCCGCATATGGCTGATACTCAGCTCTGGTACTATTAAGGACATCCTGATAGTACCGGGCCTCCGCTCTCGCCTCCATGTATCTATCCCGTGCCACCGTCGGTACTGGGGCTGGTCCCCGGACTCCTACTGCCAGTACCCCCTGTGCCTGTGCTGGTGGTGCCTGTGGCTGTGCCGCTGCTAGTGGTGGTATCTGTACCTGTGCCTGGGCCTGTGGCTGTGCCGCTGCTGGTGGTGGTGCCTGTGCCTGTGCCTGTACCTGTACCTGCGCCTGGGCTAGCTGCCCCTGTAGGACACCTATCTGTGCCTGTGCAGCAGCCAACTATCCCTGTAATAGCTACACCTGGCCCCGGAGCTGAGCTCGCTCTGCTATCACTACAGCCAAGTCTGGCTGTGCCGGCGGTACTATCCTAGCTGCTCTCTGACCAGCCCACCAAACCATGAATGCCCCCGTACACCCAGCATCATCTACACCATCACCTGCTGGCCTCTCATCAACCCAATCTGGGTCCAAGGGCTATGGTGCAGGCAGTGGGGCCTCTACATCATCCCTCCTATACTGAGGGAAGGGAGGTGGCTCGTCCTGTCGCAGCCCCATCTGCCTGCGTACCCTCTCTAGGGGTATCCTCTCGTACTCTCCCGGCCTCCGTCCTGCTATCCAGAATGTGTACTGGATCAGGCGTAACTGTAAGCGGGCTCCTCTGCGAGGGTGATGACCTCTGTAAGGTCTCCATACAATGTCTATCGTTGTCAGGCGCTCTAACAAATGTCTATAATACGCCACATCCCAACCTGCAAGAACTGCTCGTGGCTGGCCCACGACCCCCAACCATCTCTGAAAGCCATATCTGTATATGACCTGTGGCCCTGGCTGCTGGGGTAACCCTACTGGCCTGATGCATATGATGTGCTCATATGCCCAACAGTGAAGTAAAAAGGTAGAGCAAATCCCAAATCACCTCATCCGGCGATAGCCCCATAGCTCCCTGTATAATTGCACCAGGTATACTGGTGCCCAAGCGTAATCGGTTACCTAACCGATATCGGTTCTACACCTGCCTTTTTGAAACATGGTTCTTTTCTTCGTTTTTTACGTAATTTTTGTCGCGCCCACCTCTTTTCCTGCATCTCATCACCATTATCCATATTTGTCCATCCACCACACATATCATTACAACATCATTAACATCATCTATTTTACAAAAGCAAACAAGCCATCAACTAAGGATACCAAAACAAAACAAAAAACTATCTATCTATACATCATTTGGATCCAACTCATCAGATACATATATAACAATGTCCCAAAATCAGCCCACAACATGCAACATTTCATCATATAACATGTCATCCATATATACGTGTAAAAACAAAAACATCAACATCATCCATATATCAACATGTCAACTAAACTCATCCTACATTCTATATCACAAACCATTGACGAAATAGTTAAAAACATTTTCAACACTACATATGGATGAAAACATCATCTCTATATATATATATACAAGTTTCAAATGTATAATGTGCCCTGCAACGGGGCCTCTGTGATGTCATAATACAACAACAAAGCCGACACGCAGGCCGCAATAAATATCAATCACCTCGACTCGGCTCGCAGGCCGGTCCCTCATATCAAAAATATACTCGGCTCGCAGGCCTCTATCAACACAACCGGTTCGCAGACCGATGCCCATGTCCATATACAAAAACTATGTGGGGATCCCTCAGCTCTCCCCACCACCCTCAGCACCTCTCCCTGCTGGTCCCTGTGGTGCCTCTCGCCTCCTACCTGTAACGGACATGCCGGCTGTGGCTGCGCCTCCCTGCGATCTCTGACTATGCGAGGTCTCCGCTCGGTGTGCCGCATATGGCTGATACTCAGCTCTGGTACTATCAAGGACATCCTGATACTACCGGGCCTCCACTCTTGCCTCCATGTATCTATCCCGTGCCACCGTTGGTACTGGGGCTGGTCCTCGGACTCCTACTGCCAGTACCCCCTGTGCCTATGCTGGTGGTGCCTGTGGCTGTGCCGCTGCTGGTGGTGGTATCTGTACCTGTGCCTGGGGTTGTGGTTGCGCCGCTACTGGTGGTGGTGCCTGTACCTGTACCTGTACCTGTACCTACACCTGGGCTAGCTGCCCCTGTAGGACACCTATCTGTGCCTGTGCAGTAGCCAACTATCCCTGTAATAGCTGCACCTGGCCCCGGAGCTGAGCTCGCTCTGCTATCACTGCAGCCAAGTCTGGCTGTGCTGGCGGTACTATCCTAGCTGCTCTCTGACCAACCCACCAAACCATGAATGCCCCCGTACACCCAGCATCATCTACACCATCACCTGATGGCCTCTCAGCAACCCAATCTGGGTCCAAGGGCTGTGGTGCAGGTAGTTGGGCTTCTACATCATCCCTCCTGTACTGAGGGAAGGGAGGTGGCTCATCCTGTCGCAGCCCCATCTGCCTGCGTACCCTCTCTAGGGGTATCCTCTCGTACTCTCCCGGCCTCCGTCCTGCTATCCAGAATGTGTACTGGATCAGGTGCAACTGTAAGCGGGCTCCTCTGTGAGGGTGATGACCTCTGTAAGGTCTCCATACAATGTCTACCGCTGTCAGGCCCTCTAACAAATGTCTATAATACGCCACATCCCGACCTGCAAGAACTCCTCGTGGCTGGCCCACGACCCCCAACCATCTCTGAAAGCCATATTTGTATATGACCTATGGCCCTGGCTGCTGGGGTAACCCTACTAGCCTGATGCATATGATGTGCTCATATGCCCAACAGTGAAGTAAAAAGGTAGAGCAAATCCCAAATCGCCTCATCCGGCGATAGCCCCATAGCTCCCTGTATAACTGCACCAGGTATACTGGTGCCCAAGCGTAACAGGTGTGCTCCTCCACCATCTCAAGCAGCACCCCCATCAATGCCCATGGAAAGCACCCTCCCTCTGAGTCCGGGAGGGCGAAGCAGGTGATTCCGATCATCATCAGCATGGCTAGCCGTGTCTCATGTCGGTGAGCACGGTACATGTCACCATACCTGATACTCGCGCTGTGATAGGTAAGTAGCGCGGCTGCATCTCCAAAAACCTGTAGGATGCTGTCCATCGCCGTCTCCGAATCTACCTGGAACACTGCCTCTCCCTCGATCGGCAGTCGAAGGATGCGATACACATCCTCCAATGTGATAGTCATCTCCCCAGTCGGGAGATGGAACACATTGGTCACCGGATCCCATCTCTCGATGAGGGAAACCATCAGGCTGTGATCTCTATCAATAGCTCTGTATCGCTGGACTCCGCCGAATCCCACCTCGCGCATGACAACCCAGTGTGCCGCAGATACGTGTGGCTGCATCCGCACCAACAGCGGGGGCATCCTATCCCGCATCGTCAACTGCTGACGTGCCTGCAAAACCAACCCACAACCTTAGACCTACTCTTTATCACATCATCTACTTTACCCTCTAACCCCCCCCTCTAGTCACCTACCTTTTCCACTATACCCAACCCCAAACCCATACAACCCACTTCCAAACCCATACCAACCCAACCCAAACCCAAACCCACACACACCCCCAACAAACCCACAAAAACCAAAGCAAAAACAAACCAAAACAAAACAAAACAATAAACTCCAACCAACGCCGGCCGATACACGACCGACGCCGGTCAAGCAATAAACCACCCTGCCCGTTAACTTTGCGACCGATGCCGGTCGCTTAGCGACTGACATCGGTCACTGTCATTTCCCGGAGCCGAACCCCCGCGCGGCCCCCCCACCTACATTTTTTCCTTTTTCTACCTACATACCCACCCAAACACCCTAAAAATCTACCCACCTAACTGCCTTAGCTTATTTTACCTATCTACCCTCTCCCTTTTTCAAATCATTTCCATTTTCTCATTATTTCCTAAAAAATGTACATTCCTACCCAAACCCCAAATCTAGCTTAATACCATTCAAATGCACAAATTAAAGAGTTTCGAACCTACCCGTACGACGACACGTCGTCGTGGTGGGATGGGTGGTGGTGGTCCAGCTGGTCCAGCCCCTCCTGCTCCTCCTGCCTGTGCCATGGGTCAAACTTTGCTTTGCTGGGTCCTCTACCAATCAAATGTTGCCTGCTACTCACTCAGGCCCACCAATCAACTCACTTCTCCACTCAACTAGTGCCACCTCAGCCAACAAATGCACCGCTATCCAAAATCCACCTCAGACAACCTAATTGGTTTCCAAATTGCAAAAGTGATAATGACCGGCCGTATTTTTCTTTTTATAGGTTTTTCACATAGAACCGATACCGGTCAAATCGTGCCGTAAGAAACCGGCGTCGGTTATCTAACCGGTACCGGTCATAGATAACCGATATCGGTTTTATACTATTTGCCCTTTTCCACCAACATCGCCTATATCCACCTTTGATGCAAACATTTTCACCATTTGGCCTGACCCAAGGCCTCACCCTACCCTACTGGCCCGACCCAAGGCCTCACCCTAACTATTTGGCCCGACCCAAGGCCTCACCCTACCCTACTGGCCCGACCCAAGGCCTCACCCTAACCATTTGGCCTGACCCAAGGCCTCACCCTACCCTACTGGCCCGACCCAAGGCCTCGCCCTAACCAATTGGCCCGACCCAAGGCCTCACCCTACCCATTTGGCCCGACCCAAGGCCTCGCCCTAACCATTTGGCCCAACCCAAGGCCTCTCCCTAACCAACCGGCCCGACCCAAGGCCTCACTCTACCCTTCTAGCCCGATCCAAGGCTGTAATCCAACAACTCGGCCCGACCCACGGCCGTACCACTTCAATACTTTACCCAAAATCAACACCATACACTTTTTCCTTACCCATCCTGTAGTTTTTTGTTCAATCGAGCTCACCTGTTCGTGTTTTCGCATGATTAGGGTTCTTGACTTGATCTGTCGACCAACTTTTCCTAGACCTAGACCGTGACGTTTATCTCAACCAAACCAACCATTTGGTACTGCCGAACATGCTTAAACGTTCCTGTACCTTACCTATTATATACCCTGGAGCTACTTCCTATGCCTTGGATACCAGGATTATATCACCCTTGTTTGGATAAACTATCGACCTTTGCCTATACATTGCTGGTTTACTCGTCAAATCATGTACCCTAGTCGTACTATTGCATTTCAACATGCGTCTGCTTCCTTGGACCTACCCCACCACCTTACCATCCTCTCTACAACATGTACCCTTTATCAACCCTATCCCTGATTTCTCGTTTACTCAATCTATGATAGATTTGAGGGGGATTACCTATATCCTTAACAGGAGAAACCACTTCATATTATTGTCCGCGCAGCTTTACAAAACAAGCTACATGACAATAAGGGGCTAATGTAGACACCAAATTCGTGTCTTACGACCCCTTGTGACCCGCATCTAATTTCGCAACCTAACCTCATCACCTAAACCTTACACAATTATTTATTAATTACCTTGTAATTGGTAGATCCCCATCACCTCACCTACCACCTCATTTTGCCACCTCATCATGACCTAGCCCTAACCCTAAACTAACCTAATTAAGACCTATAACTTGGTCTACACCTACACCCATGACTAAGGACCCCTTTCTCGCACCCAAAACGAACCTTCTAGTCACTTGACCAAGCCCGCAACTAATCTCTTGGGAGAAAAGCAGGGAAGGTGGGCTATTTTACTAAAAATAGCCTACTTTTTCCTTACCGATGCCGGTTCCTACTCGACCGCCGTCGGTTACGTAACCGCCATCGGTTCCCTGTAAAATAGGCTCCCCAAACCAAAAACAAAAGGTCGAAAGATTTTTGAATCAAGAGAGATCATTTGGGAGCGATCAAGAGCATTCGAATCTTCACTTGGCCGAGCAGAGACGAGTGAAGAAACCAAAAGAGTTGCAGTAAAAGGAGATCAAGCTCAAGACTGCAACAGAACAGCCAGAGCCCTGTGATACTTAGCTGATCATCAGGAGGGAGATATCTCATCTTCTGGGTGTCAGGCCATCTTACCTAAGTTCTACCTTTGTCATCAGAGTTCCTGGACCTGCATCTTCTTCAATAACAAGTAGTCCTTCCAAGACAAAAAGGAGTTCTTCGCAGTCAGCTTGATCTTTCTCTACGGTACGCGCACAGCATCTCGACATTTTACAGGTATTCCTCCTAGCCCCAATCCTTATCTGTTTCTAAAAGGAATGAAACATTCCGAGTGAAACAAGATGATGAGGCCACAGATGACGTGGTGGTAGGAAACAACCACGGGGAAAGAGGAGTGAGAGTAAACAAATCCTTTGACGATCGAGTTTGTTTAGGGTTGGTAGGTGGACCGGCTATTTGGGGTGACGGTGTTGATACACCCATGGATCTCTGCATGGGTGTAGAAGGTGTAGGTCGTTTGAAAGAAAACGCAGGAGGTATGATGTATTGAGGCAAGGTGGAGGGATGAGGTCCCAATATAGAAGGTAGGTGTGATGGCGATGGTTTTAGTTGTGACAGAGGCATAGATTGGAGTTTAGGAGATTGGGTCTGTCTCCTAGGTGGATTGACGGCTTTATTTTTGGATAAATCTAACCGTTTAGGTGGGTGTGTCAGGCTGGGTATTGGTGACGTCCCAAGCATAGGGGAAGGTTTGGTTAGGTTAATAGAGGTAGATGAGGTATTTTCTAGAGATGAGGGGGGTGAAGATGAGGACATAGGCATTTTGAGCTTTTGTAAACACCTCGGGTATATGGTAGAGATGTCTGGATCGGTCATTTGTATTTGAGTAGAGCATGGTGTACTCAAACGCTCCCATAGGACTTGTCTATCTTCTGAGGGGTTATAATCCTCACGTGTGAATAGGAACTTTTGTATGGAAGAGAGGTGGGTTGTGATTCCGGTCCACTGTGGGTGTGATACAGGGGGTAAATGAGGCATTGTATCAATGGGCGTTAAGAGGTCAACCGGTCGCTGAAAAGATTTAGGTGATGAAGATCTAATAGATAGGAGGGCATGTTTGAGAGGATCCGTCATGATTAAAGAATTTGGTGATGTTGGTTCGAGGGGTTTCGCGTCTAAGGATGACAGAAACAGTGGCGAGTGTTCTTCTTTTATAGCAAGAGTGACGGAAGGAGATGTTTGGGAAATAGGTAAGTTAGATAACATCCGCTCACAATCTTGCAGGGATGTGGTGTAAGAAGACTCATTCGTGAGAAGATAACTTTGGGCGGTTAATTCCTTTATGGGTAAAGGAATGGCAAGATTATCATTTTGTCTTGATGGGGGTGAAGAGGGTTCGGATCCCTGCGTTAGTAAAGAGGTTTGATTCAAAATTTCCTCGATAGAAGCTTTTGGTTGGGAGTCGAAAACTACATAGATTTCATGAACACTCTCCTCGGCTAAGATATCTTGGTTTATGTTACTGTTAGAAGAGTGTTTTGGGAATGGTTTGTTGAAGATTTTCAAATTTCGGTTAGCAGGGGCATTAGGATTATCGAGGGTTATATCCCTTGCATCAACCATTTCCTGCACTATATTTTTCAACATCTTACAGTTTTTGTGACTGTGTCCCTTCATGCGGTGGAAGTTATAGAAGTCATTTTCTTTGTACCAAGATGGTATAGCGCGGGTGGAATCAAACCCAGAGTGAGGTTTAATAGGAGGTAAGGTGATAGCTCCCACTTTGAGCAATTTTTCCAATATCACACCATAAGTTTCTCCCAAGGGAGTGTAATTGATGGGCTCGGCTTTATACTTATAGGTGGTTTTTGGCGGGGTATTAGATGGTGCTTGGGATTTGACCATCACTGTGTGTACAGCTCCTTTTGATTTCGAAGCAGTCAATGCGTGAGAATTGGTGTTGTTGGGTTTTTTGGTGGAGTCTTGGGTTCAGAAATTAGGGTTTTTGTTGCGCAACCACAATTTCTCATCCTCTAAGGCTCGAATCTCTAGTTTCCAAGCCATAGTAAAGGCCTCATCAAAGGTGCGGAAAGTTTGAATTTGGAGGGTAGGAGAAATGTACTTAGCGCAGGCCTGCGTAAAGAGTTTGATAAGTTCGGCCTGAGGCAAGGCATAAGTAAGTTGGTTGATAAGGCCCTACCATCGTCCAACGAAATCTGCGATAGATTCATCTTCGAATTATCGGATGGCATAGAGGTCGGTGATGGATACTTTCTTGGTGATATTAATGGAGAAATGATCCAAGAAAGATTGGGCTAATTGGTTAAAAGAGAAAATTGAGTACTGGGTTAAAGCACTGTACCATTCCAAGGCGGGTCCTGATAAGGACATGGGAAACGTGCTGAGTAGTAAGGCATCGTCATGAGAAATTAGATAGCAAGAATGTCTAAATGATCGCAAGTGTTGTTGAGGAACCTCCTTACTATTAAAACAAGTAAATTTTGGTAATTCCCATTGAGGGGGATATGAATGAAGGGGGACAGAAGGATGAATAGGCTCCTGACAAACTTGCTCGTATGTTAGGGTGCTACGGCTTCCTGAAACAGAAGCCTCCATATTTTGCATCTTGTCGATCATTTGTTTGATTAAATCAGTGGTTGGGTACGATGATGGTGCGGTTGTTATAAACGGAGGCGAATTAGGCCAAGAGCCACTACTAGACAATGGTGGGGTTAAATGTTGATAAGGTATTGATGACGAATATGTTGAGGCGGCCAAATAGGGATGTCCTATATAAGATGTTGAAGCCATCGGATACGTGTGTGGAAATGAAAAGGTGGGTGGAGCTTGAGAAGGAAAGCTTGTGTGGATAGGTGGTAGAGAGCAAGTTATGAAAGGAGCAGTCCGCGAGAGAGACGAGGTAGGAGCCGTCGGCGGTAATGATACGTGGGGCCCTAGGTTAACCAAAGGAAAGCCAATCTGTGCCATATGAACCCTTGAAGCCGCTGAGTTGGGAGACGGGGCTAAGGATGAAGAAGGCAAGGTGGAGTTATCAGGTGGGGAAGGAGCTAAGTGAGCAGCTATACTAATAGGCATACCAACAAGGAGTTGACCGTCGGGTGTACGGTCAGGGGTGTGAGACAAATAGTACTATACAGTGCTAGGATTAGTGTCCAAAAATTTCACAAATTCCTTATCTCCTATAGGGATTTTGGGAACCTCACTGGTGTCCGTAGGATTCCCCATAGGATGTGAAGGGGGTGATTCAGGAAAAGGCACGGAGCAGGCATGTGAAACCATGGCTGCAGCTTGTTTCTGAGTGATAACAACCATGGAGAAGAGTACACAGTAGGGATGCATTCTATCAGGAATAGAAGCAGCAACAAAATGTTGGAATTGGTAGGTTGCTGGTTTTGGGAACTGTGAAAGACAGTAACTGATATCGGTCTAATAACCGAGGTCGGTCAGACTTTAGCCGGTGTCGGTCAGTTAACTGATGTCGGTAGAATAGAACTGGTGTAAGAAGCTGCTTATTTATGGTTAACAAGGCTTAGTATACCTACCAAACTGTTCTGAAGTGATCACTGAAACAGTGTATGACAGAGAAACAGAACTAAAAACAAGCAAGATGCACAATCAAATCAAGAGACTAACCCTAGGATTAGTTTTAATTATTGTGGGCTTATGCCTTAGTCGCAAGATGATGTCAATCCTAAACAAGAGACCTAAGGGAGATGTCAAGTTTGTTTTGGCTCATAAGGCTACCTCAATCGGGTGGAGGAATACCACGGAAAAGGGGGGATGTTTCAGTTGTTGTGTTGATTATGAAGTGATTTGGTATGTGTTGTGCAGTGAGAGTAAGATTAATTTCTCGTCAATACCGTGGATATCACCCCCATGTGTACGACCTGTTACTTAATCTACGTTCACTAGAATTAAAAACAGCAAGCAAGAATGTGATGCACGTGTTTTAAACCCAAATCGAAAATGATATTCGATGAAGCAAAGAAGATGACTTTCACTAATGCAACGATGAGGAAGAAAGTCAAATTATTTTACCAAAATGACAAAAATATCTTGTGAATATTTAGAAGAAGAAAATAGCAAGTGTGATCCCTATATGAAAGCAAGAAAGAAAGAAAGAAACCCAAGAAGGGTCCCACCGGGCGTGCCAAAATATTTCACACAGAATGTTTCCGTTCCTAGAATAGAGTTGCTTCTATCCTTTCATTCTCTTGAGAAACAGATAAGGGTTAGGGCTAGGAGGAATACTTGTTGAGTGTTGGGAAGGCGTGCGCATACCGTAGAGAGAGATCAAATCGATTGTGAAGAACTCCTTTTTGTCTAGGAAGGACTACCTGCAAGTAAGAATACAAGACCACCAGATTTTAGTTAGACAATAAATGAGGGAACTACCTTGGGCCCAGGAAATATTACACTTCCTTTCGAAGGTGGTTAGTTCCCCTTTTAATACGAATTAACACAAATGATAGCAAATAAGTTATTGCAAAATTACACTTTAATTACCTCGTTAAAAAGAACTAGAGGAAAGGTTGGTTTTGGTTTGAGTCACAGTGACCGATGCCGGTCACTGTATAACTGGTACCGGTTTCTGATAACTGATATCGGTAGGGGCAGTGATTTAGGGGCTTTTGATAAAGGTTGGCTATAAGGTGGCTATGGTGTGTATAAGGCTGGAAAATGATTAGGGATAAGCAATGGGGTGATGGATAAGACTCAGAGAGTGTGGGGGGGATGTTCTTGGGGCAATGTAAAGGTAGAGGAATGACAGTTAGATGCAGGGGCTACCGGGTAGTATATATATGAGTGAACTTGTAATTATTGTGATTCAGAAGTTTAAGAAATGTTATTAAAAAAATGTACAAGACACTACTTACTAGTTCCTGACAAAGATACAGGTCTAAGGACTATGATGACGAAGGAAAGGCTCAGGTGGGATGATCTGACAATCAAAAGTGAGCTATCTTCTCTCCCAATGCTTGGCTGAGTGTCACTGGGCTCTGGTTACTCAGTTGCAGTCTTGGGCTCGATGTCCTTCTCTGCAAACTCTTCTCTTTTCTTCACTTGTCTCTGCTCTACCAAGTGAATTTTAGATTCCTTCAAATGAATTCTAGATCCTTTGTTTTTGGTTAGGGGAGGTCATTTACAAGGAACCGATGGCGGTTACGTAACCGACAGACAGTCGAGTAGGGAACCGATGTCGGTTAAGTCAAAGAGGACTATTTTAAGTAAAATAGCCAACTTTCCCTCCTTTTCTCCTGAGGGATTAGTTGTGGGCTTGGTAAATTCATTATTAGGTTGGTTTTGGTTCGGGGTGAGGAGTAATTAGTCCTGGGTGTGGATGTAGACCAAGTTATTGGTCTTAATTAGGTTAGTTTAGGGTTAGGGCTAGGTCATGATGAGGTGGCGAAATGAGGGGTGGCAGGTTTGGAGATGTGGATTTATTAATTATAAGGTAATTAATAAATAATTGTGTAAGGTTTAGGTGGTGAGGTTTGGTTGCGAATATGAGATGCGGGGCATAGGGTGTCGTAAGACACAAATTTGGTGTCTACAGGGGGTTGTCGTCATTTCAGCGAGCTCGATACATATGATTGGCTCAGTCACATAGGGATCGTTTTGCTCAAAGTGGCAGGGTAAGGGATCTAGAAAAAATGGGAGAATTTGAATTTGGCTTGAAGCCATCATGAGAATCAAGAGAGTTTATGAAAACCACATATATTCATAGCGAGATAAGAATCCTGAGTATAGTTATGAGATGGATCATGTATGGATAAGACTAAGTTTTGCATGGTGATGCAAACCAAAGAGTGTAAATTGACTCAACAGAGCCATTTTTGACAGAACTGAGTCATTTGTGAGTCAACCTCAAGCTTTCATGGGAACTGGATTCAAGTTGGATCTATGCTCAGGCATGGGATTTCTCAATAACTTGTGTCGATTAATTTTTGATTGGGTTCATCGAGCATTAGTGCATGGTAACTCAAAGATCAACTCCTCCAGAAAGGATCATTGATGGGTCAACACAAGAGAGCTATGGCGAGCTAAATTTTTGTGTGCAGTCACTGGTTGACAGAGATGCATAGCTCAGTTGTCAAGAAAATACATTGACAATGGTATGAGCTCGAGTTGAGTATGTCCGAGTCACTTGGCAGTGAGCATGTGTGAAGCAGTTGAGCAAGTTATGTTACAAGATTCCTTACCTTGCACTATATATTGAGTGCATCCGAAGGCTACCGATGATAGGATACAAAGGATGCTGAGGGGAGTAACATGCCAACTATACTCGGTGAGTTACGTGAGGCAAGCCAACCATCGATGTTGGCCCTTCTGTTATCTGAATCCTGGGAATTGGGACATGCAAACCAACCTTAGGGGGGTCCCACCAAAATTATTAACACGTATATTTTTATTTAAATATTTTAATAAATCTCCAAGGATTTTTTATTACCCTTAATGGAACACATATTATGTTTACGTGCGTGGAGATGAAGTATATAAGTTCACGAGACCCCTAGGACTATGAAAAGTGCATGGTGATGGAATGTTCTTACAGTGACGTTCAACCAACTTTGTAATTAATATTGACCATCACATGCCTTCATTTTAGGTGAGTAATTTATGTCTTCTCCTCTTTTTGCTCATGGATATTTTCTATACAGCACCCCCTGGATGTTGATCAGATTTCTAGTTTGATCATACTAGCATCCAGTGTGATTGCACAACATTGAATCCTCTTCCCAAGTGTGGGACTTACAAAATGGAAGAGGAATCTCCATATTAGAGGCTGGTTCCTCAACTCCTCTGATCAGCTATTTCACTTGTACAATTGCAGAGGTTTAAACTCCTAAATCTACTCTAAATTCCAAGGAGACAGAGATAGAGAATGCAAAAAAGAAAGAACTAATGCTAATAGGTGATGCACCAAAGGAGTTGTAGACACCTGATGCTGCATGAAATACACAATCCACAAGGAAACACAGCACAAAACATGCACAAATGCTCAAAATGTAATGAAAGATCAAGAAAGCAATGATAGATATATGAAAGGATTGAGGGATTTTAATCACAGAACATATATCAACATCTCAGATCCAATACAGTACATTACAGTGATCCAGAGGCAAGAAAAGGTGCTGCATTACATGGAAAGGTAAAATTTCTTCACAAATTCTACCAAGGAGGAAGAAAAAGGAAGTTACAGAGCTGAAAAAGTGTCTCTCCTTTGCAAAATGAACTCATTCTGGCTTTTACAGTGCAAACCACAACCCCAGGAGAGAGAAACACGGAAAAACATGCAAGGGGTTCAACCATTGACCAAAATGCCATCAAAACAGCATGGGTGACCTGACAGACCCATTCCCTGACATTTTTAACCATGCTGGGAGAGAATGCGAGCCATTCTTCATTAAAAACGGTGGTTGAAACGTCATTTCTGTCCATGACCACGTGCCAGAGGCAGTTTCTTTATTTTATCTCTCCAAACTCCACCAAAATGCAAAAATGACCCCAAAATCTTGTAGAGAATTTTACCAGCTTTCCATTGATATAAATAACGTGAAAAACCGAGCTCTGGATCGAAAGATATGGCGATTTGAAGTTTTAGGGCAAAACAGGGCCAAATCGGGTCGGTGGGATTTTTTTTTGAATTTTTACCTTTTTGGTCATTTGGAAAAATTTTCAAAATTCCCCCATGCTCCGCCAGTCTAGGTGCCACGTGGCATGTTTTTATTGGGCACGGGCCCATCCTGCTCCATTTTTCTTTGTTTTGCCTTTGGAAATTTTCCAAAATTTTCAAAAGCTGGGACACCCGCCGGGCAAATTTTCATGCGGGTCACTTTGATATTTTTGGCCTGGACACATGGAAAAACCCCATTGGGTGTGGGTTTGACACTTCAAAAATTTTCATGCGGGCCTGTTTTGAATTTTTTGCGCCACCTGGACATGTGGCGAGATTCTATTGGCTCGCATTTGGGGGGCGGACTTTTCTCTTTGAAATCTCCTGCATTTTTTCCTTGGGAAAATTTCCCAAATCCTCCCCGTGCTCCGCCCTCCCAGGTACATGTGGCATGACATGTGATTGATCATGGGACATCCGCAAGCATTTTAACTTTTGCGCCAATGCCTTGGGAAAAATTCCCAATTTCCACCCGCGCTCCGCCGGTCTGAGTTCCCATGACATGTGGCGCAATGTGATTAGGAGGCGGGAAAATGGGCAAAAATTTCCTTCTTTGAATTTTGGTGAAGCACTTAGCCAAAATTTCAAATTTTCCTCGCCCTCCAACCCTCTGGTTCCTTAGGACACGTGTCATGTTTTTATTGGCCGGGGGCCACTCCTCCAAAATTTCTATGTGCCAACACTTAGCCAAATTTTCAAAATCTTCCCCCTGGACACGTGGCAGCCCCTGATTTGTCGGCGGGCCTGCGGGGAAAAATATTTCCTTTTGAAACCTTTGCCAAAACACTTGGTAAAAAACCAAGTTCTCCTCGACCCCCACCACTTTCTTGGACACATGGCACGTTCTCATTGGCTGCGGGCCTTTCAGGGGAAAATTTCCCACAAAAACTCCGCCGAGCCATAACTTGAAAAATACATGGAGTTAGGAGGAAAACTTTACCTTTCTGGAAAGCTGAGAAAGAGCTCTATCCAATGGTGCCACTTCCAGAAGGTTTTGAGTGCCTGAAAGCAAAATTTTGTGACTGAGGCACAAGAGAGGGAAGAATGGGAGGAGTTAGCCACAAAATGAGCAGGGGGCACATTTTGGATAACAATTTTGGCGACTCAGAGGGGTCATCTGCCTGCTGGATGAAGTTACCAGTTACCTGAAGCATCCATTGGGCATGGAGTCATGAGTTGTAGCCTGCAAACTGATCTGAACTTTGAAAACCTCCTCTCTGAGCCACTTGGAAACCCACTGAAATGGACTGTGCAAGAGCAAAACCAGCACCACAAAAACTATGTACAAAACTAAAGGTCATACATGCTCCAAAATGGAACATGTAGAGTGTGCA
Organism: Taxus chinensis; assembly: GCA_019776745.2. Lineage (NCBI taxonomy): Eukaryota > Viridiplantae > Streptophyta > Pinopsida > Cupressales > Taxaceae > Taxus > Taxus chinensis. The sequence continues at coordinate 291,089,084 of CM034155.1, forward strand.
CAAGCACTTCTTTTACTGAAAGCAAAACTACCTATCCTACTCTAACTGGAAGCAAAAGTGGGCTAAACAAACCCTGCAACTGGTTGGGAGAAATAGCTTCCCTTTCTCAAAAGTTGCAACCATGCAACTGATTTGGCACTGAACATGGCTGATTGGATGAGTGGAAAATCAACAAGAAGCTGGTCTTCTACCCAAATCATCAAGGTGTCAACTGAAAACAAATCCAATACCTCTTTTAGTTGCTCTGCATTTGGATTGAAGAGGTATGACAGCTGATCCTTGGTACTTTGTAGCTCACCCTCATGCTTAGAAGCAAGCATGACTGGTTGTGACTTCTCCTTTGACTCCAATGAAGTCAAATACCTCATTGGGCAAGGTATGATCCATTTGATATGCCCATAGCTCTGATTTTCAACTCCAAAAATGGAGTCTTCTTGTAGACCTTCTTGGGTGGGTGATGTGGAAGCAATGGTAGGAATTTTTTGCCCTTTCTCTTCCTTCATGGCAACATGGAACTCTTCTATAGTGTGCAACTCCTTGTTATTGATTGCAACATCCAATGAAGTTGCTTTTGCATTGTTGTTACCTGCTGCAATACATTGTTGGCTTTGGAGCTCCTCCATTGTAGCTTTTGGAAGATCAAATTCTTCCAGCTTTGATTCAAGAGGCATGTTGCAAACTGTAGGTTGTTGTCCTTGAACTCTTTTGTCCATGGCAGTAAGTTCTTGTTGTTGGAGAACGAATGGTGAAGAAGGAAACATGGTAATTTCAGCTAGCTCTTCATCTAAACATTCTTCTAAGTCTGATGGCAAATCAAACTCTTGAATGTCTTGCTGCAGCAAAGTCTCTCCCTCTTGTATGGTGGCCTCCAAATCTGCATTTTCTTCACCCTGTATAACTTCATTTTCAAACATGAAACTTGTCAATCCAAACTCATCCCAAAAATCAGATTGTTGGAGAGATGAAGTGGGAGAGAAGCATGAAATTTCTTGTGCCTTTTGCTCACAATTTGGACCTGTTTTGTTCACCTCCATAATGGCTTCATCAATCAAATCAGCCCCTTCAAATGAAAGAAAAAATGTATCAATAATGCTTCCTTCTTCTACTGTTGTAAAAACTGACTTGACCTCATCCATTTGCTCCTCAAAGATGGGGTTTTGAGATGGTTTTCCTTCCTTCTCGATGGCTGATTTTGCAGTGCAAACTGGATCAGCATTTTCTTTGGGCAAAGTGCCAACATGGACACCCAACTCATCACCAACAAACTGTTGTTTTTCTCGCTTCACTGCTGTTATAAAATCAGCCTTGTTTTCCACTTGTTCTCCAACTTCAACATCCTCTATTGGTTTCACCATCAAGGGGATTTTTGTAATCCTGAATTTAAGAGCCCAACTCTTCAGACTTTGAATTTCTTCATCCTTGTTTGGCTCTTCTTTCTGCTGCTGTTTTCCTTGATTGGCATTCTGATTTTTATCCTCCCAACATGGATTTGGGAATGCAAGAGGAGAAGTGGATTGTAACTCAATTGATTTTGCAATTTTTTGTGGTGGTGGAGGAGGTAGGAACTCTTGTTTCTTTGGAGGGAATGGCTGTTTGGAAGGGAAAAGGACAGAAGAATTGAGATGGGGTGGAAGACTAGGGAATGGAGAAATGGATTCAACACTTGGGACAGCAGATGGAGAGTTTAAAACTTGACACTGCTGAGATAAAACAGATTGGGAAAGAGGGAGAGAAAAGGCATGAGATGGTGTGCTTACCTGTTGACAAGGTTGTTGAATACTCCTCTCATACACCTTTATTCCTTCAGTCCACTTTGCAAGCAATGGTAGTGTTGTAATCATGAAGTCTAGCTTCTCTTGAGGGCTGTAATGCCTTGGAAAAGGTCCCACCCATGGACAAGGTGCTCTACAACTGATTCTAAATGCTTTCATTTGTGCTTGAGCCCTGGATTGCACCATGTTTACCTCCATCTTTTGGATTTGTTCCAGCAGATCTGCATTTTCTTCTTGACTGCCCTCACAACCAGCATACCCTTGTGCTTGACATGCTTCATATCCAAACTGACTTTGGCACTGCTGCTCATATGGGTAGACATGCTGATTTTGAATTTGATCAAAATGCTGATTTGGAGGATTTGTAAAACATGTTGGAGGTGTGATATACTGCTGTTGTAAATGTGAATTCCATGATGGAAATGAAGTCATGATTGCACAACTTCATGGAATGGAAAAGAATGAAAATGATGGAAAGAAGAATGGATGGAAATGAATGGAAAACAGGTCTGCAACTTAGAGAATGAGTTGTTTACCAGATGGAGTCGCCAGATGTGCTTTTGAAAGTGCCTCCAAAAGGCTGAATCTTTAACAGGAACACACCAACCTATCAAAGATAAAGTGGAAGACCTCTAAGCTCCCACCAGGCGTGCCAAAACTGTTGTTGCAAATCAGCAGCACCCCCTGGATGTTGATCAGATTTCTATTTTGATCATACTAGCATCCAGTGTGATTGCACAACATTGAATCCTCTTCCCAAGTGTGGGACTTGCAAAATGGAAGAGGAATCTCCATATTAGAGGCTGGTTCCTCAACTCCTCTGATCAGCTATTTCACTTGCACAATTGCAGAGGTTAAACTCATAAATCTACTCTAAATTCCAAAGGAGACAAGAGATAGAAAATGCAAAAAAGAAAGAACTAATGCTAATAGGTGATGCACCAAAGGAGTTGTAGACACACAATGCTACATGAAATACACAATCCATAAGGAAACACAGCACAAAACATGCACAAATTCTCAAAATGTAATGAAAGATCAAGAAAGCAATGATAGATATATGAAAGGATTGAGGGATTTTAATCACAGAACATATATCAACATCTCAGATCCAATACAGTACATTACAGTGATCCAGAGGCAAGAAAAGGTGCTGCATTACATGGAAAGGTAAAATTTCTTCACAAATTCTGCCAAGGAGGAAGAAAAAGGAAGTTGCAGAGCTGAAAAAGTGTCTCTCTTTGCAAAATGAACTCATTCTGGCTTTTACAGTGCAAACCACGACCCCAGGAGAGAGAAACACGGGAAAAAGTGCAAGGGGTTCAACCATTGACCAAAATGCCATCAAAACAGCATGGGCACCCTGACAGACCCATTCCCTAACATTTTTAACCATGCTGGGAGAGAATGCAAGCCATTCTTCATTAAAAATGGTGGTTGAAACGTCATTTCTGTCCATGACCACGTGCCAGAGGTGTTTCTTTATTTTATCTCTCCAAACTCCACCAAAATGCAAAAATGACCCTAGAATCTTGTAGAGAATTTTACCAGCTTTCCATTGATATAAAGAACGCGAAAAACCGAGCTCTGGATCGAAAGATATGGCGATTTGAAGTTTTAGGGCAAAACAGGGCCAAATCGGGTCGGTGGGAAATTTTTTTGAATTTTTACCTTTTTGGTCATTTGGAAAAAATTTCAAAATTTCCCCATGCCCCACCAGTCCAGGTGCCATGTGGAAAATTTTTATTGGGCGCGGGCCCCTTCCCGCTCCATTTTTCTTTGTTTTATGCCTTTGGAAGATTTTCCAAAATTTCCCCGTTGTGCTGACGAGCTGGGACACGTGTCACGCTCTGATTGGGAGCGGGCCCATTCTTTCAAATTTTCGGTCACTTTGATATTTTTGGCCTGGACACGTGGCAAAACCCCATTGGGTGCGGGTTTGCCACTTCAAAAAATTTCATGTGGGCCTATTTTGAACTTTTTTGCCCCACCTGGACACGTGGCGAGATTCTATTGGCTCGCAATAAGGGGGGTGGGTTTTCCCTTCTGAATTTTCCTACGTATTTTCTCCTTGGGAAACTTTCCCAAATCTTCCCCATGCCCTGCCACTCCCGGTACACGTGCATGACATGATTAGTTCGCGGGACCTTGGGCATTTTAACTTTTGCGCCAATGTTTTGGGAAAAATTCCAATTTCCACCCGCGCTCCACCGGTCCGAGTTCCCATGACACGTGGCGCAATGTGATTAGGCGGCGGGAAAATGGGCAAAAATTTCCTTCTTTGAATTTTGGCGAAGCACTTAGCCAAAATTTCAACTTTTCCTCCGCCCTCCAACCCTCCGGTTCCTTAGGACACGTGTCATGTTTTTATTGGCCGGGGGCCACTCCTCCAAAATTTCTATGCGCCAACACTTAGCCAAATTTTCAAAATCTTCCCCCGGACACGTGGCAGCAATGTGATTTGTCGGCGGGCCTGCGGGGAGAAATATTTCCTTTTAAAACCTTTGCCAAAACACTTGGAAAAAAACCAAGTTCTCCTGCGACCCCCGCCACTTTCTTGGACACGTGGCACGTTCTCATTGGCTGCGGGCCTTTCAGGGGAAAATTTCCCACAAAAACTCCGCTGAGCCATAACTTGAAAAATACATGGAGTTAGGAGGAAAACTTTACCTTTCTGGAAAGCTGAGAAAGAGCTCTATCCAATGGTGCCACTTCCAGAAGGTTTTGAGTGCCTAAAAGCAAAATTTTGTGACTGAGACACAAGAGAGGGAAGAATGGGAGGAGTTATCCACAAAATGAGCATGGGGCACATTTTGGATAACAGGTATTCAAGAGGAGGCCCTACAAAAAATTGGATTAGTAGTTTGGAAAATAACCTCAATTCTTGGACAAATGTGCTACAAAATAAACAGGTTAGTAGTAAATTTGATTGATTTTTTTAATCTTTGGTAAGTGTAGGAAGATGCACACAAAGTGATAGTAGTTTGTAATAATAAAATATAAATTAATGTGTAGCTAAAACAAAAATATTTCATAAAATAAAAACCATGAATAAATTATATTATAAAATGGTAAATTAACACCTTAATTGTATAGATTTTTTCAATACCTTTCCAAAACAAAATGGAGTTGTTTTGAGTTCGGGATCAAAAGTTATGACTCTCAGAAGGTAGGCAAAATAAAAGAAAAAAAATGTGCCAAAATAGAAAAAATGCACCAATTCAGGAAATATGCACCAAAACAGAGGTCATATGTGATGTTTCATGCTATAAAGATATTTTGACCTCAAAATTTTAAAATATGAAGGTGTAAATGATAATGAAATGTCCTAAAACTTTAACCACCTATTCTAGGGATAGAATAAGATTGGAAATGATGAAAACTGGGGGGTAAGCCCCATGGTGGGCACCAAAAATATAGATGAAAAAGAGATTATAGAGAAAAATTCAAACTAGGAATCAAAATAGATCAATTCCTAATCTAACACTCTCTATCACTACCTGCACTTATAGTCTACAAGGATGTAAAGAGGGAGATTCCTCACAAAATAGATCAAGAAAGGATGTAAAGAGGGATATTTAGACCTGCACTTATAGTCTACAATGCAATTCTCCTTCTTTGATGGTTGGATATGCTTGAGGATGATTTATTGCTTCATATTTGGATGTGGATGCACTTGGACAACACCTCCCTTTTGATGATTGATGAAGAGTTATTAATGATTGCTTGAAGATTAGTTGAGGATGAAAGATTTATGATCAAAATATGAAGTAGCAAGATGATGTCCTCCCAAAAAAATTTCCCCTATGGAGGATGAGAGTGAAAATTTATAGTTTGCGAGTGGAAAATTAAATGGATAAGATCTTTCCATGCAGATTTGAATCAATGATGAAGGATTGATGAGAGGTTTGGAGGATTATGGAATGGAAAATTCTAGATTTTGTGAGGAATCTCCATTGAATTAAAAATTTAATGGAATAGTGTAGATTTATTTTAATATTTGAAAATAAGAGGGAAAGATGGAGAAGCTTCTAGATTTAGAGGTGAGGATGTGCACATGATTAGGATTATACTAAGTTAAATGATGTGATTAGGATAATTAATGATGAGATTTGATGGAAATGCTAGGTGTATGGATGTGTAGGGTAGGTGGTAGGTGAGATGTAGGAATACTAAATTCCTAAAAAATATTAATAGAGATTATGATAAGATAATAGGAAATAATAATGAAAAGGGGATTAACGATGAAATGAGATAAATTATAAATGATGAAAGGATAAATGTAATTAAAGTGATCTATAATAGGATAAATGATAAAAGAGAATATTTAGATTAATGATAAAATATTAGAATCAAGGAATTAATGTGGAAATTGATAATAATTAATCTTGCGGTTGATTATTATATGGATTTAGATGATGTTGCGGGACATATTAATCATAATTAATCTTGTCGACATTTTATATGTCTACAGTACCAAATAATAAAATCCTAGCCATGGTGTTTAATTTCCATCATATTAATAATAGGTTCAACAATCAAGCAAAATATCAGTGTATTGAAATCATAACGTGCAACCAAAAAATTGGAGAACCTTCCATCAAGAAATTACAAAAATGAAATTGTTTGGTCACTGATATAAAATAATTCTCATACAATAAGATGAAGAACAATCATACCATAAAGAACAACAAGATTGAGTTGTGACTTAATAAATAGTCTACGATCACAAAGTGACGAGTACAGGTACAGTGTTGGATATGCACATATGGACACATATATACTTCCTTGTGGAAGTATATGTGTGTGTATAACTACATATACAACCAAACATCGGCTCGGTCAGCTTGCTCCCGCAGGAAATTATTATGGAAGGGGGTGCGAACCATGGGCGGCGTTTTCTATGGCAATTAATGTTGGGGATAAGGATGAGGGACAGGTCATGGCGGAGGTTTAGGCGACGGCTAACCTGTGCAGACGTGGCAGGTCGCTAAGTTTGGAAATGAGCATGAGTTGTAGTTGGACTGTCGCCAATTCTGGCGGTCGGTGGAAGTTGAGTTTAAGCGGGAAAGTTGGTTTAATGACATTCAATGTTCTAGGGAGACGAGCTCAGAACTCGCGAGAAGGCATGCAAACGGGAAGTTGAAGGTTTGTTTGGTTTGTCGCGATTTTCGGTCTTCTCTCTCTCTCTGATTGTTTACTGGTTCTTCGCACCAGTTCTCCTTGAGTTGCATGGCAAGAATGAATTTCTCTGGCTCTTTTCTCTGTCTTGGAAGATATATATGTGATGGAGACAGCGAAATTTTGTTGGTCGCTTTATCGAGGAAAAGAAAAGGAAGTTTGAGCTCTTCCTGTGGTCTACTTCAGAAATTTTATCAAAATACAGGCATGTTAGGCCCTAAACTTTAAATATCTTGCTGTCTTTCAAGTGCTTTCATTAGAACAACTCTGTTCAAATGTTTTGTGAAAATTAGATGAATTTTCTATGGAGATCTTGTTTGATTTTTGGCACTGTATCTCTTCTGGTTCGATTTTTTAATTTCCTCTTGATGGGTGTTTATTGAAATCGAATTTCGGCTCTATTTGCTTTGTGTATTCATTCTGGCTTATACATGTGAGGTATTTATTTATAAAAGTTTGAGGGTTCGGCCTGTTTGGCGTGAGCCCTTAGAATATACCTGTGTGTAGTATAAGACCACTGTATGTTTTTGATTAGTGGTCGCTGTTTCTTGTTATGGAAACTGTATGGAATGATTCTGATGAATACTGTAAGATTGATCAGTATTATTGCTTCTTTGGGAACTCTGTCGTGGATTTGTTGACAAGCGACTAAATGATACTTTCGGGTTTCATTTGTTTTCAAATTTTGGCTTGGAACAGGCAACTGTTGTGTTACCGTAGTCTTTACGACCCAGCGGAAGTGTTTTCCCTTGTTAGTGTGGAAACGGGATTATTGTTGACTCTGTATATATTGTTACATCTATACTTTATTATAATGACTGTTGCGGGACATTAATCATAATAATCTTGTCGACATTTTATATGTCTACGTACCAAATAATAAAATCCTAGCCATTGGTGTTTAATTTCCATCATATTAATTAATAGGTTCAACAATTCAAGCAAAATATCAGTGTATTGAAATCATTAACGTGCAACCCCCAAAAAATTGGAAACCTTTCCATCAAAGAAAATACAAAAATAGAAATTGATTGGTCACTGATATAAAATATTTTCTCATACAGATAAGATGCAAAGAAACAATCATACCATAAAGAACAACAAGATTGAGTGTTGACTTTAATAAATAGTCTACGATCACAAGTAGTGGAACGAGTACAGCGATACAGTGTTGGATATGCACATATGGACACATATTTATACTTGCCTTGTGGAAGTATATGTGTGTATAACTACATATACAACCCAAAACATCGGCTCGGTCAGCTTGCTCCCGCAAGGAAAATTATTATGGAAGGGGAGTGCGAACCATGGGACGGCTGTTTTCTCTATGGCAATTAAATTTGGGATAAGGATGAGGGACAGGTCATGGCGAGGTTTAGCGACGGCTAACTGTGCAGACGTGCAGGTCGCTAAGTTTGGAAATGAGCATGAGTTGGTAGTTGGACTTGTCGCCAATTCTGGCGAGTCGGTGGAAGTTGAGTTTAATGGGAAAAGTGTGTTTAATTGACATTCAATTGTTCTTAGGGAGACGAAGCTCAGAATCGCGAGAAAGGCAACCTGCAAACGGGAAGTTGAAGGTTTGTTTGGTTTTGTTCGCGATTTTCGGGTCTTCTCTCTCTCTCTGATTGTTTAAACTGTTCTTCGCACTTAGTTCTCCTTTGTTGCATGGCAAGATGAATTTCTCTGGCTCTTTTCTCTGTCTTGGAAAGATATATATGTGATGGAGACAGCGAAATTTTGTTGGTCGGCTTTATCGAGGAAAAAGAAAAGGAAGTTTTGAGCTCTTCCTGTGGTCTACTTCCAGAAATTTTATCAAAATACAGGCATGTTAGGCCCTAAAACTTAAATATCTTGCCTGTCGTTTTCAAGTGCTTTCATTAAAAAACTCTGTTCAAATGTTTGTTGAAAATTAGATGATTTCTATGGAGATCTTGTTTTTTGATTTTTGGCACTGTATCTCTTCTGGTTCGATTTTTTAAATTTCCTCTTGATGGGTGTTTATTGAAAATCGAATTTCGGCTCTATTTGCTTTGTGTATTCATTCTGGGCTTATACATGTGAGGATATTTTATTATAAAAGTTTGGGGTTCGGCCTGTTTGGCGATGAGCCCTTAGAATATAACCTGTGTGTAGTAATAAGACCACTGTATGTTTTGATTAGTGGCGCTTGTATTCTTGTTATGGAAACTGTATGGAATGATTCTGCATGAATACTGTAAGACTTGATCAGTATTATTTGCTTCTTTGGGAACTCTTCGTGGATTTGTTGACAGCGGACTAATGATACTTTCGGGTTTCATTTGTTTTCAAATTTTGGCTTGGAACAGGCAACTGTTGTGTTACCGTAGTCTTTACGGAATCCCAGCGGAAGTGTTGTCCTTTTATTTGTGGAAACGATTATTGTTGACTCTGTATAATATTGTTACATCTATACTTTATTATAACGACTCAGTGGAGTCCTTGAGCTGAATCATATTATAGCTACTCTTACTGTTGTGGATGTAGAATTCTCCTTGGTTTTTGTTATTTGATTTCGTGGAACTTATAGAGAAAGGAACAGGCCTTCTGACCACGGAATATTTGTAATAAATATGAAGTATAGATTTCCGGGTTATGAATGCATTTCCTTTGTGAAAGCTGTTAAAGTTCGAAGCGGCTAGTGGATTTCCTGCTTGAAATGGGTATTCGATTTGCTTTCACTTGTTTCATTCTGTATGTTTGCCATGAATGGCATAGATGGATTTATTCAAACAATTTCCACTAGTACGGTTGCTTGTAGGGTTCAGTGTTAGAGTACAAAACCATTAACAGTTTTCAGTTGTGAATATATAGATTATATACTTGTTTGTGAATTGACGACTCTTGAGGAGTCGATTGAATTGATTCCTTTTATTTTTGAGCCGAATAAAGTTAAGTTGTTGGAATTTTATGTGCCGGCGACTTAATGAAACATGTATTTCGATCTTGTTATTGCATTGAATTTCCTTCGTGTTTTAGGATTGTTAAGGTACAGATCTTAGTTGGGACATGTACGTCTTTAACCTGTACAAAATTTGTGTAAAAAATGTTGGCAGGGAGAGTTCAGTCGGGTTTCTTGGTTTGAATCAGAGATTAATCTGTTCGATCTGTTCTTATTATGCTTCGTTGGATGAAACAACAGTTATGAATTCATATGCAATTTGCTTGAATTTGTTAACCTCTAGTTTGAATCATTTGAATTCTGGGACAAGGTAGCCGCGTACTTCTGTCTCTTTCTGAACTTTGACCTGACACTGTCTTTGTCACTTGTTGAGATCCTTGAGTATTGGATGACTGTTTCGTGTTCCGACCTTGTTTGCGTAAAGTCCGAATAGCCACACTAAGGCTTGTATGCGCCAAGGTAAGGAATCGAGTTGGTTGTATTCCTCTTTTACTCAGTCCGGTTTAGACGAGAAAGAATAAGATGCTATGTTCCTTTCCATTTATTCATTTCGATTTGACTGAGAAATGATTTGGAAATACTGTGTGGCGTCAACATAGCATAGTCCCTAGGAAACTTAAATTGTACTTGATGCAATAAGGTGTTGTTTCAGCGATACTCTTGTGCGTTCTTGTTTTTCAACTTGTGTCAAAAGCCTTACTGTGATTGTTAAAAGGAACTAGCGTTTTGGGCTTAGGGTTGATACCATGAATTGTTGATGTGTTAGTTGCTGTACAAGGAGTTTTGCTGTGTTTCTATTTCTTGATTAGACAGCGATCTTGCTTGTGGCTTTTTAACCTATTCATTTATATGCTGTTGAATGTTTCTATATCTAAGGGATGGCTTACAGTGATGAATTATGTGAAAGGAAGTAAATGGAAGGTTCTTTCTCTTTCCTTCTATTTAATAACTTGTTGATATTTCATCTAACAGCGGGAAATTGTTTTGTAAACATATTGGTGGAATTCCGAATTGTTATGTTGTTCCCTTTTGGAAGAATAAAAAACGATCTGACCAATGTTTGTGATTTTGGATTCAATGATTGTTGGTACATTCGTTCTTGATTCTTAATATTTGGATGAAAATAGAAAGTGAATAAGACTATTTGACAATGATAGAGTTACATATTTGTAATCAATTCTGTATACAAGGACATAGTCTGAATATGTTTACTATTTGGATATTTGATCTCAATTTAAACAGGGTGTTTAATTGAAAACAATTGATGGATTGCCAATTGTTTAAAAGTTAGTGCTTATCATGCTCAGGTTTCATGAACTGACTTCATTGTTGACTATTTTTGCAGATTGGTTGCAGAAGAGGTAAAAGCAATGTAGATCTGACAGGCTTGAATTCCGTTTGTGTATTCATTATGGCTTATAATGGAGGGGTATTTTATTCCATAACAGTTTGAGGGTCGGCCTGTTTGGCGTGAGCCCCTTAGAATATACCTGTGGTAGTATAAGACCACTGTATGTTTTTGATTAGTGGTCGCTGTTCTGTTATGAAACTGTATGGAATGATTTGATGAAATGTAAGATTGATCAGTATGATTATTGTTCTTTGGGGAACTCTGTCATGGGATTGTGTGTGACAGCGGGACTACTGATACTTTTGGGTTTCAGTGTTTTCAAATTTTTGGCTTGGACCAGGAAATGTTGTGTACCGTAGTCTTTACAACCCAGCGGAAGTGTTTTCCTTGTTATTGTGGAAACGGGAGATATATTGTGACTATTGTATAATATTGCTTAATCTATTACTTTATTATAACGACGCAGTGGAGTCCTTGATTGAAATTCCTATAAGATATTACGGGTGTGGAGGTAGATTCATCCGTGTGTTTTGTTATGTGATTTCGTGGAAGGCGTATAGAGAAAGGAACAGCCTTCTGACTACGGGTATTTCTGTAATAAATAATGAGTATAGATTCCTGGGTATGTATGCATGTCTTTGTGAAAGCTGTTTGAAAAGTTCAAAGCGGCTCAGTTGATTCTTGCTTGAAATGGGTATTCGATTGCTTCATTGTCAATTCTGTAGTTTGCCATGAATGACATAGATGGATTATTCCCCCCCAATTTATAGTACGTTGCTGTAGGGTTTCAGTGGTATGAGTACAAAACCATTAACAGTGTCAGTGTGAAATATATAGATTTACTGTGTGAATGGACGACTTGAGGAGAGGCGATTTTTGAATGATTCCTTTTCATTTTTGAGGAATAAAGTTAAGTGTTGGTATTTTATGTGCCGGAGACTTAATGGGATAAACATGTATTTCGATCTTGGTATTGCGATTGGAATTCCTTCGTGTTTTAGGGATTTTAAGGTAAAGATCTTAGGTGGACATGGACGTCTTCAACATGTACAAATTTGTGTAAAAAGGTGGACAGAGTTCAGTAGGGTTTCTTGGTTTGAAATCAGAGAGATTATCTGTTCGTCTGATTCGTATTAGGATTCGTTGATGAACAACAGTATGAATTCATGAATTGCTTGTAAATTGTTACCGCCATTTGACTTCATTTGGAATTCTGGAAAGGTAATGTACTTCTGTCTCTTTCTGAACTTGACCTTGGACATGTCTTTTGTCACTGTTGAGATCCTTGAGTATGGATGATGGTTCATGTTCCGGACTTGTTTGGGTAGGTGCGAATACAACTAAAGGCTGGCCGCCGCCAAGGTAAGGAGTCGATTGGGTTGTATTCCCTTCTTTTACTTCAGTTGGTTTAGACGAGAAAAGAATAAGTATGCCATGTTCCTGTTCAATTTATTTCATTGCGTATTTGAATGAGAATGTTTGGAAAATTACTGGTGGTTAAACATAGCATAGTCCCTAGGAAACCTTAAATTGATTGATGCAATAAGTTGTTGTTCAGCGATACGCTTGTAGTTTCTTGTTTCAATTGTGTCAAAGCCTTATGTGTAAAAGGAACTAGCATTGGGCTTCGGGTTGATACATGAATTGTTGATGTGTTAGTTTGCTGTACAGGAGTTTTGCTTGTGTTTTTCTATTCTTGATTTAGAACGCGATTTTGCTTGTGGCTTGTTTAACCTATTCATTTATATGCTGTTGAATGTTTCTATATCTAAGGGATGGCTTACAGTGATGAATTATGTGAAAGGAAGTAAATGGAAGGTTCTTTCTCTTTCCTTCTATTTAATAACTTGTTGATATTTCATCTAACAGCGGGAAATTGTTTTGTAAACATATTGGTGGAATTCCGAATTGTTATGTTGTTCCCTTTTGGAAGAATAAAAAACGATCTGACCAATGTTGTGATTTTGGATTCAATGATTGTTGGTACATTCGTTCTTGATTCTTAATATTTGGATGAAAATAGAAAGTGAATAAGACTATTTGACAATGATAGAGTTACATATTTGTAATCAATTCTGTATACAAGGACATAGTCTGAATATGTTTACTATTTGGATATTTGATCTCAATTTAAACAGGGTGTTTAATTGAAAACAATTGATGGATTGCCAATTGTTTAAAAGTTAGTGCTTATCATGCTCAGGTTTCATGAACTGACTTCATTGTTGACTATTTTTGCAGATTGGTTGCAGAAGAGGTAAAAGCAATGTAGATCTGACAGGCTTGAATTCAGATTGTTTATTTGATTATAATAAATTGCAGCTTGATTTTATAGATGACTATATGAGAAAAGATGTTTCTTTCCATTAGCATTGTAATCAAAGTATGCTTGTTGTATAAAATGTAATTGTAGTAGTTTGAAAGAATGGAAAATAAAGTGTTTGATACATAATTGTTGTATTCTATTTTCTGGAAAGTTGACCTTCTTCGCGTTATGTAACGAAGGGCATTGTTATCATTGTATAATCAGGATGCTTTTGTGATGACAATGGAAGCTTGCAAAAATAAGATTGAATTCTTATAAGTATTTAGATGTTCTAATCTGATTCTAGCGAAAGCAATATTGGAATTAAATATTTGTCTTTCTAGAAGATAGGTTAAAAGTGAGCCTAAAAGTGAACGATAAAAACAAACTGGATTAATACTAATCCCTAGTCCTAAGTAACAGGGCAATATTAAATTGGATTCTTAATCTTTTATCTTATACTAAAAGTAGTATAAATCAGTAAGAGAACTGATATGCAAACAAATGGAGTTCCGAAGGCAATCTCAGCAAAGGTTGATGAGATAGTTGTCTGATTCTGTTGCTTTAGAAACAAGTGTATTCTAATGACTCCTTGATGAGAACTGACAGTAATTACCTCTACATGAATGGGTTTATAGAGGAGGTCGTCTTAAGACGGAAGAATCCGGGATTGGAAAGCTAACCTTAGGGAAAAGTCTTTAAAAGTAATTTACACTCAAGTGCGTAAAGCGGGTAGAGTAGATTCTTTGCGAGGCGGATTAAGAGTTGACGAACATACGTCAACTGCCAAGAGTTGTACCTCCGAGAAGATTAGGATCTTCTCGAAGTTACATAATGCAGCTAATTATGGCGAACACCCTTTGCATTGATCGCTAAGATGTACACTGATTTCGCACGAGTTACCCTGGACCGATTAAGAAGTGGTCAGGTTCTAGGCTGCCTAGGGATTGGGGTATCATTACACACATGGTTGAACTGCAAGGTTGACCCAGTATGTCATCATATCCATAATCATGTGGGCATCCATATACATCTCACCGTGTTATCACCTCCGAGTGATCGTGGAAAGGAAGGACCGACAGTAGTCAGTATAAGACATTCTATATTACACATATGAATAGGGGTGAAGGAGTATTCCAGATTGACGAGTATGCCGTTAAGGGAATACGCGACATGAAAAGTATGTTTCAAACTTTGGCCAAAGTATCGCAGTGCTGATTGCGTTGTATATTCACCTAGTCTAAGGGATGAGATTGCCGAGATAATGGTAAACAATTATTAGTTAGATTCCTGGACAGGGAGGCAATTCTAATCCCAGGATTAGGAAGAGACACAGCAAGGAGGTAATGTTTAAATAAAAAACACCGACTCTATTACTCATTGAAATAAGGATAGGTAGATTACCGATCATGGCATGAATAGTAGGAGGTACTCCGAGTCTTACAGCCTGATATGGTTGTAATGTTATATAAATGGTTATTGACTTGCGTTCTAAAAATTATGTATTAGAACCAGTATGCAATTATAAAAAAAAAAATTGACTTTTTCTATGGTCTTAAAATGGGATCGTTACATCTTTCGGATCAGAGCTGAAGGTTACAGCTCTTGGGACCGATTGCGTCCTATCTGATAAAAACCTGAATTTCTTGAATAGAAATGGTTAGAACAAAGGGGGACGTTGAGCGTAATGCTCACGTGAAGGAGGAGCGGAAACAAACCAGAAACTTGATGAGATCCTTACTGCCCTGTTGGACAAAGAGATCGCTTAGCTGTGCGTGAACCAGCAGGTGCCGGGAAATGAGGAGGATGAAGAGGCTGATAAAATAATCAGCAACCTCTTGAGGACAACCCTGAAAGGGTGTTGAGGTTAATGATGCGAAATTGAACCTGTCCACCAGAAACAAAAAGGCAGTTGGCAGCAGAAAGAAATTCACTAGATATAAAAGGATAAGTGCACATAAGTATGATGGCACCACATTAGGAGTGGAGCTGAGAACTGCTCAGCGAAATGGAGAAGTACTTGCTAGAAGGAACTTCTCAGAGAACCAAAGCATTTGGGGAGCAGATCAGCTTTCTCAAGGAAGCGTATTCGTGGTGGGATAGCCAAAAAGCTGAGTAAACATTGATAGACCAACATATTGGGATCAAATTTAAAGGCTATTTTAGGCAAACGGTGCTGCCACACTTGTCTATGATCAGAAAATGATAGAGATTCCAGAACTTAGTCAAGGGAATAACGGGAACTGAATTCTGGAGGGTTTACCAAAAAACTCCTCAAGTAGACTGCCTATCAAACTGACGAAAGTTCAGGATACGAAAATCATCATGGATTGAAGCTATGATAGGGGGAGAGGTCGATGTTCACAGTCCAACACTATGGAAGGAGTTGTTGAAAGCCAGAAGGCAAGAACAGAAATTAAAGGCATTTCTGCTCATAGGAGGAAGTGCGGGAAGAAGACTGCCAACCCTTCTTCAAACCTCTCTAGCACCAGGAAAGGACCGTGGAAAATTTGGAAACAAGGGTAAGTTTCCAGGAGATAACAATAAGAAAGCAGCGTAACTAAGCCTGCTGGCAATATAAGGATAATTTTGTGAAAAATTATAATAATGGACAGAAGTCCATGGAGATAGCGTGACAAGTACAGGCTGGAGAGTAATTTGGCTGGAAAAGCCTACGAGGACCCTGTAGGAGCGGTACACTTGTGGGAAAGATCATTACGCAATTATCAATGTCCTGTAAAGAAGGATGATCGTACCAGCAGCATAAGATACCTGCTGCAGTAGCAGACAAGCAAGCTGAAAAGCAAGCAACACCTATAGAAGTTCCGGGTAAGTTATTTTTTTTTTTTTTAGATTTTTGTTGGTTGTTGTTTTTGGTTGGTGTTTTTGATACCTGTCACTATCTTTTGATACAGGGCTACTGAATGGTTTTATTTCTAATAAACTTGCTCTAAACTTAAAGAAAAGCTGGGAAAATGGATAAATCTTGGGACTGTAGAGTTGGTAATAATTCTAATACAGTGGTATGTGTCTCTTGGAGCAGTCCTTGATTTACCTACTTTCTACAAGGAAGTTGATCTTCTATGTTGCACTTTGGGATCGTAGGACATTATTATTGAGTGCAATTGGTTAGCTGACCATAAAGCAAAGGGAGATTGCATGAAAAGAACATAAAATGTTTTAGATATCAGCCTGGGAATCAGCAGAGATTCAAGGTGTTGAAACGAGAAATTTTAGTAGAAACTGTCGCTATGCAGCTTAAAAAGACTTTGTCAAATACTAGACTATATGTCTCTCGTATGGTTTTATTAGCTACATGGTTAATGGGAATGGTTTGAAGTAGATCTATCCTTCGGGGAATATCTAAATACTAAAGTGATGGTAGATGATTTATATTTGTAAGGATTCAATGATGCTGTTTTTGATGGGAGTGTAGACACCAAATTTGTGTCTTACGACACCCTGTGCCCCGCATTTCTTTTTGCAACCTAGCCTCACCACCCAAAACCTTACACAATTATTTATTAATTACTTTATAATTAATAAATCCACATCTCCAAACCTGCCACCTGTCATTTCGCCACCTCATCATGACCTAGCCCTAACCCTAAACTAACCTAATTAAGACCTATAACTTGGTCTACATCTACACCCATGACTAATTACTCCTCTCTCACCCGCAACCAAAACCAACCTAATAATGACTTGACCAAGCCCACAACTAATCCCTTGGGAGAAAAGGAGGGAAAGTTGGCTATTTTACTAAAAATAGCCCACTTTTGACTTAACCGACATCGGTTCCTACTCGACCACTGTCGGTTATGTAACTGCCATCGGTTCCCTATAAATGAACTCCCCCAACCAAAAACAAAGGATCAGAATTCATTTTGAAAAATCCCAAAATTCACTTGGCGGAGTAGAGACAAGTGAAGAAAAGAGAAGAGTTTGCAGAGAAGGACATGGAACCCAAGACTGTAGACTGAGTAACCTAGAGCACAACGACACTCATCCAAGCATTGGGAGAGAAGATAACTCATCTTTGATTGTTAGATCATCCCACTTAAGTCTTGCATTCGTCATCACAGTCCTTGGACCTGTATCTCCATCAGGAACTAGTAAGTAGTCTATTGTATGTTCTTTTAATAACATTGCTTGAATTTCTAATTAATAGTAATTATAAGTCTACTCCTAGATCTACTACCCAGAAACACCCTACATCTAACTGTCATTCCGCTACCCTTACATTGCCCCAAGAATATCCCCCATACTCTCTGAGTCTTCTCCATCACCCCATCACCTATCCCTAATCATTTACCCAGCCTTATAAATACCATAGCCACCTTATAGCCAACTTTCATTAAAAAGCCTCTAAATCACTGCCCCTACCGATATCGGTTATTAGAAACCAGTACCAGTCATACATTGACCGGCATCAGTCACTATGTCTTAAACCAAAACTATCCTTTCTTCTATTCCCTTTTTAACAAAGTAACTAAATTGTAATTTCGTAATAATTTTTTTTGTTAGCATTTGTGTTAATTCGTATTAAAAGGGGAACTGATCACCTTCAAAAGGAAGTACGATATTTCCTGGGCCCCAAGGCAGTTCCCTCATTTATTGTCTAACTAAAATCTGGTGGTCTTGTATTCTTACTTGTAGGTAGTCCTTCCTAGAGAAAAAGGAGTTCTTCACAATCAATCTGATCTCTCTCTAACGGTACGCGCACGCACCCTCCCAACATTCAACAGGTATTCCTCCTAGCCCTAATCCTTTATCTATTTCTCAAGAGAATGAAAGGATAGAAGCAACTCTATTTTAAGGAACTGAAACATTATGTGTGAAACATTTTGGCATGCCCGGTGGGACCCATTTCAGGTTTCTTTCTTTCTTGCTTGCTTTCATATGGGGAGCATACTTGCTGTTTTGTTTCTGCTAAATATTCACAAAATATTTTGTCATTTTGGTAAAAGAATTTGTCTTGATTTCGCATCTTCTACATTAGTTAAAGTTATCTTCTCTTCTTCATCAAATATCATTTTTCGATTTGGGTTTAAAACACGTGCATCGCATTCTTGCTTTTTGTTTTCAATTCTAGTGAACATAGATTAAGGAACAGGTCGTACACGTGGGGGTGATATCCACGGTATTGATGAGAATTTAATTTTACTTTCACTACACAACACATACCAAATCACATCATAATCAACACAACAACTCAAACATCCCCCCTTTTTTTCCGTGGTATTCCTCCGCCCGATTGAGGTAACCTTATAAGCCAAAACAAAATTGACATTTCCCTTAAGTCTTTTGTTTAGGATTGACATCATATTGCGTCTCAAGGTATAAGCCCACAACAATTAAAACTAATCCTAGGGTTAGTCTCTTGATTTGCCTGTGCATCTTGCTTGTTTGTAGTTCTGTTTCTCTGTCATACATTGTTTCAGTGATCACTTCAGAACAGTTTGGTAGGTATACTAAGCATCGTTAACCCCAAATCAGAAGCTTCTTACAGCTTCTTACACAGGTCCTATTCTACCAACATCGGTTAACTTGACCGACACCAGCTAAAGTCTGACTGACATCAGTTACCTGACCGATATCGGTTACTGTCTTTCACCAGTTCCCGACAAACCAACAACTTATCAATTCCAACATTTTGTGGTTGTTTCTGTTCCTGATAGATTGAATCCCTACTATGTACTCTTGTCCATGGTTGTTATCACTCAGAAAAAAGCTGCAACCATGGTTTCACATGCCTGTTCTGTGCCTTTTCCTGAATCATCCCCTTCACATCCTATGGGGAATCCTACGGACACCAATGAGGTTCCCAAAATCCCTGTAGGAGATAAGGAATTTGTACAAAATTTTTGGACGCTAATCCTAGCGCTATAACAGTACTATTTGTCTCATACCCCTGACCTGTACACCTGATGGCCAACTTCCTTGTTGGTGTGCCTATTTAGTATAGCTTCTCATTTAGCCCCTTCTCCACAAAATAACTCCACCTTAGCTTCTTCATCCTTAGCCTCATCTCCCAACTTAGTGGCTTCAGAGGTTCATATGGCATAGATTGGCTTTCCTTTGGTCTAAATCTAGGGCCCCACGTATCATTACCGCTGACTGCTCCTACCTCATCTCTCTCACAGACTGCCCCTTTCATAACTTGCTCTGTGCCACCTATCCACACGAGCTTTCCTTCTCAAGCTCCGCCCACCTTTTCATTTCCACACACTTATTCCGGTGGCTTCAACACCTTATATAGGACATCCTTATTCGATCGCCTCAACATATTCATCGTCAATACCTTATCAATATTTAACCCCTACCATTGTCTAGTAGTGGCTTTTGGCCCAATCCTCCTCCTTTTACAACAACCGCACAATCATCTCATCCAACCACTGATTTCATCAAATAAATGATGGACAAGATGCAAAATCTAGAGGCTTCTGTTTCAGGAAGCCATAGCACCCTGACATATGAGCAAATTTTGTCGAGAGGCTATTCATCCTTCTATCCCCCTTCATTCATATCCTCCTCAATGGGAATTACCAAAATTCACTCATTTTAATAGTAAAGAGGATCCTCAACAACACTTGCGATCATTTAGACATGCCTACTATTTAATTGCTCATGACGATGCCTTGTACTACTCCGTACCTTTCCCATGTCCTTATTAGGACCCCGCCTTAGAGTGGTACATTGCTTTAACCCAACACTCAATATTCTCTTTTAACCAATTAGTCCAATCTTTCTTGGATCATTTCTCCATTAATATTGCTAAGAAAGTATCTATCACCGACCTCTATGCCGTCTGACAATTTGAAGATGAATCTATCGCAAATTTCATTGGACGATGGCGGGGCCTCATCAAACAACTTACTTATGCCTTACCTTAGGCCAAGCTCATTAAACTCTTTACGCGGGCTTGCGCTAAGCACATTTCTCCTACCCTCCAAATTCAAAATTTCCGGACCTTTGATGAGGCCTTTACTATGGCTCAGAAAACTAGAAATTCGAGCCTTAGAGGAAAAGAAATTACGGTTACGCAACAAAAACCCTAATTTCTAAACCCAAGACTCCACCAACAAAACCCAACACCACCAATTCTCACACATCGATTGCTTTGAAATCAAAAGGAGCTGTACACGCAGTGATGGTCAAATCCCAAGCACTGTCTAATACCCCGCCAAAAACCACCTATAAGTATAAAGCTGAACCCATCAATTCCACTCGCTTGGGAGAAACTTATTGTGTCATCTTGGAAAAAATTGCTCAAAATAGGAGCTATCACCTTTCCTCCTATTAAACCTCACTCCAGGTTTGATTCAAACCCGTGCTATACCTTCTTGGTACAAAGAAAATGACTTTTGCAACTTCCACCGCATGAAGGGACACAGTCACGAAAACTGCAAGATGTTGAAAAATATAGTGCAGGAAATGGTTGATGCATGGGATATAACCCTCGATAATCCTAATGCCCTTGCTAACCGAAATTTGAAAATCTTCAACAAACCATTCCCAAACCACTCATCTAACAGTAACATAAACCAAGATATCTTAGCCGAGGAGAGTGTTCATGAGATCCATGCAGTCTTTGACTCCCAACCAAAAGCTTCTATCGAGGAAATTCTGAATCAAGCCTCATCACTAACACAGAGATCTGCACCCGCTTCACCACCATCAAGACAAGACGATAATCCTTGCCATTCCTTTACCCATAAAGGAATTAACCACCCAGAAGTTCTCTTCTCATGAATGAGTCTTCTCTACACCACATCCCTGCAAGATTATGAGCGAATGTTATCCAACTTATCTATTTCCCAAACATCTCCTTTCCGTCACTCTTGCTATAAAAGAAGAAGGCTCGCCACTGTTTTCTATCATCTTTAGAAGAGAAACCTCTTGAACCGACATCACCAAATTCTTTAATTGTGATGGATCCCCTCAAACATGCCCTTCTACCTATTAGTTCTTCATCGCCTAAATCTTTTCAGTGACCGGTTGACCTCTTAACACCCATTGATACAGCGACTCATTTACCCCTTGTATCACACCCGCAATGGACCGGAATCACAACCCACCTCTCTTCCATATCAAAGTTCCTATTCACATGTGAATATTTTCATCCCTCAGAGGAATAGACGAGTACTATGGGAGTGTTTGAGTACACCATGCTCTACTCAAATGCAGATGATCGATCTAGACACCTCTACCATATACCCGAGGTGTTTATAAAAGCTCAAAATGCCTATGTCCTCATCTTCACCCCCCTCATCTTTACCGGATACCTTATCCACCTCTATTAACCTAACCAAACCTTCCCCATACGCTTGGGAATTCACCAATACCCAGCTTAACACACCCACCTAAACAATTAGATTTATCCAAAAATAAAGCCGTCCATCCACCTAGGAGACAAACCCAATTCCCTCAAGTCCAATCCCTGCCTCTATCACAACTCAAACCCTCACCGTCACACCTACCTTCTATATTGGGACCTCACCCCTCCACCTTGCCTCAATACATCATACCCCCTGTGTTTTCTTTAAAATGACCTGCACCTTCTACACCCATACAGAGATCCATGAGTGTATCAACACCATCACCCCAAGTATTGTGTCCACCTACCAACCTTAAAAAAAATCCATCATCAAAGGATTTGTTTGATGTCACCTCCTCTTTCTCCATGGTTGTTTCCTGTTACCACGTCATCTGTGGCCACATCATCTAACTAGCTAAACATAACTTCTGCACCGAAGAAGCCACGCTTAGTTAAATCCAATTATCAAAACCCCTTGTCCAAGCCACCACCCATACGAACCAACCATGCCCAAACATTACCAAAACCCACCCAATCAATAGCCTCATCTTCCTCTGACTTTGACCTACTCAAAGGATCTTATGCCAAGATCCTTGATATGTTGGTGGAGAATGCGACCATTTCCCTACCCCCACTTAGACCCTATGACCCATCTAAGCCTCGACCTATAGGTTATGATGAGTCTAAAATATACGCTTCACCACTACACACTAGGACATGATGTAGAGGGATGCAAAGCTTTTAAAGCCATCCTTCATCAGTTACCTCTCTTAGATAGAAAGGTTAAGAAAGACAACTTATGACGGGAGAAACCCTTAGCTTCAATCTCCTCTCCTATAACACCTGTCCCCACCTCACCAAGAAATATCATTATTGCAACCCCACCTCTCGAATATAATAACTTATCCCTACCATCTTCCTCCTCCCGTATTCATGAGATCAACATGATTAGCATTGCTACTCGAGGGCGGAAAACCAATGGGAGAGCTAAAGAAATCACACCTATGGCCTCTCTTTCTCCATTCACCATCCCAATCGCACCAGCACCTAAAGTGATTATTCGTGGACCTGCCTACACCGTCTCTAATGGAGTTGCCACACCGTACCATGATCAAAACAGCTTCACCAATCACCTGTAAAAATGACACTCGTATGATCTCATTCAAACTTTTGAATCTCATCGCCAAGCTCTCGTTGAAATCCTTCAAGGGATAGAGGTCTTGCCTAACGAAACCTTGCCTGGTTACCTCCATCTTAACACCTAACCACATTACTTCTCTCACCAAATAACCTATCTCCCAAACCAATTCTATCTCTGTACAACAAACCGCTGCTGTCAGTTTCTCTGAAGATGAAATCGTTGACTTTGGTGCAGAAGATCCTGAACCCCTGCTCTTTTCATATTAGGCTTACATCCGGGACATCCGAGTACGTTGTGTTATGATTGATGGGGGGTGTTAACCTAAATATCATCTCTTCCAAAGCCTTCCAACAAATGAATATCCCTTCTAGCTGCATGTGTGCCAACGCCACCATGTTGCGTTCATTCAATGATGTTATTACTTCTACCTTAGGCACCGTGATCCTTAACATTCGGGTAGAGCCATGTACTTTACCCTGAACTCTTCTATGTCCTTGAGGGATAATTCCAATACAAAATGTTGTTAGGCAGCCCTTGGATCCGGGATATGGGATGCGTTCCCTCCACCTTACATAGATGCATAAAATTCGAGTATGAGGGGAAAGTCCTACACCGTAAAAAGCTGACGCTCCCCCCTTAAAAACATGCAATATGTTATATCGCCCTAATGATGTGCTTGTACTAGTCAAGACTTCCGTTCATCCAACCCAACCATCTACTTCGACCAAACCTCAACCATCTATCTCAATCGCACCTACACCTTCAAACAATGAAACCACCACCACAAATACCACTTCCTTTCCCGCGAACAAACATCCCAACCTAAGATCCTTTGGTTGATGTTTTTTCAACGCCTTACGCTAGGGGAGTATCACCTATATAATGTTAGCACTTTCCATACCCCACAGGAGTATGGACAGTTTACATGTGCATCCTACCTACGATCGTCGTGTGGGGGAAGTAATCTCCTATGGACTACCTAATTATCGTACCAACCTAACGTATGGGGGTGTTGATACATCCTTTGTCACCCCTGAACCTCCCCATGGTGTGGTTCCCTTCCAATCCGATTTTCAATATCTAACTAATCGTTGTTTCACCCTCACCTTCCTGATGCACTGTGCTGGGAAGGGCTTTGGTTTCGGTCTTTATGAACAAGGCCGACATACAATCATTCCTGTCACTACATGCAAACACAAAGATCGTCGTGGTCTTGGATTCTCTGAAACCACCTACACCGATGTAGACAACACATATCCATTGCATCTAGGAATACGACAAAGTCACCCCTTCTAAACCATCATCACCCATTTTTCCATCGTCACCCACCGAGTCGATAGACCCTGAATCTATCCCTTCCTAACTTTTTTTTTTTCATAAATTCTATCTTCCTGGGTCCTCTCACTTATCAATGCTAGAATGAAGACCTATCTTCTCTTCCCCTTCTGTATCTAGACATGATCGAAGAGGACCTCGCCTTCAATTAATTTTGTTGAGTGCCAAGATGACGACTCCATCCTTACTTACCTTGGTGCGGACGACTCTTATATTCAACGCGTTTTACCATTTGACACTCAAACCATGCTGAATGAGTCGACTATAGAAATCAACATCCACACAGAGGACGATCCTCACATTGTGAAGATCAGATAATCTCTTAACGCGTCGGAACAAACTGCCTTCACTACCTTCCTCTGTGCCCTTAACCAAGCTTTTGCTTGGTCCTACGCTGACATGTCAGGAATTGATCCTGACATTACTGTACATAACATTACCCTAAAACCTGATTCCAAACCAGTTAAATAGAAACTGAGAAAAATGCATCCACGCATTGCCCTCTTGGTCAAAGAAGAGCTTCAACGACTCCTTTCTATTTCCTTCATCTTACCTATTGATTATCCTCAATGGATTTCTAACATCGTCCCTGTTACTAAAGCAACGAGGGGACTTCGGATATGTATGGATTTCTGGGACCTCAACCTCACTTTCCCAAAGGATGACTTCCCCCCTACCAAGTATTGATCAACATGTTGATCTCACTGCGGGCCATGAGATTATTTCTCTCATGGATGGCTTCTCAGGATACAATCAAATTTTGGTAGCCCCCGGACGATCAACATAAAACCATCTTCATAACTCCTTGGGAAACCTTTTGTTATCATGTCATGCCATTTGGGCCTTAAGAATGCTGGTGCGACCTATCAGCGGGCTACGACTTACATTTTTTATGAAATTATGCACACTATCCTTGAGGATTATGTCGATGATCTTCTTGGAAAATCTAAACATCGCAGTGAACATCTTGATGTTTTAACAATTTTTTTCGATCTCCTGTTACAATACTGTGTTCGTCTTCAACCAAAGAAATGTGTCTTTGGTGTCCTTTTGGGAAAACTCCTTGGTTTTATTGTCTCTTTGTGTGGCATCGAGGTCGATCCAGCTAAATTCAAAGCTATCCTAGAAATGCCCCCACCCACTAACCTCAAACAATTGCGTAGTTTGCAGGGAAAACTCCAATCTATCTGGCATTTCATCTCACAACTCTCGGATCGATGTCAACCTTTCCATCATCTCCTTAAAAAGGACGTTGTCTTTCAATGGAGTGAAGAGTTCCACCATGCCTTTGAGGCTCTTAAAGCCTATCTCTTGCAGCCACCCGTGCTTATCCCACCTTAGGACGATCACCCTTTCTACCTTTACCTTTCCGCCACCAACCATGCTGTAGGATCCATGCTTACACATCATGACTCCGAGCATCGAGAACAATCCGTTTATTACATAATTCGTACTCTGGTGGATTACGAGGCTAGGTATACACATGTAGAAAAGTTGTGCCTAGCCCTATCATTCGTGGCCACCAAACTCCGACACTACCTCCTGAATCACAAAACTTTTTTCATCACCAATGCAGACCCCATCCATTATATGTATGCAAAACCTCATCTAAACCAATGCATCGCCCGATGGCTTATGCTCCTCGCTGACCTCGACCTTGAGTTTGTACACCGGAAATCAATCAAAGGACAAACTATCGCAGAACAACTCACGGAAGCCCCTTTACCTGGGGAACAATTTACCAATTTTACTTTCCTTGACGAACTCATTGCCACTCTTTCACTCAGTGAGGTGTCATATCCAATGACCCTCTTCTTCGATGGATCCAAATGCCAGCATGGCGGAGGGGTAGGCATTGTTCTCATTCCTCTTGATGTTGAACCTATGCCTCTTTCTTTCCGGCTTGATTTCCCCTGCACTAATAATACAGCGGAATACGAGGCCCTCGTTTTGGGTCTCCAGGTTGCGTTACACTTAGGTGTAAAGTCTATTAACATTTTTGGTGACTCTCAATTGGTCGCCAATCAAGTTATGGGCATCTACCAATGTAAAAATGAGGAACTTCAAAAGTACAAACATTACGTGGATTCACTTTTGACCTTATTTACTCATTATTCTATCCAAACCATTCCCCGCTCAACTAATAAATTTACAGATACTATGGCTTGCTTAGCCTCACAAATTCCTGCCTCACCAACTGACTCTGACATATTTTTCTTGGTCCAATAACTCTTTGCCCCATCTTACTCAGCCCCAGATGTTGGTATGATAAATAATGTCTACACTGATTCGCAAGATACTTGGTATCACCAATTTCACAATTACCTTACAACCTCTGTTCTCCCATCTGACCTTACGAGTAACGGCAAACGTGCTTTTCTTAAAAGTGTTTCTCGTTACGTCATCATTGGGGGACTCCTCTATAAACATGTCTTTGATGGCATTCTCCTTCGATGTCTAACCGGCGCAGAGGTCACCTATATCATCCAACAAGTCCATGACGACATTTGTGGTGGACATTTTAGTGGCCTTTCCGTGGCCAAACGAATCCTTCGCCTAGGCTATTATTGGCCTACTCTTAATAACGACTGCTACGAATATGTTAAGCATTGTATTATGTGTCAACAACATGCCAACCTTTAACATACTCCTAGCCATCCACTACAGGTTGCACGAGATCTTTGGCCTTTCTCCCAATGGGGTTTAGACCTTATTTGTGAGATTCACCTGCCCTCTTCGCAACGTCACCATTGGATAATCATAGCAACTGAATATTACACTAAATGGGTGGAGGCCATTCCACTCATTTCAACCAAAAAAGAAAAAATCATAGAATTCATTAAGCATCACATTATCTGTCGTTTTGGTGTTCCTCATCACCTGATACCAAATAATGGAAAATATTTCAAAAACAAGTTATTACAAAACCTTTGTGACAACTTTGGTATCAAACTTAGCTTCTCATCACCTTACTATCCACAAGAAAATGGTCAAGCCGAATCTTCTAACAAAACCCTGACCAAAATTCTCATTAAAGTCGTTAACGATTCTAGAAAAAACTGGCATGATCACATCCCCTTTTCCCTTTGGGCTTATCGTACCAGCATTCGTACTTCCACTAATGCCACACCATTTTCTTTGTTATATGGTACCAAGGTTGTCTTGCCTCTCGAAATACAAATACCCTCCCTAAGAATATCTCTTCAGGATATTCTCACCAATGATGATTTCCGCCAAGAGCGGTTAGCCCAATTGGAGCTTCTTGACGAGAGTCATCTTACAGCTCTTGACCACCTTCAAATCTATCAAAAGTACATCAAGCGTGCTTATGATAAGCGACTTCATGAGCATACCTTTAAGGTTGGTGATCTTGTCCTCAAAGAGAATCAACATGTAACCAAACTAAAAAAGAGAAAACATGGAAAATTTGCTCCTAAATGGATTGGGCCTTACATTATCACTCACACTTATGGATCAGGCACTTACCGTTTAGCTTCGCTTAATGGTAAACCTGAGCCTGAACCCCTTAATGCCTTGCATCTTCAGCCATTATACTATTGAATTTAGTGTTATATCACTTCTTATCTACCTTGCGCTCGTCCCTTGAGCTCATTTACCACCTCATACACTTTGTTCATGCATCTCAAAATAGAATCAAGCTCACGTGGTTTGGTCATCACCTCCTCTTAAATATGCCTTCCCCTTTTTATTCTGGTCCATGACTTAAAAGTATCAAAATAACATGTTCTCAATTATACACTTATGGGATATTCTTGAGTCAAACTTCCTACAAAACTAGATGCTTCATGCCAAACGGACATCTAGACCTCTAAGTTATACATAGACTTCTCCCTCAAAGGACAACTATGTGCAAAGCCACATCTGCTATTATAAATAGACTACTCCCCCGAAGGATAGCTATACACAAAAGTCACATCTGCTACTATAAATAGACTGCTCCCTTGAAGGACAGCTATATAAAATCAGCCTTTATCAGAAGCTTATCGCATTACTCAGCTTCGTGAAGAGCTCAAGAACAACAAAATATATATCCCATGTAGACTTCCCACATAGATCAGTCTATATCCAGAAAAATAAAAGCAGTATTCAAAAGCACTTTTGAGTCATGGACTTGTCTATTTAGGTTTGGTTTTCTTTTGTCAGCAAAATCACCTTATAACAAATTCTCTGCGCCCCAGCTCTACCAGCCACCTCACCTCACCAGTCATCAAAGCAACAAAACTCAAGGGACATGACGTATATCTGATATATTGTGATTATACAACTCTTTTCACCTATCGAATTCTTGCATATGCAAGGTACCTAGGGATTCAAGCTCATCCTACGTTAATATGTGGTTTGTTTAGCTTTTCTCAACTACGGGACACTTTTGCCTCTTTTTACTCGAATCTAGGATTATGTGTTGACCTTAATTAGGACACGGTTCCATGCTACTTGTGTAAGAAAACTTTCGCTTCACCTATACCTACACCAACAACGTCAATCCCTTACCAACACCAACAACATTACCCTACCAATATCAATATTTTTACCAACCGAAAAATTTCCTAACCACAACCAAATTGCCTGAATTCACCTCTCCCTGGTCCTAAGGGAGAACTACATCAGTCTGAGGCCCCTCCTTGCTTTGTGTAATGGGCTATGTAGGCAGCACTTAGGAGACACGGGGTCTCCCAAGGTTAGCTCGACCATCCCCTACCATAACCTATCATGTGTTATAAATATAAATATTTTTGTGTATTTGTATTTGATAACATTCATATTTATCCTTTTTTTCCAAACAAACATTCAAAACACAACCATTCTTATTATTATCATAACTCAAATCAACATACATATTCAGTTTTATTTAGATGTTAAACAAATACATCTTCTCTATCATCGACGCGCAGGTCGGCATCCTTATTTATTCTTATACCCCTATGAAATTCACTTAGACCCTTGCGCCTCCTCCTGAATCAGGTGGTGATCATGATCGTTGATGCCACTCACCTGGCCTCTCCATCCTCAAAGGTGCCACTGCTATTGGTTCCTCCCACTGATCTGCCAACATCTCCTGTAACGTACGAATACACCCTCTCGTGTGGAGGAATCTTGCCTCTAGTCTCTCCACTCGTAACTGCGAAACCTCTAACAATCCCATTGTCTCATTCACCTGTGTTTGAAGCTGGTGAACCAAATCTTGCAGGAGGTCTCTCTCTGCTGTAATCACAGCTATGTCAGGACGATCGTCCCTCTCACGTACACCTCACAGCTTTGCTACCCACCATAATCTATAAGCCTCTGTCGCTCCTGCATCCATTACCCTGTGATCGGCTGCTATCTCTTCTGGCCCTTCTGGAGGTGTCGGCTGGGGAGGTGAGAATGATGCCTCGGCGTCGATCCTCATGTATGGTCTATAAGCCATGTGTATATCTTGAACAAATCCAAATTATCGCCTCACGTGATCTAGAGGAATCATCTCGTACTCACCTGGCCTGTGCCCCGTGATCCACCTCAATCGCTCTACACCCCTCAAATCCTTAGCTATGTTCTCTGTCACCATATAGTTCCCGGAAGGCCTCCAACGAATATCTGTAATCATCACCATCTCCCACATTTGCCTATAATACTCGACGTCATCTGTCATGGTTTCAGATCTTGCCTCTTGCTCTGTCTGGACCCATCGTCTGAATCCCAACCTCTGTACTCTTGTCTCTCCTCCCTGGATTGGTTGGACTATTGGTCACACACACACAATGTGCTCATAGGCCCAACAATGTAATAAGTATGCACAATCCAGTGTCGTCCTGTGATTTCACCTGCAAGCCCATAAACCCCTGTATAGCTTTGCCAGATATGCGGGTGCCCATGCGAAAGTCACGCTCCTTTCTATCATTTCCCAAATAATACACATCAATGCTTTTGGAAATCTTCCCCCATCTGCCCTCGGTAATGCATAATACCCCACTACTATCATTAATACCACTGCCAACCTTGTTGCCTCAGGGTGTGCTGCATACATTATACCATAAGTGAATGTCAAACCTCGCTGTGTCAAATCTCATGCAGCTGAACCAAATACTGCTGTTATCACTCCCCGCACCGCGCTAGGCCCCACCTGATACACTGGTCTTCCTATAATTGGGAGCCTCAAAATTCTAAACACATCTTCCAACGTCACTGTCATCTCCCCTGTTGGTAGATAGAAGGTATTCTTTTCTGGATTCCATCTCTCAATCAATGCTTGCAACATAGCATGATTGCGTGCAATTCGTGAATAATAGCGGATTCCACTCAACCCCACACGGTTTATCAATTCCCATTTAGCTGGTGTTACATCCGATCGGACTCGTGACAATAAAGTTGGCACACTATCATTCATCCTCAGCCCTGCCTCTACCTACATACATAAAAACAACACATAACCATTCAATAAATCAAATCCCCAAGTGGTTTTTCTCATATTCTAGAATTTCATACAGTAACTGATATCGGTTATAGATAACCGATACTGGTTACCTAACCAATACCGGTTATCTCAAAATGATATTGATCACACATAATCAATATCGGTTACCAACTTCCTTCCCCTAACTCCTGCCCTTATCCACCAATCTCTACTTTTTCCCACATCACCTACCCCTGGGTTTGCTGACTAGCCTTATTTTGACTTCAATCGGCCCGACCCATGGCTGCAACCAACCACTCACACCTGACCCAAGGCCGCAACCAGCCATTTGGCCCGACCCAAGGCCGTAACCAACCATTTGGCCCGACCCAAGGCCGCAACCAACCATTAGACCCAACCCACGGCTGCAACCAACCATTTGGCCCCGCCCCAAGGCTGCAACCAACCATTAGGCCCAACCCAAGGCCGCAACCACCCGATCAGGCCCGACCCAAGGCTGCACCCCACCAATCAGACCCGACCCAAGGCCCTCACTCATCAATCGACCCGACCCAAGGCCGCACCAATTAAGTACCTCATCCAAAACCTGCAAATTACAATTTTATCCACCCATCATGTAAATTTTGTTCAATCTGGCTCACCTATTCGTGTTTTAGCATGATTAGGATACTTGACTTGATCAGTCGACCAACTTTGCCTAGACCGAGACCATGACGTTTATCTCAACCAAACCAACCATTTGGTACTGCCGAACATGCCTAAACGTTCATGTACCTTACCCGTTATATACCCTGGAGCTACTTCCTATGCCTTGGATACCAGGATAATATCAACCTTGTTTGGATAAACTATCGACCTTTGCCTATGTATTGCTTGTTTTCTCTTCAAATCGTGTACCCTGGTCACACTACTGCATTTCAACGTGCGTTCGCTTCCTTGAACTTAACCCACCATCTTACCATCATCTCAACACCATTCACCCTTTATCAACCCTATCCCTAATTTCATGTCGCCTCAATCTGTGATAGATTTGATGGGGATTACCTATACCCTTAATGGTAGTAACCACCTCTTATTATTGTCAGTGTAACTTTACAAGACAAGCTACACGACAATAAGGGGCTAATGTAGACACCAAATTTGTGTCTTACGACACCCTGTGCCCCGCATCTCATATTCGCAACCTAAACTCACCACCTAAACCTTACACAATTATTTATTAATTACCTTATAATTAATAAATCCACATCTCCAAACCTGCCACCTCATTTTGCCACCTCATCATGACCTAGCCCTAACCCTAAACTAACCTAATTAAGACCTATAACTTGGTCTACATCCACACCCATGACTAATTACTCCTCACCCGCACCAAAACCAACCTAATAATGACTTGACCAAGCCCACAACTAATCCCTCAGGAGAAAAGGAGGGAAAGTTGGCTATTTTACTAAAAATAGCCCACTTTGACTTAACCGACATCGGTTCCTACTCGACCGTCGTCGGTTACGTAACCGCCATCGGTTCCCTGTAAATGACCTCCCCCAACCAAAAAAAAACAATCCAAATTCATTTGAAGAAATCTAGAATTCACTTGGCAGAGCAGAGACAAGTGAAGAAAAGAGAAGAGTTTACAGAGAAGGACATCGAGCCCAGGACTGCAACTGAGTAACCAGAGCCCAGTGACACTCATCCAAGCATTGGGAGAGAAGATAGCTCACTTTTGATTATCGGATCATCCCACCTGAGCCTTGCCTTCATCATCATAGTCCTTGGACCTGTATCTTCATCGGGAACTAGTAAGTAGTGTCTTGTACGTTTTTAAATAACATTTCTTGAACTTCTGATTCATAGTAATTATAAGTTCACTCCTAGATCTACTACCCGGTAGCACCCTACATCTCACTGTCATTCCTCTACCCTTACATTGCCCCAAGAATAGCTCCCACACTCTCTGAGTCTTCTCCATCACCCTATTGCCTACCCCTAATCATTTGCCAACCTTATAAGCACCATAGCCACCTCACAGCCAACCTTCATTGAAAGCCCCTAAATCACCACCCCTACCGATATCGTTTATCAGCAACCGGTACTAGTGTATAACCGCAGTCAGTTATATAGTGACCGGCATCGGTCACTGTGACTCAAACCAAAACCAGCCTTTCTTCTATTGCTTTTTAACAAGGTAACTAAAGTGTAATTTTGTAATAGCCTCTTTGCTATCATTTGTGTTAATTCGTATTAAAAGGGGAACTGACCACCTTTGAAAGGAAGTCTAATATTTCCTGGGCCCAAGGTAGTTCCCTCATTTATTATCTAACTAAAATCTGGTGGTCTTGTATTCTTACTTGCAGGTAGTCCTTCCTAGACAAAAAGGAGTTCTTCGCAATCGATCTGAACTCTCTCTACGGTTCGCGAACGCCCTCCCAACACTCAACAGGTATTCCTCCTATCCCTAACCCTTATTTGTTTCTCAAGAGAATGAAAGGATAGAAGCAACTCTATTCTAGGAACAGAAACATTCTGTGTGAAACACTCACATCCACTATCCAACACTCCCATAACCCATCCCAAGTTAATCCCACCATCCTTAAAACCATTAAAAATATTAACAAAAAAAATCTTGACCTCCAATCACGCCTTAACCAAAAATATTTTCAACCATCTCCCCTCACATCCAATTATGATAGTGAGGACCTTATTGACATCAATCAAGATGATCCCCCATCCATATAACCAATCACACCCAATCCTACATCCACATCATCCAACATCTATAACCATCCCCCTCCCTCACATTACATCAATTTTTATCAACTCCAATCATCCCCTCCCACTAATATAAACCTCATTTTCGAGATTTACCAAACATTAATCAACTATGATTCATCCACCACATCCACATCTAAAAAATCTAAACCTAAACATCTCACAGAACCACCACCATCTAATGACCGTATTTTACAAATTTCTAACCTCTTATCCGAGCTTAATCCTTCAACACCACTATCCACCCCTAAATCATGCATCCCACAATCTAAATCTCCACTTAACCCAATCTCAACCCATCATAATAAATCATCAAAACAATTACTTAATCAACCATCATCCTTGTCTCCCACATCATCATTATCCTCCTTTCCTAAAAACATCCTCCTAGGAATTCCCAAGAGCCCCACATGCCCCATCAACTAATATAATCCCCAACGTACCTTATACATACCCATCCACATCCAATCAAGATCAAACTAAACCACAATCCTTATCCCCTACATAACACTTATTCCTAAATCCTCATCATCCTCATCATCCCAACCTCATCCCCTAGAATTTATCCTAGAAAGTCCCAAGTCCCCTCCTCTAACATCTACTTTGGCTCCTACACCTCCATCACTTACATCCAACCCCATCCAATCTAGTGTGACCTCTAAGTCACCTACATCTTCTTCATCCCCTAGCCCTACTTCATATAACATATCCCTCATGCCACCTTTATCCTCTCCATCTACATCTAATACATCTACCAATAACCAATCCAATCCCAAACCATCCAATGTGAATCCTAAGTTACCCCTATATCCGAACTCTAATCCTAATTTCTCCCCATCCCCCAATCATATCATATCCAATGTTCTTCCTAAGTTACCTCAATCTCCCAAATCCAACATGGCTTCCACACCACCCCGCTCTACCTCAACTAAAGAACCATTCAACCCATCTCCATCATCAACATCTACTCCATCCTTTAAATCCACACAATCTACCTCCCCAAAATCCAACCAATCTAACATATCCTCTTCATCCAAATCTAACACATCCTCTTTATCCACCCCTACCTTATCCACTCCATCAAAAATCAAACCTTATAATCCTACACAAACCAAACCTACACCATCCACCTCTCCCATATCAACCAAATCCAATCCCATGTCAAAATCCACTACCAATCCAAAACCACACCAAAATCCTAAAGATTCCAAGGCTAATCTTCCATCCAAATCCCAACCATTTAATCCACATCTCTCTTACCAGCCCCAATCACCTTCACCTCCTTAGGTGAATCCCTAACTACCATCTTCCATCATTAAAAAACCTTCAGCATGATCAGCCATCCTCCAATCAAATCAGGTGATCAAAATCTTCCCAAACCATCTTGGTATCAGGACCACTACTATTGTGAATTCCATCACATCCATGAACATTCGACCAATCATTGCATGTAATTTTGGTCTTATTTCCAAAACCTCATTTACCAAGGAATTATTATTCTTGTACCTCTCTATCCGCAACCTTTCCATTCCAATTCTATACCTAACCATCGTCCATCATCCAAACCCCCTTCTAAATAAAAACATCGTCAACCATCCAAATATCATCGTACACTCAAAAATCCCTCTTAGACCACTAATAAAAACAAACCTCACCCCCATCCTTTGTTAAGATCAGCTTCCTAATGGATGACAAAACTACAATCCCCCAGTCTCATGATGACCACATGGCATCATCTTCCCCATTCACTTTATATCATATAGCCAAAAAGATGTTTGCTAATATGAAACATTGCGGTAAAGGATTATGTATTCATGAACAAGACATCCCATCAATCCAACTAGATCCAAAAAATTATCTTGATCATCCCATCAATCCATCTACTAATCCCCAATCCTATACTTCTCTTACACATCCCAAACACCTAAAAATGGATTGAGCATTTAGGTTGTCCTTTGCACACAAAATTTCTTTCCCAATCCCTCTATACTTATTCCAATCCAATCCATCTTTAGAAATAATTCATTGACTTAATCACACATGATGTAATTTAGTAGTACCTATTACACCTATGTGACCTTGGGCTATCCTTACTATCAACATCCAAGACCGATCATATCTTAGAGATCTAATCACTTAATCATACATCTTCATTAACTTGTGGTGAATACCCTTGGATGCATTCTATGAAACTCTAGCCAATGTCATCACCACACTCATCTCCATCCCCCCATCAAGTCACTAGTGATTCTTAACCACTTGAGATTTTTCAAGAGAGTGGAGGCTCTTAAAAAAATCTAAAAAAAAAACAAAAAAATCGTATCAAAATTAAATATCAAATAAAATCCACCTCAATACTTTCTTTAGGGGTGTTTCCAACAACTCTATCGGGGCTATGGATGCCTAGATGGAAACAGAGTAAAGTACGACTTAACCTTCCGTTCACCTTCCATCAACCTACTTGAATTAATCCCTCTTTACACATTGGATAGTTTGTCTTCACATACTACCCATCAAGTATTGATTTCAAGCGATAATTAACTATCACTTTTGCACACACTTTGATCTCGAAGAGACATCGCACTTGTATGTTTCCAAGTATGGCTTAGAAATTTTTTACACTCTTATCTTAGTCCCACTCCTATCTTACATTATGTTCTTTTAATCCCATCTTTTGTTCATCATCCATTACAAACCATCCATCCTTTGCATCCACATCCTTTTGCATCTATCATCCATGGACAATCGATGATCATATTGCTTTATCATATCCCCCCTTCCAATCCCCCCCATTTTTTTTGCTTCCTTTAACCCGTCATCATTATAACTAGGGGAAACTTTATAATCTATTGGGGGCACCATACCTTACTTTTTTCCTTACACATGGGGGTGCCACAAAAAAAATAGACAATCATCCATCATCCCACCCTTTACTTGGTGGCCTAGCTCATCCTCCTACCTTATCTGACAGACTAATTCATCACATATTCCCATATCCTACCTCATCACATCCCTCATCCTACTAAACCTCCTTTATCTTATCCAACCAATCCTTTTGTTCCACATCCTTTATCCTATCCAAAATCATATCTTTATCCCACATCCTTTATCCTATCCCAAATCATCCCTTTATCCCACATCCCTCATCCTATCCCAAATCTATCTCCTTTATCCCACATCCCTTATCCTCTCCAAAATCATCCATTTATCCCTAATCCCTCTACCTTCAGAATTAGAGGAAAAATTAACCTCCCCACCCATCCCTATCACATATTCATCCCACCACATCTAAACTATGTTAAAAATCCAAAAAAAATCAAAAAAATCTTTAAAATCCATAAAAATCAGCAACACACAAACTCTTAAACAATTTTGCATGCATTTGTGTGTGTGTGTGTGTGTGTGTGTGTGTGTTTGTTCGTTTGTTTATATTTTTCTTACATCTGCATCATATTCTTGCCAATGATTTGAGGCCACTTTTTCCTTTCTTTTAGTACTTCGAACATGATATGAGGATTTTTTTTATTTTTCTTGTGCACAGTCCAATGATATGAGGACCATCGCTTTATATTAATATGTCCAGTGATATGAGGACATGGGAATCTAACACTTAAAACATCATGGTATTTATATCATTGGTGCATCTTGCTCTATACCTCATCTAAATAAACTTGCTAATGATGATAATTTTGGGCACTTTACTATATCACCACCCCTTTACATCATCACTTATCCTAATAATCATCACCTTATCCAACCCTTGATCTATCATCTAACATCAAATCATCAAATATTATTCATCCAATAAATATATCCAACATTTTCAATAAATCCTTTCAAATCCTCACATCCAATATCCAACATCCAAATACTTATCACTTGACAGGGGCATCTAAAAATCCAAATCATAAAAATACAATATCTAACATCAATAACATCATTAATCTGAGATCCTATCTAATCCTTACTCCTTGACCAGGGATGAAAAGAAATCCATAATCCAGCCATCAAACATCCTCCCCTTGTGCCTAGGGAATCCAATAATCCAAAATCCTGTGATCCAACAACATCTAAAATCATGTGATCTAAAATGAAAAATCCTATGATCTAACAACATCCAAACATCATGTGATCCAGGAACATCCAATATCTAAACCTCCAATATCAACCCCTTTACTTGGGCATCCAAAATCAAAACATCATGCACCCTTGTCATATATCGATGACTAGGGCTTCCTAAATTTATCATCTTCTCATCCTCTCACTCATAACCCCTTCATCTTCCCACTGGGTCATCTCCTTTCTTTTCGAGTGGTTACCTGCCTCGTTCCTCCCCACCTACCTAGCCGAGAGGACATCAAATTACTATCCTATCATCTTCTAATTTTTCTTTGAACAATCATTGCTATGTAATAATCCTTTAAAGAGGGGTAAAATGTAGACATATAAAATATTGACATGATTAATTATGCTTAATCTGTCCCGCAACATCATCTAAATCCATATAATAATTAATCTCGAGATTAATTATTATCAATTTCCATATTAATCCCTTTATTCCAGTATTTAATCATTTATCACAAGATGATTATTATTATTATCCATTCTATCCCATTATACCATCATTCATCATTTATCATTTATCCTTTCATCATTTATTATTTATCTCATTTCATCCTTAATCCCTTTTTCATTATTATATCCAATTATCTTATTATAATCTCTATTAATATTTTCTAGGAATTTAATATTCCTACATCTCACCTACCACCTACCGTACACATCCCTACACCTAGCCTTTCCATCAAATCTGATCATTAATTATCCTAATCACATCATTTAACCTAATATAATCCTAATCATGTGCACATCCTCACCTCTAAATCTAGAGGCTTCTAAATCTAGAAGCTTCTCCATCTTTCCCTCTTATTTACAAATATTCAAATAAATCTACACTATTCCATTTAATTTTCAATTCAATGGAGAGTCCTCACAAAATCTAGAATTTTGCATTCTATAATCCTCCAAACTTCTCATCGATCCTCCACCATTGATTCAAATCCACCATGGAAATATCTCAACCATTGAATCCTCTACTCCTTAGCTATAAATTTATCTCTCATCCTCCATGAGAGCCAACTTGAAAATACACAATTAAACTCTACCATTTTTAGCACTCAATCATCCATCTTCAATCCAATCTAGCATCATTCATCCTTCATCCTTCATCAAGAAATCATCAAGCAATTCAAAGGGAGGTGTTTCCCAAATCAGTCCATAGAAATCTGAAGTAAAAATCAAGCAATCTTCTAATCCAACAAGTAATCCAAGAGCACATCCAATCAACAAAGGAGGAATTCCACTTGTAGGTAATTACAGGTAAATTTCTTTCTCCCATTGTCCATATAGCTCTATCTGAGGTAGCAATTAGAAGTGTTGGAATATGAATCAATTTTTTTTTGTTTCTTGTTGGCATTTTGCATTGGCACATCTTTTTTTTCTATAGGTACTTCAAAATATTATTTGTAAATTTATGGTTGATAAACATAATGTGTTGATCTCGTCAGTTATGGATCATACTGCATTGGTAGGCCTTCATTACTAAGTTGGTAATGTTGCAAGTCAAACAAGGAGAGTTAATGTAATATTATCATAATTTATCATTTAGTTATAACCATGATGGTGTTTGTGGATAAATTTATACTATTGACTCAATATGTTGGTCATGGACCTAGAGCATGTATATCATTGACTTTGTTAAGGAAGTAGGGAAAAAGTTGTGCTGGTTTCCTAATACTTACATCTATAGGTATGAATAAGTATTGCATTTCATCTAAGTGTTGAAATGGTTATTAATTAAGACTATAGATTGATCTATTTTTGTAAACTTGTTGATAGAACATATAGTTTTTATTGTCGATGTGTGATATCACTATGATTGGTTTGGAACACGTTGGTATAAAAGTTTCTTTGACCAACCAATAACATAATCCCCTTTCGTATGATGAATGATTGAATATATTAACATGCATACTTGTAAGTTTGGCGTTAAATCAGTTTATCATACCATTGGCTTGACAAAAGATTGGTATAAATGTTGAAAGGTAACTTTCCTTGGTTTATTAATTAATCTTCAAATATGTCATAGACCAAATCATGCAAGATGGCAATGGGGGATTTTAGACCCCCACTTAAACCTTGGCTAAGGATATAGGTAATTTTGATAATCGACATGCAAAATTAATTGTTTATAAACTTGGCCTTGAATAGATCATAATTCCCTCATGATATATTATTGGAAAGGCCAGGAAACAATGTTTTGGTTTCTAATATAAAATCACCTATTAAAAGTTTGAGGGGGTAATAACAAGTTTAAACTAGGCCATGTCATGTCACTAAGACATTGAATGTAATTAATGTACATTTAACTCCTATAAAATGGTGAAGCTTTTCAAAGAAGATATCGTGCATGTTTGTATTCTATTTAGCTCTTACATGTTTACAACCGAAACTCTTTATTTCCCTGTTGAAGCTCCATTGTTGGGCTTGATTCCATGCAGGCTTTAAAGCTAGTTCTATGGAGTTTTTAGAAGAAAATTAAGGGGAAAATATTTTTATGAATAATGTGGAAGACGTGACATAGGAGCACAAATGGTTCAAATATTTTAGGAAAATTGGTTCTCTTTTGCTTGGAAAGCTTGGTGGAGATATTATAGGAATCTTCATATTGCTAGGCATGACCTTTCTTAACTTACTATCAGATATTACATTGTGATCTTGATGTGATTATTAGGTTAAACTTAGAGTGTTTGAAATAATCAAGTTTACTTTCCATTTTGACTATGTGTCCCTTCATTGGTTGAGCATCTAAGGATGAATGAGATTCAAGTTCTTCTTGTTTATTGAATGAGATTTTAAATGATAAATTTGGTTTCATCACTGTATTTGTGGATTTAAATGATTTTTGAAACCATGTTTGTGGCAGCAAAGGCTGAAATTTATACAAATTTGTAAATTTGGTTTCATCCACTGTATATGTCAAATTAAATGATGATCCAAAAATAATATTTATCCCCTTGGTTACTGGTTTTAAATTTTTCATATTCTTTAATTTCTCTGACTTAAAAATTGATCAAAGTGCTTATTATTCAATTTTTGAGTGTTTTGAAACCCCGGTTTTCCATATTTCCTCTTTACAATAAATTAATCATTTTAATTCAACTTTTCGTAATCAAATGAAAATTTTACAAATCCTTTTACAAATATGATAACAAGCTAAATCTAATAATGCATTCAGTTTGATTATTTAATTTGAAATTGACTATGCATTCATTTTTGTGTGTTGTGGATTATGGATTGTCAATTTTTTCACTTAATCCAATTTCCCATTTAATTTATTTTTTAATCAAATTAATCAATTAATTTTACTGATTTTTTATCTAATAAAAATATTCAAAAAACTAAAAATAAAATCCATAACACTTGTTAATGGAGTTCACCCAAAGGCTACATCTCTGGATTCATGTAATAATGAATTGATATATTTAATGTCCAATGAAGTACAATATATCACCTTCAAAAACAAAAAATAGATATTTATACCTGCTTTTTAATAGCTTAAATAGAATTGCAGACTCTGATTTCTTGTCAGATATCACCTACAACTTCAATTGTGGCTCTACAGGTTCTCTAAAGTGTCCTGTATGTGTAATTGTGTCTGAAAAGCACCTAAAAATATAATCATCAACAATTCATAGAATAATAATAACATCATTGTGTTTGTCTCTAAATTTTGTGAAACTTTTCATCTTTTTATACCAAGTCTCAATTAAGCCTCTAAGTGCATCAAAATTGATGATATCTGCAAACTACATATTTTTTCCTCCTACGTAGTCTCAGACAAAAAGCTCTTTAAATATAAGTTAGCCATTTTTTATACTCTCCAAGCCAATTGGATCAATGGAGTGCTATTTGTTTTGTTTCCCCAAGGTCATGGACCTCGATCCGTTCACCTCCACCTTACTTGCCGACCAATTTTGTATTTTTTACTATTTTGGGAGGCTTTTCACATTGGTCAGCCATAGTATTAAAATGTTGGGATGTTTGTATTGGGCATGCCAACACAATGGATACATGGCTATGTCCATGTGTTTGAAGTTTTTTTGTCTACGTGTAGGGTTGGTGATGCAATGTTTAACTACCCAAACATTGGGCCTAGTCATTAGGGTTGGAGCTCACCATGTGTATAGGTCTCATTACATCATTTTTCAAACTACCCATGACTTGGGCATGAGTCCTTAGGTGACACATTGTGTTAGGTGCATTGTTTGATCTGCTATACTGGAAGCCACATTGATAGGTGTTCGGTCCAATGTTGGACAAGTTAGCATTGGTTTCATTCGTTAATATATCTGGTCAGTGGGGAGTTAATCACTCCACCGATCTACAGTGAATTAAGGCCAAGTTACTTTATAACTTGTTGATTTCTCTTAATGCAATGCAATATATAACCCTGCATTAAAAAATCCCACATGAAAGGGATATATAAAAAATAGTGGCAAATATAAGAAAAGCCATTACAATTGTAATGTGAAGATCAGAGGCCAAGGCAAACCTATGTTAAAAGAGTGTGTTGAACATGGCTGAGGGCCCCCAACCAGCAAATATAATGCCCCATCATTTTTCAATCATGTGTCGAAGACTAGAGGATTAAAACACATCTTTTACTCTTATAAGTACACATTTTCTTCACTACTAACATGTGGCACGTCCAGATTGGATAGTTGACCAAGTTTGAACCTATTCTTGTCAAACTTTAAACTGTGCTATTTTTCACATATGAGTTCTATTTTCTAAGTTTTACATTTCAATGAAAATATATTGAGATGCTCTACAGTGATGCAATGGTCTTAGGATATTTAGGGAATATATGCATATAGAAATATCCTTTGGATGAATCCTCCCTGACAAGACCATTTTTTCCTCAAAAGGGAAACTCGCTCAGCTAAACTGTTAATAGATCCTCTACATAACACAAACAGTAGAACCCACTTTATAGCATGGTAATATTTTTAAA
Organism: Taxus chinensis; assembly: GCA_019776745.2. NCBI lineage: Eukaryota > Viridiplantae > Streptophyta > Pinopsida > Cupressales > Taxaceae > Taxus > Taxus chinensis. The sequence goes on from CM034155.1 coordinate 291,131,669, forward strand.
AATTGCAATAAATTGAATAGACATTAATAGTAACATAACACATGTCCAATATTGCAACTGATATGATAACTCGTTTAATTTCTTGACTCATGTATTGTACTTTGAGGTTGTACAACTGTCATCTATGAAGATGCTAACAGGTATTCTTCAGTTGTTTGAGTGCAAAACTTGATACATACTTTGTTCTAACTATGTATGACACCACACAAATCCCATTCAAGCCATCTAGTAAAAAACTTATAACATGTTGTTTGTTTCAATACATAGCTGAGAACCACGTTTGTATAAATTTTACACCCGACTGAGGTTAGCCATGTCAGATCTTCATGGAAGGATCAAATGTATGTGTCTGCAGATAAAGATGGAAGTTTTCTAATAATTTAGTCACAAGACAAAAATCAATCCAAGTATGATAACCTCTCAAATAGCATTTATTACCTTGGAAGGAGAACATGTCACCAACACTAAAGAAAAATTACTATGGAACTCTCTCCTTTTTAAATAGCTCAATAGGATTTGATGGAGGAAGATACTCTATCAGTTATGCATGTAGGAAACCACTTTCTGCTGCTGCAACAAAATGATAAATTGATGGAATGTAGTGATTTCCACCAAAAGAATACAAAATATCTTGTTTAGGATGTTGATTCAATTCAGTATTGGTCACCTAAAACATTATAGGGGTCAAATTATACCACTGATGGTTAAAGCATATGCCTGAAGCCACCTCTAACATGGAGGAGTTAAATTTTTTGTTCAGGATGAAGCTGCCAACACTTCTCAATACCTGACATGTTTTCTTACAGTGATAAAAAAAATCTTTGATCCATTTTTTACGATCCACATTTTTTAGGAAACTTACCTAAACTAGGTTTCTCTTATTGAGGTTTAGGAGAGTGCTCTCTTTCAATATTTTCAAATAAATATTTCCATTTCCTATAATTGGCCATACAATGATTAGGCATCCCACAAAAGGTGCATGGATGGTTTTACCATATTGTGTGCATATCATAGCCAAATTTTTCAAAAGTAAAAAAGTAGACCAATTTGTTTACATTTTCCTTTATGCTTATGGTAAACATGTGGTAGATGAATTTCAATACCTCTTCATGGTGAATTCTTAACATATCCTTCTTCTGAGGATGAATCACTAGATGTTATTGGGGAAGCCTCTTTGTTGTTAGAATCTTTTCTTCTTTTAGCGGTATTGGAGCTCTCTCCAATTTCTTTTTTCCCTGAATTAACATACCCCAATGTTACAAAACGAGGTATTTCATCTACCTGTATGGGGTTAGAGATGACTTGATTATCCTTTCAAAGGGAAACTCCATTAAATCCCATTTTATTCAATAGTTTAGATCATATTCCTCTAGTGTAATTTTCAAAATCACCTAGCACATTATCTTAATCCAACTTTTCTTTGGGAGAGGAATTAGGTGGTGCAATACCTATAATGCATTATTCTATCATAGTGGATGCATCTGCAGTAGAAGTATGTACCTCTTTCTTAGTTTCACCACACTATAACACCATTAACAACTCATCCTTGGATTCTATCTCTTTTTTCAATCTGTCAATTTGCTCCTCAAGAGAAAATAACTGACACCTCAGGAATGCATTCTCTTCCTGAGTCTATTGATTGTATGCTTCAAGCTCATCAAAATTTTCCTTATTTGACATCTTGCCCATGGTTTCCTACACACCTTTACTTCCAAATTTTGTAGACTGGAATGGAAAGATCAATCCCAAAAATGTAAAACCACTAAAATCAAATTTAACTTAATCAAGTAAAGAGATAAACCAACTTTGATACAAAAAATTGATCTGAAAACGGTATTTATTCCCCTCAGTTAATTTCTCTTATTTAAAAATTTATCAAGAGTTCTTATTGTTGACTTTTGGATGTTTTGAAGCCCCAATTTTCTAGATTTCCTCTTTACGATCAATTAATTATTTTAATTCAACTTGCCATAATCAAATGGAAATTTTACATATTGAATCACTAAAATCTATATTTTAATATGAATCTAAGAGTACAATAATGTAATAAATGATAAATACTGATATGTAAATAATAAGTAATCTATTTGATATTTTAAATGAAATGAAATGGAAGGGGAAAGGTACTAACCTGAAATGATCTTACCTCACAGTGATCTGAGACTAAACAGAATGATGAATAGGCAAAATAGAGTGTTGCTATGCACCTCAAAAAAATTTAGTAGAGGTAGATCTAGCCAAACTAGGGCACTTGGGGAAGTATGAGGGCATATGGGGAACCCTAGTCTAAAATCTTGGTGCCCTAGTCTACAAAACAACTTGAAATCTGGTCTTGGTATGGTCAATAGGTCTTTGCAATACTTTGTGTTTGGTAATGAATTGCTTCACTGATGACACTGTAAACCTAAAATGATGAATCACCTGCAAAAACTCACAAAAAACATCAAACCCTAAAAAAATAAAGATGCATTTAAATGGGTCAAACTGTCCTTAACAGACATAATGGTAGACTTATAACTAAGCATTGTACTACATCAAAGACCCAATGTAGTTATGTGTGATTGTGTGTGCAATACTATTTCTAGGATGCTCTAGTGCCAATGATGCAGAGATAGTGGGCGATAACAAGATAGAATGTAAAATGGTGGATGGAATATATTAGAATCTCCTTTCCAATGTAGGGTGTGATGTAGAATAATGCCCAAATGCACTCCCTTTCTCTATGTAGATAACTATTCCTTTGTACAAATAGTCCATCCATAAGATAGTATGTATGTTATGTTTATATAGGGATCAATTGCTCAAATTTTGATGCTAATGACTCGACTGTTAGGGTAAATATATTATTACCTTAATTAATTATGTATTGCATAGTTAGATTATTTAATTATTAATTGTTATATGGTTATATTTATTTATAACCTTTTGTATTATTTATTTTTTTCATTATTGTTGCAGCTGTATCTTTGTATTTAATTCGGATATACTTCCCAGATGGACTTTTTGGAAGCTTATGTGAATTATTTTTTTGTTGCACCTATTCAACATATTTCTATGTATGTATTCAACTTTACAATTCCCATAAGAATTGCATAACTCCTTTGTAAGCTTTATTTAAATGATTAATAAAATTCTAAAGGCTTCCATCCCTATTTTACATTTGGTACTAGATTTGGCTAGTCTAGACTTGTGAGCAGAGAAGGTGTGGAAAGAGAGAGTAGAAGAGATAGAGGAGATTGGAGAATAATTTGTAGAAATTAAGAGCTTGTGTAGCCTCCTACAACTTCTCAACCCCATCCTTACCTCCCCACAACCTCCTATTCATTCTAGGTGTTTGGAACGTAAATTTGTTTTGCACTGGTGTACCCTGCATCAGGCAAAATTTACTGCAGGAATTGAAAATTAAAAAAAAATCCCCAATAGGTGTTTTGCCTCTAAATCTAGAGGACTACTTAGTTACAAATAATATTATTTGTTTTGCCACATTTGGAAGCCTAGGTGTTTATGTGGAGCTAAGAAATGAGTTGTTTCCAATTTGTAAAAGAGTGCATGAGTTGAAAAATTGTTGTTATAATACATACAAGAAAGGTTCACAAAATAATTCTAGACCTCAACACCAACAATCTCACAAGGTACATATGAACTACAATCAAGGGCATAAAAAGGGGAACTAGAAAATAAAACCCCATCAACAAGGAAATATTGTTTAGCAAGAAGAACATTCAGATAATGAAGACTACTTATACACTGCTCAATCAACTGAACCTTCCATGTCATCTAGTGATGTCTGATATGTTGATTTGGGAGCCACTCAACACATGACTGGCCATAGAGACTAGTTTACTTCAATAAGGGAAATGCCTTTGAAACACCATGTTTCATTAGGTGATGATTATTCATACACAGTTCAATAGATTGGAAACATTTCTCTACCCCTTGGTTCACGTAACTATAGATTATCAGATGTACTATATGTCCTTGGGTTGACTAAAAATATGTTTTTAGTCAATAAACTCCTAGATCAAAACTTGAAAATTGACTTTGATAGTCATCCCGACAATAAAACATGTTTAATTCAAGACAAATCATGAGGCTAAAAACTATTTACAAAATCCTCCATTGTGGGATGCATGTTCCAGCTTGATTTTTTCCACAGAGATGATCAGACACTTGTGGCTAAGAAATCTACCTCTACATAGTTGTGGCATCAGAGACTTGGTCATATTAGTTTTAATTATCTCGAGACACTTCACTGGTGCAATATGGTACATGGTTTTCCATCTCTTCAAAAGGATACAGATAAATGCCCTCACTGTCTAGCAGGAAAACAACACAGAGCTTCATTTAAGAAGGGTAATTTTCGAGTTCATGGTAAGCATGATCTGGTTCATATCGATATTTACGGTCCAATGCAACTGATTCATTTTGGATATAAGTACTTCATGCTTTGTGTTGATGACTATTCAAGAAAAATTTAGATTTTTTGTCTTTGAAAGAAAAGTGAAGATTTTGAAACCTTCAAGAAGTTTAAAGTATCTATTGAGAACGAAACTAGTCATCACATAAGAACTCTCCACTCATATTGAGGGGGGGGAGTTCACTAGTAATGAGTTCAAATACTACCTACAATATCACAGGAATCATCGAAAAATTCCTCCTCCACACACACCATAACATAATGGTGTTGTTGAGAGAATAAATCGTACTATTAGGGAAATGGTGCGATGCATGGTGGATGAATCTAGACTAGCAAATAAATTTTTGGAAGAAGTAACAAAGACAATTGTGTATTTGTTGAACAGATTGCCCATAGTTTCTCTTGACTGAGTAACACCACATGAAGCATGGTAAAAGTGGAAACCATCTGTTGCACACCTTAGAGTATTCGGGTGCAAAGCAAGTATGCACATACCCAAGCAGAAAAAAAAAAATTGGATATAAAATCACAAAAACTCATCTTCATTGGGTACAGTGAAGACACTCTTGGGTATAGATTGATGTATCTGAAGAAAAGGAAAGTCTACACCAGCAGCGATGTTGAGTTCTTTGAGAAGAAGGAATAAAATTATCCTCCTCCAGACTCACCTGATGTAGATTCTTCACCAGTTGTAAAAACTTAACTTGATGTTCCCACAGATGATGAAAGTGATGATGAGGATTATGGTGATCATCTGATAGAACCACAACCCACGGTAACAGTTCAGTGTATGCCTAAGTGGTGTACTAACATGTTATGAGATGTAAGAATGGATGATCCACTCAATACATCCACCCCTGAACCACAAACACAGATTAAAAAATGAGAAGAAGTTAAATTTTCTTTGATGAGTAGAGTTATTGAATCTTATGAGCCCTCTAAAATCCAGTAATCCCTACAGTCACAATCTTGGAAAGATGCCATGGATGTTGAATACAACTCAGTGATGAAAAAAAACACTTGGAAACTTATCAATCTTCCACCAGGGAAGAAACCCATTGGATGTAGATGGATATTCAAAAAAAAGTACAAAGCAGATGGGACAATAGAAAAGTATAAAGAGAGACTTATAGCAAAGGGGTATGCACAAAAATAATTCATTTACTACGAGGAGACATTTTAAGATCAAAATGATTAGGATGATCTTTTCTCTATCTACACAGTTTGGTTAGAAAGTCCATTAGATGGATGTAAAAAGTGCCTTTCTGAATGGATATTTACAAGAAGAAGTCTATATGACTTAACTTGAGGGATATGTTGTACCTAGTTAAGAAGCAAAGCTATGTAGACTTAGGAAATATTTGTATGACATAAAACAGGCACCCTGGGCATGTTACATCAAAATTGATGAGCATATTGTACAACATGGATTTGTTAGAAATCTACACAATCCCAATTTATACCTCAAAAAGCAAGGGGGAAGATTGTGATTGTCATTGTCTATGTCGACAATCTATTCATCACTGGAAGTTTAGTGAGGATAATGTTGCTTATGGAACCTGATAGCGATGGGGGTTACAAGGGGGGCTTCACCCCCCTTATGGGGTCTGGGGGGGATGGCCCCCTAGCGGGGGGTCTAAGGGCCGCGTGCCCTGGCAGGGGTTCATGTCATTGTTAATTTATGCATTGTGAAATCTAAACAGTTCATTATTAGGTCGCAGATCTAACAGGTGGTTTTCTATATTTCCCCAAAATGATAAAAACCCTATATATCTTTAAAGGGTCATATGTATGAGGTTCATAGTATCAGTGGTGGCACTGTGAGAGAGATTTTTTCTGGATTGAATAAAAGGATTGGATGTTTCTATTGGACGTATCCCATTTTGGGTGAACCACATTAAATCCATGTCTCTGTTTTATTACATTCTTTTCTGTTTTACGTTTTCTACATTATTCATTGCATGATTGTTTATCTGTAAAAATGGTATAATCCTAACAACTATAATCCTAATAGATTATTGATGCAACGAAGATAGATCTTAATCGATCATTCGACATGATATATCTTAGGCTAATAGAATATTGTCTTGGATTGGAAGTATGGAAAAAAGAGAATCAAATCTTTGTTTCTCAGATGAAATATACCAAGACAACGCTTGAGAAATTCAGGATGATGTATTGCACACTGATTGCTACAACTATGGAGAACAAATTACAGTTATCTCATTCAGATCCATCTCCTGCAATAAATGCCACTCCTATCAGTAGTTGATTGGGAGTCTCATTTACCTGACCTACACTAGACCAGATATCAACTTTGAAGTGAGCTATCTATCCAAGTTCATGCAGGAACCCAAAGTTTGTCATTGGAAATAAGCAAGGCGCATCTTGAGATATCTCAAAGGATCAGTGGATCTTAGTCTATAATACAAAAATAATGACAACTTATTATTGTTAGCATATTAAGATTCAGATCATGGAGGAAATTTTGATGATATAAAATCCACTTCAGGGTTTGTGTTCCTTATGGGATCTGGACCGATATCATAGGGAAACAAGAAACAACACTTTTTTTCTCTCTTCCACATAAATCAAGTATCGTTCTGCAGGTGAAGCTGTATGTGAAGTGATATGGGTACATCGCATACTATAAGTACTTTGAATACCATATGACAATCCGACCACCTTGTATGTTGACAATGAAGGTGTTCTAAAAACATGTCACAATGCAGTTTTTCATGAAAGAACACAAATTAATAGTATTTGTGACTATACAAATACTTGTACAAATCTGATAACAAGTTGAATCTGATAATGAATTCAATTTGATTATTCAATCCAAAATTGACTATGCATTCATTTTTGTCTGTTGTGGATTATGGATTGTCAATTTTTTCACTTAATTGAATTTCCCATTTAATTTCTTACTTAATAAACTTAATCAATTCTTTTTATTGATTTTTATCTTATTAAACGCTTAAAAACTGAAAATAAAATCCATAATTTTTTATAAAAAAGTTCACCCAAAGGCTACGTCTACGGATTCACGTAATCATGAATCAATCTATTTAATTCTAAAGAAGTATATGTTATCACCTTTAATAATTACAAATATAAACACAATTACATACTCTCATTTCCTATCAAATATCACCTATCACTTTAACTATGGCTCTACAAGTTCTCCAAAGTGTCATTTCTGTGAAATTGTGTCCGAAAATCACCTACAACAAAAAAATATACAATACTTCATGGAAAAATAATAACATCACTGTGTTCATCTCTAAATTTTGAGCAACTTTGCTTTTTACACCAAGTCTCAATTCGTCCTTTAAAGTTCCTCAAAGTTGTGATCTGTGTAAATTTTCCTATTCTATCCTCCTACACAGTCTCAAAACAAAAAATCTCTTTAAATATAAGCAAGCTATTTTTTATACTCAACTAACCACATGGATCAACAACAAGTTCTTCATTTTGTATCCTGCAAGGTCGTGGGGTAAAATCCACACATCCACCTTACTTGTAGAGCGCTTTGTATTTAACTATTATGGGATGCCTATCCCCACATTGGTCACGCATAAAAAGGTTGGGGTGTTTATACTGGTCATGCCATCCCAATGGATCCATGGTTTTACAACCACTTCTTTGAATATTTTTCCATTGTTTGTAAGGTTGGTGATTCAATGTTTAACCTCCCCAAACATTGGGACAAGTTTTTGGGGGGTGTCTCGACATGTGTATAGGTGGTGGTACATTGTTTGTTTGAACTGCCCATGAGTTAGGTAGAGTCCTTAGGAGCCATGTTGTGTTCGGTGTATTATTTGATCTATTATTGGGGACAATATGTTAATGTTGAGTTGATAGGTTTTCGGTCCAATCTTGGCTGAGTTAGAATTGGTTTGATTTGTTAATATATCTAGTCGATGGTGAGTTGATCATCCCACTGAGCTGTGGTTAATTAGGGCTGAGATGCTATGTAACTTGTAAATTTTTCCTTATAAAATGTAATATATAAACCTACATTACAAAATACAACATGAAAGGGATATAGAAACATAGTGGAAATATAATCAAATCCATTATAATGGTAATGTGAAGATTGGAGGCCAAGACACCCTTTGTTAATAGAGTGTGCCAAACTTGGTTGAGGGTTCCCAGCCAACAAATAGCAAGGCCCACCATTTAAAAATCATGTGTCGAAGACCAGAGGCTTAAAACAACTATTTTACTCTTCTACTCACTTTTTTCACTTCTACCATGCGTCACGTTTGGATTGGACAGTTTACCAAGTTTTTTCCTATTCTTTCCAAAATATGACATCTGATATTTGTCGGATATAAACTCCATTTTTCAATTTCTGCATATCAATAGAAATATCTCAAGATGCTCTAAATTGATGCAATGCTTTGGGGATAATTAGGGAATATTTGTACACATAAATATCCTTTGGATCAATCCTCCCCAATAAGACCATTTTTTCCTCAAAAGGGAAATTTACCCAGCTGAACTGTTAATAGATCATTTACATAGCATAAACAGTAAAACCCAATTTATAGCATTGTGAGATTTTCAAAAATTGTAATATATTGAAAATACATTAATAGTAACATAACACGACCAATATTGCAACTAATATGACAACTTAAAATTTCATACTCATCTATTGTACTCTGATCCTGCACCACTATCAACTATGAATATATAACCTACATTCACAGTTTCTTAGTGCAAAAATTATACATACAATTTGCAATTATGTTTTAAAATCACAACTATTTTAACCTAAGTAACAAACTTATAACATGTAACTTGTATTCACAATTTGTTAGTGCAAAAAAATTACATACTATTTGTAACTATGTTTGACATTTAAAAATATTTTATGCCTGAGTAATAGAATTATAACATGTGCAAGCATCATGCGTAGCTACAAAAAGTTTGAATAAATTTTACACACACAACTAGTGCCTACATGAAACAAATGTACATGTTGCTGTTAAAAATGAAGTTTTCCAAAACCATAATAAGAGAAATCAACCCAAGTATGATAAAATTTTCACCTGAATTTTCCTTTCAGGTTACTTCACCAACACCAAAGAAAATTAAATGTGGAAATTTTCCTTTTTACAAATCAAAAAGATTTTCCAAAAGTGCTTTGTTATTTTGCATGTATTTATCAATTACACTATGCAAACATAAAACTGAGGAATTGTCTAGCCACCATTTTTATCACATTTTACTTTTTAGGTGGTTGATTCACTTCAGTATTTACCTGAATCACTATAGGGGTCATATTTACAAATGTAGGTTTTACATTTCTTTCCTTCTTAATAAATAAATAAAAATTCAGGATGAAGCTACCAACACTTTTCAATTACATGACCTGTTTTCTTACAGTGATCACAAAATATTTGATCCATTTTTTAGGATCCAAATTTTTAGGAAACTTACCTAAACTTCTTTTCTCTTAGCCAAGTTTAGGATTGTGGTCTCTCTCAATATTTTCCAATAAAAATTTTTGTTTCCTACATTTTGGCACACAATGGTTCAACATCCTAGACAATGTGCATGGATAGTTATATCATATTTTCTTCATATCATAGCCAAAATATTCAAATGTAAAAAGTGGGTCAATTTTTTTACCTTTTCCTATATGCTTATAGTAAACAAGAGATGGAGGAATTTCAATACCTCTTTGTGGTGAATTATTACCAGATCCTTCTTCTAAGAATGAATCACCAGATGCTAATGGGGAATCCTCTTTGGTGTTAGAAGCTTTTCTTCTTTCATCAATTTTGGAGGCCTCTCTAATTTCCTATCTCTTTGCATTACCATACCCCAATCCTGTAAAACGAGGTATTTCTTCGACCTATATGGGGTTAGATATGCCTTGATTATCCTTACTAAGAATAATTCCATTAAATCCCATCTTATTCAATAGTTTAGATAATATCCCTCTTGTGTGTTTTTAAAAATCACCTAACACATTACCTGAATCCAACTTTTCTTAGGGAGAGGACGTATGTGGTGCGATACTTACAATTCATTCTTATATCATAGTGGATGCATCTATAATAGAAGTAGGTACAACTTTCTTAGTTTCAACACAATGTAACACCATTAAGAGCTCATTCTTGGATTCTATCTCTTTTTAATATGTCAATTTTCTCCTCAAGAGAAAATAGAAAACACCTCAAGAATGAATTATCTTCCTGAATCTGTTGATTGTATTCTTTAAGTTAATCAAACATTTCCTTGTTTGACATCTTGATCATGGTTTGCTTCACACGCGTACTTCCAAATTCTACACACTACAATGGAAAGATCAAGCCCAAAAATGAAAAACCACAGAAATCAATAAACCAAATAAAGTAAGCAGCTAAACTAGCTCTAATACCAAAAATTGATCCAAAAATGGTATTTAACCCCCTGGGTACCAGTTTTCAATTTTTTAGTTTCTTTAATTTCTTCAATTTAAAAATTGATCAAGAATACTTATTGTTTACTTTTGGGTGTTTTGAAACCCAGACTTTCCATATTTACTATTTATGAACAATTAATCATTTTAATTTAACATTTCGTGATAAAATGGAAATTTTACAAATCCTTTTACAAATATGATAACAAGTTGCATCTTATAATGCATGTAATTTGATTATTTAATCCGAAATTGACTATACATTTATTTGTGTCTGTTTTGGATTATGGATTGTCAAATTTTTATCTTAATCCAATTTCCCATTTAATTTATTTCTTAATCAAATTAATCAATATCATTTACTAATTTTTATCTGATCAAAATATTCAAAAAACTAGAAATGAAATCCACAAAACTTGTTAACAAAGTTCTCCCGAAGGCTACGTATCTAGAATCACATAATCGTGAATTGATCTATTTAATGTCCAATGAATTACAATTCATCACCTTCAATAATGATAAATATATCATTATAGCTACCTTTTTAGATCATAAATAGAATTGCAGACTTTGATTTCTTACTAGATATTGCCTACAACTTCAACTATGGCTCTATAGGTTATCTAAAGTGTCTTTTCTATGAAATTGTGTATGAAAATCACCTACAAAAAAAATGAAATAATTCATGGAAAAAATAAGAACATCACTTTGTTCATCTCTAAATTTTGAGAAACTTTTATTTTTATACCAAGTCTCAATTCAGCTTCTAAGTGCCTCAAAATTGATGATATTTGCAAACTACCTATTTTGTCCTCTTACACACTCTCAAACAAAAAGAGCTTTAAATATAAGTGAGATGTTTTTTATACTCACTGAGCCAAATGGATCAACAATGATATGTTCATTATGTTTCTTGAAGGTCACAGGGTCCATCCACACCTCCACCTTACTCACTGATCACTTTGCATTTTACTATTATGGGAGGTTTATCCCACATTTGTCATACATTAAAAGGTCGGGATGTTTATATTGGGAATGCTAGCCTAATGGATCCATGGATATGACCACATATTTGACATTTTTTCTTCTTCCTATAAGGTTTTTGATGCAATGTTTAACTTCTCAAACATTGGGCCAAGCTGTTTGGAATTCGCTCGCCATGTGTATAGGTGTCAATACATTGTTATTTGAACTACCTAGTAGTTGGGCTAAGTACTTAGGTGCCATGTTGTTTTTGGCATATTTTTTGAGTTTCTATTGGGGCCGAGATGTTAATGCCAAGTTAATATGTGTTTGGTCTAATGTTGGCTTAGATATCATTAGTTTGATTCGTTAATATAGTCGGTCAGTTGGGAGTTTATCACCCTACCTAGCTGCAGTAAATTAAGGCCAATTTTCTTAATACAATGTAATATATAACCATAAATTATAAAATCCCACATGCAAGGGATATAGAAAAATAGTGGCAAATATAAGTAAATCCATTACAATGGTAATGTAAAGATCGGAGGCCAATGCACCCCTTTGATAATAGAGTGTACTAAATCTTGCTGAGGGCCCCCAACCAATAAATAGTAGGGCCCACCATTTTGAAATCATGTGTTGAAGACCAGAGGATTAAAAAAATTACTCTTTTACCCATTTTCTTCACTTTTTCTAGGTGTTATGTCTGGATTAGATAGTTGACCAAGTTTGACCCTATTCTTGTCAAACTTCGACCTACGATATTTTTTGCATGTGAACTCTATTTTCTGAGTTCTATATGTCGAGGGAAATCCCTCAAGAATCTCTACAGTACTGAAATGGTTTAGGGAGATTTGGGGAAGAGATACACATAGAAATATCCTCCATATTACTCCTCCCCAAGAAGATCATTTTTCCTCAAAGGGGAAACTCACCCAGCTAAACTGTTAATAGATCCTCTACATAGCACAAATAGTAGAACCTAGTTTATAGCATGGTAATATTTAAAAAATTGTAATAAATAAAAAATCCATTAGTTGTAACATAACCCATGGCCAATATTGAAACTGATATGACAACTGAAAATGTCATACTCATGGTTTAGGGAGATTTAGGGAAAATCCACACACAAAATTTTTCTCTGTATCAAACGATTTCAAAATGAACTGCTTACTTGTGTGAATACGTGAATAGAATTCATTTTGAATATGTTAAAAGGGATATATAATGAGTATGTGGTTTTATGTCTTTTGAAAATGTTTTTTGTTTTCTGTAAGAATTGTGATTGTTGCAAAAAATGGTAATGGGTTTTAAATTTTTTAAGAGGACTCTAACAAATTTAAAGGCCGGACTCGGGTAACATGTAAATGATAAGAACCAAATACTTTCCTTATAGTGGGTCTTATTATTTTATCAAATCTATTTTTCCCTCCTGTGAAGATGAAAGAATAACTTATTATTTTATGTCCCCGTGTCTTAAAATGGAAGGAGTGTCTGAAACTCTTGTTTGCTAGCAAATAGCGGGTCAGTGTATAATCCACAATTTGATGTTGCTAAACTATTTAATCTTAAAGTTCTATGGGTTGAAACTTCAATTTAAGTTGAAATACCTATAAATGCATTTGGTCTTCTAAAATAAATTGTGAATTTCTACCATTATAATTCTCTTTTGTATGCATAAGTTGTATATAGATGATAAGTAAGGAGGACCTAACCGTTGGGAGTAATCACTTTTATTGTATATGACTGGAAATAAGAGCTATTATTATTATTATTAATTATTTGATAAAATAGAATGATAGAAAAGTAAATAAACCATGAGGCTGGAGGTTATTGTCAACACCATTATAATAATGATAGCAAAGGATTTTTATTACTATGATAATATTAGAATTGATAATTGTCATGTCACAGTTTATTGAGATGTTCATTCTATTTATTCCTAAATCAAGAAAAGAGAGAATATCTGACTTCGGTTACCTTAGGTGATTAAAAAAGGGGGTTTGATCAATGCATTAAGATAACATTTTCTGATCATTTAGCTCATAAGATAACATCCCGAATATAATTTGTTAGTTCATTCGAGTTCTGTAGAACTGACTGTGTTGAAAATATAATTTCAGATTTGCAGGTTTATAAAGTATTATGAAATCCAAATTATTAGACTAAGAATCATTGAGATGATTTCCATTTTGTTTCCTATGAATGAATAAATGTATATGATTTAGTTTAAAAGTGAAAGGATCTTCCTCGCTTGTTGTAAATGAGGCATTTGATTGCCTGATGTAAGTTATTGTTGTTCAATAACTTGATATACTTTAAAATGAGGTGTTAACCTCAATGCGATGCTAATATAAGTTGTTTTTATCACATAATTCCTTGATTTTACAAAGTTTTATAATGCCAGGTTTTTGGTACATTATTAATGTATCAGTAAACACAAAATTTGATTATTATTTTGATTGATTATGTTGTTACGATGACACTGTTATGATACATTTATAAACTATATATTATGACAACACATTTATTTAAGTATTAAAATATGTATCATAAGTGAACATTGATTAACCATATGTTTAATGATTAATTGTAAGGAACTTTGGGGACCTATTTCCATGATAATGTGAAAGAGATAGTAACAAAAATTGATATCTCGTTGGTGTATTGTGATCATTAACAAATGACACATATTGTTGGCATTTTTCTACATAGGTGTTGTCATTCATGAAAAATCTCATTAATGACAAATTTTATGATGGATTAGGGCCATATGATGCTCAAATTGATGATGCGATGGAGATTTATGTATGGTCTTGGTGGCACATGATGATTATGTGAGTATGACTTATTCTAGCAATCCCATTCAGGTGACTTAGCTAGTCTAGGTGATGTTGCATGGTGATAGAATATTATTTATTAGTTGATAATCATGTTAGCATGATGGAGAGAACGTTATAGGAGTTATTGGGCACTCATATGAGTTGCAGGGTGTAGATATAGGTTTGTGACCATGATTCCAGTGTTTATTTGGAGGAGGTATGGATGTTAAGATGTATGAGATTAAGGTATGGATATATATGACTTCATGGATGAATGTAGGTAGGTGTAACATGATGTATAAAGTATTTTTTTTTACCATTTTTAGTGCTTTCATGATGAGTTATAATGTTATTTCAGTTAACCTTAACTTCTACAATGTAAAACCCTAAGGGGTAACTATGCAAGTCTTAGTGGATAGAAATATTGAGAGATAATCATGAAATTATTATGATTGGAGATATTATTATGGTGTGGATGTGTGCTGTGGGAAATATTTAAGGTTTCCATGATGGTAATTTTCCAATATATGTCAGTTTTTGGTGAACTAGGGTCAAGAACTAGTGCATTTCTAGCTTGAATTGGAACTTCAGATGCTCACCCTGAATTGCGTGATTTGAATGAGACCTTGTGGATTTTAGGGATGTTTTCTACATTTATTTTATAACTGTTTCACAAAAATAATTAGGTCATTTTGTTGCCAAATTTTTATGATGGAATGTTAAGAAGGTAAACAACTATTTATTCATGTAAAACCCCAGCTCGAAAGTGGGTTGTGATATTTTCTTCTGAAGTGGACATAATTTCATGCTATTACATGAATTTTGATTGAAAAATGTGTAGGAATCATTCATATTTAAAGAAATATATGGTAGAGGTCATGGTGATGAGTGGACCCCACTTAAAAAGGTTATTTTCTGAAGATTTTTTTTTGGGGACAAGGTTTTCCAAAGGATTTGCAAGATAAATTTCCATTGTGTGATTTTTGTGAGCTTTGTTTATGTCCAAATATTTTTTAATTCATGGTGATTCAATTATATGGTCAAGTATGCTTCATTTAGGTTGATTGGTCAAATGGCAGTTTTGAGGCAATAAAAAGTAATCTTCATTGAACTGCGCATAACTAGAGATAAAGATGACATTAAGACATGATTATAGTTGTGATGGAAATATAATTAAGATATATTTCCAGTTATATAAGGTTTTATTCATGATGCTGATATTTTATATGGTGTTCAGATCAATTTGGGAGTAATAATATTTCTTACTATCTAGGACAAAACTTCTTTTTCTGAAGAATTGAGTTGGTTAGAGAATTAGATAGATTGATTGATGTTTTCTATCACTTGGAATGTTCAAGAGGGATAAATATTTCATGCTATGAATTCATTTTGAGTTCTGAAAGTGTCTTTAAGAGTGGTAACTAGTTTTTTTTTAAAACAAAATTTTGGGAAACATGATTTGGTGAAGAAAAAAGTTGATGTAGTTTGAACCAGAGGTTGTTTAAAGATTTATAACTTTATTAAAAGTGTTATAAAGGTATGGGAATTTCCATAAAGTGTTCCCGTATTTTATTTTATTTTAATATATCTTGAGGCCCAAATTCAAAATTAGGGTCTTAAAGGGTGTTGGAAACAAGTGTTTTGAGAAGTATAAGAAGCAGTAATCTTATTAAATGAAATAATCTGATTGGTTGGTGAAACTTACGACCATGTATGATGTTTAAATGTTATTTTAAACATGTTTGATTAATTTTAATGCATGAATTAAAAAAAATTGGTGTTAGGATAATTTTGGCATTCCAATGCATGGGTTTTTGTGATTTTTAGTGCATGAATTAAGGGTTACTACTAGGGAAACCCATATGGGTCACTTGTAGTTGTTATCAAAAGTATATGGGGTGTTTTTATGATGAAATTTTCATTTAAAAGGAGTGAATTTTTTTTTATTGAATTTTAAATAAGATGGAGCTTATACAAGCATAGTTTTTGGTACTTTTGTGAGCTAGTTAAGAGAGTGTAGTGAGTGTGCAATAAGTCTGGCCTAGCTGTGAGAGTTGTGTAGGTTTATGAGAATTAATATATATCAGATAAAGTGTGTTATAGGTATAATAATATCAAAAAACATGTGTGCAATATTTTAAAGACTTGTGAAGTGAAGAAAGAGCTAGATTGTGCAAGTTTGAAGACCTAGGGTTCGATCGAGGATTTGAAGAAGTGTGAGCTGAATCATTGATCTCTATCAGTTGTAGCAGAAATAATTCAAATATGAGAACATCATAAGGTTTTTGGATGGGTGTTTGATCATCTTTTGGGGTTGTATCCGCCTTGTGGATTTGGTGCTTCACAAAATTATGGGTTGGTACTAATGTAGCCTAGAATTCATTGTAAATGACCCAGGCACATTGGCACATCACTCATCCTAAACTGAGTGCTCACCTGAAGGACATAAATGCGCTAGGTCCCTCTTTAGAATTTCTTGTATAGACTATTAAAATTATGGCGCATTATATATATTATAATATATATATATATATATATATATATATATATATATTCAGATTCATAACCGATAGTAAACAATCCACAATGCGTAAACCAGATCTAAATATAGAGTATATGAAAGTAAGACTAAAAAATTATTATAATAATATTTACCATGAAAGAACCAGATTCATCCATTTCCAACACCATTATCTAGCCAATATGATCCATTGTATTAAATACTATTAAGCATAGAAGCTTCATTATATATATATATATATATATATATATTCAAATTCATAAACGATAATAAACAATCCAAAGTGCCTAAACTGGATCTAAATATAGAGTATATGAAAGTAAGACTAAAAAATTATTATAATAAGATTTACCACAAAAGAACCAGATTCAGCCATGTCCAACACCATTATCCAGCCAATATGATCCATTGTATTAAATACTATAAAGCATAAAAGCTTCATACATTTCAAAACTATCTTCATGATTCATGCGCATGACATAACCAACAACATAACTCTATAACTAATTTGGGGTTCTCTAAATTGTGCACATCAATACATATATATAGGGGTGGGGACTAGCCCTTCACCACCCATGCACTTTCTCAAAATAGGCTACATGTTAATAATAGCCATGCACCTTTACAAAGGATACAAAACATGCAAGTACTCTAACAATAGACTTCCTATATTTAAGTCCGAGTAGAAATCCTATTATTAGAATAAACTATGCATAGCACTCGAATTGATGTTTGTTCCCAAAATAACCTTGCATGAGCAGCAAGTATTCATGCTTTTGTGTTCTCAGCATGCTAACTCAAAAATATCCTTCACAATGAAAACAACTAAGTCCTGACCCTAAGTGCTTCAACCTTATTGTAGCGCCACGTGCTCTTCCCACGCCCTACATTTGCATGCCCAAAACTTAGGCTATTTTTGTCCACCCAAAATTACTGTACACTAGAATGGATTGCCACCCCGGCAATGGGTAAACAACTTATCACTCTAAACAATATAGGACAATGAATGAAAGAATAAATAATACACCAAGTCTTCTTACTTTGTACCCTTTTCTTCTTCTAATAGAATGAATTATGGATATTCACATTGAATTCATCCCTAAAACTAATACCAATCTTGTAGTGTTGCATTTGTTTTATCTGGGATATCCACAACTATGCCATTTAACTCATCTAGAATCATATTTCCACCCTCACTCCTCAAAATTATGAACATGTTGGCCATACCTTAGACCATCCCTTGTAGTGTTGCATTTGTTTTATCTGGGATATCCACAACTATGCCATTTAACTCATCTAGAATCATATTTCCACCCTCACTCCTCAAAATTATGAACATGTTGGCCATACCTTAGACCATCCCTTCCCGATACTCCTGATTCGATCCATGTGTTGCTTTCTTGCAACATCTAACACATCACACTTTGTCTCTACTAAGGTAACTTGTTTACAGCACCCAATTGTTTCATTATTTATTTCTTGTAGAACTTCATTTTCCTCTGTTGTTTTTCTTTCATCTATCATGTTATTAGGCATTGTAAAAATGGCCAACACTAAATCTGACTTCTTCATTTCATCCTTCAAGGCTTAAAAAATAGCCTCAGAGCTGGATATTTTGCTTACAATTGAAGCCTTGGCCCTTGATGCTTCTTCTATAACATACTTTGGTTTAAGGAGGTGGACTGGTTCATCATCTAGAAGAAAAAAAACTATGGTGCGCAAATAATGCAGTTCAGACTAAAAATCCCTTGACACCTTTTTCGTAAGTTCAGGCCTTCTCTACAAGATTTCATCGACTATCTGCTCGGCCATATTCTTGAAATTTTATGCCTCAACCACTACCTTATCACTCTCCTTGGTGAGTCATTTTATTTCTATGTCCTTATCCTTTTTATCCTCTAGGAGTACCCGTATAGTTATCACCTTATCAATATTTTGGCACACTGCCTCTGTTGACACTTTAACCAGTGCATTACTCACTTGTTCATCTGAGAACTATGTGGGATTGATGATCATATGGTGGGTATGTGGCTCCTTCCTCATTTTATTTGAGATACAAACCTCCTCATAGACATCAAAATGAGGCTCATCCATGTGAGTCTTCATACTCCATGATAGCTGCTTGCAAGTGCACGTATTCACCATATCTGGGTCCATCCAATCCCATCCATAAAACTGTGTATTGGGCAGGGTACTCTGAAAGTGGGCACAAATAATATTCATCTAGTCATCCATGTAGCCCAACTTCTGAGTCCTTACTATCTCTTCATCTCCATGTTGACCTGTATTCCCCCCAATGTCCTCGTGAGTAAACGCGCCTTCACCTTGTTATTCTCTAATTTATGCATCTTGTTGTATAGTACTACCCACATTATGGTTCACTTCCTTTCCTTTCTCTTTTTCTTCAAGTGTGGGGTGTACTAGGACTTTTGTGTCTCCACCGGCACTACTTTCCCCTTCACCCAAGTGTTTCTCATGGAAACTCATAATTTCATCACCGGTCTCATAAAATACTTGTTCTCCAATATCCTCATCCTCTTGCATTTCAACACTATGGGTGGCCTCTAATCGACACTTTCCCATACTTTGAGTGGCCTCCTCATCTTACACACACTACTGAGGGGACTCCTCATCACTATCCTTTAACGGATCATATCTTCTACATTTTTTCCTCTCTTCTTCCTCATTCTTCATGGGAGTTAAGTGCGGTGATCTACTAACTAGATGTGAAGTCCCTGTGTCAGTGTCTTTGTATGTGTGCCTTCTCTGCATGAATCTCCTTATATGATCTAGTCCAATGTTGTCTTCTTGTTCCTCCTTCTCCAAGACATTCTCTAACCCTGTAAACACTAGATCTTCTTGAGTAGGGGGCACAGATGCAACCTGTCTTGAGGTTCCCACTACATACCCCTTCTTTGGAGGTCCTATAAATGTAATAGTTTTTCCCTTTAATACCTTTTCATCCTTGAACCTTGGCCTTAGATAGATGTACAAATGTACTGGTTAAATTTATCCTATGGCCAAACTCTCTGGTGTAATGTCCACATTTTTAGATTCCATTATTTCAACATAGGCCTCTTTACCTAGCCATACATACGTCTTACTTAGAATGTGAACATCTACATCTTCTTTATCCACATCAAACTAAAGTTTTCATGCGTTGTGGAATTTGTTCACAGAATCTCTGAAGTACCTTGCAGTAAAGGAAAATGGAAACATACACCATGGGATTTTCTCACCTGAATTCATGTGGAAGCACCCGAAGATGAAATGTTGGTAGAATGAAAATTCAGCTTCCCCATCTAGCACTTTTGGTAGTTCACATGGAATGCACCATTTCCCCTCAAACACCTAGCACATCCACCTGAACCATTTTTCTAGTCACTCCTTATATGCATTAGAAATAGTTCCACACAGAGTATACTTTGCAAATTTATTTGTTGGGGATTTGTTTTCCAACGGAAACTCCCAGATGTTTTCCCTTGGTTAGTTGGGTACACCAATTTCATTGAATACAATTAGCAAAAGGATGGTGGCCCAAGTTACTTTCTCATCTTTACCTACCTGGATGTGTTCCTCATTCACTAGGCTCTCCACAATGTACCCATTATTATTGTAGTATGTATTATTCACCATTTTTTGAACTATGTGCAACCAATGCATATTCACCTCATTCCACCACTTAGTGACACCCAAATTACTCTTTGTTAGGCATGCTACAACCTTGGTGGCCATGTTTGTAATGTTGGTCACTTTAAAGGCTCGACCCCCTTCTTATATTGATGTATTATGGTTGTTGCATCGATGCCCTCATCTTCTAATAAGTCATCATCTATCTCTGAGCCTGAGTTGAGAAACCTTGTCACCTTCCCAATCATCTTGGCGATGATTTGCATTCTCCTGCTCATGAAGTAAAAAACATCATCGTGCACCCACGACATAAGCCATTGATACAATTTCTTGGGCTTATAAAAATATGGTAATTCAAGGATCTGAATGACCCCCACGTTGTCGAGTAACTTCTTCACATAGGTGTCCAAAAACCTAGTGTTGTCTGCTAACCATCGGTTAGTTTTCCTATAGACTTTTGCTGTAATTTCCTTTAGGTACTTCTGATTTCGGTGGTTGATTTAAAAAACCCTACACTGTGCTAGTTTTGTCCCCCATGGCCACCCATCAATCACCTCTTCTAGGTATAAAATTTCAGCCAACCATTCTTCTTTTTGGTCATCAACCTCCTTCTCTACATCTGGAGCCCTTTGTGGTGCAATTTTTCCTTCCAATCCCACAAGTGCAAACGAAACCCTAGCTGCTACAAACCCAAGTCATGCTTAAACCCCTTCAACATGCACACACACCACCACTTGAATCCTGATTTCATGCCTAGATTATTAAAAACATTCTTTGAATCTTGTTCGGTTTACTCGATCTACAGAGTTCTCATCGTCTTCAGCTCTTCTTCACACTTCTCAATTCTCTTCAAACTAGCAAGGTAACAAATGACATTACAAACACCAAATTTTATCACAAGTTTCAAAAATTCCCTTCCTTAATTTCTCCACCCACCACCATATGAGGCATTAATTTCTCTTACGCACATTTTGCGCATCTTTGTCTTGCGCCCTATACTCCCACGCCTCAAAATTTTACGTGTAAGTCATAAATTTATAGTGCACCAACTAGTTTTCAAGCACAGATATCATCTACCCGCTCTTCCTTACGCCAAATTATTTATCCAATATGACTCAATATATGTAGTATCCAATGTTGCAGCATCCTTGCATTATACTAAGTGCTCATTGCCTTACACATGGTATTAAATTTGAGAATTCCTCTTGAAGTTTTCATTAAGTTTGAAAGCCTATCCCTTTTCTGGTCACCCATGAGTTTGTTTCTTTTCTATACTAGACTAACCTTATTTATCCACCACACACTAAGATTATGCACGGTCATCTGCAAATGAAAATGCCTAAAGTAGTAATTAGCTTCCAGTGCATTAGCACGCTTATTACAAAAAATAGTAAACTAAATTGATAGCATTAAGGGAAACCTAATATAGCTGGTAATGTTGCTTGATTACAAACACCAAGAAGGATTATTTATAGTAGGGCTTTAGTTTACTCCTGTTGAAATAACCAGGAAACCATGTTCCATCAAGCACATCTAATTGGAAAGGGCCTAAGTCAAGTATATGAGTGATAACATACATTCCCAACCAATGAACCTTAAGCTTTCCTGGGTGGCACAAAAACTTTGAATCATATAGAAGTACCATCTACCCCACCTAAAGCTTATTTTCCTTGATGTGTCTATCATGTCATGCCTTCTTCTTGGATTTTTCTTTCTTCTAACTCCATCGTCCTATGTCCCACCTCTCATCCATTTGTATCAACTAGTCAAGTCTTTCTTCTAATTCTTGTTCATCATCCAGAACTCCTGCATGCACAATATGAAAATAAGGTAGCATTAATTCCATGGAGAGAACTAGTTCTACACCAAAAAACAACTCAAAGGGTTTTTCCTTATTCAACCATTTGTAGGTTGTTCTATATGCCCAAAGTACAAAAGACACTTTGTCATCCTAGTCTTTCCTTCCAACATTAATTTTTTTTTTGTCAAAGTTTGGTTCAATATCTTGTTGAAAGTATCAGCAGTACCATTTACCTTTGGGTGATAGGGTGTTGTCTTATGGTGTGCAACTATGAATTCATCCAATAATATCCTAATACTCTCATTAAATAAATTTGTACCCCTATCACTTGTCAAAATTAAATGACATCCATACCTGGTAAGAATATTTTCCCACAAGAACCTTGTTGTTGTAGCTACAGTATAATCCTTTGTAAGTTCAGCTTCCGACCTCCTTGTAATATAATTTTTACAAGTGATGATGTAGTGCAATCCATTTCTGTACGCGGCTGGGGAAATAGGACCCACAAAGTCAATTACTCACTTCTCAAAATATTTTGCGCTAGTAATAGGCCTCAAAGGCATTTCATCTCTTTGCCTTTGTTTTTCAAGGCACTGACATTGATCACACACCTTACAATATTCTTTGTAATGATTGTCGAAGGTCTCCCACCACAAACTAGGTAGTATAATATTACGCACAGTGACGTATCCTACATAGTTTCCACCTGCAATACCGCTATGAGCTTCCTCTATAATTCTCATTCACTCATTCTCTAGTACACACTGGTGCAAAAATTCATCCCAACTTAGTTTGTATAACTCATCACTGATGAACATGAAAGGTGTGGCACAAATGCAAGTTGTTTATTTTCTAAGGCCTTCATTCCTTCGGGGGCCATACCTTTACGTAGAAAGAGAGAAATATACTCTAAATCTAAGGGTGAGTAGTTTAACCTGTACAACTATGCATCCAACATTGTATCTTCAATACTTTGTGCATCCTCCCCTGATTGAATCCTTGATAAATGGTCTAGACCTGAATTACTCTTAACTAGCTTCACCACAACTATAAAGTCAAACTCCTGGAATAATAGAACCCATTGGCATATGTGCCCCTATGAAGCATGCTTATTCACCAAGTATTTTAATTCCATGTGATCTATATAGAAAACAAAAGGATTTTCCAGTAAGTATTGTCTAAACTTGTGCAACACGTAGATCATTGACAAAGGCTCACACTCTATAGTTGTATAATTTTATTCTGCTAGAGTCAACTTTTTGCTAGAAAAACAAATAGGATTATATATAATACCTTCTCCAGACTGAGCTAGAACTATTCCAATGGCCATGCTACAAGCGTCCACATGTATATGAAAAGTTATATTCCATGAAGGATAACACAAAATAGGCGTCGTAGTAAGCCTTTCCTTCAACGCTTCAAACGTGCAGTGCTACAGTTATCCCCAATAGAACTTGCCTTTACCTTTTAATAAATCCTCTAGGGGCACACCAATCTTAGCATATCCTTTGATAAATTTTTTGCAATACCCTTTGTAGCCCAAGAATCTACACACATCACTCTGACTAGTAGGCTCCTCAAAGCCTAAGATGATTGTAACCTTAGCTAGATCTATTAACAAACCCTCCTTGCAAATAATATGGCTTAGCAGAGTCCCAAAGGTTATAGAAAATACACACTTCTTAATATTTAAAGAGATGCTCAACTATCTGCATCTCTTAAACATCAAGCACAAATTTTCACAATGATCCTTGACAAGTCCATACACTATCCAATCATCCAAGTAAATCTACAAGAACTTTTGAATAAAATCTTAGAATGCTTAAACAACAATGCATGAAAATACCACAAGCACATTCTTTAATCCAAAGGGCATCACTGTGTATGGAAAACTTCCTCATTCATTGGTGAATGTTGTCTTCTCTTAATCCTTTTTAGTGATCCTTAATTGTGTTAGTGTAGGTTATTATTTATCATTTCATTTATTTATTAGGATAATTCTTACACTTGTATTAGACCTACATTTTTTGGGTTAGCTTGCTTATGTGTACTAGTTGTGTGGAGTTAGCTTACTATTCTTCTAGAGTTAACTTAACTACCAGTATCAGTTAGTGGGAGTTCTTCACCACTGATTTAGGTAGTAGTTGCACTTCCATCCTCCTATATGTACATATTTCTTATTGAATAATTCAAGTCATTGTATTGTAATGTATTGAGCATTATTGATTATTATGGATTTCTATATATGGTATTTTAGCTCTTCTATTTTACAAATCTAATGTGGTATGCTATTATCATCTGAGATTGCAGCTTCAAACAATATTATTATTGTTCCTTTCATGGTATCAAAGTGATGGATGACGTAGAAATCCATATGTAAGTTTTTATTTGCAAGAAAGGGTTTATTATTTTCATGTATTCATAATTTGTTTCCACTTTTCTGAAGCATGAATTTTTATGCAAAACGGAGCGTTTCATTCGATTTAAAAGCTACCAAAACCCTAGAATCGACTGTAAACTTGACCATGTTTTGAGACAGTCAAATTTGGACGCAGATATGTACCCTTTGGGTGCATTCTTTTATCCACCAGACACATTTGTACCCTCTCAGTGCATTCTTTTATCCATTGAATATAAATGTGTACCTTCCAAATGCATTCTTTTACCTTCTGGATATTTATTTTTTGGATGCAATATTTTATCCACTGGACGCAGATCTGTACCCTCTCGGTGCATTCTTTTATCCATTGGATATAAGTGTGTACCTTCTAGATGCATTCATTTACCCTCTAGATATTTTTGTTTTGGATGCAGTATTTTATCCATTGGATATAAACATATACCTTCTAGATGCATTCTTTTACCCTCTGGATATTTTTGTTTTGGATGTAGTCTTTTATCCATTGGATGTAGATATGTACCCTATGGGTGCATTCTTTTATCCATTGGATAAAAATGTGTACCCTCTGGACATTTAGGTTTTGGGTGCAGGATTTTATCCTTTGGTCACAAGCTTGTATCATGTGGATGCACTCTTTTACCCTTTTAACATTTGGGTGTCACGTGTACCTTTTACGAAAAACATCAACATTAAAATGTTATTTTAATAACAAACCATCTAGAGATCATAACTTTTGATCCATATTTTAGATTAAGGTGATCGTTTTTTTTTAAATTGTGTATTTTTTTGAGATCTATGCATCAGTGAAATTTTCATACACATATTTCAAATGTAAAGTGTACTTTTACTCATTATAATATTTACATGTACTCAATTATAAATTGCTAAATTTGGGAGGGTGTTGTAATCACTTGTGGATGCAATTTTGGTTGAGCCGACATCCTAAAATTTTAGGTGTTGCATTCTTGTATCTATGAGTGTATACATTTATATCTCTCTTATTTGTTGAGATATTTTGGATCTATATTTTTGACACTTTTTTTTACATGTTGACAGTCTCTCTCTTATGGGGGAGATATTTTGGTGAAGCCCAGTATTAGTTTGTCAGTGTTTGAGTAGTTGATTTTGGCAACTCATACAGATATGTGGTTTCACTCTAACCATTCAATAGTATGGGAGGTTGTAGTGTTGATACCGATTATTCAGGTTTTGTGTCCTTTCCTATTTACATTTTGATAATGCTTCTTCGGGTTTTGTTTCCTTGCCTTGTTACCTTGGCTTTTCTTGGATCGTGGTACTCCTATTTATTTGGATCTCGTGTCCTTACCTTGTTTCCTTGATTATTTTTCTTGGATCGTGACATGCCTATTTGTAACAGTTGATCTTGCTTCTTCATATTTTGTGTCCTTACCTTGTTACCTTGGATTTTCTTTGATCATGGCACTCCTATTTATTTTGATCTCATATCCTTTCCTTGTTTCCTTGGTTGTTCTTAGATCATGGAAAACTTATTTACAGTAGTTTATAGATTATGTTTGGTGTATTTTTTACACTTTTGACATAACTCCATTGACAATATCCTTCCATGAAGTTATTCTAGTGAAGCCTAGTGTCAGTTGTTTTTGAGTTCTATGATCTAACAATGGATTCAGACCACAATGCGCACCAAACTTCTTTAGCTTTGTACGATTTTTTGGATCCGAGCTTCTTGGGATACCTTGCAGCGGGATTTTTCTCTCTCTACTTTGTTATTAATGGTTTTGGGTACCTTGCGATGTCTATTTTTCCCATTTTTTATATGTGGGTACCTCATCAAGCCTTGTTGCCAGGACCCACCTTCTTTTCCACCCACCTAAGCTATGCTTACGGGAGGGTGTTAGTGTAGGTTATTATTTATGATTTTATTTATTTATTAGGATAATTCTTAAACTTGTGTTAGCCCTACACTTTTTGGGTTAGCTTGCTTAGGTGTACTAGTTGTGTTGAGTTAGCTTCTAAGTTATGTGGAGTTATCTTATTAGTCTTCTGGACTTAACTACTAGTATCAGTTAATGGGAGTTCTTCACCACTTATTTAGGTAGTAGTTGCACTTCTCTCATCTTATATGTACAAATTTCTTATTGAATAATTCAAGTCATTTTATCGTAATGTATTGAGCATTATGGATTATGATGGATTTCCATATATGGTATTTTACCTCTTCTATTTTTCAAATCTAATGTGGTGTGTTATTATCATATGAGATTGTGGCTTGGAACAATCTTCTTATCATTCCTTTCAAATTGATGATACCTAGAAACCATCTTTAAAAGAGTAAGTCTCGTGCCCTACAATGCCTTCCAATATTTGTTAAGTAAATGGTGTAGGGAAAGGATCAATCACACATGCAGCATTCAGCTCCCTGTAGTCTAAAAAAATCTTGATTCTTCCGACATTATTTATACTGATTACCATAAGGCTAACCCACTTTGATTCCTCTATGGGCTCAATGATGCAAGAATTCAACATCTTGTCAATTTCTTCTTTAAATTTTATGCACAAGTTAGGTTTTATCCTACAAGGTATATATTAGTGCAAATCAGTAGCACCCCCTAAATGACCTTCAGATCTACTAGTGAGAATTGGGTAATTTAGTGTGATTGCACAACATGGAATCGTTTCCCCAAGTGTGGGACTTGCAAAAATGGGAAAAAATCTCTAGATTGAAGGTTGGTTCCTCTACTCCTTTGATCAGATGTATGCATGAAATTTGTAGAGGTTTAACTCAAAATTCTACTCTAATTCTGCCAAGGAGACAAGGATAGAAAGAAAAGAAGATAAAACTAAACTGACAAGGTGATACACCAAAGGAGTGGTGAACATATATTTCTATAGATTGACACAAATTATAAAAATGCAACATAAATCATGCACAAATTGCTAAAATTGTAATGAAGGACCAGGATAGAGCAAACAACACAAGAAAGGATTGAAAATTCATTCACAGAGCTTGCATTGTCATTTCCATTTTTAAATACAGTGCATTACAACAGCAAGGAGGTAGAAAACATGTTGCAGTCCTAAAAAAAAGGTCTGATATTCCACAAATTCACTTGCCAGGGTGAAGGAGGGAGCCTGTAGAACATAAAAAACATCCAACCCTTTACCAATGAGCCAAATCTGGCTTTTAACAATGAAAACCTGAGTTCAGGAAGGATAAACACAGAAAAATTGAAATGAATGATTCAACCACTGACTAGATCCATCAAAATAGCATGGGTACCCTTAAAAGTTCATTCCCCAATATTTTTGACCATGCTGGAGAAGAATGGAAGCCATACTGCATTAAAAATGGTGGTTGAATGTCAGTTCTTCTCTTTTCCCCATGCCAAAGGCATTTTTCTCATTTTTCTCTCACTGAACTCCAAAAAATAAATCATGTAGAGGACTTCAATAGCTTTCCAATGACACCAAAATTGAGAAAAACTGAGCTCTGGATCGAAATATATGCCCCTCTGAAGATTTAGGGCAAAACTGGGGCAAAAATCAGGTCGGCGGGCCGAAACCTAAAATTTTTCCCCTTTTTTGAATTTGGAAAAAATTCCCCAAAAATCTCCGTGTCCCACTGCTCTCCTACCACGTGGGGCATTCCCATTGGTCCATGGGTTCAAATGGCCATTTTACACTTTTTTGAATTTTGGAAAAAATTCCAAAATTTCTCTGCACCATGTCGCTCCGGGACACGTGTCATCCTCCTATTCATTGTGGGCACGTGCTCCAAATTTTACCTTTGACACTGCTGACCACTTTGGAAAAATTGCCAAATCCTCCTTGTGCCCTCGACCTCTACCGAGAACAGGACACATGTCACCACCTTATTCACTCGCGGGGATTTAACCAAAATTTCCATCTCCTCCTTGGCAGGCCTGCGGGCCAATTCTTTCCTTTGCACCTTTTTACTACTTTGGCAAAAAACCAAAATTTACTCTACCCCTCTGACTCCCACCGGTTTCATGGACATGTGGCACACTTTGATTTGGCATGGGCCTTAATCAACTTTCTTTCCTCTGCGGGCCCGCGGGAAAAAATTTTCCTTTGCACCTTTTTTGACCACTTTTTCAACTTACCCCCATCGGTCCGATCCCCGCCAATCCAATCCCTGCCATCACATGGCACATTCTCATTCATCCTTGGGTTCAAACCATTTCTTTTCCTTCTCCTTGGTAGGCCCATAGGCAAAAAAAATTCTTTATGCCCGGCCCACTCCTTGGCGATTTCTCCAACTTACCTCTGCTGACCCACCATTCCGCCACCACATGGCATATTCCTATTGGTTGCAGACCTTCCCAGGGAAAATTTCCCTCAAAAACTCCACTGAGCCATAACTTGCAAAATACAAGGAGTTAGAAGGAAAAGTTTACCTTTCTGAAAAGGTGAGAAAATTCACTATCTGATGAAACCATTTCCAGATAATTTTGAGTGCCTAAAAGTGAAAAAATTTGACTGAGGCACAAGGAATGAAGGAATGAAAGATTGTCAAAAATAAGCAAGGGGCTTATTTTAGATAACAATTTTGGTGACTCAGGGGGGTCATCTACCTACTGAATGAAGTGACCAGCTGCCTGAAACAATACATTAGGTAATGGAGTTATCAACTTAACTGCTTGGTACTCTCAACTCATTAGAAAATTTCTAGGAAGAAGATTGTGAGAGTAGAACATCACTTGATGTGGAGCATGGCCTGCGAAGATGCATCCTTGGGACAAAAAATCCTATGCCAAAGCAATTAGGGAAGTGTGAAACTAAGCTACAACAAAAAAATGTGCACAAAGCACTTAGAGGAATGAAAATCTAAGCTAATATGTACAAGGTGAGGAGTTTCCCTTCTAGTAGCAATGCTTTAGATGGATTCCATTAACTAGAATCTGCAGTTCTTCACCATCCAATGTAGACAATTGGAAGGCATTGTTGTTCTTACATTTTGTGACCATGTAGGGGCCACTCCAAATGGCATCAAAATTTGAATGCCTTCTTGGCTTTTCTCGGTCTGCATCTCATTTCAACACTAAATCTCCAACTTGGAAGGTTCTAGCCTTAGCTTTCCTATCAAAGGTTCTCTTGATCAAGGCTTGGTCCTTCTCCATTGTTTGGGCTACATGCTCTCTGATTTCTTGGATTTCCATCAATTTTTCATATCTAACCTCCATGGGTTCAAACTCCAACAATTCCAATTGCTTCATGAGTTCCAACGTTGGCAACTCAAGTGACATAGGCAAGATTGCCTCTCTTCCATAAACAAGTCTGAATGGAGAGTTACCGGTGGATCTCTTGGGAGTTATCCTATCAGCCCATAAGGCTGATTTAATTTTAGTGTGCCAAGTCCTCTGATTTTCATCAAGAGTCCTCTTGATGATCTTTAATAGGTTATTTTTGGTAGACTCAGCTTGGCCATTACCTTGAGGGTAATAATCTGATGAAGTGCTCAGATAGATCCCATTCTTAACAGCCCATTCAGTCACCTTTGATCCTATGAATTCCAATCCATTATCCGATATTATAGTGGTAGGTATACCAAATCTAGTTACTATCCCCTCATAGAAGTCTAGAATGCTAGATTCATTTGCCTCTTTGAGTGCCACCGCCTCAGTCCATTTGGTGAAGTAGTCTGTTGCTATTAGAATCCACTTGTGTCCTTGGCTTGAGTTTGGGTTAATGACTCCAATGAAGTCTAAACCCCATTGCATGAATGGCTGGTCAAATGAAGTTGTGTGCAATGGAAGGGCTTTTAATCTTTCCTTTCCTGTGAAGAATGCACAATTTTTACACCTCTTGATCCAGGCATAACAATCACTAAACACCTTGGGCCAGTAATAACCAACCTTCATAATCTTGAGGGCTATCACTCTTGGAGAAAAATGACCCCCATCTGATCCATCATAGAACTCTTCTAACATTCTATTAATTTGATTTGTCCCAATGCATCTCAGCAGCACTCCATTTATATCCTTTTTGAACAAAACACCATCAACAAGTGCATATGGAATAGCCTGCAATTTGAAGTGTCTTGTCTTGGTTTTGTTCATCTCTGGAGGGCATAGGCCTATTTGTAAGAAGTGCATTATGTCTTGGGTCCAGTAAGGAGTGAGCATACCACCATCCTCTTCTTGAACACCTCTTTGTTCTTGGTTGTCTTGTAATGCCAAAACAACATCCTTCCCATTGCTTAATTCCATTGATTTGCTCAAGACTAGCTGCTCACGCAACCCCTTTCCTCTGACCAACTTGGTGACTTTGATCTCAATGTCATACTCCATGACACGAGTAATCCACCCTGCTCATTTTTCATTTAGGTCTTTGTTGAGGATTAAATCCTTAACTCCTACATGAGAAACCAACAGTTGAACCTTGTTGTTTGAAACTAGATGCTTAAATTTCTTCAAGCTCCTAATCACTGCAAGAACATGCTTCTCAATGAAGGAATACCTCACCTCATAGTCCTCCAAGATTTGGCTAAAGAAGGCAATTGGCTGCTCTACATTTTCTTTGTTCTGCTGTACTAAAATTGTAGAAATTGTGTCATCACCACCAAATGCATAAAGGATAAAATCTTTAGAGAAATCTGGGTTAATGAGAGTTGGAGCTTGTGAGATAGCCTCTTTGATTGCCTCAAAACTTTCCTTACCTTCAGCTATCCATTTAAAATCCATAATTTTCTTCAACATCATAGTTATTGGCTTGACAAGGGCTGTAAAGTCTAGAACAAACCTTCGAACAAAATTGATTCTTCCCAAGAAACTTTGAAGGGCCTTCTTGTGACTTGGTAATGGCAGTGCTTTTATTGCTTCAACCCTCTCTGGATCAATTGCTAATCCCTCTTTGGAAACAATGTGGCCTAGGAGATTTCCTTCATGAGCTAGGAAAATACATTTTTTGGGATTCAAGGATACCCCAAATCTTCTACATCTTTAGAACACTTGTCTCAAATGAAAGAGATGATCTGCTGCACTTTTAGAAAATATAGTAATATCATCTAGGTATATCAGCACTATTTTGTTGATCAATCCCTTGAACGCCATATCCATTTCCCTTTGGAAGGTAGCTCCAGCATTAGACAAGCCCAAATGGCATTTTCCTATATGCATAGGTTCCCCATTTGGTGGTGAAGGCTATTTTGAACTGATCATCCTCCTTTACCATGATCTGATTATACCCTGAATAACCATCTAGAAATGAAAACCTCTAAGAGCAAGCCACAACTTGCAAAATCTGCTCCATAGAAGGAAGTGGGTAATGATCCTTGAGGGATGCTCTATTCAAATCTCTAAAGTCTACACAGAATCTGATTTCTCCACTCTTCTTTCTAACTGGAACCAATTTTACAACCTAGCTTGAATTTTTGATGGGAAATATGATACTTACCTCTATTAACTTATTCAATTCCTTCTTCATGAGAGGCTCCATGTGTGGATTGACCGGTCTTTTTTTTTTCCTGATGGGTTTAGCACTTGGATCTAATTCAATTGTGTGTTGAGCTAGCTTGGGATTGAAACCTCTCAAGTCTTCATAGCTCCAAGCAAATATATCCAGGAACTCTTGGCAAAGTTGCATGAACTCATACCTTTCTTGCTTGGTTGCCACTTTACCAATTTGAAGTGATTTGCCTTCTCCCACTGAGATGGGCACTGAATCTTCTCCCTTGACTTGGATGTTTTCTTTCTCCTTCCTAAATTGATCATTAGGATTAAAGATGGACTCCAAAGTGACAAGTCCTTTTGGTAGTTTGTTGGTTCTCAGCTGTACCACTTGATCACCATACTGTTGTTCTAACTTTTCCTTATTTTTGGCTGAGAACTCAGCTTCTTCTTGCAAGAAATTGATGATTTGTTGGTCACTTTCAAACACTTGCCAACTTACATTATTGTCTGGCACTGATGGCCTTACAATCACATGAATGTTTGGCTGCACTTTATCTTCCTTAATACTCTCCACAACATCAAAGGCTACTCCAACTGCTGCAAGCCTATCAGCAGCTTGGTTTTCTTTCCTAGGGATGGAGTTGATGCCAAAGCCTTCAAAATCCTCAATGAGGTCCCACACCCTATTCTTATAACTCTTGAGTAGGTTATTTTTGGTAGCATGTTGTCCTTTAACTTGATTAACAATCAGCTCACTGTCACCAAAGACTTGTAAGTTTTTGATACCTCTCTTTCTTGACCAATGCAATCCTTGTATCAAAGCTTCATATTTAGTAGTGTTGTTATAACATGCAAACTGAAATCTAAAAGCTGAATAATACTTAATGCCTTGAGGTGAAACAAGCATAGCTCCCCCCTACACCTTGTCTACTTCTTGATCCATCAAAGAACAACTGCCATACCTCATTGTCATCTTTATGGTCTGGCTTGGTGATGCTAGGAATAGGCTGATTTTCTTCATGCATGTAATAAAATCCTAGTTCAGATTCCTCTATTTCCTTGTAGGGATCAAAAGCATGTACCTTGCTTGCCCATTCATCAAGAGTCAAATCTGGGATGTTTCCAACTTTGGTGTCAGCTTCATCTATGCTTGGATAATCCTCTTGATCAAATGTTGAACAGTTGGCATTGATTGGGCTTGGAGTATGAGACTTAATGTGAAATTTTACAATAGTTTCTGACCTGATTGTGGCCTTAGTTCCATATCTGGTTTGAAACAACATGTGTGACCAATCAGCAGATAAATAGCCTCCAATTCTAGCTGTGAAATCCCTTGACAAACATAGGGAAAAAAGTGGTGGTAAATCTATCACTGACACATCTTGCAAAACAGTGACATTGGGGCATGCATGCAAAGTGAGGCTCAAATATTTAATTACCCCAACTGTTATTACTGTTGTCCCATCTAGTTGCACCACCCCTTTGGATATGACTTCATATTGGAGGTGAAGTTGATCAGCTATTTGCTTGGGCATCACAGAACTACTTGCCCCAGAATCAATCATACAATTATGTACTAGTTTATCCCCAATGATCAATGAAACATAGAATGGAGGGGGCTTCAAAACTTTACCTTGCTGTCCTCCAAGCTTCCCCTCAGGCTGAGCAACATTTGTGAGTACCTTCTCTTGCATATGAGCTTACTGATTTGAAGTTGACCAATTCTTCATGGCAGCTTGTAGTAGATCCCTTTGGCCTGGGATGGATAGTGATTCCCACATAGATATATTCACATTTGTCTTCTTCATTTGTTCAATGATGTTAAATGGGGATGAAACATCTCTTTGCTGCCCCTTAGGCCTGCACATTCTTTTCTTGTACATGGGCTACAACAACTAGCATTTGAGCTGGTCTAGAAGGTGGCTTGGGCTGTCCTTGCACATTTGGAACTACATTTTTCTTGCCAACACTTTGTGGAGTGATGGAAGGTTGTGGATCACTTGGAGCTAATGACTACCCTTCACCAATATTCCTCTTCTTTGACTATGTGTTAGCTGCTACATTCTGAGAAATTGTTTGATTCATACCACAAAAATCTTCAGCCTGCCAGTTCACAAGTGTAGTCTCATTTGGAGTTGTATTTTGCTGAGATGTTCCTTGTTGTTGGTTTGTTTCTTGACTCACCTCACTCTCTATGCCAATTTTTGTCACCATCAAAGCTTGGTTCAAAGCACCATTGAAGCACATAGACTGGTTGTGAGGTTCATTACATGGGAAACACCAATCATACTCTTGAGCTATATTATTTTGCACTTGCACTAAGGCTTTAGAGGTAGATGCAGAATTGGGGTTATAGGGCAGAAACGGTCTGTTGGCAGGAGGCCTTACTTGATTTTGATTTGCAGCTAGATTGGGTGGCCTATTGGGCTGATATGGTTGCCTATTAGGATGAGTTTGAGACTGATAAGAAGGTCTAAAACTTTGGACTTGGCTACCTATGCCTCTTGAGTGTAACCAGCTCATTGCCTAAATTTTGTAATTGTTTCATGACTTCTTGAAGTTCATTTGAGGCACTAGAGGATGAAGTAGAAGTTTCATTTGAACTCTGATTTCTAGGAGTGGGAATAGGAGCTAAAGTAGGTGCTTGACTAGTGCTTGGGCTTTCCAAGTTTGGATATAAGGGCATAGGAGGCCTAGGTGCCAGTTTACCAGCTTGGATCAAACAATTCTCAGCCCTAATGGCAATGCTATAAGCTGCAGGTATATTTACACCTCCCATGGATTGGATTAACATAGAAATATCAGAATTTAAAGCTTTGAGATAGTATAAGAAAGCACCTTCAGCTGTTGGCCTTACTGTCACTGGGATTCTATCCCATGTCCTTTGAAATTTGAAATTGAATTCTGTTAGCTGCTCATTGGGAGCTCTCTTAATAGTTGTCAGTTGTTCCAATAGAGACACATTATCTCCCTTTTCTCCAAACTGCTCATGGAGAGCTATGTACAACTAGTTCCAATTTTGGATAGAGCCTGCCCCCAAGGCTCCTGAACCATTGCAAGGCTTTCCCTTTGAATGAAGATGCCAATAATTTGACAGCAATTTACATCTCAACAATCTCATGGATTGCACAAACATTAGCAATGTCTTTGACATGATCACCAGGAGTGGTCTGATTTTCCCCAGTAAAGTATGGGATGTTCTTCAATGCTGCAATTGGAACTGGGTTTTGTGCATTAAGAGCAAGTGGGCTACTGCCAGTGAAGTTGACATAAGGGTTGTGTTGTTGCCATTCTGATTGGCCTGAGAACCCTTGTTGATTGGGTGAAAGGTCTACCAGGTGGAGGAGTTGATAGAGTTCTGTTTGGTGGAGATGGAGACCTTTGAATTCTTCTTCCCCTCTCTCTTCTTCCTGGGGATAACTGTAGATACTCAGACAATCCCTCCTCTCTGGCCCTTGACCTTGTTTGGATCCTTCTCATGAATCTTCAGACTTGGACTACTGAAACCAGTTGATTTTATCTCTTTGGAGTCGTCAGATGTGTAAATCAGGGCTCTTTTAAGCAAGAAACTTACAAAAAAATGCACATCAACTTTGTTGTAATGAAGATGAAGACCTCTAAGGTCCCACCGGGTGTGCCAAAACTATTAGTGCAAATCAGCAGCACCCCCTAAATGACCTTCAGATCTGCAAGTGAGAATTGGGTCATTTAGTGTGATTGCACAACATGGAATCTTTTCCCCAAGTGTGGGACTTGTAAAAATGGGAAAAAAATCTCCAGATTGAAGGCTGGTTCCTCTACT
This sequence comes from Taxus chinensis, assembly GCA_019776745.2. Classification (NCBI taxonomy): domain Eukaryota; kingdom Viridiplantae; phylum Streptophyta; class Pinopsida; order Cupressales; family Taxaceae; genus Taxus; species Taxus chinensis. The sequence goes on from CM034155.1 coordinate 291,167,838, forward strand.
CCTCTGATTAGATGTATGCATGAAATTTGTAGAGGTTTAACTCAAAATTCTACTCTAATTCTGCCAAGGAGACAAGGATAGAAAGAAAAGAAGATAAAACTAAACTGACAAGGTGATACACCAAAGGAGTGGTGAACATCTATTTCTGAAGATTGACATAGATTATAAAAATGTGCAACACAAATCATGCAAAATTTGATAAAATTGTAATGAAGGATCAGATAGAGCAAACAACACAAGAGATGATTGAAAATTCATTCACAGAGCTTGCATTGTCATTTCCATTTTTAAATACAGTGCATTACAATAGCAAGGAGGTAAAAAACATGTTGCAGTCCTAAAAAAGGTCTGATATTCCACAAATTCACTTGCCAAGGTGAAGGAGGGAGCCTGCAGAACATAAAAAAAATGTCCAACCCTTTACAAATGAGCCAAATCTGGCTTTTAACAATGAAAACCGAGTTCAGGAAGGAGAAACACGGGAAAAATGAAATGAATGATTCAACCACAAACCAGATCCATCAAAATAGCATGGGTACCCTTAAAAGTTCATTCCCCAAGATTTTCGACCATGCTGGAGAAGAATGGAAGCCATACTGCATTAAAAATGGTGGTTGAATGTCGGTTCTACTCTTTTCCCCATGCCAAAGGTGTTTTTCTCATTTTTCTCTCACTAAACTCCACTAAAAAACAAAATTGAAGATTCCATCGTGTAGAGGACTTCAATATCTTTCCAATGACACCAAAATTGAGAAAAACTGAGCTCTGGATCGAAAGATATGCCCCTCTGAAGATTTAGGGAAAAACTGGGGCAAAAATTAGGTCAGCGGGCCGAAACCTAAAATTTTTCCCCTTTTTTGAATTTGGGAAAAATTCCCCAAAAATCTCTACACCTTGTTGCTCCGCTACCATGTGGCGCATTCCCATTGGTCCGTGGGTTCAAATGGCCATTTTACATTTTTTTGAATTTTGGAAAAAATTCCAAAATTTCTTCGTGCTCCGCTGCTCTAGGACACGTGTCATCCTCCTATTCGTTGTGGGCACATGCTCCAAATTTTGCCTTTGACGCTGCTGACCACTTTGGAAAAATTTCCAAATTCTCCCCATGCCCCCGACCTCCACTGAGAACAGGACACGTGTCACCTCCCTATTCGCTCACGGGGATTTAACCAAAATTTCCATTTCCTCCTTGGTGGGCCTGCAGGCCAATTCCTTCCTTTGCACCTTTTTTGACCACTTTGGAAAAAATCCAAAATTTACTCCACCCCTCTGACTCCCACCAGTTTCATGGACACATGGCACACTTTGATTTGGCATGGGCCTTAATCAACTTTCTTTCCTCTGCAGGCCCACGGGAAAAAATTTTCCTTTGTGCCTTTTTTGACCACTTTTTCAACTTACCCCCACCGGTTTGATCCCCGCTAGTCTGATCCCCGCCATCATGTGGCACATTCTCATTCATCCGCAGGCTCAAACCATTTCTTTTCCTTCTCCTTGGCAGGCCCGTGGGCAAAAAATTTCCTTTGCACCTAGCCCACTCCTTCGAAATTTTTCCAACTTACCTCCACTGACCCGCCATTCCGCCGCCACGTGGCACATTCCTATTGGTTGTGGGCCTTCCCAGGGAAAATTTCCCTCAAAAACTCCACCGAGCCATAACTTGCAAAATACGAGGAGTTAGAAGGAAAATTTTACCTTTCTGGAAAGGTGAGAAAATTCTCTATCTGATGAAGCCATTTCTCAGATAATTTTGAGTGCTTGAAAAGTGGAAAAATTTGACTGAGGCACAAAAGAAGGAATGAAAGAAAGTTAGCCAAAAATAAGTCAAGGGGCTTATTTTGGATAACATGAACATACATCTTCATTTTGCACAGACCTTCCTATCTCAAGATATATCTTCATCTCGCCCAAAGACTCAAGGGAAATGAGGCCAACTCATGATATCCTACTGAAGAAAGAAGTCAGAATATGAGGAAGAACAAGTAATAACTGAGGATAGTGGCTTTGAAGAATTCTTGTACTAAGACCATTAATTCATCAAAGGATGGAGCAAAACAGAGGTTCAGAGGTCTAATCCAATGACCTCAAATCATTCGCCAATGATGGGGTTGCATCAAGGTTTGATGAAATTTTTTAGAGTGTGTTTTCTTTCATTATTTTTAGTGTGCTTCAGATTTAATTTGTACATGTTTGGTTTTCAAATGATCTAAGTGGAAATTTAACACTTGAGGGGGGAACATGATCCATCATGTTGAACATATTATCCTTTTTCAGTTTGTGTGTATGAGAAGAAGCAATTTCAGAGCAGTTCTTCTTCTGTATATTCCCTGTACGTGAGATGTGATGAGAGATGATAATAGTACTTAGCACATCATGATGATGTTGTAGGTAAACCACTTGAAATGAGATCTTCAACTTGTGGTATCTCCCATAGTCATGAACTTCAATAAACTGTAAAACCACCGTCACAAGAGGTTAATTGGAAAACCATTACAAAAGTGGTTTTTGGTATCCGCCATCAATGTAAATCCACCATTCTCTAGTCTTTGTGGTCAACTCCATTTATAAAATCATCCTTTAGGTTTGTGATCATCCTGTGACAAGGTCACCAAATCATGAGTTTAGGTGCACAGTAAATAAGGTAGGTAAAGATTCCCCATGTTCGCATCTAAGGGGGGAGTCTGTTACAATGCTGAAATATGTTGCTTATTAGGTTTGTTACCACTTATATGTTACATTTTTGAGTAGGTTAAAATAATTCATGTAGGTAGAAATATTTAGTAGGATATTGTTGGGTTTGTTAAGGATATTTCCTATAATAGTGAGGTTATCCATATGAAGTATATATATTTACATGCTAATGTTGAATGCAAGGTATAGACTAGATATGTTCCTTTTTTCTACATATGATCCTTCACTGATACTACCATTGCTCGTAGGCCCAACTTCAAGGTTCCCCATCTTGCCGAGATGGGAAATGAGGTACCTGGCTGGCTTTCTCTACCCAGCCTAACACAAAGTGACCTGATTACGCATGCAAATTTGCCTCTTACCATCTTGCCCAACCATCTCATAAGTGATCATGTCTCCCACCTATCACTTCGACATACTCTGTAGTCATCATTGCTGACTATGCACTCCATTCCACTCGAGATACCCTCTTCCCTAAGTTCCTTGCTCGATTCCACCTTTTGTATCTCGAAGTTTTTTTCACATAAATCTCATCCTAGTGTGTGTGCCCATTCACTTAAAGCTTGCAACCTCTGGTTTGCAAATCACCCTCTGTCAAAGGATCAATTACTCATTTCCTCACTTTGTGCTCAAAACTAGCTCTATCCCTCATTGAAACATAGATCCACCCATTAGCTTGTCATTTAGCACTCAAGTAGTGCTCTCTCAGTTGAGCCTCGTGGTAATTCACATCCACTACCATAGTATGAGCTCAAACCAAAAAATCTAGCATTCACACTCATGAGCCCTCAGTATAGTACATTGATGCATCTTTGTAGACTGGTTCATTCCCCTGGCCTTGGATCCAATTCTCCATCACAACGAGATACATTACCAAAATCCTCATGCCAACCTCTTTGAGGTCTACCCATTGTGAAGCCATGCATCTAAGGATTAAGCACATTCACTTTGATACCAAGCCATTTGTCAATCAAAATATTACTCAAAAGACAACCATCCACAACAACATTGAAAGTGATCTCCTTGTCATAATTGAATCTACGAGGAGAGGTATTTACATGTAAAATTTTCCTTCTGTTATCCATACCAGTGTGCAAAGTGTTTCCCTTCATGCAACTCCCTGATAATGGAATATTATTCTCTTGACGTATCATCTTACATATTTCTTTCAGATCATCAACATCCGACTAGAGAGTTTCAACTACCTTCTTTTATTCTAACTTTTGTGACTATTCCTTTAGACATTTTATCTCACTCTGCAAATTTATAAGTACCTTCATGGTTGCTTGATAAACCTCCTTCTGATGTGTAGGATCTAGATAATTTGCATGAAAAACCTCCTCCTTAGTAATGGTAGGATTATGTGGCAAAATTTATCTAGTGTGCACAACCTCAGTGTGTGTAGTAATACTCATAGGTACCATCTCACGATATGGTGATAACTTTTACATCCATTAGTATTTTACGGCTTGTTATACTCTAACCATCCATGTGCCCTTGTTTTCCTATTTATGCTTCTTACTAGGCCTTTCAATATTGACTGTTCAAAAGGGCGCGTGCACATGCGGGACTAGTGAAAAGAAGGGCACACAGGGAAAAACGTATAGGACATGGGTTTTAGAAGGGTTTAGTAGAAACTAAGGTGCGTGTGCAAGGCAGAGAAAAGGTCTCAGGACTTAGCCATTTTCAGCATTCTAAGAAGCACACAAGGAAAGTGTGGCTAGACTAAGCATGCAGAGTGGATAATGTGCCAGCCTGACGACTTAGTGGTCAAGGAAGGAATATTCCATGCGATGGAAGGATCCAGAAAGACATCATTACAAAAAGTGGAGAGCTCCGATCACAGGAAAGATGCTCCATTAGAGGACAACTTTAACACTTGGCAACTGATTTAATACTTCAGGAAGGCATGGTGGTGGGCGTTAATCCTATTTATAGAGATGCTTGGGTAGAGGAATGGGCGGTCAAGGTGGATGGAGAAAAGGGACGCCATGGGACATATCTTCTATACATCATAGAGAGGATAGAAGGGCAAAGCTCTGCAAGGATAATAATAAGGTTCTAGGGGCTGGAGTTCTCATTAGAGGACTGTAGAAGTATTGGCATTATCTAGAGGGATGTGTCTATTAATTTTTGTAATAAGGAAGGATAGTTAGAGTCTGATGCTTGAGTCTTATCTACTTTGATACATCGACTTGTTATGGCCTTGGTGAATGTAATGTGGTTACTGATATATATCAATATGAATATATGGTTTTGTTCTAAGTATATAATGTTCATGGGTGTAAACCATAGGGCTATTTATTTATGTCATGGAACAGATCTATTATTTGTATAATGTCTCTCTTGTTATCTAAATGAGTATGTTAGCGTAAAGACTCATCCTATGCTTTCAGAATGAATTCATAATATTTCACCATTCTACATCTAATTTTCTATCATTAACCCATGTATTCTCACTAAAATCACATAAAGGAGGGACTCGACGCCTGTGCATGCCTCAGGTGAGTGCCCAAAGCTCGTTAGATGATAGGCCAATGCGCATGTGATTAGAAGCTTATTCTATAGGCATAAAAATGACTACATCTTGGTTCCATCGTCTGGACCTCTTTTCAAATTTGTTGTGAGAAATGATATACATCTTGGTTCCTTTGATGCATGATGATAGAGATCTTGACCTTGGAAAGTGTTGAAGAATTTTTTAAGAGCATGGAGGACGAGTTTCCTCAAAAATTTAGTACTAGACCTGAGTTTGATACACACAAATGGGTAGAAGAACACCTATATCATGAGTTTTATGAGACCTTATTTTGTTTTTTTATAGTAGAATTGTATGAATGGATCTCAACATTTGCATATAGATTAAGCTAGTACTATAGATCAAACGTGTGGACCCAAGATGATTACCAAAGGTTGTAGGCTGCTAATTTGAATTGGACATGTGTTGTTGATCACTGGTGGAAAAGAGTGCTGGCCAATTATACTATGGAATATTCCATTTATACGTATTCATTTCCAGAGGTCGCTAAGTTTGAGTTCCTATGGGAACCTAGAGGATAATTTTTGTAAGCTATCTCATTGGCTATGAAGATCTTGATCATTACACTAAGTTTGGATGCATTACCTTTGGTTGGCTAAGCTTCTCTGAGCACTGGGCAAGGAAGCTAGGGTGGAGGAAGATGGCTGAAATTATGGTGGAAAAGGAGAGGGCAGAGAGATGGCTCAAGTATAGTGAATCATGTGAAATGGATTTGGCTAGACAATATGAGGTTGCAGGAGTGATGGATCTATGGAAGCAGATGTTGCAGGAATGAATTGAGGTCCATGCAGAGGGCATGGAACCTTAGGAGTCTATGATACCCCATATTGGAAAGCATGGGAGATAAACCCCTTAATATTCTGATAAGATTTTGTCATGTGGAGAAAGGAGATCCGTCAGCACTCATCTAAACCCACTAGGTGATCAACCCCTGACACTTATTTTTCCAAATCAATAAACAAGTATTGTTAACCTAGTTGGTATTGGTGGAAGTGACTGATCTACACCTAGGAGGTATAACTTCTCGTTTGGGACATTTATGACCACACAATCAATTCTTGTGTTTAAAGGGATTTTTGGGAAAAGTGCAAGTACATAGATTTTGGGTATCACGTCTGTGAGTTACGCGTGATACACTTCTAGTAGAGGAATAATATCACAAATTATCAGCGTGCAGTTCAGTGGGATGTTGGGAACAGTAAGTGCGACCGCTTTAGGCCCATTACCAGCTACAAGAGGAGGAATTGGTGGATCTGGTGGATCAAGAGGCATAAGACCTGGTGGATCCCATAGATATGGTGGTAGGGGAAACACCAGAGGGAATAAAAGTTCTAGATCTGGCAGGAAAGGGTCTCTGCCACCTCTGCAAGTATTTTTGGAGATATCTCTACATCTAATAGATTACAAGGGTGTTGAGGATGCTGCAGAGCATGCACATAAGTGTGAATTAGCATGGCATGCAAAGGGGATCACTACCCTAGAGTGAAAGAAAATTCAGTTTGCAATAATGCTGCAAGGGCATGTGCATAGTTGGTATCGGAAGTATGACCCCCATTAAATGGTGGTAGATTACATCGCATTGCAGAATGCCTTCTTGGCTGAATTCCATATCATTAAATATGAGAAAAAGATCATTAGTACTTTGAAAGAGGTCTAGTAAGGAACGGTAGAGAGTGTGCAGGAGTATGGCGCATGTTTCAAAACTCTCTTGTCAAATATATCTTACGATATCCATCCTTCTCAACATGCTCAATGGTTTGTTGGGGGATTGATAACACCGTTTAGAAGAGAGCTTTTATACAAGACATTCATAGACCCGCATGAGGCCTTGGAAGCTTCCCTGCTTACTGAGGCTATAGGAAGCGTAGATACCGGTGTTAGTCCCTTCCTAGAGGCTTAGATTGTTGTATTGGCTAAGAAGTTAGAGAAGATATTTATGAACGCGGCACATGAGACTCGTAGTGGTCTGTGGTACACAGATTGTGAGATAGAGGGGCATGTAAAAGATAATTTCCCCTAGAAATTGGTATGCTCCATGGTAGTAGACTGTGAAATTTTCCACGGGGATCATTATGTAAGTAGGTGTCCTCTACTATAATGCATAATCTATAAGAATATGTTTTGCTATTTCAATATCTATACCTCTATGACCCATGACACCAAATATTATAGGCTAATTGAATAGATACATGATGCCATTGATCTCAATATGCGTCAGACTAGCCTTGTAAGTAGTTCCAAGGATGAGGATCACCTCTATGAAGGGCGTGCTAATGGAGAAGTGCATGGATGAGGTTTCCACAAAGGATTTCATGGTCATAGCAATCATGGAGGAAGAAGTGAGTTCCTATGAGGAACCTGTTATAATTTTGGGTCTACAAATAATTACAAGTGTGAGTGTCATGATATGTTGTAATGCTTGTGGTGCATAAAGAAACATAAGTATGAGGAATCCCCTGAGTTGTTTGAGCACATGAGCTAGCAGCACTAGAAAGACAAGGGCACTGGGATGGTGAGAATAAAGAAGGCTGACTCATAGTGGATGCCAAGAGTTGTGCGTGAGTAATGATTAGAACCTGTACTGGTGACGATGCGAGCAGAGGCTGTGTGTGCTAAGGAGATACCAATACAAAGAACACTAGTTACAAGAGAAGAAGTGGTACATGGAAAGTACTTGGACCTTACTCATCAAAAAGAGGTGTATCAAGAGACTATGGATGTGATTCATAGTACAAGGAGAGATCCAGTGGAGTAATCAAGGTAGTTAGAACAAAGGAATAATGTTGAGGCTTTGTAGAAGGAACTAGATGATGTCATCGAAGTATGTAAAATGTTGACGAAAGAGAATATTATTCCCTTACTAGGAGAATGGTTATGAGAGAAGGTACCACACATTGGATTAGAGTGTGAGAGGTAGGTTATGCATGCTAACCTTCCTCCTCACAGCCTTGACTATGACAAGGAGACCACTTTAAATGTTGTTGTGGATGGTTGGATGCTGATAAATATTTTGATTGACACAGGTGCAGAGGTCAATGTTCTCACTCTAGATGCATGGCATCAAATGGGAAGGCCCACATTACAATCATCTTAATATGTGTTGTATATGGAAAACCAAAACAAAGGTAATGCCCATTAGAGTCTTGAAGGATGCGGTTATCACTATTCAAGGGGCCAAGTTCACTGGAGACTTCTAAGTCTTGGCACTAGATGAGGGGGAAAGTATTCTGGTACTGCTTGGGTGCCCTCTGGTGTTACAAGAACAATGTTGACTTGTGGTTTAACAAGGGGTATATAAGTTTTGAGAACAATGAATAATGATTCATCATCCCCTTGATGGATGGGAAATCATAACCCTATATTGATCCCTTGGGAGAAGAAGTCCTTGAAAGAATCTACGTGTGCTCTATTAGAGACCTTGAGATAATTAATCCTATAGAAATAGTTATCCATTTGAAGATGCTCAGTCGATGAGTGATATAACTAGTTTGGCATGTGGCAATTGGGAACACAGGACTTATGAATTAATTGGGTGACAGTTGAGAGGATCTGTAACAAGGGTAACCAAGACATGCTTGGTCAAACACCTAGGAGGGAAGAAGTTGCCAAGTTACTCTGGAGGAGCTAACCCTGATGATTTCTTGTGAGAAATGGAGGCTCAGTGGAAAAGTGAGAACGAAAGAAAAGGGATGCTCAAGAATGGTGTGAGGTGAGGGTCACATTTTCTATTAGGTTCTATAGGAACAACGTGCCCACTGTCCTACAAGACTACCATGGTAAAGAACCCACCTCATTTCATATCCAAGCTTGTGAGAAGGCCTTAATGGAAGGCGCAGAAGATTTACCACCTTCATTATGGGTAAATAAGTTATATTTCACCTTACAAGGTTATGTGCTCGCATAATATATTCACTCGGAGATGCGCCATCAAACAGGGAATTGGCAAGAGTTGAAGGCTGATCTCATTCAAAATTTTGAGTATCATAGTACAAAGCCATCAGTAGATAAGGCATTGTAAGGGGTCACAAGCCTTACTATGGGAGATAGCGCTATGGCAGAAGATAAGATGTGACATTCCCATTTTAAATAAGGGAAATTTTGTTTTTGAATAATGTTTTTTGTTCTAAATAATCATAATGTACAACACACATTCCAAGCCATTCAATCTCATAACAGAAAACCATATGTAGCTATAAATGACACGGTGGAACACTGATATCTCATTTCATGACTCGGTATCATACTGATCTCTCATGTTAACTAAGTATACTTGGTTACCTTAACCTTTTTGGGGTATTAAGTGTTATGTTTAAGAGGCCTATCTAAATATTTGTTACCAATATTCATCTGAAATTCCACTTCTCAAACTAGGTGACATAGGACAATGTAACTAGCAACTTGTGATACTCTGGCCAAATATTTTAAACACATTGTTCATGTTTATCTTCCTAGAGGGCATACTTTTCAAATGGAATGCGTCCTTCACCCTACTTCATCTATTATCTAGAATGGTCTTCACTAACTCCTATCAATCCACTTGCTCAAGGTTTAACCCTAGCAAAGGTTAGCAACATAGTATAGTGTGGAGGACTGCTCTCGGTGACTAAAGGTACATAGACATACCCAATCGACCTAATTCTATTGTGTATGTCTAGTTATCCTAAGTCATTCTGAGTTGACCCTGACACTGGATCATACCCCTAACTCTACCTAGGGCAGAACTATGACCAAGTCAAAATTTATGTAGATCTAGATGATTAAACTCTGAGGGGTGTTGCAACATGTAAAATGTAACACAATATCCTCATGAAGACCCAAGTCTTCGCGAAGGTACTTTACTACAGTTGGCATGTGTCAACATCCAACTAAGTTCTCCTCATCAGGATGAACATACTATAGAAATTAGTTAATGACTTATTATATTTTCCCTATTGAGGGTTAATTGTAGTAGCCCTACTGAACAAATAGGTTCATTAACCATTAGGGTTATAAGTAAAAATTACAATAGAAGTTGGTATGCAAATACATCTTCCTCCTAACCATTTTATAAATTATATTTTTAATCCATTAACATTCTATTTTATATTTCTCATAACAAATTTAGCATACATAACAGTGTTGTTATTTACTCGTCTACTCAATCCTTAGCTTACATAAGTTCAGATCAAGTTATTTTTATATTATATTTCAATGGAATGAATTCTAATCCCTTTCAATTTCCTATCTCTAAATTCCTATTCTAGTTGAGGAAATCATCAAGAGGAAGCACACCTTCCACTATCAAAAGATAACATTCGGATTTATTTCTAAGAGGTCTTAAAACAGTCTATTAGACATTACAGGGAAGTTTCCTTCCTTTTTTATTATAATGGGTTAATGTTCATTTATAACCTCATAGTATTTTACAAGTTATCATCATGGTTTTATTTACCCACAAACATTTGTTTTAGTATAGCCATAGAGATCTAGTTGAATGTCCAAGCACAAATGTCAACTTTAATAAGTTGCATTAAATTAAGAGGGTAGTACATCTAGTACCCTTGACCTCTATTCATTTTAAACCAACCCAAGAGGGTGTTTTACTGATATAAAAAAAGAGATAATCTTAACATTTCCATTCAAATAATACCCAAAACGATTACACATCAAGTTCAAATAAACCCACAAATATCTCATTCATCAAAAGGGGTTTTCATATATTATAAGTCCAAACACTTCAGAATTTTCTAGTGTAAAACAACAAAAAAAAGATCAATTACAAGTACAACTTTATTTTCCAACAAACGAAATTCAATAATGATCCATATTTCATCATAAAAAAACCAGTCTCTTTAGTAAGCAAAAGTAACATCCTAAAAGAAATTTTCTCCCTTAATCACTTACGAAGTCCATCTGCAAAATTTCTAGCACGAGTTAGTTCATTGAACTGAGTATGATAAGAACTAAACATTAAAATGATGTGCTTTTAGCTAACTTTTTCGTAAAGAGAACACTACTTTTATGAAACAGCTTTGATCATTACAGAAAGACATAACAAAATAAATCACCATTCACAAATGAGAGGGAGAAAGTGGTAAACCATATCATAATTGAGAATAAATCATGATATAAACATCCTCAAATTTCATATTATTGCTTTACGTAAAAATAATTAAAGTAGTATTCCACATAAATACTATTTCATCAAAATCACAATTTTCCTTTCATATATTGTTTTACATGATTCACTTCTCAATTATTCCTATCTAACATGAGAAGATAACTATCCCTACAATTTCTTAGGAATAGTTCAGCATTAGATAGAACAATAATATTCCCATCTCAACATTTTTATTCACCTAAATTCATCCTAAATTTGAGATGTCAAGATCAATTCAAAACATAGGATTAAGTTTAGGATGGTCTAAACAATATAACATGGAAAGAGTTTCTAATTTGAGAATCCTATAACTCAAATTAAGAATTAGAAACCAATTTAAGTTCAATTTTAGCACTAAAAAAATTTCAACAAAGGATGAGATCAATTTGACATGTAATTGGAACTAATCACACAATCCCAAAGGATATACATCATTACCAAAGTTAAAGTCAAAAATAGTAGAATGGAGGGAGTTAACAATCAGCTTCATCTCCTTCAACCATTCAAATATTTTTCACCAAACAAAAATAATTACTCAGAATCTTTCCAACCAAACACAACAATCCTTCTAAGTAACCTTTGCTTCAGCTAAACTGTCCTATCACAACTGGACTTAATTCTTCAAGCAAGTCCTAGTGAAGGTACTACGATACAGACCAAACTGGATAGCTCCCTCTTCAAGATTGAAATAGAAGGAAAATCAAAGGAGAGAGATAGAGAGAGAGAGATTATTCACTCAAGATCTAAGCATGATTAGAAAGAGAGCATGATCTAAATAAGAACATAACAGATAAGTCCAGTCTCTACCTTCACTAATCTAAATTCCAAATAGAGGGTAGGACATGGATCAAATTGAATGATATCAGTCCCGAAGAAGAAAGAATGAAGAAAAACATTCCTTTACCTTTCCGAAAACATTGAGGACGGTAAAATAAATACCTAAATCCTCCAGACAATAAGTAACCAACTCCTAACAAACACAGTGGGGAAAGAAGGAGGATTAACCGAAGCATATTTTTTCCCAGTCCTGTTAACACAAATTCATTAAGGAAAAAGGAACTTGAAATGTGATTAAACTAAACAAGAGACACCTTATTATTTTATCTTCAATGCTATAATATTTTCAACAATCAAAATGAACTAAAGCTGAGTTTAATGACCCCAGGTCAAGATTCATAAAACTAAGCACAAAAAATAATTTCGTCAAACTGCTCAGACCTTCAAGTTGACAACAAAAAATGAAGAAAAGTATCCTAAAACCCAAGACATTATTTCCTTTCATATAAATACTTTCCTCAATCCACAAATTACACAAATACTCCAAACAAACAGAAGATAGAATATCACTTTTCATAAATTACACCTACACAAGTATTAATTCTCTTTCAAGGAGATAACATGGTTATTCCTTCCGGATCCTCCATTAATAAATGAAATAGCTTTAATAAGTCTTAACAGATGAAAAATCTCTAACAAGTATTAAAAGATGAAAAATATATAAAAATTCTTAATAGACAAAAATATCTTTTCCAGAAAAAACCAGAACTATGTACTTTCCTCAATACTCGAAGGAACAGACAACTGAAAAATGGAGTTTAAAACAAAACCCCAAAAAAAAACCACAAAATTGATAATACTCAGACACATCCTAAATTTTAAAGCAAGATCTAACAACAGTCAAGATGTTTAAATGCTTAAACACATGTAGATTTCCTAGTGGTGAAATGAGTGTTCTAACCAAGTTCCATACGTTAATCAACTGAAATATTACCACATTTACACATCTCGACAAGGTTACCTATAGTATCGACTTCATTTCAAGCTCGCATAGAAAGATTAAAACATAGTCCAGCAGACCCAATCAAGAAAAACAAAACCCAAATTTTATTTCAATAGGGTCAATAAAGCGTGCGTGATAACAATAAAAAAATCACAAGCAGAGAGATCACATCAACTAAGAAAAACTAGATCATTTCAAAGAGCAGAGTTCTTTTAATGAAAACAATTAATTAAAAGAAAAACAAATTAATGGGTAGAGCTTATCATGTCTGATAGAGCTTATCCTTGATTTGTAGAATATTTCCAAGAAATACTTCAATAGCTTCTTCTTCTCCAAGCAACGTCAACTAACTTCCATTAATTTATCATCTTCTTATAGCTTTTACAGAGTCCAAAAATAGCTCCATGTAATGCAAAAATAACAAGTCAAGCAAGAGTCGAACTAGAGATTCAACAAAAATAAAAACATCATGCAAATCTCGAGCTTGAAAATGAACCGAAGAACAAAAAAACCAGGCAAAAGCCCTCATGCATTTTCCTAGGAATTTTTACAAAGTTTGAAAACTTTAAATGCAAAGGACTGTCAATTCCCTCCATTTTTCATGCCACCACCATCTCCACATTTAGCAATGTTTATTTTTAAATTTTTGCATGCAAATAAACTTGACAGAGATGTCAGTGCAACCTCCCCTATCTTTTCCCAAATGCCCACGCCAAATTTGGCAGTGTAAGAGAAAAGAATGAATTAAATCCCATTTAATATTTTGAAACTGATACCATTGACCACCCTTTTTCCATGTCATTCCACACATCCCCTTTAGGTTGTCCATTTTTGATCATCAAACACTTAACAAAAATCACATATGAAGTCCACGTGGGAAACCAGGCCATGATCAAGGGTGCAGAGGAATAGGAAGAACCCACACGCAGAGGGAATGAACAACTTTTTGGACTTATCTGATTTTGATCATGAAGTCTATTTTTAGAAGATGGCGTGTAGAACACACAAACGATGCAGAGACGTCTGCGGCATGCATTGTCTATCTCTAGAGGATAAAATCAAAGCACTTTTGCATGAGGACATGCTATGAACAGATTTATCACTTTAGTTAATTGTAGGGGGTCTATAGATAGCACACTTGCATGTGTGGCTATACCTATAAACAACGAGTGGCTATTAATAACATGCAGCCTATTTTTGGAATAGATAAGTGGTGAAGGGAAAGTACCCACCCTATATATATATATATATATATATATATCTGTGTGTGTGTGTGTGTGTGTGTGTGTGATGAACTACATAGTAGATATAGTATGTTGTGTATGAGGGATAAATATACAGAGACGTGTATGTGATTGGTTTACTGTATTAAATCCACATGCGCATAGGCATAGAATGTCGTATTTGTAAGAAGCTTCTATGATATTGTCTTGATTAATATATGGAAGATATTAGATGAATCTAAGTGTCAATTTTGTGTGCAATTATGTAGTGCATGCTCTTGATTTAATCATGATTATTGTTTAGACTTATTCTTCCTTAGATATGGATTTGTCATGCACTGTGTAATGATGAATTAGTTATGGATCTATATGCCTTTAGCTTTCATCATGCTAACATCCTGCTACAACAACCCTAAAGAGGGACCTGGTACTTTTACATGCTTCAAGTGAGCACTCATTCAAGGCAGAGTGATGTGCCAGCACATCTAGGGAGTTATCTGGTGAATTCTAGAATGCGTCATTAGTTCTGTTGTTGGGACCTATTTTTCAGTTGTTTCTAGGATGGTTCACGATTAAGGCATACCGATTAACTCTAGCAAGCATTGAAGAATGGATACATGATCTGGAAGAAGAATATGCAAGAAGGTTCAAAATCAGATCTAATTTTAATGCACGTACCTAGGTAGAGCAGAATTTGTATGATAGTTTATACAAGAGCTTCTTTGATATCTTTCCAGTAGAGCTATACAAATGAATGACTGTATATGCATCTAAACGGAATTGGAGATATCACACACTTGTTTGGACACTGGAAGAATTTCAAGCTATTTATGATATCGATTTGATCTAGACTCGTGATGTGGATACGTGGTTCCTATGGTGTTCTAAATAGATATATTCTGGAGTATTCAATTTCAATGTATTCTTTCCCGGAGGTAGCTGAATTCTAGTTTTTACGGTATCCTATAGGAACATATTTGTAGGGTATTCCACTGGTCATCAAGATCTTGATGGTAACTCTGAATTTGGAAGAAAAACCTATGGCTAGCTAAACCCCACCACATGTGGGGGTAGGAACAGGATTTGTGAAATATGTTAGACTTGGGGATAGCAAGGAAAAGACAAGAAAGGCAGCTCAAGTATAATGAAGCATGCGAGAGGGAGATAGAGAAGCAGTGTGACATTGCAAAATGGATTGTGTTGCAGAGGGAGATGGATCGTGAAGGATTTGGAGCTCACATAGAAGACATGGAGCTAGAGCATCGGGAACTCCCCCATCTAGGAAAGCATGGCAGGGAACCCTCCTCGGCCTCACAAGGGATCACACCAGTAGAGATGACCTGGGCCACGGGCGCACATCTTTACCTACCTGATAACCTTGTCCTTGCGCTTGGTTTTCCATTATCTAGTAGAACAAGTAATCAGTAAGTGAATTTGGGAAATAGGAGAACCGGAGCAAGTATGGCAGGACAAAACACTTCAATGTTATTTGGAGGAACATTTTTAGGAGCATCATCTGTACAGAACATAATCGCGTAGAATGTTGGATTCACCTCTAGAAGTGGAACTACTTCACAGACTATAGGGGTTCAATATAGTACTACTATTAGAGCACAAGGGAATACATCTATAGGTCCTATTCTAGCTACAGGTGGAGGATCAAGAGAAATAGGTGGTTCTAGTTTCGATGGATCTAGTGGTTCTAGAGGCAGAGGAAACATAGGAGTTCAGGATCAAGGGGCAAGGCCCGCAATAACCTCAAAATATCTATATGGAGATTTATCTTTGTCTTCCGGAGTATATAGGCATAGAAGATGTTGCTAAGCATGTGCACATGTGTGAAAATATTTTGGCGCATGAAAAGGATCACAGCTTTAGAGCACAAGGAAAGTCAATTTTCTACTACATTACAAAGATGTGCCCATAGCTAGTATAGGAAGTTTGACCCTGATCAGACTTGCATAGATTATGCAGCCTTGAAGGATGCTTTCTTGAAGGAATTCTATATCCCAAAATTTGATCAGAAGAGTATAAGCACGCTCAAAGACATCAAGCAAGGCACTACTGGGAATGTGTGTGAGTACGATGCCTGTTTTAAAACACTCATATCTAAGCTTTCTTATGACATTAATGCAATCCAATATGCACAATGGTTCATTGGAGGATTGATTACACCATTTAGAAGGTCATTGTCACAGAAGACATACACTGATCCACACAAAGCACTGGAAGCAGTTTTGCATGTTGAGGCAGTTGGGAGCATTGATACTAGTGTTAGTCCATTCTTAGAGGAACTGATTATAACTATGACAAAGAAGTTGGATAAAATCTCAGTAAATTCATCTCATGAAACATGCTCAGGGATTTTGTGTATAGATTGTGAAGTGGAAGGTCACACGAATAATAGTTACCCTCACAATTCTATACATTCATTGATGTTAGACTGTGATATTTGTCATTTGAATCATGATGCTAGTCACTTTCATTTATTACAACACCTTATAAGGAAGAACGTATCTGGTTTTTGCAAAATTTTCCAATCCACGACCCATGATACGTAAGATTATAGATTGATTGGGCAGATCTATGATGCTATAGATATTGGGGTATGCTAGACGAGTGTGGCGGATAATTCTGAAGGTAAGAATAAGCACCAGGATCAGAATCACAATCAACCACGCTACTATGACAGGAATGATGGACGTTTTGATTAAGGTCATGGAAGAGGTCATGGATACCAAGGTGGATATGGATAGGCGCGAATGTCCTTAGAATATCACCTGTTTGTTTTGTGGGAAGAATCATAACTATGAGGAGTTCCCAAATTTATATGAACATCTCAGTAAGTAGCATAAGCAAGAGAACAAAATCACTAGGATGGTTAGAATTTAGTGCAAGGTAGAAGACTAATGGATGCCCACGTTAGCACCAGAACTTGAGGCATTAATAGTGAAGATTACCACACGAGCTGAAGGAGTGCACGTAAGAGAGGAATTACAATAGAAGCCTACAATCACTAAGGAAGAGGTTTTACATGCAAGGTATCCAGACCCTTCTCATCAGAAGGAAGTCTTCAATAGATAATGGAGGTCCTTAGGAACCTTCAAGGTGAGATACAATGTTTAAAGGAGAGTCAAGGAAGATGGAGCAGAAGAAAGAAGTAGAAAAAGTCCCATCTAGTATTGATGACATAAGGGAGGTATGTAATTATTCCATTATAGGAGAATTGGTTGAAGGGTAATACTCCACACGTAAGCACTGATAATGAAAGGTAGATCCTCCATGCAAATCTTCCCCCTGATAGTATTGATTATGATAAGGATATCACATTGAATGTTGTTGTGGATGGTTGGTTGTTGAGCAATATTTTGATTGATACCATTGTAGAAGTAAATGTGCTTACATTGGATGAATGGGTAAAAATGGGGAGACCTCCATTGCACCCATCATCTAATGTGTTTTTCATTACGAATAGGACTAAGACCACTCCCATAGGAGTTTTAAAGGATGCATCTATAACCATACAAGGGGCCAAGTTCACAAGGGATTTCAAGGTACTAGCACTTGCGGAGGTAGACTATTTTCCATCTTGACTTGGGCACCCTTGGTGTTATGTGAATAATGTAGACTTGAGGTTCAATAAGCGATACATTATTTT
Source organism: Taxus chinensis (assembly GCA_019776745.2). Lineage (NCBI taxonomy): Eukaryota > Viridiplantae > Streptophyta > Pinopsida > Cupressales > Taxaceae > Taxus > Taxus chinensis. The sequence goes on from CM034155.1 coordinate 291,185,868, forward strand.
TGAGAACAAGGAAGAAAGAGTTGTAATCCCTTTAATAGATGAAAAGTCAACACCATATGTTGAGCCTTTAAGTGAGGAGGATTTGAACAGAATCTATGTACGTGCTATTTGGGACCTAAAATTCAATGAGCCATCAAAGGAAGGCATCCTATAGTGGGAAGATTCTCATTTTATTAGTGATACTACAAGTATTTCTTGTGATAATTGGGCTCACCGTACATATGAACTAGTAGGGTGCGAGGTGAAAAGTGCAGTTGCGCACAAGAATGGACTTTGTTCTGTTCGATGGATAGGAGGCTCAGTACCTTAGTATAATAGAGTAGAAGATCTTCCTATATTCTTGATAGTCATGGAGACACAGTGGATAGATCAGGTCAGGAGAAGAAACATGTTATCATATACCTTGCATGAGACAGTAACATGCTGGTGGGTAGTTCACAAAGATAATCTTATGGAATGGGAGGAGATTGGAATCACCCTATCTACCAGGTTTGTAAGGAGCAATGCACCTAAGTAGATTTACACTTATAATGGTGATCAACCTATTCAACACCACATTTAGCAGTGTGAGAGACTTTGGACAACATGACGAGAATCATTACCACCTTCACTATGGGTGCATAAGTTGTATTCTACTCTACAAGGATGTGCATGTGCTTGGTATGTGTATGTAGAACTACATAGAGAGACTAGTAATTGTCAAGATTTGACTGCAGGAATGATCCAAACCTTTGACTACTTCTCAACTAAAACTCCATTAGACGAGGCATTAAAAGTTTTCCAATGCTTAACTATGGGAGATAGTGTAAAGACAGAAGAGATTATTCAGGAATTATTTGGTGAGACAGTGCTAAGAGTGCATTTTGAGGAAGGCAAAGAAATGGACTCCATATTACTTGAATGTTCATGCCTTGAGAAAGAAAAGGGGAAGATGGTGTACATGGTTAATGATGAGGGAGTTGAGAACCTGGACATCAAACATTTACAAGGGGTGCGCGAGTTCTTAAACAACACAGATAAGGGTACATGTACATACCATGAACCCATGAAGACAAAGAAGGTGAATATAGGTTCGGAGGATGAGCCTAAGGAGGCTATTATTAGAGACTACTGGTCGGAATCAGAAGTTGTGAAGATCATTGAGTTACTCAAGGATTATTAGGACTTATTCCCTTGAGGTTATCATGAACTTAAAGGCGTGCATGAATCACTTGGGGAAATGAAGATAAATCTTAAGGAAGGTGCGTGCCTAGTTACAAGGAGACCTTACAGGATGAATCCTAATTTATGTGAAAAGGTAAAAGAAGATATTGATAAAATGTTAAAATATAGAATCATTTGACCATTGGATGAGTCAGAATGGGTTAGTCCTATGGCCATCAGTATAAAAAAGGATGGTAGAATTTGAATCTATGTGGATTACAAGGAGATGAATGTTACATGTGTCATAGATCCATTTCCTACACCATTCAATTAGGAAATATTGGAAGGAGTGGCAAGGTGCAAAATATATTCATTCACAGATGGGTTTTTTGGGTATCATCAGGTTAGGATTTCTTAGGAGGATCAAGAAAAGACTACCTTTACTAATGAATGGGGCAATTTTTCTTTTACTGTGATGCCTTTTGGACTGAAAAACACATCTGTTGTATTCTCGTGGATAGTTGTTTAGGCATTCAAATATTTTATTCACAACTTCTTACAGGTGCATCTAGATGATTAGATAGTATATGGGCTTATAAAATATCACTATAACAATCTATTCTTAATGTTTGAATGATGTAGGCAGTTGAGTATTTCTTTGAATATCAAGAAGTGCAAATTTACTACACCATTCAGAATGTTCTTAGGACACATAATTTGCAAGGAAGGCTTGCTTGTTGATCCAGCTAAGGTTGTGGTTATTTTGGGCCTAGAAGTGCCTACCAGTCAGAGTGAGGTGCATGGATTTTTGGGACATACATGCTATTATAGAAAATTCATCAAGGGGTATGCCTAAATTTCTACACCCTTGGAAGAGTTACTGAAAGGAAAAGGTACATTCTATTGGGGAGAACAGCAACAACGCACGTTTGAGATATTAAAAGAGAAACTTACTACCGCACCTATTCTGTGTTTTCCTTCATGGGACAAACAATTTCATGTGCATGTGGACGCCTCTGACATAGCCATTGGTTCAGTGTTGGCTCAACCTCGAGAAGGTATTATCGATCATCCTATCTATTTTGCTAGCAGAAAGTTTACTCCTACTGAATAGAATTATATAACTACAGAGCATGAAGCTTTATCAATGATCTATGCATTTCACAAGTTTTGGCAGTACTTTTTAGCAACACCATTTGTGTTTTATACATATCACATGGAATTGAAGTATTTGGTGAGCAAACTAGACTTGTAGGGGCACATATGTAGATGGGTACTCTTATTTCAAGAGTTTGATTTCACAGTTGTGGTAATACCAGGGAAAATTAATTTTGGACCAAACCACTTGTCTAGAATTAACTCAGTAGAAGAAGCACAGACAATTGAAGAGACCATGCCAGATGCAAAATTGTATAGATTACAATGCATGCCATCAGAAAGAGAAGACATTGCTATATTTCTAAGGACTGGTGTGGCACCATAAGGCATGAAGGATTTAGAAAAGAAACATCTTGCTATACACGCGATACCTTTTATGTTGATCATTAGCGATCTATACAAGTTAGGTAGGGATGAAGTATTGTGTTGTTGTGTATTAGAGCATGAGAGCACAAATATAATGGAAGAAGATCATGGTGGTATTGCAAGTGGCCATTATGCAGGTGATGCTACTGTGCGTAAGATCCTACTTGCTGGATTATGGTGGGAGACATTATATAAATATTGTAAGGCATATTACAAGGTGTTTGATCATTATCAATGTCTATGAAAGCCTGTTCAATGAGATGAGATGCCTTTGAGACCTATTACTAGTGCAAAACCGTTTGAGAAATGGGCCATTGAATTTTTCAGACCTATTTCTCTAGCTGTGCATAGGACTAGATCGCGCTATATCATTACTTATATAGATTATCTCACAAGGTGGGTAGAAGCACTACCTACGAAGGACTGTACAACAGCTAGGTTTTTATGGGAGAATGTTCTTACAAGGTATGGATCTCCTTTAAGCTTGACAAGTGATAGGGGTACACATTTTTTGAATGAGACAATCAGGATCCTATTGGATGAGTTTATGGTTACACACCATAAGACTACACCCTACTATCCTCAGGAAAATGGAACTGATGAGGCTTTCAACAAGAGTTTAAGTGAGACATTGAAAAAAAATTGTGATGTTGGTAGAAAGGATTAGGATGATAAAATGTTAGTTATTCTTTGGGCATATAGAATAACTCATAAGAGACTGAAAAAAGCCACACCATTTTAGTTGGTATTTGGGGCAAAATCAGTTCTTCCTATAGAATTCATGTTACCTTCTTTGTGCATTGCGCACGCTTGAGGTCTAGCTGATGAGAAATATTTAGAAGAACTTATTGAGAAGATGATTTAGATGGATGAGCGACTAGCCATAGCACGTTGGAGTCAAAATCAAGAAAAGGCAAGGTAGAAAGCATGGCATGACAGACACATAAGGGATAAGAAGCTTGAGGTTAGACAAATGGTACTTCTTTATGAATCTAAGTTCTTGCATCATCTACAAAAGCTTAAAGTACATTGGTTAGGGTCAAATGTCATCACTCACATACATAAATCAGATGCTTTCCAGTTAGAAGACTTGATGGAACACAACTACCTGGTTACTTTAACGGGAGTAGGTTGAAGCCCTACTATAAAGAAGTCTTCTTGGTGTTTGTAATAAGGTAGTCTTGCCAGTTATATTAGGTTTCCATTTTTGTATTTCCTTCATGGTCGCTATGATTTGTCAAAAAAAAAATTCATTTTTAATAAGCATGCTTGCACACATGAAGCTAACTACAATATGGAGCATGTTGATGCGCAGAGGACTGCACATACTTTTAGGATGGGGTGGTTGGTGATATCTAGGTATAATGCTATGGTAATTGGAAGTTGAAAGGAATAAGATGCTAAGATTGTTTTTCAAACTAAAAATATTGCTTCTTAAAAGTGAACAAGGATGGAGATGAATGAAGGGATAGTATAATGCAAGGTAAGAAGAGGCCATGATAACTACTAGGAGAAGGCACAATGACGAAGTACTCAGGTGCAAGGGTGCGCGCTAAAGAAAAGTCTATGAGCAGAGGGTAGGAAGGCATGATAGAAGGTTATAGCTGGGGTGCGAAGATGTACCGCATGGAAGGAACAAATTTGGTCAATGAATGAGAGGATATTTGGTAGGTGGAGGAGAAATAAATGCATCAAAATTTTAAAATCTATATAAGAAGGGGATGCGAATTCATTTTAACCGTTGTGACTAAGAGTATTTGAAAAAGAGATAAGTGTGAATAGCCAAAGTAATTGATTCAAGGTGTGAAGGATGTGAAACCAAGCATTAGAAATAGATTTGTGTGTAGAAGAAGTTGTTGTCCCCGATTGTGAAGATTTTGAGTGAAGTAGGATGACAGAGAGGAGCTAGGGCATGTGATGTCACCTAGGGCACATGGTTAAATTAAGATAGGGTTTGATTTGGAAATCACAGAGTTGTAGAAGAAAGTATTTATAGATGATTGCAAGGTAGAAATGGCACCCAATAAGGTAGCAACAGTGGGAACAAAATGAAAAAAGAAAGTGGTCATTGAGGAGGAGGATATGATACCCAAAAGTAATTTTTCCAAAATGGGATTCACATATCAGAAAGAACCACAGATAACAAGAAGGAACTTGATGTCCTTCTCAATACAAGAACAAACAAACAAATGACAGATGACTTACTATTTTATGATGATGCAGGAAATTTTTTTTTAAAAGGATTGGAGTCTACCAGCTATATGAGCTCCCGTATTTTGGGAAGTATGAGCCCTTGTACCGATGGCTAATGAGCAGAGTGCATGAGGATTTTTTCTACTTTGCAGGACATAGAGTCAGAATATCATCCGCATTGATCTCCACAACGACATGGTTAAAATCCATAGGAGAGGACATAAATAATGACTTAGCAGACAAAGTCATGATCTTGGAGACCCGAAAAGTGCTTGGGTACATGAAGGGTCCGCGTGGGATGGACATTGAAAATTAAAGAACTTTTTGATTGTAAAATCAGTAACACACCTTGTTACCAAGTTGAATGACCAGGAGTGGTGGTCACAAGTGAACACTATGCGGATGCATGTTGCGAAGTGCGTGTCAGAGGGAGTAATCTATAAAATTGCAGGCTATATTGTAGAATAGATAGTTGAGGAAGCACGAACGAGAGGAAAGATCAGATTTGGGGCTATTCTATTGTCCTTAGTATTTATGGAGATTAGGGTACTAGATGGACCAAAGGAGAAGATATGGGAATACCCCATGGAAAAAAAATCCCCAACTTAGAGGTTTAGCAAATATCTATGCAAAGGGTCCATGACTGAAGATGTCAAGCAAAGAGAGAAGAAGTGGTATGATAAGCTCCGCACAGCCTTTGAGGAAGAGTGGTTCATCCCAAAGGACTTGCCTTTGGTGGTGGGGAAATAAGTTTAGTTTGTTCTCTATTAGAATTTATGCATCGTGCGCTTCCTAATGAGGAATGGATCATGGAGCCCTTGGTGTAAACCACCGTATGGTTTCATAGAAAGGTACCTCCATGTAGTAGTTCACAGATTTACAAATATGCACTGAATGGTATTTAATGCAGACAATGTAGACTATGACTACCACACCCTGAGAAAGAAATATGTGTATCCAGGGAGGGGCACGTATGTCGAAAGGATAATTTTAGAGGCATTGAGTATAAAGTCAGTGAGTCTCACTATTCGAGATACGTGAGTAGCACTAGTATACATTCAGCTAAAGCCCAAGATGGAGAATAACAAGTACATGGAGAATTAATTCACGATTCTAGGGTCACCAAAGGGTAAGCATACCATGGAAAAAACACCGGTGTAAAATCTCATAGAAACCATATAAGTAGAAGATGAATAAGAGGAGCGTGAATATAGTGGTGGCTTGGAGCACAGAAGAAGACAACCATCTGACAAAAAATAAGAAGAGCGTGTAACTACTCCACCGTAAGGGCAGGATGAAGAAGAAAATAAAGGGGTAGTGCAGAGAGAGCACAGGTTCAAAAAGGTGTTCAAATGCACAAGGAATCAAGGTGGAACCCCATAGATGTTAAGAAAAGTTGCCTTCCTTTTTTTATTATAAAGGGTTAATGTTCATTTATAACCCCATAGTATTTTACATGTTATCATCATGGTTTAATTTTCCCACAAATTTTTTTTTAGTATATCCATAGAGATCTAGTTGAATGTCCAAACACGAATGTCAACTTTAATAAGTTGCATTTAATTAAGAGGGTATTACATCTAGTACCCTTGACCTCTGTTCATTTTAAACCAACCAAAGAGGGTATATTACTGATATAAAAAAAATGGATATAAGCTTATCATTTCCATTTATAGAATACCCAAAAATATTACACATTCATCAAAAGGGGGTTTCATACATTATAACTCCAAACACTTCAGACATTTCTATTGTCAGACATCAACAACTAGATCATTTACAAGTACAAATTTATTTTCCAACAAATACATTTCAATAATGACATAAAATATCCAGTCTCTTTTGTAATAAAAAGTAACATCCTAAAATATATTTTCTCCCTTCATCACTTACAAATTCCATATGCAAAAGTACTAGCACAGGTCAGTTCATTACAATGAGCATGATAAGCACTAAACATTAAAACAATGTGGTTTTAGCTAACTGTTTCATAAAGAGAACTCTACTTTTATGAAATAGTTTTGAGCATTATAGAAAGACATAACAAAAGAAATAACCATTCACAAATGAGAGAGAGAAAGTGGTAAACCATATCATTATTGGGAATAAATCAGGATATAAACATCCTCAACTTTCATACTATTGCTTTACGTAAAAAGAATTAAAACAATATTCCATATAAGTAGTATTTCATCAAAATCACAAATTTCCTTTCATATATTGTTTTAAATGAATCACTTCTAAAAGGAATGATAAATAGATTGTACCAAGACAAGAACATAGATGTTAATTAAACACCACAATCAATAAGATGAAAACAATTCGCCATAATAAATTCACATAAACCGTTGCAAATAAATGAGTAGTAATATCGTCCATTATTATGGAACTCAATGAAATACAATGAGAATGGGCCTTGCTTATATAGGAAAGGAATAATAATGTAAGAACTAGTCAAGGTCGTATATCAAGCCATAAATCATGGAAATAACTAGTCATCAAAGAACTAGTCAAGACCATAGATTGTGGAGAGAACTAGACATCAAGGATCTAGTCAATACCATAGACCAAGAAAAGAACTAGTCAATACCATAGATCAAGGAAATAACTATACCTAATAACTAGATAATATCCCCTTAATATCTAAATAAATAAAAAGAAATATCCACACACATAAGGGGGTGAGGATAAATACAATAAAGGTAAATAAAGTAGCTAGGTGAACATGAGCTAAGGTAAATACCTACTCTAACACCCCCCTCAAGTGAAGCTAGGGGCCAAAATAGAAGTGGCATGTCCATAGTATGAGTCCCAGAAACTAGGCCTGATGAGGTACTCATGTATAATATATCCATGAATAAATCATATTAGAATTAAAGAGAAAGAAGAAGAAGAAGGAATATGTTCTCACGAACACCCCCCAAGAAAAACTTATGAAACCCCAAGAATTTGACACAACTTAAGGTAGCGAGGTGATGCAAAAGGCTTTATAAAGATGTCTGTAACCTGCTACTGAGTCAGAATGTACTCCAAGAAAAGAAATATATCCTGAATGTGCTAACGAATGAAGTGGATGTGTATCCCAATATGCTTGGTCCAGTGGTGCTCAACTGGGTTGCGAGAAATGTGAATTACACTTTGGTTGTAACACCAAAGTACAGTCAGTGAATCTTGTGGGAATCCAAACTCTGTCAATAACTATCGAAGCCAAAGAATATTTTGACTTGCTATAACTGCTGCCTTGTACTCTACCTCTGAAGATGAAAGTGTAATAGCCTATTACTTTTTGCATGCCCAAGAAACTAGAGAAGAACTGAGACAAAAATGATATCCAAAAGTGGAATTTTTGTCATCAATAGAACCTTCCCAATCTGAATCTGTATACCCAACTAGTTGAGTAGAACCCCTAGTGTAGTTTAGGCCAAAGTGGGAAGTGCCCTATAACTAGGGAAAAATACTTTTAGCAGCCTACGAGTGACTACTATGAGGAGAATGTGCAAACTGAGATACGAACCCTACTACAAATGAAATATCAGGGTAAGTATGGGTCAAGTACATGAGACTCCCAACCAACTTCCTATACAATGTAGGATCACAAAGTGGTTTGGTACATGTCGAAGTAAGAGTAACCCCAGACTACAAAGGAGATGGAATAACCTTGCAATCAGCCATATCAAAGCACCGAAAAAGATCATGGGTGTACTTTTTCTAACTCAAATGAATCCCTGAATATATTTGAGAAATCTGCAATCTAAGGAAATAATGTAATAACCCAAGATCTGTCATGTCAAACTGTGTAGAAAGATCCCTCTGAATACGCTAAATATGGGAAGAAGAGATGTCAGTAAGTAACAAATAATCAACATACAAGAAAAGTATCACAATATCCTCACCAACATGTTGGAGATACACTGCATGATCAAAATGGCAATGAACAAAACCAGTAGATAGAAGAAAAGAATCCATCTTCTCATACCAAGCCCGAGGGGCTTGTTTGAGACCATCAAGAGACCTTCAGAGCCTAAAAACAAGAGAGGAATCCTTAAAAAATCTAGTTGAATGCTCTATGTATATTTCCTCTTGTAGATCTCCATGTAATAAGGCACATTTCACGTCCATCTGGTATACGGGACAACCCTGTGATGTAGCAATAGCAAGTACAAGGAGTACATAATCCATCTTGGAAATGGGTGCAAAAGTCTAAGAGTAATCAATACCTTCAACTTCTAAAAAACCCTTGTTGGTCCAAAAATCTGTCGCTTGGGCAGATCTATGGATAGATGAGCCAACAGTGTGTAGGGCATAGCCCCTCTTTGAGACAGCAAAGTGAAACTGGTTTATTGCTATTCTACTGGCAGGAATCTGCGCAAGTCTTATAGTATTCTACCTTCAGGGGTTTGGGATCTCATCCCAGTAGAGTTAGTCTCATAGAAGAACATAAAGGAATGAAGGAAAGAATGGAAGAAAGATGGATCTGAAGGGAGAAAAGAAATGAATTCCAAAGTAGAAAGGTTAGAGGGTTTATGTTTTGGGATTGGTAGTAAACAAAGCCAAACCTACTTGCATAAATGAATAAAGCAATACTGATGAACAAATGATAAAAGAGTAGAGATAGATCCAACAGAATAAACACACAAATCTGACATAAGAAAGATCTAATGCATATAACACATGTATTCAGCACAAAGTCTCAATATTTGTATTAATGTTTTCTTTTGTTACAAGAAAGCTCAAAGTCTTTATCTCCTCACTTCTATTTTTCATCTAAAAAATGTCCACACGAATACAACAAGTATTCAAGTATATATCAAAGAAGGAGGAAGAAGGCAAAAGCAAACCAACCACTTATTTACAAAATATCTACAAAATATCTAAAAAGTCAATAGTTGACTTGGGCAAGTTTTTGGATGGCAACATCCCATGGTGCAACATGGATGAAGTCATCGTGTATGCCAACATGCTTTTTAAATATTTTACTAAAACGATCAATGGATCCCAGGAAGAAAATACTCTTCAGTGTAAAAGGGTGCACTTTTCAGCATGTCGACAAGAACTTCTTAGCACCTTGGCGCACTTTTCAGCATGTCGACAGGAACTTATCAGTGCCCTTGGCACACTTTTCAGCATGTCAACATGAACTTCTCAGCACCTTGGGTGCACTTTTTAGAATGTCGACAGGAACTTATCAGCGCCCTTGGCGCACCTTTTAGCATGTCAACATGAACTTCTCAGTGCCTTGGGTGCACTTTTCAGCATGTCGATAGGAACTTATCAGTGCCTTGGGCACACTTTTCAGCATGTCAACAAGAACTTATCAGTGCCCTTGGTGCACTTTTCAACATGTCACCATGAACTTATCAGTTCCCTTGGCACACTTTTCAGCATGTCGATAGGAACTTATCAGTGCCTTGGGTGCACTTTTCAGCTTTTCAACATGAACTTCTCAATGTCTTGGGCACACTTTTTAGCATGTCGACAGGAACTTATCTGTGCCCTTGGTGTACCTTTTAGCATGTCAACAAGACTTTCTCAGCGCCCAACTCAAAAAGACTAAAAAATGGCTAAGTCCTTAAAACTTGATTTTTCGGAAGGGAATTTGGGCTTCTTCTAACGTTGTCAAACTTCCTTGGGGCCAAAACAAAATTTTGGGTATAGTTACCTGTAAAATTTCCCTTGTCAATTTTATAGGATAACAACTGGCTCTTTCTCGGGACTATCTTTGAGTGAAACTTAAGGGTAGAGAATCCCAAATTTTCATGTGCTTATCCATTGGATTACAGAGTCAAAAACAAGGGCAACAAAAAAGGAGAACGCACAACCAACAAAAGCAAACACACGACAAAAACAAACACACAACTTAAAGCAAACTATACAAAGAAGAGAGCAAGCTCTACTTCCTGAAGATCTTCAGATTCTTCCCACTATAAGGAAGCGGGAGATCAGTTCCATCAAGATACGAGAGATAGAAGTTGTTCTCTCCGTTGAGATGCTTAATCTTGAAAGGTCCTCTCCATAGAGAATCAAATTTTCCATGCATGCCCTTTTGCTCTCTTCGTTTATCCCACAAAAGGACGAGGTCTCCCACCTGAAAATATCTTTGCTTAGCCTTTTTATCGAATAGTCTCTTGACTCGATTATGATGTTCGGTGATCCTTTCGACCACCCTTACTCTCTTTTCTTCAAGTTCTGTTAGATACATGATCCTCTTTTCCAGAGAATTCTGGAAAGTCTCATCTTCGATGGCTCATGCCAAGCACAGAGCAGGAAGTTCTACAGAAATGGGAAGCTCGGCGTCAATTCCATATAACACTTGAAAATGTGACATACCGAGATACCTCTTGGGAGTAATTCGGTCCGCCCACAAAGTGTCATACAATGACTTGTGCCACATCCACTGATTCTCATCAACTAGCTTCCGTATGATGGTCACTAAGTTTTTACTACTGGATTCTGCCTGACCATTTCCCTGGGGGTAGTAATCCGAGGCATGGGCCAAGGTTGTCCCGTGTTCATAGAAAAAACCAACAACTTCTTGTGAGGAGAAGTTGGAAGCGTTATCAGCAACAATCTTGTTTGGAACACCAAACCTAACAATGATATTTTCTTTGATGAAACTGTAAACAACCTCAGAAGTGGCATGCGTGATAGGTATGGCCTCCACCCACTTGGTGAAGTAATCTGTTGTTGTCAGGAGATAACTATGTCTGGCACTCGATTGGGGATGGAGTGCTCCGATAAAGTTGATTCCCCACTGTCTGAATGGTTCATCAATAACGACCAGCCTGAGGGAAAAAACAGCCAATTTTGGCTTGCCGAAATTTTTTTGGTAGAGCTCGCACTTTGCCACCCAGGTGACTATATCTTGAAATAGCGTTGGCCAGTAGTACCTATCCTGGATGATCTTGTGTGCTGTAATGGAAGAGTATAAGTGACCACCACAAGCCGAGTCATGAAAACTCTCAAGTAACTTTATCTGCTGTGGTTTGTCAACACATCGCAAGAAGATGCCATCAATCCCGCGTTTGTATAAACCATCATCCCAGATGACATATTTGGCCACTCTGAGCTTTATATCACGCTTCTCCTTTGAGGTTAGATGAGTTGGACACTCACCATAAGTGAGAAAGAAAGCAATATCAGAATACCATTCGTCACTGGTGGCGAAAAATAGAACCATGGGTAGAGAATCGGCTTTCTCCAGCTGGCTTTGTGCTCCCTTGGTGCAATCATCCTTTTCCTCAGGGTCTTCTGAATCCCAGTTTTCAGCCATAAGCTGACATAGGCCTTTTCCCCTTACCAACTTGGTTGGTTTTATATCTAGATCATACTCTTGGAATTTTGCAATCCAGTTTCCTTACAAACTCCCTAACTCCTGTTGAGTTAGGATTGACTTGACTGTTGTGTCAGGGACCAGTACCACTGTGAGAGAATTTAGAATGTAATACCTGAAGTTCTTGACTTCTTTGACAACAGCGAAGGCATGCTTTTCTAACTGAGACATCTTCAATTCATGAAGCTTGAGGGGAGAGCTCATGAATGCTATTGGGGATTCAATATCTTCAGAATTCTTTTGCATTAAGATGGCTGACACAGTGTGTTCAGATGCATAGCTATACATAATGAAATCCTTGGAGAAATCAGGACATACCAGGACTGGTGCATGGGCAATGGATGCTTTTATCTCCTCGAATGAATTCTTCCCTTCTTCACTCCATCGGAAAGTTGGTGACCCTTTCATCATGTTTGATATATGGTGAGTCTTTTCAGCAAAGTCGGGAACAAAGCACCTGAGAAAATTCACTTTTCCGAAGGAGTGAACGCCGGTCTTGCTTGTAGGTAAAGTAAGGCTCTGAATAGCCTTAACCCTTTTGGCATCTATTTTCATCCCTTCCTTGCTGACTACGTGCGCTAGCAACTTTCCTTCTATGACTCCGAAAACAGACTTTTTCAAATTTAGGGAGATCCCAAGTTCCCGGCATCTAATCAATACTTGCTCCAAATGATCGCAATGATCATTTTGCTATTTAGAGAACACAGTTAAGTCATCCAAGTAGACTACGATGATTTTTCCCATGATACCTTTGAATCCGAAGTCCATGGCCCGTTGAAAAGTGGCACCGGCGTTGGTTAGACCAAAAGGCATCCTATTATATGCGAATGTACCCCAAGGGGTAGTGAATGCTATTTTGAATTGGTCTTCGGGCGAGACTTCAATCTGATTATAGCCCGAAAAACCGTTAAGCATGGACAACATTTCTGATCCAGTTACTGCTTGCAGAACTTGATCCATTATGGGAAGTGGGTAGTTGTCCTTCAAGGATGCTTGATTCAGGTTTCGAAAATCGATGCAGATGCATATCTCACCATTCTTCTTACGTACTGTAAAATGTTCACAACCCAGGTACTATGGTGGATAGGAAAGATGATCCTTGCATCCAACATCTTCTGAATTTCAACCTGGATAGTACCTGAGATCTTGGGATTGTAGTGTCTCTGTTTCTGGTGAAAAGGTTTGACATTTTCTTTTAACGGGATGTCATGTTGGACGTCCTTTAGTCTAAAAGACTGTAGATCGGCATAGGACCACGCTAATACATCCATGTATTTCTTCAGCAATTTGACAAACTTTCACTTTTCCTTGGGTGTGCAACACTTTCCGATGTTCACGAACTGCGGATGTTCTACCGAACCTAAATTGACCGGTTCGGTTTCTGGGGAGGAATTAGGATTATCTCACCTTTTCTTCTTGACAAAATGATCATGCCTGTCGAACAAGCGTTCTAGAGAAACCAAACCCGTAGGAATTTTATTTCCTTTGAGTTGACATATGTCGTCATTTCTATCGAATTCCCCATTCTGATCAGTAATAGACTCATGGCATGCGGAAGTAGATCCTTCAAAATGAAGCTCACTAAAATTTTCCACTTTTTCAAGGAAGGAAATGAGTTGATTGTCATCATTGAATACCTGCCAGTGCTGAGAATTGTCCGGCACGCTTGGGAGGAAAACCACCTCAATGGTATATGTGTCTGTTTTCAAACTTGGGTGAGGGATGCTGAGGGATGCTGAGATGGCTAATGAGTCGGCCATGTCATTCTGAGCTCTAGGAATGGCCTTTATTGAAAAAGTGTCAAACTCCTCAATGCTATCCCATACCACGTTGCGGTAATGTCTGAGCCTTTCATTCTTCACTTGGTCTATCCTTTTAACTTTATTTACGACCAGCTCTGCATCACCCTGTACTTTCAGATTCTTGATTCCTCTTTCCCTCATGGCTTGCATGCCCAATAGAAAAGATTCATACTTAGCAGTATTATTTGTATTGAAAAACTACAACTTGAAGGAGAGAGGGATAATCTCCTCTTCGGGAGATATTAGCACGGCCCCAGCGCGCATCCACTAGTCATGCAACTGCTATCAAACTGCAGCATCCATATCTCATTCAGATCCTTCTTTTGGGTGAGGACATCCATCTTGTCAGACTCAGTAGACAAGAAATAGTTTCCCATCCCTGATGATTCGAAGAGAATTTGGGCTTTGGGGTCATCGGAATTGGTAACCAGGTATTTCTTTTACGATTCCAGCTCCAACGTTTGCATTATACCTTTAATGGGAATCCTAGCCTTAGACCAGTCCATACGAATCTCTCCGCCAACCTCATTGCAAAAACTTCTTCCTAGTAGAATTCCATATGCTGTCGGAATATCAGCAACAAGGATGGTCATTCTTACTCTTTTCTCTGGGAACGCCGCAAATGCAAATTACGCGTCTTTAATTTGACTGATTAGTGGAACCTGCTTGGTTTCCAAGGAATAACATCTACCAAAAGGCTTGGTAAGAGTGAGGCCCAAAGCATGGGTGAATTTTTCCGGCATGACGTTATCGGAAGCCCCAGAATCAATTATGTAGTTGCTTAGTTTGTGGCCATTGATTAGGAGGGAGAGATAGAAAGGTTCTATCTTGCCTGACGCAGATGTCGAGGTGATATTTATGTGGGATGGAGGAGTAGAAAGGATTCCTTTTGGGGAAACCTGAGCGATTATGACAGCTTGGCTTTGGATGTATTCGGTCAACCTTACAAGTTGTTTGGGGTTTGACTGAAGATACTTGGCTTCAAACATTTGGATCTTGGTCTTTTTAGCATGATCAATTATGTCGAATGAGGCCAAGGGTTGAGTTAATGAAGGAATGAGTCCCTCATTTCACGATGGTAGGGTAGGATTACTGGTCTTGATAGGAATATGAGAGGGCTGATTTGGAGGGGAAAAAAGGGAAAAAGGTTTCTTTGAAAAAGACTTAATAACAGTTTGAGCAGGAAGAGGACTACCTCTTTTATCGATGGTTGGAGGCGTGTGTGACACGGCCTTCTCTTTCTGCATATTGGCATCTACTTCTGCCTCTTTTCCTTGCGAGCAGGTAAAAATAGCATAGGATTGTCCATTCGCATACCCTTGGGTACCTTCTTCTTCGTCAGATTCTTCCTCATCAAATTTCATATACCCGATAGTAGAGTCACCAGTCGGTTCACCGACTTCTTGATCATCTTCACCTGGCGATGAAGGTTCTTTTATAATTTTGCTCCTCTTCTTTGATTTCAGCTAAAGCATGGACCGAAGGGGCCTCGAGCGCCAACCGCGGAGCGGTTGCAGGAAAACACAGCCTTTGAGGGGCATTGTTGGAAGTGAAATTCCTCCTTAGGATATCCCAGTATGAAGAGTTGGGGGCAGCTTGAGCTAACTACTTCTTTAATGAAAGTAAGTCATTCACCATCTTTTGAAATGCCGGATCTGATGAAGTGGCTTGAGAAGGAGTTGAAGCTTTAGGCTTGGACGGCTCTCATCTTAACTCACCAGATATAATAAGGTTGTCCTCTATTCGAATCGCCGCAGCTTGGGCAAGAGGCAAGGTAGTTATTTGTTCATGTAGAAGAAAAAAACTTATTTTCGAGCTCATTGCATTCACAAAGAAACAATTTTTATTTTCTAGCGTTGGCAACATCGCAACAAGCACACGGTTGATTAATGCATTGAACCTGGTGATAAAATCACGCATGGTTTCACTAGTTTCCTTCTTCAGGTGAGTGATCTTTGACAGTAACGCAAACACATCCTCTAAAGGCTCATATCTATCTTCAAATGTGGTTCACAACATGGCCCAACTGGTGATAGATCCGGCCGGCAAATGCTGAAACCATTCCGCTACGGGTCCTTGCAAGGTTTCTAGAAAGAGGTGAACTGACACATCTTCATGGGTCGCGTCCAAGATGCTACATGACATGATGAATGCAGATATATGTGCATCCGTGCTTTGATTTCCACTTCTATCGATTCTTGGGAAATTCTTTCAGTTTCCATGAGGGAGCACATGAACAAGATGTGGCAGAGCGAGTGGGCCCATAGCATTTCCCCACGGTACTGCCATTTGGACGGCTGGAAAGAGGACATGAGCCGGAAGTGCAGTTCCACTGAGTAGTAAAGCACTGCAAAGGGATGTGGAGGCTCCTTGTGAAAAATGCTTCCTTCATGGAGGTGAGACACTCCTGGATGACCGGTCAGCTGAACTTAGCGATGAGAAGTGTGCTGGTGTAATACTGAAGTTGTTCCTTTGAAGTAGATCGAAAGTAGGATCAACTTCTCCATGCGCTCTCCTACTACGAGTAAATAGTTCACCTACCAGTGTATCTTCCAGATCTGTAATTTTTGGGGTAGATTTGAGAACTCTTTTTTATTGTACTTGCTGATTTTCTGATTTTTCTGACAAAAATCAGCAGCATGCACTTTTTTGGATATTTAATTTTATCCCTCTTTTAACAACTGATTGCGGTTTTAATGATGATGAGTAATGAGGATAAAACAATGGTAAAACTTAGTAAGCTGATTTTCATATCTAGAGTTGACTTTTTAAAGAGTTTGAAAATTTTGGTAAACTGTCAGAAACTCAGATCTACAAAAAAATACAGGTTTTTGTCAAAACTCAGTGAACTAAAGATCTCTAACTAGCCCAGATCTATGGACCTCTGAAGAAAATTTTCATTTTGGGTCACTTTTGCAAAAATTTTGGATTTTGAACAAAAGTTAAAGCTTGCAAATAGGTAGTGATTTTTGACTTTTTCTTGATTTTCTAACATACCACTATCATAGATCTGCTAGATCTATTCGATCCCCAGTGGAGTCACCAAAAACTGTTGGTCCGAAAATCTGTCGGGTGGGTAGATCTATGGATAGATGAGCCAATAGTGTGTAGGGCATAGCCCCTCTTTGAGACAGCAAAGCAAAAATGGATTATTGCTATTCTACTGGCAGGAATCTATGTAAGTCTTACAGTATTCTACCTTCAGGGGTTTGGGATCTCATCCCAGTAGAGTTAGTCTCATAGAAGATCAGAAAGGAATGAAGGAAAGAATGGAAGAAAGATGGATCTGAAGGGAGAATGAATTCCAAAGTAGAAAGGTTAGAGGGTTTATGTTTTGGGATTGGTAGTAAACAGAGCCAAACCTACTTGCATAAATGAAAGAAATACTGATGAACAAATGACAAAAGAGTAGAGATAGATCCAACAGAATAAACACACAGATCTGACATAAGAAAGATCTAATGCATATAACACATGTATTCAGCACAAAGTCTCAAATTTTGTATTAATGTTTTCTTCTGTTACAAGAAAGCTCAAATTCTCTCTCCTCAATTCTATTTTTCATCTAAAAAATTTCCACACGAATACAACAAGTATTCAAGTATATATAGAAGGAGGAAGAAGGAAAAAGCAAACCAACCACTTATTTACAAAATATCTACAAAATATCTAAAAAGTCAACAGTTGACTTGGGCAAGTTTTTGGATGGCAACATCCCATGGTGCAACATGGATGAAGTCATCGTGTATGCCAACATGCTTTTTAAATATTTTACAAACACGATTAGTGGATCCCAGGAAGAAACTACTCTTCAGTGTAAAAGGGCACACTTTTCAGCATGTCGATAGGAACTTCTCAGCGCCTTGGCGCACTTTTTAGCATGTCGACAGGAACTTATCAGCGCCCTTGGCGCACTTTTCAGCATGTCAACATGAAATTCTCAGCGCCTTGGGTGCACTTTTCAGCATGTCGACAGGAACTTATCAGCGCCTTTGGCGTACCTTTCAGCATGTCAAAATGAATTTCTCAGCGCCTTGGGCACACTTTTCAGCATGTCGACAGAAACTTATCAGCTCCTTGGGCACACTTTTCAGCATGTCAACAAGAACTTATTAGCACCCTTGGTGCACTTTTCAGCATGTCAACATGAACTTATCAGCGCCCTTGGCACACTTTTCAGCATGTTGATAGGAACTTCTCAGCGCCTTGGGCGTACTTTTCAGCATGTCAACATGAACTTCTTAGCGCCTTAGGTGCACTTTTCAACATGTCAATAAGAACTTATCAGCACCCTTGGCACACCTTTCAGTATGTCAACAGGACTTTCTCAGCGCCCAACTCAAAAAGACTGAAAAATGGCTAAGTCCTTAAAACTTGATTTTCGGAAGGGAATTTGGGCTTCTTCGAACGTTGTCAAACTTCCTTGGGGCCAAAACAAATTTTTGGGTATAGTTACCTGTAAAATTTCCCTTGTCAATTTTGCAGGATAACAACCCTTTGCAATAATATGAGCCTTATACTTTTCAATGGACCCATCAGCTGCATATTTGGTTCGGTATACCCACTTAAACCTAACCATTTTTCTTCCTTTAGGAAGAAATGCCAAATCCTAAATATGATTATTCATCAAAGAAGAATACATCCCCTTTAGGTTGGCCATACCTTAAGTTAGGTTACATTAGTTTAGGAAAACAACTTAGGTCCATAGATAGGTCCATGGTATAAGCCTAGGTCCCTCCTTATCCTTTTTCCTTCTAAATTAGCATAATTCATAAAATCTTAGGTAAGGTTTAACCCCTAGGATAGAGTCATTAGTTTTAAAAATTAGTTAAATTAGGTCCAAACCCCTCCAATGACATATCATCCTAAAAATAATAGAAAAGAGGAACCAAAATCGTTACTGGTCCTTTATTAAGTATGAAGTAGAGACCTATGAAGAGGGTCATTTACAACCTTCACATACTCTAGACCAGAACTTCACCCATTTGTCCAAATTGGACATCATGTCAACTAAACATGTGAATTAGAAGCATACCTCAGGTCAATGGAATTGATCCAAGGTAATACTATTTGATTCCTCTTAAATTATGAAAACTCAAACTCAAATTCATAATCCCGTATAGTGAATTTATCCTACATAACAGAGATGAATTACTTCATTTTTAATTAAGAAATAATACGACATAATGTACTTGTTCAATATATGAATCATTTTCTATTGCAAACATGATTTCCAAAGTCATAAGAGTACATCGTCTTAAGACAAAATCCCCTGTCAATGTTTGTATCTTTTTAAAGTAGAAATCATCATAGGTACTTGTCATGTTTGGAGGAATTACATAGGATAACCTAGTTTGGAGAGGCTCTTTGATGAAGAGGAATCAGAAGAGATTCAACTTGAGTGTGCATGTAAGGAAAAGGAAAAAGTAAAAATGGTCTATGTGATAGATGGTGAAGAAATGGAGAGTCTATATGTTAACAATTATGAAGGTACGTGCGAAGTCATAGATAGTGTTGATGAGCAATTGTGATCCTACCATGAACCCTTGAGAACAAAGAGGGTTAACATTGGTTCAGAGGCAGAACCTAAGGAAGCTATCATTGGGGATTATTGGTCAGAGAAATAATTTTTTAAAATCATTGATCTATTACACGAGTTTTATGATTTATTTCCATGTAGGTACCATGAGCTCAAAGGTGTCCACCATTCCTTGGGGGAAATGAGGATCAATATGAAGGAAGGTGTGCATCCGTTTTGGAAGATACCTTATTAGATGAATCCAAATTTACGTGTATGGGTCAAGGAGGAGATATAAAAAATGATAGCATCAGGCATTATCAAGGTCATTGAGGAATCATAATGGGTGATTCCAATGGTCATAAGAATTAAGAAGGAGAGGAGGATAATGATCTATGTGGATTACAGGGACTTGAATGTAGTTTATGTCATTTACCCCTTTCCAACCCCCTTCACTGAAGAAATTTTGGAAGGAGTAGTCAGGTGCAAGGTCTATTCTTTGGGTACCACCGAGTTAGAATTGTGAAGGAAGACCAGGAGAAGAAAAATTTCACCATTAAATGGGGAAGTTTTGATTACATGGTTATGTGTTTTGGATTGAATAATGTTCCTGTTGTGTTCTCACACATCATGATACAAGAATTTTAGGACTTCATCCATAAAATTTCTTTAAGTCTACCTGGATGATTAGACTATGTATGGGCTAGTAAAAGACCATTGTGACAATTTGAGGCTGATGTTTTAGAGATGTCGGTAGTTGAGGATATACCTTAACATTAAGAAATGTGTCTTTACTACTCCATTTGGAACCCTGTTGGGGAATATTATATGTAAGGAAGGCTTACTGGTGGATCCCGCCAAAGTTGTAGTTATTGTGGGATTGGGGGAGGATACTAGTCAGAGCATTTTGCATGGATTCTTTAGGTATATGTGGTATTATAGGAAATATATTAAAGAATATGATAAGATCATCGCGCCATTGGAGGAATTGCTTAAGCACAATAGTTCCTTTCATTGGGGAGAGGCGCAACATAATGCATTTGACACTTTGAAGGATAGGCTTGTCATTATGCCCATATTACACTTTCCTTCTTGGGATAAGCCCTTCCATGTGTATGTTGATGCCTCAAGGACAACCATTGGAGTAGTACTCACACAACTTGGTGAGGGTATTTTTAATCACCCCTTGTGTTTTTCCAGTAGGAAGTTAACACTAGCATAACATAATTACAAAACTACTAAGTGCGAGGCACTATCTATGATCTACAAGCTGCATAATTTCAGGAAGTATCTACTGGTGACACCATTCATATTCTACACGGACCACATGGTACTGAAGTAATTAGTGAACAATCCTGTTCTACAAGGGCACATATGTAGTTGGGTCATGTTATTTCAGGAATTTGAGTTTTTGGTTATGGTAAAACCAGGAAAAATTAATTCCGGATCTGATCACTCTTCAAGGATTAACTCAGGAGAGGACATGAAAATCATTGAGGATATAATTCTAGATGTGTAACTATTTAGGTTATGGCACATGCCCTCATACTTTGAAGATATTGCAGTGTTTCTGAAAATGGATGTGGCACCAAAAGAAATGAAGGCTTTGGAGAGGAATAAGCTAGCTATACACGTCACGCCCTACATGTTGATTAGTGGAGATTTGTAAAAGTTAGGTCATGATGAGGTTCTACATCGATGCATGTTAGAACATGAGCGTGTTTCAATTATGGAAGAAGCACATGGTGGGATTGCTAGAGGACACTATACAAGAAATGTAACTGTGCGGAAGATTCTACTCGTAGGGATTTGGTGGGAAAATATCTACAGGATTAGATTGAGTTTTACAAGGCATGTGACCATTTCTTGCACCTTGGAAAACCTGGAAGGAGGGATGAAAATCCCTTGCGACCAATAGTCAGCATTGAACCATTTGAAAAATGGGCAATTGACTTTATAAGACCTATTTCACCTACCACGTGAAGGATTGGTTCGCAGTATATCATCACTTGCACTGATTACTTGACAAGATGGGAAGAGGCACCACCTACAAGAGATTGCACTGCAACAATAATGTCTAGATTCTTATGGGAGAACATAATTAGCTGGTATGGATGTTCGTTGAGTTTAAAAAGTGATAGGGGTACACATTTTCTGAATGAAACAGTCAATATTTTATTGGTAGAGTTTATGGTGGCCCATCACAAGATAACCCCTTATCACCCACAATAAAATGGGAAAACTGAGGCATATAACAAGATACTAAGTCACACATTAACTAAGATTTGTGACGTTGGAAGACAAGATTGGGATGATAAGGTATTAGCCATTCTATGGGCATACATGAAAACTTACAAGAGGTTAAACAAGGTCACACCGTTATAATTGGTGTTTGGCGTAGAGGTTTTATTGTCTATTGCATTCATGTTACCATTGTTGTGCATAGCGCGCACGGGAGGATTGGATGATGAATAAGCACTGGAAGAGAGGATTAAAAAATTGATGTAACTAGATGAAAGGTGATCACTTGCTAGATGGAGTCAGAAGACAGATAAGGTAAGAAAAAACACGTGGCACAATCATCATATCAAGAACAAAAAATTTGAGGTTGGGTAGATGGTTTTGTTATATGATTCTAATTTTGTTCGTGATCCTAGGAAATTGAAATTCCATTGGTGTGGCCCATACACCATATCGTACATCCTTGATTTAGGTGCATGTCATTTACAAGCACTAGATTGGATGAAGTTACCTGACCAGTTCAATGGGATTAGGCTGAATCCCTACTATAACTAAGTCTTCCTTGTGTTTGTTAGTAAGGTAGTTTTTCCATCTAGCTTAGGATTTCCCTTAATGCATTTCCTTTCCTTGTGTTTCCCTTTCTCTTTGCTTTCTCCTTTTTTATTTTTTATTTTTTACACCTTGTGTTCCAGTAACCACATTACTTTCTAAGGTTATGTATGTGTAAAGGACTGCACATCTATTTTAGTGTTGGGTGGGGTAGAATTAAGGAAGATAGAAGCTGGAAGTAAAATTTGTGATAGCTAGAATTGAAATATCAAAAGTGCGTAAGGTAGAAAAATTGCGTGGGGAAATGGTAGAAAAATTATTGGTGTCATGTAGGCTGTAACAAAGACCACGTACAAAATATGAAGAGCACATGAACAACATGAGGTAGGTGAGGGAAAAAATCAGGTCGAAAAAAAAAGTTCCTTTGGCGTTGCAGATGCACACGTGAGAATCTTTGGTCAGTAAGGATTTTTGTACGCCAGAACGTTCTAGAGGATTTTTCGCACATGATTTGGTGTGTAGGTAAGGGCTCTTAAGGTCGGATTTAGTGGGAAAATATGCATTAAATGTTAAGTACGTTAGTAGGTGGCATACTATTTATTGTTGGAGAGAAGCGAAAGCTATAAGTATGAGGTTGGGCACGCTATTATTTTACCTTGCCATTATGATATTGAAGAGGTCTTACGAATTAGTGCATCCGCGAAGAAAGATTTTTCCAAATGAATAAGAGTGAGAATCTGAATTACATGACTAGGGTGATCTGCAAACCAAAGTGGAAGGAGTACACGGGCATAGAGATATTTCTTTGGAAAAACACCATCTTGTGAAAGAGTTTTCCAAGTTAGGGTTCTTTAGCTAGGGCATGGGAGAAGGAGGAATTTTTGTGGAGTTGATCCTTAGATTTGAGCATAGTAAGGAAGGGGAGTAAGGAGGAGTTTTGGTTTTAAACCGATAAGTAAAATGGCACCAAAGAAGGCAACCGCTTCACCAAAGAAGGGTAAGGGAAAAGGAAAATAAACTACCGCCGCTAGTTTCAACAAAGAGTGGTATACATAAATGTAGTACCCAGATGGAGTGTTGTTGGGGAAATAATGGGTATCACACTTGAGGAAGATGGTCGTGAGCAGCTAAAATCATCACACAAGTACTATAGAGAAGGAGATGGTGTTGGAACTAGTTCTTCCAAATGATAAGAGGACACCAAAAGGGATGTCGATCTACAACGATGAAGTGAAGGTGAATTTGGGAAAAGCTTGGGTTGTTGTAACTATATGAGTTGCCCTATTTTGGCAATCTAGAGTGGTTATACCAATGGATGATGCCGTGCATGTATGAGGACCACTTCTATTTTGTGGGACACAAAATGTGCATAAATACTCAGCTCATATCCAAATTTACTGGCTTGGTTTGCTAAGGGGAGTCCATAGATGATGACTTGGAGGACAAAGAGGCTATTAAGGAGACTATGGAATCCTATGACTATAAGAAGGGGTCTCACTACTTTGATATAGTAGATATCCCTGACCCATTTATGAGGATGGCCGTGTGCTTGGTTACTAAGTTGAATGGTCAAGAAAGGTGGACAAAAATAAACAAGGCATGGTTGAATTTATGTCAGAAAATTTCAGGAGGGACCATCTATAACCTGTCTACCTATGTTGTAGATGAGATCATAAGTGTCACACAAGGAGATAAGATAATGTTCGATAATGTTCTTATCACCATTGTCTTCTTAGAAATTGGAGTGCTCGATGGGCCAGAGAATTTTGTATGGGATTATCTAGATGAAAATCCCTCCCCCGTAAAAATATTTGAGAAATATACTTGTGATACCATGATGTCCTCCCACAAGGCGTGCCTGGAGAAATGGTACAAACGAATGTACGACACATTCAGAGTTGAGTGGAGGATACCTGAATAATTGCCAGCACTAGTATATAGAGAGGCTGAGTTCAATGTTTATCAACACTTTTGCATTGGAAGATTCACATTGACAGATGGAACCAAGAGTCCATGGTGCAAACTGTCGTTATCTTTCAGCATGCAATATTTCCAGGCAGGGGTCAACCACTTCAAGGAAGCTAAAAGACCAAGGTTTGACCTTAGAGAGATGGACCAAGACCACCTTGATTTTTGGAGGAAGTTGGTATACCCCAAGAAGTGCACATATGTGGAGAAATATGTCTCCCATGAAGTAAAGATGATGAAACCTTTAACGCTACTAATTGGTGAAAGGACCACAACAAGGGTATATTTATGCATTAGGCCAAAGTTTGAGAAAGGTTCCTACTTGGAGAATGATGTCTCCAATCTAGAGGATCCCACCAAAAGGAATAATTTCATGCCAAAGAAGAGGGTGAGAGAGGAGTTATAGGAGAATAAAGCACCAAGTGTGTAGACAACACAATCTGTGGGTGTGCCAGAAGAAAGCACGAAGACAAGTATATATGCACATAGGAACAAGTTTCCCATGCATAAAAAGACTCCATTAGAAGACGATCCAAATCAAGAAGAGCCTCCCACACAAGAATAATCAGCAAGGAAAGAGTCACCTTTTGAAGGGGAAGAAAAGGAAGAGTCTCTTATACTAGAATCCCCAGTTAGGAAGAAGTAGAAGATAGCAAAGAAGGAAGACTCATAAGAAACAGAGATCATGGAGGCATATATAGGAAAAAGAGATGATGAAAAACACATAGAATCTCAAGACCATCTTTTTTATGACGTATATGACTATGGGGATGAGGATGATAAAGAGAAGGATGGTGAGGAGGAAGTAGACACTCAAGGTAAAGGGGTTTGCGAGGAGGTGAACAAAAAATATCAAAGGATCCCAAGCCTCACCAAGGAGAAAGTGAAAGAAGACATAGAGAGAGAAGTGGCAGGAATCATTAAGGACTTGCTAGAATAAGATATAGAGTGAAGTGCAGATGAGATACTGAAAGAAATAGAAGAAGAAAGTGTGGGAAAAGAGTATGGCAGCATGGGCATAGACCCTAGCCTAGAAGTAATATTTCCAAAGGCCACACACACTGGAAGGAAGAAATTTGTAGTGACACAAGGGAAAGGAATGGGTTATATCCATGATTAAGAAAAAATTCTACACTCGTGCTTCCAGAGCACCGTACCAACAGACCAACTCCTGGTAATGTCTTCATTTAATTAAGAAGGTACGTACCTACAAACTAGGAAGATGATTTCTTGGGAATTTGAGTCCCATGTCAATGATCTTGAGTTAGAAGTTAGCCAAGGGGTGCTGATGAAGATGTCAGATAAAAAAGTGATAAACCTACCAGTAAATTCTCAGTAGTTGTCGGATGAGAAATTTTGTAATGTGTTCAACAAGGTCTCATTTGAAGTTGAGGAAACACTTTTTGGGAGAAATGATAGGGAAAGTTTCCTAGAGGAGGAGATGGAGAAGAAAAAGGAGAAGCTCGATGAAAAGAGCAAGGACCTGAAGCAGGAGGAATAGATCAGTGCACAGTTAAGGCACAAACTGAAGGAGGAAAAGGCAAGGGTGCGCGAAGTCTATAAAAAGGTGGAAATGATTACAGATGTTATTTTCTTGAAGCATCTAGACTTACCACCACCCGAGTATAAGTATGATTCAACCTTGTAAAGCTTGGAATACCTAACTCGTATCCTCACCATGGAGAGACGGCCACTCACCTTAGAGTCAACAGAGGAGACGATGGCGCACCAGGAGAAGGAGGAAAAGATGAAGGTTGTGGAGATAGTCACTCAGTACAGAAAACTCCTTGTTGAGGTAAAGGCTGCCACACAGATAGCTGAAGATTCCTATGATAATTATGTGGACAAAGATAGAGTGGCAAGTATTCTAGTTTCCACACATGAGGAAAACCTCAAAGAATTTTAGGAGAAGAATAAGGGGAATAGGGCAGAATGGGATAAGATCCTATCCAAGGTGGACAAGAAGTTAAAATCCATCAAGACCATGAGAGGCTTGATAAAAAACTAGCTGAAGGAATTATACCCTCAAATCATTTGTAGGATGGATGCACTGGACGAACTTGGCAAAAACTTAGAGAAAATTTTAAGTACGATGAGTGCTAAGGGTGATGAACTAGATTTTAATGAGGTAAGCACCCTAGTAGGAGACCTATGTCAATAGGTGCAGGGTGAGGTAGATTCCTAGGAGAATCTTGAGGTAGAGATAAGGAAGGATTTCCCACTCCTTATCCAATAGTAAAAAAATTCTTCTCTATTCCTCCATTATTCATAATTTCCATTTCTCTTTCCTCATTATTTTATTATTTATTCCGAATATTTAGAGTCCCGCATTATTTATTCTTTGAAGGAAGGTTATTTCCAAGGACATAGAATAGGTGTAGTGTGGGGTGATGTTGGACCTTGGAATATTGATTATCCCAAAGGGCACGTCCACACATGGTACCAGTGAAAATAAGGGCATACGGGGAAAAGCGTGCAGGATAGGGGTTCTAGAAGGGTTTGGTAAAAACCAAGGCACACGCGTAAGGAAGAGAAAAGGTGTCAGGACTTAGCCATTTTCACTATTATAAGAAGCACATGAGGAAAGTGTAACCCGATTGAGCATGTGGAAAGGATAAAGTGCCAGCCTAATGACTTAGTGGTCAAGGAAGGAATATTCCATGCGATGGAAGGATCCAGAAAGACATCATTATAGAAAGTGGAGATCTTGGATCAGAGGAAGCATGATCCATTAGAGGACCACCTTGACACTTGGAAAATGATCTGATACTTCAAGAAGGCATGGCAGTGGGTGTTAAGATTATTTATAGAGATGCTCGGGTAGAGGAAAGGGAGGTCAAGGCGGATGGAGAAAAGGGACACCATGGGACATATCTTCTGGACATCATAGAGAGGATAGAAGGGCGAAGATCTGCAGGGATAATAAGAAGGTTCTATGGGTTGGGGTTCTCATTAGAGGACTATATGATTATTGGTATTATATAGAGGGATGGGTGTGTCAATTTTTGTAATAAGGATAGATAGTTAGAGTCTGATGCTTGAGTCTTATCTTCTTTGATACGTTGGCTTGTTATGGCCTTGGTGAATGTAATGTGGTTACGGATCTATATCAATATGAATATATGGTTCTATTCTAAGTATATAATGTTCATGGGTGTAAACCATAGGGCCATTTCTTTATGTCATGGATTAGATTTGTTATTTGTATAATTTTATCTTATTATATGAATGAGTATGTTAGTGTAGAGACTCATCCTATGCTTTCAGAATGAAAAGTTGATCTTTCACCGTTCTGCATCTAATTTTCTATCATTAAACCATGTATTCTCACAAAACTCACATAAAGCGGGCGCTCGACACCTGCACGTGCCTTTGGTGAGCTCCCAGTACCCGCTGGGTGATAGTCTAGTGTACATGGGATTAGAAGGTTATTCTACAGGCATAAAAATGACTACACTTCTTGCTGAAATGTTCATATAAATCCAGAAACTATTCATAGTTATGATTCTTTCCATAAAAATAATAAGTAACATTCTGAGGACATTTACACATGTAATGGTCAATAGATCGTTACGTATAACAGGTTCCATGAGGGAACTGACCTCATCCACCACCACGGCCTCATCCTTTGAATCCACCATAGTATCATCGACCTCTACCATGACCGACCTCAAACCACCCTTCATTGTGATCATCGTGCCCTTGATTATGATATTGATCGTGTTTCTCACTTTTAGGCTTAAATTTATTCACAATTCCAGTATCTCGTACACCAACAGTAATGGATTCATGGATCTGATCAATCAACCTACAATATTCAGTATTGTGAGTTATGGACCAAAAAATCTTGTAGTAGCAGGACACATTCTTCCTTATCATGCGTTGTAATAATGGGAAGTGGCTTGTATCATTTTCTAAATGAAATATGTCACAATCCAGCAACAAGGATCACACTTATCTACGAGGACATCTATCCTTAGTATGACCATTTACTTCACAATCTAAGCACCAAATTTTGTTGCGCATCTCATGTGCTGAATTGGATGATAATTTCTCCAGTTGTTTTTTCATTGCTGTAATATGAGCTTCTAAGAATGGGCTCATTCCATTTTCTATGCTTCTATTGAGCAGAAAGAGTATGCTACTAAAGAATAAGTAACCGACAGATTCGCGTGCAGGAGTAAGGCATATTTGAAGGCACAAAGGAATGAGAAGGAAACACGTGCAAAAGGAGGGACTGATCCGGGACTTAGCCATTTTCATTATCATTGTCTATTTTTGGAATATGGCATGTGGGGCACACAATCAAATGAAGACTTGCACGGCACACAAATGCTATTCTGGGGAAGAGTAACTATCAAATGCTTTGCATGTGTTCAAATTAATAATAGAATTTACACTATCAGTTAACTATAAGAGGCCTACTATTAGCACACTTGCATGTGTGTCTGATGAGGCTAGAATATGTTTGATTAATGTATAATATATGATCTCATCTTACTCTCCTTTTTATTAAGTTTGATTGCATTGTGTGACTTGTAGTTGATCTGGTATGAGTTAGGATGTAATTGTCTATCTTTTGATTAATTGTGATTTTAATGTTAAAGGATCTAGAATTCCTGACAAAGTGTGTGTTTGAAATTTAGTTTTGTAATAAAGTAGGTCTAATATGTTGAGGAAATGAAACAAGAAGCGTTCAGTATGTTTTTGGTAACATCTTTTCCCACACATCTTAGTTCCAGAAATTCCAATCTAGTTCTACAACTCCATCACACAGTCATCATCTAGTTCTAGAACTATTAGACTTTGTTCCAGAACTCTAGTATTTGGTTCCGGAATTTTTGGACTTAGTTTCAGAACTCCTAGGTATTACTCTGAAACTCTCAC
Source organism: Taxus chinensis (assembly GCA_019776745.2). NCBI lineage: Eukaryota > Viridiplantae > Streptophyta > Pinopsida > Cupressales > Taxaceae > Taxus > Taxus chinensis. The sequence goes on from CM034155.1 coordinate 291,215,023, forward strand.
GGTTTTGATCCTTAACATTTTCTTATGGTTCTGGAACTTCTCTGAAGTTCCAAAACCATTGGGAGTTATCTATTCTAACCACATCCAGAGATTTTGCATGTACAAACCTTTCAATCAAGAAAGGATGGGAAGATTTCTGAACATAGATCCACGGAGAGTTATCTTACATCTATCTGATTAACCACAATCCAACTCAGCATCGATTCTGGGCATGATTTGATTTCATCAGAATCGTTGAGATAGCTTTGATTGTAAAATGTATATAAAAGCAAACTTGCAGTAGATAGATATAGATAGAATATGATATGAGATAGACATAGAATAGAGAAGGAGAAATATACTGAGTACTTAGATCCAGTACATTTTGTAATACCGAATGTTTTATCAATAAAATAGCCATTCCTATTTGAGAGAATTATGAGTTGTTGAATCCTGATTTGAGGAGGAGCAAGGGCCCACTCCCCTAAGGACCAAGATATTCGCTTATTTGGTATTTATATTTCTTTAGCAAATAGCTTAGATATGTTAATTCTATATTTTTTTCATTATTTCAGTTAAACTCTGGTGTATACTTGTTCCTGTAGGTGTTTAGATAGATTCTTATATTTCTTGCAATAATTTTCAAGCATTTTAATGAGTGTGTTTATTTCCAAAAGCAAGTGTGTTTACTTTAGAAGCAAGTATGTTTATTTTCCAACAACAAGTGTGTTTCCATTCTGCATAGTGTCTTTCCTTTCAGCAAAGCTTTCATTGTGTTTACTTTCAGCAAGTTTTCATAGTTTGATTTAATTAAGGTTTTACAAAGAAGTCCTTAAGACATTGAAGAGATCCCCTAGAAAATACAAAAATAACTACAGTCAACTACTAGATCGATAAAACTACTCTTGTTGCATATAGCTTTAGACACACCCCTAGTTTGATATGAAATCAACAAGAAGTTGATTAAATGAAGGGAATAATGACACCCATCATTTTTTGCCTTGTTTCCGAGGAGCACTAGTTTATAACTTTCTAATTGAGTGTTAACAAAAGCAACAAAACATACATCTATTATTTGAAGGATATTCTCTATTATATCATAAAATATATGAGTAGACCAAGAGACTCATAGGGTAGATTCCTCCCAAAAACATCTTCAAAATAATTCATAACATCCTCTAATCAAAGTAAGGAAATTGATGAAGAATTGGAGACACCATCATCCCCTGTTAGACAAGAAACAAAATTTCAACCTTTGCAATTCTTAGATCAGTCACTTAAAGGAAGTGGAACTTTTAGGAGAAGGGCTTATTACTCAAGATCCATTTAGGGTGAGTTTTGATTCTCAATTGAGTAGTCAACCTCCTACTCTTGATTTTTCACCTTCCCCAAGGCATGTCGCTTACTACATTGATTGGGAGGAAAATTTAGAAAATATTTTTAAAATGGCAGGAGAAGCTGAGAAAGAACCTGATAGGGACCTTTACCTATCCAATCCAATTGGAATATGATGATACATCAATGAAAAAATATATCACCTACACATTTACCCACATTTAGAGGGAGGTCATTTGAAGATCTTAACCAATTTCTGTTTGAGTTCAAGGTACTATGTCAGACCTATGATTATAAAACAGATAATCAAAAACTCAAGTTCTTTCCATCCACTTTGAAAGATGCAGCAATGAGGTGGTTTATGGGATTACCATCAAACTCTATTAGCACTTGGGCACAAATGGAGAATTCCTTCCTAGATAAATACCAGGATTATTGTAGACAGATAAATAGGAAGGAAGAATTCTTCAAAATCAAACAGGAGGATGATGAAAACATAGAAGACTATTTAGACATATTACTCTTTGTTAGAAAACGATGTGGATTTTTGCTTTCAGAGGAGTTAAGTAAAACAATTTTTCTTAAAGGCTTGGATGACGAATCTAGGGAAGCCCTTAATTTGATAGGAGGCAGAGACATTGAGTAGATAAGAATGAATGGAATCAAATAGATTTGTAGAAGCTATTCAGAAATAAGAGGTGGACCTAGAAAAGGAAAATCAGTGAAAAGTCTTAATCTAGATATGAACAAACTAATGGATGAGATAGCAAACTTTAAAATAGACATTTTAGTGTAAATAACCTCTACTATGGATGGATTACAATCTAAAGAAAATTCCAAAGCTAAATCATTGGCTATGTATTGTCCTAGATGCAAGAAGAAGCATGCACTAAGAGACTGTAATGCCCATTATAACAACCCACTTGAGACCCAAGAAATAACCTAGGATTAGTGAGAAAAATTATGGAATAATTTTATTTTTTTAAAAACCTCTACTACCAGGTTACAAGGCAGCAACTATCACTAACAAGTTCTAGAACAATTATAATCCACTAGAATATACTTTTCTTTTATTAACAATTATCAAGGTCCAAAATTTAGGGTTAGAAGGTTCAATAAGGTTCAGAGGGTAAATCATCACCATACCCACTCTCTAACAGTATTAGAGTTTCAACTTGATTTTTATCACAGTTAATGCATTCAAAATTTTCATAAATCATTCCCATTAGATAGGAAATTTCCTCCCCTTTCTATTGATATAAAAAAGTCCTCCTAACTCCTCATACTTCACAAGTTATGGACCGGCGGGCCTTGGGGTGAAAATTTTCCCCAAGAGAGGGCTTGCGGGCCCAGGGGTGAAAATTTGCCCAAAGGGCTGGTTGGTGGGCTGCGGGGAGACTTTTGAAAAATTTCCCATGTGGGGCAAAAAAATAATTTTACATCCGTGCACCCACGGGTCCGCCTTGTCCACAAGGGACACATGGCGCTTCTCAGCAAGCGTAGGGAAAACGGAAGCAGCGGGGAGGAATTGAGTTTAACGCCTTGAAGGGCTAAGAGGGTAACAATGACCCACGCCTTCGCCATGCCTCATGATGCCACGTGGTATCACCTGATTTTTCATGGGCTGGTGGGACACTGGGGAATACATGGAAAATTTCCCAAAATTTTCTGAAAAGCAAACAAGAAAAAAGGTACCCGCTCTACCACCGACGCCACGTGGCATCACCTGATTGGTTATGGGCCGGTAGGGAGGCAGGGAAAACTTGGAAAATTTTCTCAAAAATTTTCAGATGCACTAAGTTTAAAAAGGGGTCCGCCCCTCCACTAACACCTCATGGTGCCACATGGAAGCGTATGATTGGCTGCGAGGTGGTGGGGAAAATTTGGAAAATTTTCCCAAAAATTTTCCTAAGTGTTTAAGGGAAAAATTCGGGCCACGAGCCCACCAAGGAAATTTTTCCCAAAATATTCTGCCAAGGAATAAAAACGTCAGAGGGCCATAAATTTTGATAGAGAGCTCAATTTTGGGAAAATGATGACTGTATAGAAATCTCTCGATGTCCTCTTTGCACTGAGATCATTAATTTTAGATTTTGATCAGGTTTAAGGTGTCAATTTTAAGAAAATGGCCTGTAGGATTTTTAAAAGCAAACTGGTAAATTTTAACTTGTGAAATTTATTCAATTTGATCTTCTTCCTCTCTCAACATGTTAAATAGACATGGATGATTGTTCTAAGAAGAATTTTAGGATGTATTGGAAGGTAATTTTTCTTGATTGATTTCTAATTCAAATTTTTACAACTTTTGACAGCAAAAATGACTGTGAAAGGTTTGGGCCTGATTTTTCAATGTTTGAAGGATTTTTCCTTAAGTGTTTTAGTCCAATTGAGTTCATTTATAACATAGCATGCTAGATTTTAACTTTTTAATGTTGATTATTGTTTGTAGGTTCGAACTATGCATTTTAAAGAAGTATTTTCTAGTTTTAAAATTTAAAACAGAGATCAATTTCTAAAGGATCTGTTTATCCTTTTCATCTTCCAAATATGGAAATTCATTTCTATTATAGTCTAATACATTTATTTGATTTAATCAAACCATTTAAGAGCCAAAATACAAAGTCTGATTTCCAATTTTAACATATTTCAAAAGAACAGAGTTACATATATTTCCTTCATAAGTATTCTTCATTTCAATTTTCCAAACAAAGATTTCAAATCACAATTTGATGATCAATTCAATACAACAATGTAAATTGATAAAGGTAGTGCAATTTTCTGTTGATTTCAAATATACAACTTTACATCTTACTTCTTTCATACCTCAAAATTCATCATACAAATTACATTTCCTTCACATTCTTTCAAAGCAAAAACAGAGTCTATCTCTTTTTCATTTCACTTTACAAATTTCATAATCTATACAACATCTTTCCATTTCAAAACATTCACAAATTCATCCACTTCAAAGTGGGAAAGGTTACAATGAGATTTTATTTCACAAGGAACTGTCATACTGTCTTTCTCCTCTGATCTAGAACAACAACATAAATTTCTCCTTTTGGATCACAACAAAGGTAGGGGAAAGGCAACACTCTACACCTAACCAAGACATCCAATGAAGAGGAGAAGCCATCCTTCTTCATTGGCCCTTGAGCCCCAACCACAATGTAATAGAAGGTGTGATCCAACTCATGGAAAAAGAGGCTTCCACAAACATACATGCAACATTTTCACATTTTACAAATAGTTCAAAACTAAATTTAGTTTACAACTAAATTAAAACATACAAACAATACTAAGGCTTCATTAAGCAAGCTAAAGGAGCAAGGAAATATGGGGGAAGCTGCTTATGCCTCTCAATGGGAATTGGGTATCCACCCTTAACAAACCACCAATATAAATCATCTCCCATATATCCTTATGCCCCCCGTAATCCCTCCTTATACCCCCCACAAAGTAAGAAATGAAATGCCATTTCTTTTATACCAAATCCCTCCACAAGAATTTTGATGCCACTGACATTCCCTTATGCCCCCCACATGGATTCCCCATAGCCTTCTCCTACACCATTCCTAGGAAGTCTACCCAACTGATCAACAAACAAACAAACTTTCACCATTCACACAAACATAAAAAGAAATAAAAGCATTTATGAAGAGCTAAGAACCTACCTCTCCACGGTAGATTTTGTTCCAATACAAAAAGCTTTCAATGTCAAAATACAATCCCAAAATCAGAAATGCCCAAGTATGAAATGCTCTCTAATCTCATCCAAAATCAACAAGAGCTCCAAACAGCCAAGGAAAATTCACCCCAAGGAAGCATTCCCAAAAGTTCAACAACCCAAAACAAAGCAAGGAGTTATAATTTTATAGAAGAGGGAAGAGAAGAGGATGAGGTGGATCCATGTAGGATGCCACATCACACATCCTCAACTCCAACACAAAATTCAAATTAATTCTCCAATACACAATAAAGAGGTGGGTGAATAATATAACAATTTACTTACACACTCCAAAAAGCCCACACCCCATAAGGACTGCAAATTTAAAACGTGAAGAAAGTGCAATTAAAACATGCAACTAGACTTATAAAAAAGCATTAAAAAATGTCTAAAATCAACCCTCCAACCATAGGTAGGGTTGGTAAATAAAATTAAGAGGTATGGGATAAGTTTTACTTGTCTCACAAGCCTCTAAAACAGCCTCCAAGGAAAATTTCAAATTTTCAAGAAGGTGGAGTGTTTCATACTCCAAAATCTGACTTACACATACTTACACATCACTTACACATTCAATACAAGAGCCAAAAACTTCTATAATTACCCTCTTATATCCTAAATTTGATTTATTTATTTATTTTAACAATATGATTACTCACATTAATTCTCCACAATTAAAAGAATAATAAAAGGGGTAAATGCATCACAAAATAAACACATGCAAACAATAATAAAAAGGAATCACATTAATAAAATACATAAAGCCCCTTTGTCACATTCATAAGTAATCCCTTCCATGGGAATCCCTAACAAAAAAACAACACACACACACACAAAACACGTTTCCATGGTGACCTTGTTGAATTCATCTAGAATTCTAATGTGGTTGGTCTCCAATCCCCCGATGTTTGTTATGATATTTTAACCTGTAAAATAAAAATACCTCCTTCAACCTCATGGCCATATTAGAACATCCAACATGGTATAAATATAATCACAAAATCATCTATACATATGAATCACAACAACATCAAGGCAATCAACAATATCACTTACAATTTATATCAAAAACTATATCATCATCATCATATAATGTCCATTTTCTAGGTCTACTCACAATATCCAAAAATCACATGTCCGAACAAAATTCATAATATATCCATGTCAAATAGTATATCATCATCCACATATGAAGTGTCTCTAATAATCATCATGCATCATAACTAGATCAATATCAACAATAATCCATGGTCCAACATCTAACATCATACTAAATCAAAACCATAATAATGTCCATAATGTAATCAACAGTATCAAGATCAGTATCAAAAGGTATCAAAGGGAAGTGGGAACTACATCCCCCTCCCCTTAGACTCGACTTCCTCTTAGAAGTCACTGGAAAAAATGTGGAAACTGAACTCGTAATAAGGTAGCATCCTCCCATGTAGCGGCAGTCTCATCATATCCATCTCCACCTCGAAGGCCCAAGGTCCTATAATATAGGATGCGAATGAGCTCCACCATCACCTACCCCTAATCTGGCACCTACAATGATGTCTAATCTAACACATGAGAAGGATTTGTAACATATCTCCTAAGAAATGAAACATGAAACACATCATGTACGTGAGACAAGCTAGGTGGCAATGCTAGATGGTAGGCCAAAGGGCCAATACGCTCCAAGATCTCAAAAGGACCCACGAATCTACAATCTAACTTAGAACCTTTTCCATAACAGATAGAGATCTTGTGTGGCCTGAAATGAAGTAAAACCTTCATGCCCACATCAAAACTATGGTTGGCCATATGCTAATCTGCATACTTCTTCTATTTATCCTGTGCCTCCTGTAGTCTCTGTCTAATCAATACCACCTATTCTCCATGTCCTATAACAAAGATGGTCTAAGAGAAACCCTATCCTCTAGCCTGTCCCAGCTAAGAGGTGTCCTGCACTCTCTACCATAAAAATCCTAAAAAGGGGTCATGCCTATAGAACTCTAAAAACTATTATTGTAGGAAAAATCCACTAAGTACAAGTACTCCTCTCATTTAGACTACTGATCCCTCACATAGATCATGAGCATGTCCTCTAAAATTTGATTCACTCGCTCCGTCTATCCATCTATCTTAGGGTGATATGTTGTGCTGAAATTGATCTTCGTCCTGAGGGCATGATGTATGGTAGTCCAAAAATGGAAAGTGTATAAAGGATCGCGGTCACTAATGATCTTCCGTGGAATCCCATGCAACCTGAAAATCTCATCCAAATATACTCATGCCACTGCTCTAGATGTATAAGTTGTCTTAACCGAAGAAAAGTGAACCACTTTTGTCAATTTATCAACCGTGACCATGATGGAATCGTTGTGATATCTCAATATCGGTAGCCCAACAATGAAGTCCATGGATATGGTGTCCCATTTCCACTCCAGTATAGCATAAGGAAAGAGAAGGCCAACTGGATGCTGATGCTTGGCCTTAACTCTCTGGCACCCTAAAATGTGACATGAATTGGGTCACGTCTCTCCAAAGTCCTCTCCAATGATACAACTATCTCAAGGTGGCATGCATCTTCTTCACCTTGGGATGGGCTGAATAGGGTGCTCGGTGTGCCTTGGCCAAGATGTCCTGCCTCAAGCCTCCATCTCTTGGAACATAAATCTAGCCTCTGTGCCTAAGAAGACCATCTGTCTCTAAGGAAAAACCATTAAACTTCCCCTCAAGGGGTCTTTGGGACTCGATCTCTGCTGAAACTGAAATGTAGAAGCTGTCAAGAGGAAGCTGATGAAGAATCCTACTCCACAAATTTGTGCCCACTGAATTGGCCATACTCACGTGTATCTTTCTACTAAGAGCATTTGAAACCACATTATCCTTCCCCTTCACATGCTCTATCTCCATATCATACTCACAAAGCAACTCTAACCAACACCGCTGACAAGCATTTTGATTGGGCTGCATGAAGAGGTGGTGAAGACTCAAGTGATATGTCCTAAGTGTGAATCTCTGACCAAGCAGAAAGTGTCTCCATCGAACCAAAGCGTGCACAACTTCTGCAAGCTCAAGATCATGAGTTGGGTAATTAAGCTCGTAATCTTTGAGTTTGCAAGACTCAAAAGCCACTACTCTACCCTCCTACATCAACACACCTCCAAGCCCTACTAAAGAAGCATCCATGCAAATGAAAAACTCACCCTATAGATCCGGAAATGCAAGAATAGGTGTTGTAGTGAGACATTCCTTCAGTGTATTGAAGGCTTGCTCATATCTGTCTGACCAAAAAAACTTCTTCCCTTTCCTCTGAAGGGAAGTGACGGGGTGTAAAATCTGAGAGAAGTCCTGAATAAATCTCCGGTAGTACCCTACTAATGCCATGAAGTTGCGCATTTCAGTAATAGTAGTGGCTGCTGGGCAATCCATAATAGCTCTAATCTTGGAAAAATCGATGGCAATACCTTCCCTAGAAATGATATGCCCCAAATACTACAGCTCTTTCTGAAAGAATGTACACTTCTCCAAGTTTCCGTAAAGTTACTTCTCCCGAAGACACTGAAGAATGTAGCGAAGGTGCCCCTCATGCTCCTTGTGCATATGCAAGTAAATCAAAATTTCATCAAGGAAGATGAACATGAAGTGATCTAAGAAGGTCCTAAATACCCCATTTATCAAACTCATAAACACTACAGGGGCATTAGTCAAACCAAAAGGCACCACTATGAACTCATAGTGGCCATATCTCATATGGTAGGTGGTCTTATGAATGTCTGCATCTGAAATCCTCAGCTGATGGTAACCAGACTTAAGGTCCATCTTAGAGAAAACTGTGACTCCCTTCATCTGATCAAACAAATCATCAATACACGGAAGGGGATAATGATTCTTGATCATTACCTTATTCAGCTGGTGGTAATCAATACATAACCGTAAGGATCCATCCTTATTCTTCACAAAAATCACCGGTGCACCTCGAGGATATACGCTAGGATGGATAAGGCATTTCTGCAAAAGGTCCTCAAGTTGACAACTTGAGCTCACAGAGCTCTATGGTGGTCATTCAATAAGGTGCTCATGAGATAGGCTCTACTCCTGGAACAAGATCTATATGAAAATCTATCTCACATGGGGGTTGTAACCCTGGTAGGTCCCCAGGAAAGACATCTACAAACTCTCTCAAAATGAGGTGATCTTCTAGTCATGGTCCTCTAGAACCATCCTCTGATCTTTCTCTAACTATAACAACATACATCCGGTAACCCCATCGTACACACTGCTTAAGTTGCATAACAGAGATGTTGAATAGAAACGAGGTCTCCTGACCCCTGAAATCACTGACTCAACTCCCAAATCATCTGCACAATATATAATGTTGTGGTAACAATCCAATCTATCCTTGTGTGTAGACAACCAATCCATACCCAAGATGACTCCATAAGAGCCCAAAGGAAGGATATGGAGATCCGAGGTAGTGATGAAAGGTCCCAAATCCACCACACACTTCTTAACTAAGGAGTCTACAAAAATCTTGGCTCTAGAAGTCATCTCAACATCTAAACTATGACCCTGCCTAACTACTACCAGCCTGTATTTCTCTACCAAATATGGTGGAATGAAAGAATCAAAATAACCAGAATCAAATAAGATGGAGGTAGGAATCCCACCAATGCTACCAGTGGTCTCAATAACTATACTCTGATGCTCTACCTAGCAGTTCTTGACCACTATATACATCCTATAACTGTACCCCATATCATGAATAGTAGGCTCTGAAATCTATGCCTTACCCTTGTTATTAGGTTTCTGTGGGAAGTATTTCCAAAAATGTCCAGTAACACCACAACCAAAATAACCACCTAATCCTCCCCAATGAGTAGTACCTCTAGTAGCTACTCTGGAAGTCTGTGTTATGAATCCTAATGATCCAACAGTGGTCTACTGCGGCCTCTGCTAGTGAGCTCCCGCTGACTGAGATCTAGGTCCACCCTAGTGTTCTGATGGGACCCCTAGGAGGAGGCCCCATACTCCGACCTCTCTGTGCATCAACTCTCTGTGGAGGTCTATAAGGTGGGCAGAGATTAGTGCTGCTTCTGCTGGGGTCTAAATGATGACTGTGAAGAACTAATTGCCACCACGAGGAGGAGGAGCTGACCCCATCGATCTACTATCTTGCATATGTTGTATGCGGCACCAGGACTCAGTCTCTAGCCTGTTGGGTCTTCCCCTAAGTCTCCTCTACTATATAGGCCTTCTCAATGGCTTCAACTAATGCCTGTGGACAATGGATCCGCATTGCACCTCCAATGTCTAGGTTCATGCCTCGGATGAACCTGTGGATCTGCACTTGCTCATCTTGCATGTACTCAACATATTAGAGTAGATTCAAAAACCTACTCTCATACTCAACCACTATAAGAGATGCCTTTCAGAGGTCATGGAACTCATCGATCCTCTGCTGTATGAACCTCCATGAAAAATATCAGTTCCAAAAATTCTCCTCAAAGAGCTCCCAGGTAACTGTCTTAGAATCAACATGGAGCTTCTTCTCCTCTATCCTCCACCATACTCCTTCTCCATCCCTTAGTAGATGGATCACAACACGATCTTTCATGTTGCTAGAATAAGGAAAAATCTTGAAGTAATTGCTCAAGCTCACTAGCTAGGCCTCTGCCTGAAATCCACCTATGTCACCTGAGTAATGTGATGACTGAAGCTTTAGGATCTCCCTAATGTGATCTGCAGCTGTGGAATGATGGCCTCTAGGTATCTTTGTATGCTCATCCCTAAGCCTAGGGCTCCAAGACCTCTCTCTATGCTCTGAAACTCGGTCACCCTATCCCCTCTATGGTTACTTTGCCATGGATGAATCTACATGGGAGTTCTCTCTCCTATGCTCCTCGCTGGGTCGAGGAGATGCCTAACCCTCAATGGAAGGGGCTCTATCATGCCTAGCTGCATGTCCTCTTACTGATCCTCTGTATAGAGAAGAATTAACATCCTGAAGAGTCTGTAAAATCTGTGGTAGGATGGCTACTATAGCTTGATCTGGTGGTGGTAAGTCTGGGTCTATGTGAAACTCCCCCTCATCCCGTCTGTGTCTCCTGTATAAACAAAGGTGAGAGTTAGTTCATTTTTCTAAATTTTATTCAATTTCCATGTTTACTAAAATATGAAATTTCTAAACTAAGTTGTTTTCTAGATTTAAAAGGTGTGATGAGTTTAAGCTTCATGTCTCAAGTTTTCTAGTGTGTCCAATGGTCCAAGATTTTGAACCACTACTCTAATACCAAGTGTAACGCCCATTAAAATAACCCACTTGAGACCCAAGAAACAACCTCGGATTAGTGAGAAAAATTATGGAATAATTGTTTTTTGTTTAAAAGAGTCTACTACAGGCTACAAGGTAACAACTATCAGTAACAAGTTCCAGAACAATTCTAATCCACCAGAATATACTTTTATTTTATTAACAATTATTAGAGGTCATAAGGTCGAAAATTTAGGGTTAGAAGGTTCAATAAGGTTCAGAGGGTAAATCATCACCATACCCACTCTCTAACAAGCTTAGAGTTTCAAATTAATTTTTCTCAAACTTAACACATTCAAAATTTTCCTAAATCATTTCCATTGGATAGGAAATTTTTGCATCTTTCCATTGATATAAAGAAGTCCTCCTAACTCCTCATATTTCTCAAGTTATGGGCTGGCAGGCCTTGGGGTGAAAATTTTCCCCAAGAGCAGGCCTACAGGCCCAGGGGTGAAAATTTGCCCAAAGGGCAGGTTGGTGGGCCGCAGGGAGACTTTTGGAAAATTTCCCATGTGGGGCAAAAAAAATAATTTTACACCTACACACCCGCGGGTCTACCATGTCCATAAGGGAAACGTGGCGCTTCTCAAGCCAACGCGGTAAAAACAGAGGAGCGGAGAGAAATTTAGTATAATGCCCTAAAGGGCTAAGAGGGTAACATTGACCCGCACCTCCACCAATGCCTCATAATGCCACGTGGTGTCACATGATTGGTCGCGGACTGGTGGTGGTTCACCTAATTCTTAGATCATTTCTTTGAAGTGTTTGATGAAACATACAGGGTAATGAGTGTAGGAGGAATACCTATTCAAATGTTGGTTGATGGGTTGTCGCGTGCGTATGACTTACGAATCCATAGCTGGTCGTGAGAGCTTCCTTTTGGCTAGGTGGAACTACTTGTAATGAAAAGTAAGACTACCAGAAGGAATTAAAAAATATGGGTAGTGAACTGTCTAGTGTATGCTAGATCCGGGAAGTGTGATACTTCCTAGATGGCTATCAATCCACTTTTTTAAACAATTTAATGTTGTAAACAAAGTAAATCCTATTGTAATTTGAAATGATTTAGGTATCTCACTTAAAACACAATAAGAAATAGATCTAATCTAACATGCTAAGCTAGAATAGAATCCAAAGGTCAAATGATTGGTTCTAGGTCTTTGCAGGTCTGACAGAGGTCTCGGGTAGATTACAGGTGAATGAGGGTGAGGTGAAATTAGGTGGGTAGGTCTCTGTTCTGGGCTATATGGGAAAATACAGAGATCAATGTCAGTCAGGGGTGACCGACAACGGTTAGGTGTAACCGGTGCCGGTTACTGTGGAAATCTGGGAATGCCACATAACAAGCTTTAGGTCTCCTTTGTGATTGCACAAAGGACTTTGGTTAGTCATGATGAATTATTGGGTTATCGGGGTAGGCTTGGCGAGGTTTTTACTGGGTATATTGAGGTGGAAATGTTGGAGAAGTTCAATAGGTGGCTAGGTAAATAATAGATGATAAAATAATGATGAAATGAAATAAATCTGAGAAGTATGATGTTATACTCACTTGGATTCTGGTCGTGGATGCCTGTGTGTGAGGGATGGAGGTTCTAATGAGATATTGAAGGCTGCAGGTGATCACCAATCTTAGGAAAGTTTATGCATGGGCTGCATGTGCACTCTTCTTTCCTTGGTTAGATTAGATCATGGCTAGGATGGCTATACAGGAAAATATGCTTGACCTCCTTCCTTGCATGCATCGTCTCGCTGGAATTTGCTCTCTTAAGATGTGTTATCTCTTTGAGATGTGTTTTTGCTTGTCAACCTTTTGCTTCCAACTTCCAACTCCCAACCTTGAGAATAAGGTTATTTTTGGGTTAAAAGGGTAACCGATGGTGGTTCCGGCTAAACTGGTGACAGTTAGGGGTAACCAACATTGGTCAAGGCGGGATTTCCTAGGTTTACCAAACTAGAGAGATCCTCTTGATTTCCTTGGAACTCGTGTCATTAACCCATGGATTAGACTGGGAGCTTCTTGTAGGCATCCGGGAATGTGGTTAGAGGGAATGTAGGCATTGATTATTAGGGTTTGGGTAAGCCTTAGTTAGTCATGACAACTTACTAAGAATAGGTCTTAGGGTGAGTTGGCTTGGTGATGTGTCTAAGAGAACTGTATGTGTGGATATTATTTAAATTAAGATATTTAAATAATAAATATAGTGAGGATAATGAATTAATTTAATTTAATTAATATTAGTGGGGTGAAGGGGGTCATGGCTAGGTGAATGTGATGAAGGGTGCCTATTCGTTGAGGGACCAAAGGGGAGTGTGACTTAATTTTAGTGTCTACATTTTTCCCCTTTTTGTTGTGTAGCTTGTATTGGTAAGTGACGCTAACAAAAATAAGATGTGGTTGCCCCATGTGTGGGTGAAGGTGATCCCCCTCAAACTAGGAACTGGTGAGGCTGAAGGGAGAATTGGTGAGTGGTTTGATAAAAGGTAAATTGGAGGAAGAGGTAGGTGGACACGGGGGAGAAAGGGTGAAAATTCTAGTCGAGCAATCTAGGTAATGGGTCAGGGTCAAAGGTAGCAACAGCCTAATTTATGAACACGAATAAACTACAGCACACTAGCAGGTTGAAGAGCAGGTAAACTCTACATCATCTAATGTCAATAGGTTTATCCAAACAAGGTTGAAGTGAATCCGGTATCCAAGGTATAGGATATGGTCAGGAAACACAATGTAGGTTAGGTGCAAGAACATTGAGGTATATTTCAGTACACCAAAGGTAGGGTTAGGATAAAAAGTTATAGAAATAGGCTAGGTAATGTCATTAGGTCAATCAACACAGGTAACCGTGTTGTAAGGTATAGCAAACACATGAGGTCAAAAGTCACTAGCGATGGTTTAGGTCCAAATATCCAGGTCACGACACAGGTAAGGCCAAGGTAGGGGTAAAATAATGAGTCCCCAAAGGAGGAAAAATGGAGGTATTAAGTGAGGAGGTCAGGAAAGGTAAGGTAAATGGGTTGGGTAGAGGTGGGGTTTGGTAAAGGCAGGGTGAAGGGTGAGGTAAAGGATCAAGGTAAAGGATGGGGTAAAAGGAAAAAAATTGAGGGCAATGTGTAGGTGAGAGTGACTGATGTCAGTCATTGTTAACTGACGTCGGTATAGGGAAACCGAAAATGGTTAGGTAGGGCATGCGACCGATGCCGGTCAAGGGTAACCGACGTCGGTTAGGTCGGGTTGATTATATAAACAAAAAAAATGTGCATTTTTTATTATTCATTTATTATTTGCGAAGTGAGAAAATGACAAAAAAGAGGGAAAAGAGAGAAAAGTGTCCAAAGGAAATCGGCCAGTGAGCTGGAGTGTGATTTGATGAGGGTTGGGTTGGTAAGCATCGGGTCCATGAGATTAGGGTGAGAGATTTGATTGGTTGGAGGTTGCAGGAGCTATTCGGTGATGGCAGAGGCCAGAGAAGGATTGGGTGGGCCACTGACACAACGGCTGTTAGGAAATAAGGGATAAAATATGTGGAATAAACCCTCATAGAATCGTAACAGAAGAAACTAATATGCAGAAATTATTATAGATCTCAAATAAAATTACAGAATAAAATAACACAACACAAAGAGACAGTATTTAACGTGGTTCACCCAATTTGGGCTACATCCACCAAGAATCACTTGCTCAGATTTTATTACAATGCCACCTGCTCTCTTAATACAATATCCAGATCCATTTGGAGCTATGCTCAACAAACTCTACAGAATTCACAGCCGAATTCAAAACACATATGCAATACATTTGCTTGTACATCTATCATATGCATAAGACCATATAAATAGACAACTACTTAAGCATTTTTACAAAACCGTGGGTATCAAAACCATGGGAAAAACTCATCCCATAAACCTATGGGTCAAAAAACTCGCCCATATGAGAAAAGCACGTTTCTCGATATGTCGGGTGCATTTTTTTAGGCCAAAAAATTTTACGCCTAAAAAAATTTTACGCTCGGGGCCCAGCCCGGCCCCGAACCCCGGCGAGGATACATGAAAAGTGTATGGTACTCTTAGTGTACAGTCTTCAACACTTTCACACATGAAAAATAGGCCTCACAACCTAACAATCTCCCACTTGGAGACTAGTTTTCCTCTGAGTAAGCTTTTCAACCCTTCACTAGTTTTTGTGAAGACCAACCAAAGCTGAACACAACTTCAGTTTTTCCCTTGTGACCACCTTGGTCATCATGTCTGCAGGATTCTGACTGGTATGAATCTTCTCCAACTTCAACTTCTCTTCCTCCAAAGCTGTCCTAATGAAATGGTACATTAACTATATATGCTTTGTCCTAGAGTGGAAAGCAGAGTTCTTAGCTAGGTGTATAACACTCTGACTATCACTATGCAGCTTACATTCCTCCTGCTTATTCCCCAACTCCTCAAGTAATTGTTGTAACCAAATCATCTCTTTTCTTGCCTCTATGGTAGCAACATACTCAGCCTCTGTGGTTGACAAAGCCACCAGCTTTTGTAGTCATGAAATCCAGCTCACTGTTGTCCCACCTACAGTGTAAATATAACCTGTCGTGCTCCTCCTGCTATCTACATCTCCAGCCATATCTGAATCTACATAACCACGTAAAGTGGTGTTTGATCCACTGTAGCACAAAACTATCCCCCATGGTCCCTCTCAAATACCGAAGGAATCCACTTTACTGCTTGCCAATGCTCTTTACTTGGATCACTCATAAATCTACTCACAGCTCCCACTGCATGGGAAATATCAGGCCTAGTGCATACCATGGCATACATCAAACTGCCAACTGCTGATGAGTAAGGTACCTTGGACATTTGGTTTCTCTCCTACTCTGTCTTGGGATACTCTGCTCCTTTGTATAACTTAAAATGGCCTGCCAAAAGAGTCCCAACCGGTTTAGCATCCTGCATGTTAAACCTATCCAATACCTTCTTAATGTACTCTTTTTGAGATAAAGTCAGCTTCTGTTCTTTCATATCCCGAGTTATCCTCATACCAAGGATTTGTCCCTGGCTGCCCCCACAAATCCTTCATATCAAAGGATTCACTTAGCTGTTTCTTGAGTACTTTTATTTCCTGCATGTTTTTTACCTGCAACCAACATGTCCATCTACATACAAACATAAGATAATATAACTTCCATCCTCAAATTTCTTTGTATACACACAATGGTCAAAATGACATCTAATATAACCTTACTCCATCATGAAGCTATCAAACTTCTTATACCATTGACGTGGAGCTTGTTTCAAGCCATACAAGCTCTTCTTCAGTTTGCACACCATCTCCTCTTTACCTTTGACTTCATATCCTTCTGGCTGCTACATATATAGCTCCTCCAAATCACCATGAAGAAATGCAGTCTTTACATCTAACTGTTCTAAGTGCAAGTCTTCTGCTGTACTATTCCAAGAACAATTTTGATAGAAGTCATTTTTACTACAGGAGAAAAAATCTCATCAAATTCTATACCTTGTTTCTGTGCAAACCCCTTGACCACCAACTGGGCCTTATATCTTTTCTTTCCTCCTTCTTCATCTTTAAATCTGTACACCCACTTGTTCTGCAATGCTCTTTTTCCTTCCGGTAGCTTTACCAAATCCCAAGTCTGGTTCTCCATGAGAGACTTATGCTCCTCATCCATGGCTTTCTCCCACTTCTTACTGGCATCTACCTGCATTGCTTCACCAAAGCTCTCTAGATCTCCACTATCAGTGACTAATAAATAATAAAGATAAGGAGAAAAACATTCAGGTTCTTTTCTTACCCTAGAAGACCTCCTTACTATAGGAGTTTGGGGTTCCTATTGAGTAGGTTCCTGAACTGATTCATGGGTCACTTTCCCATCCGGAAGATCCTCTACCACTGCATATTCTTTCTTGGATTCTTCCCTATTTTCCTACAACTGTTGCTTATAAATGACTTTCTCATTAAAGACCACATCCCTAGACCGAATGATTTTCTTGTCCTTAATACTCCAACATTTAAATCCAAAGTCATCACCACCATAACCAATGAAAGTACATTTTTTTGATTTAGCCTCTAGCTTGGTCCTATCATCCTTGTCTATATGAACAAAGACCTCGTATCCAAAGATTCTAAGAAATGAATAATCAACTTTCTTACCAGACCAAGCCTCCTCAGGTATGCCTCCATCCAAGGCACTTGAGGGTCCTCTATTTATCAAGTACATGGTTGTGCTCACTGCTTCTGCCCAAAAAGAAAGAGGCAGTCCTGCATGTAACCTCATGCTCCTAGCACGTTCCATTATTGTTCTGTTCATCCTTTCTGATACCCCATTCTGCTGCGGAGTTCCTGGAACCATATTTTGCCTGCGGATTCCATTCTTAGAACAGTAAGCATCAAATTCATTGCTGCAATACTCCCCTCCATTATCTGACCTGAGACATTTTAGCTTAAGACCTGTTTCATTCTCTACCAAGGCCTTCCATTTAACAAAAGTGTCAAATACATCAGATTTTTTTCTAATACAATAAACCCAAACTTTCCTTGTTGCATCATCAATAAAAGTAACTTAATAACTTGAACCCCCAATAGATGATACCTGAGCCGGTCCCCACACATCAGAATGTACCAGCTCTAACTTACTCTCTTTCTTCATAGGTCCAACCTTGAGAAATCTTACTCACTTCTGTTTCCCATATATGCAGTTCTCATAGAAATCCAAACTTGTTTCTGTATATCCAGGCAAATTCTTCTTTATGATGTGCATGCCCTTATGGCTCATACGACTGAGCCTATAGTGCCATAATGTTGTATCTGCATCTGAAGCCACAAGATTACAATCATTAGTACTATCAGTGGTTAAATACAAGGTTCCAACCTTCTTACCTCTTGCCACCACAAGAGCACCCTTGGTAACCTTCCAAGAGTCTGCTATAAATATCATAGTACAACCATCACTTCCCAACTTCCCTGCCGATATCAAATTTCGTCTTAATGTAGGCACATGTCTGACATCCTTCAATAGCTAAGTATTCCCATTCTGCATCTTAACCTGAACAGAACCTTTTCCAACTATGCTGCAAGGCTCATCATCACCAAGAAAAACATTCCCAAAATCTCCTTGAACATAATCAACAAAATAATGCCTATGTGGAGAAGCATGGAAAGAAGCCCCTGAATCTAAAACCCAAGATTTAGTAATATTGTGCAAAGAAAGAATCAAAGCATCCTGACATACATTACCCGTTGCCACATTTGCCTCCTTATTTTCTTGTTGTTGTTTCTTCTTATCCCGAAGCTCCCAACAGTCCTTCTTTGCATGCCCAGGATTTCCACAATTCTAGCATACAATCTTGTTCTTGGATTTTGACCTTGCCCGATCTTTTGATTTTCCACGGTTTCCTCTATTCTTCTGTCTCCCTCTAGTTTCCACTTTCAAAGCATTCCCTAAAATAGAAGATTCCCTAGAGCTTTTTCTTCGCATTTCCTCGCTTAGAATCACCCCTACAACATCTTCAAACTTCAACTTCGAGTTAGCTGGAACCGAGTTACTTACCGCCATTACCAGGCTATTCCAACTCTCAGGTAAAGAGCACAGAATTAATAAAGCCATAACTTCTTCATCAAATTCTATTGTAACTGAAGCTAGCATATTCACAACCGTATTGAAATCATTTAAATGATCTACTACTGAACTATTCTCAGACATCTTCATATTAAACAACTTTTTCATTAAAAAATATCTTATTAGAGGTAGAGGGTTTTTCATACAACTTCCCTAATGCATCCATTAGATCTTTTGTAGTCTTTTCCTTTGAAACATTAAATAATACCAAAGATGCAAGACTCAGCCGGATCGTTCCAAGTGCCTTCAAATCCAACAAATCCCATTCCACATCTATCATACTCAAGGGTTTGTTCACCTTCTCAGAAAACGGAGTATAAAGATCCTTCTAATAAAGGTAATCTTCCATTTGCATCTTCGAAAGACTGAAATTCTGCCCGTTGAATTTATCAACCCTAGATCTTCCTTCATCTGCCATAGCTCCCACTCAGGCTAAAAAATTTCCTTGCTATTCAACACTTCAGCAAACCAAACTAGGCTCTGATACCAATTGTTAGGAAATAAGGGATAAAATATGTGGAATAATCCCTCACAGAATCGCAACAGAAGAAACTAATATGTAGAAATTATTACAGATCTCAAATAAAATTGCAAAATAAAATAACACAACACAAAGAGACATTATTTAACGTGGTTCACCCAATTTGGGCTATGTACACCAAGAATCACTTGCTCAAATTTTATTACAAGCCACTGCTCTCTCAATACAATACCCAGATCCATTTGGAGCTATGCTCAACAAACTCTACAGAATTCACAGCCGAGTTCAAAACACATCTGCAATACATTTGCTTGTACATCTATCATATGCATAAGACCATATAAATAGACAACTTCTTAAGTAGTTTTACAAAACCGTGGGTATCAAAACCATGGGCAAAACTCGTCCCATAAACCTATCGGTCAAAAAACTCGCCCATATGAGAAAATCACGTTTCCCGATATGTCGGGTGCATTTTTCGAGGCCAAAAATTTTTATGCCTAAAATAATTTTATGCTCAAGGCTCGGCCCCGAACCCCGGCGAGGATACATGAAAAGAGTATAGTACTCTTAGTGTACAGTCTTCAACACTTTCACACATGAAAAATAGGCTCCACAACCTAACAATCTCCCACTTGGAGACTAGTTTTCCTCTGAGCAAGCTTCTCAACCCTTCACTAGTTTCTGTGAAGACCAACCAAAGCTGAACGCAACTTCAGTTTTTCCCTTGTGACCACCTTGGTCATCATGTCTACAGGATTTTGACTGGTATGAATCTTCTCCAACTTCAAATTCTCTTCCTCCAAAGTTGTCCTGATGAAATGGTACCTTAACTGTATATGCTTTGTCCTAGAGTGGAAAGGTGAGGATACATGAAAAGTGTATAGTACTCTTAGTGTACAGTCTTCAACACTTTCACACATGAAAAATAGGCTCCACAACCTAACAAAGGCCAGATGTGCTACCAAGACGGCGGTAGCACGATGAGGTAAGCACCCTACTCTACATTGTTGATTAGATATATTAGAGGTTTGGATTATTGTTATTTGTAGGTTTTTGTGTTTTTTTGTTTTTTGTGGGTGGGTAAAAATAAATTTTGGGTATGGGGGGAATAACAGGAAAAACGAGGGAGGGGGAGGGTAGTAAATGGTCTAGGTGAGGTGGGTAGAGGTCCAAGGGTAATGTAGGTCATTTTAGGTGGGGTAAAAGGGGCAGGAGGGAGGGTTTTAGAAAAAGGGGGTTTTGGGAAGTCACGGGATTTTCCGTGACAGTGACCGCATTGGTCAAATGTGGCTAGCGTCAGTTGGGTAGAACCAGTATCGGTCACCAAATAGGTGACCTATGCCAGTTATGTTGTAACTGTGGTCAGTAAAGGTGATCTGGTATCAGTCACCAAACAGGTGACTGATGCCAGTTTAAGGTTGACCGGAGTTGGTTAGGATAAATTGGTACCGGTTAAGCTTTTAGGCACAAGGGTTCAAAAGTGATGTGGGATAGGTAGTTGAGATGGGTAGGGTTAAAATAGGGTGGAGGGTAATGATAATTGGTGAATATGGTCATGGTAAATGTGTATTAATGTTTTGCTTAGATTGGATGCAGGGGAGAGCGTAGTTACATATGCAGAACAGGGTTTTGCCTCTACTGGTGACATTGCATGATGTAGTGACCCCTTTGGAGCTGCAGCATGTGGAGGTAGTGGGATTGAGTGGGATTCGTCACTACGACATGTTGTTTGGAAGCCCAGCTTGATGGTCGCATTCATCGATAGATGGGATCCCACGACCAACATGTTCCACCTTTTGACAAGTGAGATGACCATCACCATGGAGGATGTGTTCCAAATTTTTTGGTTACCAATATTGGGTGCCCAGGTGTATTATATCTCATCTGAGGCCTCAGGGGAGTTGATTACGACATTTTTTGGTGAGGGGGTGGCTGATCTGAGATTCCATAGCACCAATTTGAGCTATGAAGAGATGTACCTAGCCCATTCGGATGAGACGAGGCTAGTGGTTCTGTTGATGGAGGGAGTGTGTTGCTATGCACTACCAGATGTAGAGGGTGGATGCTTTCCCATATCACTGATGGGGGTATTCCACGATATGATGGTGCATGAGACACACTTTGCCTGAGCACCAACAATCTTGGTGCAACTATATAGGGAGCTGTGGGCATATGGGTGGCTGTGCAGGTTTAGTCTGTGTTGTACATTTATACTACATTGATGGACATACGAGCACATAGTGTGCATGTGATCTATAGTGATGCCCCAAGCATATGCATTCCCACCTAGATTTGTGTGGGTGGGATACAGGAGATGGGTGCTGGTGATAGGAGAGTAGACATCGGATAGGCTGACACATGATGTGGCCCATTTTTGGTAGTTACTGGAGGGGTTTTTCAGAGTGGACTTTATATGGAGGCCATATGTGGGGTTCCCCTCATATAGGCATATGCATGAGGAGCTAGTTGAGCTCCAGTTAGAGAGGTGGATATAGGGTTTCCGTGCCAGGGAGGATGAGATGATCCTGGTAACAGAGTCTGATGGTAGTTCGGGCTCTTACAGGACATTGCTCCACCCTTCCCATAGTATCAGAGAGATGACATGGAGAGGCCCTTACCTTTATCATAGCCTACAGTGCCTACAAGGGAGAAGGAGTAGCCAGTGGATTGGTGGATAGATGACGCCAGATGTAAAGACAGGTACAAGTAGTGGTGGGCGACTCAGTTACGAGCCATACCACCCAGACCGGTGCAGCCAGACCTAGCTACCATTACAGTGTAGAGAGATGCCCTACAAGGATAGGTAGCTACGGTGATGACCTAGTTAGGCATACTGCAGACACAACTAGAGAGTTTAGAGGTAGAGGTAGTAGAGCTACACATACAGGTGGCCATTCTACAGACCTAGATGGGTAATGGAGAGGATGGAGGAGATGGAGATGGAGATGGTTAGGTGGTAGCCTTACAGGCTCAGGTGGCAGGTTTACAGGGCCAGTTGGTCATAGCCCAGGCATAGATTGGGGCCTTATAGGCCTAGATACAGGCATAGGGGTAGGCGGCAGGGTTTTGATCAAGGAGTCGTGTGAACTCCTCATCTCCGGTAGCAATAGTAATAAGCTAGATGGGATCCATGTCAGGTGATAAAATGGAAGGTGGTGAAAGACTAGGTGGGAGTGGTTGACAACTGGCATGAAATACAAGTACGCTTGCTTGTCTTTGGGTCAGCGCCATGTGAACCAGTACTGATCAGGTAGCATTTCTTCTCTATAAATGACATAGAGAACAGTAAGAACAGGTGAATCTGGTGACAAAAAGTGGATTAGGTACTAAATGGTGGTTGGAATATGAAACAGGCTAACCGATTCCGGTTAGGGAAAATTGACGCTGATCAGGGGTAACTGCTACCGGTCACTGTAGAAAATGGACAGTGAAGTAAACAGCAAGGCAAAAGGTAAAATCTGACAGGTATGTCAAATCTGAAGATGTTTAAAATGTTAATGGGAAAAATGATAGTGACAAAGACTATGAAAAGTGGGAGAAAGTGAAGTAATATGTCCTTTTGAGTAGGTTAGAAAAAGGACCTGGAACCGACGTCGGTTAGGTATAACTGATAGCGGTCAGAGGTAACCGATGACGATTACTGTGAAATTGAAACAATGAAGAAATAAAGTGGTTGTGAATTAAAATCTGATGTAGAATCAAACCCATAATTCTGGGAAGGAAGATGATATGGCCCAGGCACACTCAGGTGAATCCGGAATACACCAGCTATGATGAGGAGTGTGCAAGGATGAACAAAAAAAAGTGATGAACGTGATCTTTCACCTCAAAACATAAGCCAAGCAGAAACACTAAGAAAATGTGATCCTATGAGTGCCTTTTCTATTATGTTTGTTTAGCTTATGCTATTTAAGGACTGACACATGAATTGTGAAACAGAGTTTTTTTTGGTGAGGATGGCTTCCTATAAAGAAGGAAATCTAAAAGGTGAGGTTTCAGGTATGTTATGGTTGGGACGGCCGGGCTTCGCTTTGAAGTATGACTCAACAGAGCAACAAGCTGGATGCCCACTGTGTCATGATCGTGTGATCACCTACAACTTATTCCAACTAGGATGTTGTTTAAGAATGTATGTATTTTGAATTCTTGTGTGGTTTGGTAAGACTTAGAGAAAGAGAAAATGATAGAAGTGTCTTTTCTACGATTCGTTTGTCAACCATCAGCTGGTCATGACTTCCAGCATGTATACGTTGTCCCTCAATTAATGTGAGCTAATGTAATAAATCAGAATTGAATGCACTTATTTTTAAACCCAAATCGAAAATGTGAGATTGGATGACACAATAGGATGAAGAGGAAAGAGGGATGCTCTTTCACTACAATGCAGAAAACATGAAGGAAATGGTTTCTTTTTAATTACACAAAAAGAAAAGTTTCCTTTAGAGCAAGTAGAAAGAAGAGGTGGATTACCAGGGAAGAAAATTAGTGTGTACGCTTTTTTTTAGAACGGAAAACAAGCACACAATTTTTTCCTAGGAATGAATGAAATACAAGGAACCTCTGGATGGGTCCCACCGGGCATGCCAAAATGTTTCACCTTTTTCTTATATCATTTCTTTAAAGTGTTGACAAAACAGATAGGGTAACGGGCGTAGGAGGAATACCTGCTTCAAATGTTTGTTGATGGGTTTGTCACACACGCGTGTGACTTTCGAATCCACAGCTGATCGTGAGAGCTTCCTTTTGGCTAGGAGGAAACTACTTGTAATGCAAAACAAGACCACCAGAAGGAATTAAACAATATGGGCAGTGAATTGCCTGGCGTAAGCTAGATCCAAAAGTATGATACTTCCTAGATGGCTGTCAGTCCACTGTTTTAAAAAATTCAATGTTGTAAACAAAATAAATCCTATTGTTATTTTGAAATGATTTAGGTATCTCACTTAAAACATAATAAGAAAACATATCTAATCTAATCAAGCTAAGCTAGAATAGAATCCAAAGGTCAAATGATTGGTTCTGGGTCACTACAGGTCTAATAAAGGTCTCAGGTAGGTCACAGGTGAATGAGGGTGAGATAAAATTAGGTGGGTAGGTCTCTGTTTAAGGCTGTGTGGGAAAACACAGAGACCAGTGTCGGTCAGGGGTGACTGACAATAGTTAGGTGTAACCAGTGCCGGTTACTATGAGATCTAGAAATGTCACAAAACAAACTTTTGGTCTCCTTTGTGATTTCACAAAGGACTTTGGTTGGTCGGGATGGTGTATTGGGTGACGGAAGTAGGATTTTGCAAGGTTTTAATGGGTGGATGGAGGTGGGAGTGTGGAGAAGGTCAATAGGGGGGCAAGGTAAACAATGGATGATAAACTGATGAAAAAAATGAAATAAACCAAAAAAGTATGATGTTGTACTTACTTGGATTCTCGTACCTGAGAGGCCTGTGTGTGAAGGATGGAGGTGATGATGATGGGTTTGAAGGTTGCAAGTGATCACCAACTGAAGAAAAGTTTTTGCATGGGATGCATGTACACTCTTCTTTGCTTGGATAGATCAGATCGTGGCTGGGATGGCTGTGCAGGAGAAGATGCTCAATCTCCTTGGATGCAATGCATCATTTTCACTGGAATTTTCTCTCTAAAGATGCGTTATCTCTCTGAGATGTGTTCTTGCTCATCAACTTTCTCCCAACGTTTACAAACTTCCAAGCTCCAACCTTGAGAATAAGGTTTTTTTGGGTTAAAAGGGGTAAGCGACAATGGTTCCGACTTAACCAGCAACGGTTAGGGGTAACCGACGTCGGTCAAGGTGGGATTTCCTAGGTTTACTAAACTAGGGAGATCCTCCTGATTTTCTTGGATCTCATGTCATTATCCCGTGGATTAGACTGAGAGCCTCTTGTGAGCATGCAGGAATGTGGTTAGAGAGAATGTAGGCATTGATTTTTAGGGTTTGGGTAAGTCTTAGTTAGTTATCGGAACTTGCTAAGAATAGGTCTTAGGTTTAGTTAGCTTGGTGAGGTGTCTAAGTAGAACTGTATGTGTAGATATTATTTAAATTAAGATATTTAATATAATGAGGATATAGTGCAGGATAATTTAATTTTATTAAATTAAAATTACTATTAGTGGGGTGAAGGGGGTCATGGCTACGTAAATGTAATAAAGGGTTCTTATATCATCGATGGACGAAAGGGGAGTGTGACCTAATTCTAGTGTCTACACTTCCCTTCCAATGAGTAGTCCCCTCCACAAGAGCAGATTTGTAAAACCCTCCCACCATTTTCCACCACCAACAGAAAACAAGCCTATCGAGACCCGCTCTAACCAAATGACTCCTCCCACTGATGCCCCATGACATCACCTTATTGGTTGTGGGACGATGGGGAGGCTCAAGAAAACTAGTAAAGAAGAGCACCAACAAAATGAGCCTAAAAGGGAAGAAATGCCTCAATTTTTGAAGAATTGGGCTACTAAACTCAGAATAGAAAAAATACCTCTACTAGTTAAGCCCTCATAAGAGGTTAAGGTAGAGAAAGATTAGGTGGTGAAGTTTGATTCGGTTGCAGTAGTTGTCGAGCAAGAACAGGTTAAGGAGAATTGACAGTCAAAGTGTTTACAATGCAAAATTCATGAGGGAACTTTGTTTTCACAAAATGTTGATCAAACACAAGTTGCAAAATCAGTAGGAGGGGAAGAAAGAATAGCTCCAAATCCAAAATAAGAGGAGCATGCTCCCACTATGGAGGAGGTTAAGCTGGTACAATATGACAATGAAGAGAGAGACTATCTGTTAGACTTGGTAAATTTTAACTTGTGAAATTTATTCAATTTAATCTTCTTCCTCTCTCAACATGTCAAATAGACATGGAATATTTTTCTAAGAAGAATTTTAGGATGTATTGGAAGGTAATTTTTCTTGATTGATTTCCAATTCAAATTTTTACAACTTCTGACAACAAAAAAGACTATAAAAGGTTTGGGCCCAATTTTACAATGGTTGAAGGATTTTTCCTCAAGTGTTTTAGTCCAATTGAGATAATTTATAACATAGCATGCTAGATTTTAATGTTTATTATTATTATTAGGTTCGAACTGCACATTTTAGAGAAGTATTTATCAGTTTTAAAATTTAAAACAGAGATCAATTTCTAAAGGATCTGTTTATCATTTTCATCTTCCAAATATGGAAATTCATTTCTATTCTAGTCTAATACATTTAGTTGATTTAAACAAACCATTTAATAGCTAAAATGCAAAGTCTGATTTCCAATTTTAACATATTTCAAAAGAACAGAGTTACATATATTTCCTTCATAAGTATTCTTCATTTCAATTTTCCAAACAGAGATTTCAAATCACAATTTGATGATCAATTCAATACAACAATGTAAATTGATAAAGGTAGTGCAATTTTTTGTTGATTTCAAATATACAACTTTACATATTCCTTCTTTCATACTTCAAAATTCATCATGCGGATTACATTTCCTTCACATTCTTTCAAAGAAAAAATAGAGTCTATCTCTTTTTCATTTCACTTTACAAATTTCATAATCTATACAACATATTTCCATTTCAAAACATTCACAAATTCATCCACTTCAAAGTGGGAAAGGTTACAATGAGATTTTATTTCACAAGGAACTGTCATACTGTCTTTCTCCTCTACTCTAGAACAGTAACATAAATTTCTCCTTTTGTATCACAACAAAGGCAGGGGAAAGACAACGCTCTCCACCCAACCAAGACATCTAATGAAAAGGAGAAGCCATCCTTCTTCATTGGTCCCCGAGCCCCAACCACAATGCAATAGAAGGTGTGATCCAACTCATGGTAAAAAAGGCTTCCAGAAACACACATGCAACATTTTCACATTTTAAAAATAGTTCAAAATAGAATGTAGTTTACAACTACATTAAAACATACAAACAATACTAAGGCTTCATCAAGCAAGCCAAAGGAGCAAGGAACTATGGGGGAAGTTGCTTATGCCTCCTAATGGGAATTGGGTATCCACCTGTAACAAACCACCAATATAAATCATCTCCCATATATCCTTATACCCCCCACAATCCCTCCTTATGCTCCCCACAAATTTCCTTATGCCCCCCATAAAGTAAGAAATGCAATGCCATTTATTTTCCAAGGTAGGATCCCAATCTGAACTCCCTCCACAATAATTTTGATGCAACTGACATTCCCTTGTGCTCCCCCACAAGGATTTCCCATAGCCTTTTCCTAAACCATTCCTAGGTAGTCTACCCAACCAGCCAACAAACACACACACATTCACCATTCACACAAACATAAAAATAAATAAAAGCATATGTGAAGAGCTAAGCTTCTACCTCTCCATGGTAGATTTTTTTTACAATAAAACAAGCTTTCAATATCAAAATACAGTCCCAAAATCAACAATGCCCAAGTATGAAATGCTCTCCAATCTCCTCCAAAATCAACAAGAGCTCCAAACAGCCAACAAAAATTCAGCCCAAGGAAGTATTCCCAAAAGTTCAACAACCCAAAACAAAGCAAGGAGTTATAATTTTATAGAAGAGGGAAGAGAAGAGGATGAGGTGGATCTATGTAGGATGGCACATCACAATAAAGAGGTGGGTGAATAATATGACAATTTACTTACACACTCCAAAAAGCCCACACCCCATAAGGACTACAAATTTAAAACATGAAGAAAGTGCAATTAAAACATGCAACTAGACTTATAAAAATGCATTAAAAAGGGTCTAAAATCAACCCTCCAACCATAGGTATGGTTGGTAAATAAAATTAAGAGGTATGGGACAAGTTTTACTTGTCCCACAAGCCTCCAAAACATCCTCCAAGGAAAATTTCGAATTTCTAAGAAGGTGGAGTGTTTCATACTCTAAAATCTGACCTACACAACTCTTACACATACTTACACATCACTTACACATTCAATACAAGATCCAACAACTTCTATAATTACCTTCTTATATCCCAAATTTGATTTATTTATTTATTTTAACAATATGATTACTCACATTAATTCTCCACAATTAAAAGAATAATAAAAGGGGTAAATGCATCACAAAATAAACACATGCAAACAATTAAAAAAAGGAACCACATTAATAAAATACACAAAGACCCTTAGTCACATTCAAAGGTAATCCCCCCATGGGAATCCCTAACAAAAAATAACACACACACACAAAACATGGTGTCATGGCGACCTTGTTGAATTCATCTAGAATTCCAATGTGGTTGGTCTCCAATCCCCTGATGTTTGTTGTGATAGTTTAACCTGCAAAACAAAAATACCTCCTTCAGGTGTGGATTTGTACTTCAAGAAGAGCTAAGAAAAATTATTTTTCTTAAAGGTCTGGATGTTGAATCTAGGGAAGCCCTTCACTTAATGGGAGGTGGAAACATCAATCAAATAAGAATGATTGATATTAAATACTTTTGTAGAAGTTATTCAAGAACAAGGGGTGGACCTAGGAATGGAAAAACTGTGAAAACTGCAAATCAGGACATGAACAAACTTATGAATGAACTAGAAAACTTTAAAATAGACATCCTAGTTCAATTAACTTCAACCATGGATGGATTGTAAGCCAAAGCAAATGCTAAATACTGAACCATTAGCTACGTATTGTCCTAGATGTATCAAAAGGTGTCAAAGGGAAGTGGGCACTACAGAGACTGTCCTTTGGATAAAACAGAAATGTGTCTTATCTGTGAATCCAAAGAACATGATATTGATGTTTGTTCTTTACTGCCCATTATTTAGAATTGTCTTAAACAAACCCGTGCCTCATCTACAACAGAAGAATTGAATTTTGTTCAAAGACAACCTAACCAAGGGTAGTTTATGCCAAGATAAGCTCCTAATCCCTGGACGATGCCATGGGCTACTCATTCAGTACCACAAAATTGGGCACAACCACCTTGGTTACCTCAACCAATTTGGATCCCTCAAGATTGGAAAAATCAAGCTTGGTATGCTCAGGGACATCAAAAACCATGGGTTGGTCAAGGAAATCCTTATGATTGGTCACAAACTAGATGGAACCCCAGTAATTATTCTCAAGGAATAACATATCCAAATCAAAATCAACAGGCCATCATGGGATCTCTTGCACAATATTCACAAACTAAGAATGTAGTCTAAATGCAAATGCCAACACAACTAGTAGAAAATCCAAGAAACAAAAAAACAACTCCTGTTTATGGAACAGAACCAAAAAAATCAATTGATTTACATGTTATGGATTGTAAAAATATTTAAACTAGATCTGGGAAAATCATTAACAGTCCACCCCTTATAATCATTGAAATGATAGAAGAAAATGAAATACCTAGTACTGTTGTTCCAAAAGAGGATATAAAAAGAAAAGAAAAGGAGCCAGATAGCAGCACTACTAAGACTCTATTTCTAGAGAGATTCAAAGAAGCTATAGAAATTAAGGAGTCTGAATTGGTACAGGAACTAAGGAAATTGAATATTGAAATACCACTATTTCAAGCAATTAAAGACATTCCAGAATTGAAAAAATTAATCAAAATGTTATGTATGAAAAATCCTGGAAGGAAGAAACAATACCCCAAGACTATCAAAGTAGATGGGAAACTTGCTGATTTATTAGCAGGAAAACTTTTACATCCCAAATACGGAGATCCTGGAAGTCCTGTTATTTATGTCTCTATAGGAAATAAGAATGTACATAATGTTTTGGTAGATTTGGGATCTGCTATCAATGTAATGACAGTGGATACTCTGAAAACATTACCATTAATGAGTATACAACCTACTAATACCATATTGCAGATGGAAGACAAGTCTGTAGCAAAACCAGAAGGAATTATTGAAGACGTGGCGGTTATGGTGGAGTCATGGGAATATCTAGTTGACTTCCTTATACTACAGCCAAAAGGTAAAACATTGGGTTATCCCATTATTTTGGGTAGACCATGGTTAGCTATAGTTGTTACTTTAATAGATTATAGGTCAGGTGATATGAAAATCTTGAATTGTAAAAACTCTAAACAAATTTCCTTATATCCTACTGCACGACCTTTTACTGAGAATCATGAACAATTGTGGGTCGATTCTCCTGAAACTGATAAGAAAAATTTGTCTTCTTTGGCTATGATCACATTACAAGATCATGTAAGAGAAGTAGAAGAGATGATTAATCCACCATTGGATGAGAACTTGATGTCTTCGAAGCAATCAGAAATAGTTCTAGAACCCACGAACTTAGTTCCAAAACCTACAAACTTAGTTCCAGAACCTACAAACTTAGTTCCAGAACCTATGACTATAGTTCCGAAACCATGTCAATATTAGTTCTCTTTGATTGAAAATGATTTCGATCTAGAGGAACGAGATTTCTCATGGGGAGAGGATGAATCAGTAGATTTAGTTTCAATTACATCAAGAAGTGGTGAAGAATTTCTGGAAAGTAGCAGTGACAAATAATTTGGCCTGCGAAGAGATAAGTATCATAATTCTCATTACTATCCTTTTTCCAGTATTCTATCTCAAGGAATTTTTGGAGATGTTACTACATACCATATTCTATTACCACATGCATGTCCATTAAATAATTTAATGAAACCCTTCCCACAAATCAGTTCATCACATATTGGAACCAAGCATGTTAAAATTCATCCAGGTAAAACTTTAAACATTAACATCTTGTTGAAGGAGGATGAAGAAGCTAAATTGTTTGATGTTCTAAAAAATCATACTAAAGATTTTGCTTGGAATTACAAAGACATGAAGGGGATTCATCTAAGTATCTGCACTCATCACATCTATACTGAAAACATTAAACCAGTTAGGCAGCCTCCAAGAAGGATTAACCCAGCTTTAAGGGATATAGTCAAACAAGAAATTGAAATACTATTACAAGTAGGTTTTATCTACCCTATCTCAGATAGTTAGTGGGTATCTCCTCTTGTAATTATTCCTAAAAATAACAAAAAATGGAGAATATGTGTTGAATATAGGGAAATCAACAAAGCCACAATGAGACATCATTTTCCCTTACCATTCATAGATCAAATCCTAGATAACCTTTCAGGTAAACGGTACTGTTCTTTCTTGGATGGCTTTAGTGGGTACAATTAGATTAGAGTTGTTGCTAAAGATTAGGACAAAACTACATTTACATATCCATGGGGAACCTTTTCCTATAGGGTGTTACCATTTGGTTTATGCAATACTCCTGCAACTTTCAAGAGAGTTGTACTTGTAATCTTTGCCTATCTAACAAATGATTGTGTTGAGGTATATATGGATGACTTCACTGTACATGGAGATATATTTGAATATGCTTTGAAAAATCTAGATAGAATGTTAACAAGATGTGAACAACACAGCCTGTCTCTTAGTGATGAAAAGTGTTTGATGATGGTGGATGAGGGGATTGTATTAGGACACCATATTTCTAAAAAATAAATTCATGTGGATCAAAACAAAATTAGGATCATTTCAGATTTACCTATTCCTCAGACCCCCCACAGATATCAAATCATTTCTAGGGCATGCTGGGTACTATAGGCGCTTTATAATTTTTTTTCAGTAAAATTGTTGTCCCCATGTTTAATTTGCTAACCAAGGACTGTGAATTTATTTGGGATGAAAAGTGTCAGCATGATTTTGAAGAAATTAAAGACACATTAATCAGTGCCCTAGTATTGAGAGGACCTAATTGGGAAAATCCATTTCATATCCAAACAAATGCCTCAAATTATTCCATTGGTGCAGTATTGGGATAGAAAGATGAGGAAGGAAAGATGTATGTCATTTATTATCTTAGCAAGAATCTTACTCCCACTGAAAATAATTACACCACCACTGAAAAGGAATTTCTTGTTGTAATTTATGCAATCAATAAATTAAGACATTACATTACAGTGTACAAGATATTTGTACACACAGATCATTCAACAATTAATTATTTAATGAACAAACCAGTGGTTGGAGGAATAATAATCATATGGTTATTACATTTGCAAGAATTTGATATTACCATTGTGGAAAATCCAGGTAAATCTAATGTGGTAGCTTATTTTTTGTCAAGACTAACCACCACAGGGGAGCAAGATCCAGTCAAGGATAACTTTCCAGATGAACAACTATTTACAATCTCAGCAAGTACACCATGGTTTGCTGATATGGAAAATCATCTTGTAACAGGGAAGTTTCCTCCTTTCACTAAGAAATAAATAAAGAACTTAATTAAAACCACTGCAAAATTAAAATGGTTAAATGGAATGTTATTTAAGTGTGGTCTTGATTTTGTCTTGCGCAGGTGTGTAAGAGAGGATGAAATCTTTGACATCCTCAGAGCATGTCATGATGAACCAAGTGGAGGACACTATTCAGTGAAAAGAACAACTCATAAGATACTTGGCACTGGTTATTATTGGCCATCTCTTTACAAGGATGTGAAGAGATATATCAAGAGGTGTGATCCTTGTCAAAGGATAGGACAACCAACTTTCACCAATGAAATGCCTCTTCAGCCTCAAGTTGTGGTTAAACCATTTGAGAGATGGGGATTGGAGTTTTTTGGTCCCTTTAAACCTCTTTCACAAGGGAAGGAATATATTCTTGTGTGTACTAAATATGTGAAAAATGGGCAGAAGTGCAGGCATTGACAAATGCCACTGAAGAAACAATTTTTGATTTCCTGTGGAACAAAATTATGATAAAGTTTGGAGCACCAAAGAGCATAGTTTTAGATTAGGGACCACAATTCATGTCTAATATGATCTAAGATTTCACAATGTATTACCAAATAAATCATAGGAAGTCATCTCCTTACCACCTACAGTCAAATGGACAAGTTGAAGTAACAAACAGAGAATTGGAGAACGTCCTTACCATAGCAGTTGAAGCTGGGAGAAATGATTGGTTAAAGAGACTACCTGAAGCTGTCTGGGCTTATAATATAACTTGGAAAACTACAAAAGGGTTTTCATCATATGAATTAGTCTATGGGAAAAATATCTTGTTGCCTATAGATTTTGAACTTCGGACATTGAGGATAGTAGTGAAGGTGGGAATTGAGTTGAATGCAACTCAAAAAGAAATAATCCTTCAACTCAATGAGTTGGATGAATTAAGGTTGAAAGAACTTCAACAAACAGAGATAATTCAAGAGCAAAGGAAGCAATGACATGACACACATATCAAGAAAAGGTAATTCAAATTAGGAGACTGGGCATTGCTGTTCGATTCTAAGTACCAATAATTCAAGGGAAAATTGAGAACCAGATGGTTGGGACCCAATTAGATTGAGAAGATACTTGACAATGGTTCTATTCAATTACTTCCCATTGATGGAAGCAGAAGAACACTCTTGGTCAGTGGGCATAGGCTGAAACTCTATAAGAAGCCTCCCACTAAGGATGAATTCTTGAGGAAGATTAAAGAAGATAAAGAATTTGATCATATGGAAGAACCCAGATCTTCCAAAATGATCAAATAACTAGATGATACATCCAAAATAAAAGGAAGAAGATGAAAACCAACAAATGGCATTTTCTTCCCCAAAATAATATATATATATATATATATATATATATATATATATATATATATAAGAAATTCTCTCAAAGGTCAATTGAAAACCAGAAAATGGAGGTTGACATATTTTTTGGCTAGTTTAAATAAAGGAATTCTTTTGAATAGAGAATTTAGTAGCTAAGAATAGAGGGTTTGCAACTAAGAACAGAGGTTCCACTACTAAGAATAGAGGTTCCACTGCTAAGAATAGAGGTTCCATAGCCAAAGTCGTCAGTTCCACAGCTAAGTAAGAGGGCCTACAACCAATTTGCACAAAATTAAAAGAGACAAAACTTGAGCCAATATGTGGATTAAGTAGAAATCAGAACCATAGGATGATTTCCAGTGGCTCACAGAAAAAGAAGTGACATCTATCTTTGAGCATGTAGGATGGCTAGATTTCCTGAAGAAATTTTCAAGGCATAATGACAAATTGGTAAGAGAATTCGTCATAAACCTAGAACAATCCAGGACAAAGGTGAGAAATATCTTTATTCATTTTTCTATAAATACTTTAAGTAATGTGTCTGGAGTGCCAATTGTGCATGTACCAAGGGGAATTTGAAATAACTGGTTGAAGTCTTACTGTAAGAAGGAGAAATTAAACCCCAATACATCTAAAATACAAAGAAAATCATAAAAGGGGTCAGAAAGGCCAGTTTTCCCAAACCCTTTGACAGGGTGGCATTTTGGATAGTGAAATATTTAACCTGTGATGGTCAATTTGGGTCTATGGGAAAAGAAGTCCTAAAATTCTCATACATCTGAAGTATGGAGCCACAAAACCTGAGTACATAATAAACCTTCTAGCGTTTCTTTTTTATTCTATCCAGACCATGGCTCAGAGGTATTCCTAGGGTGTTGGAACAATCAAACATCATGGTCTAATTCATTTAATATGCCAGCACCATTTTCTATCAAAGAAAAATGGAGAAGAAATTTGGGACAAGTTTCTTGGCAAGTTCAATAAAAACCTAATATTATCAGAAGGACAATTCTAGCCCCATTCTCTCCTTCAGCAAATCTAGAAATTTATGCCCCTGTAGAAGAAAAAAGGGAAATGGAAAGAGAAAATATACCAAAAAGAAGAAGGTGAGTGAGAAATATCAAAACAACAAAGCCTTCTGTACCTATGAAGGAAATTCCTTCTTCTGAAGCAACTTCAGGGGAGCCAATATCTGTCTTTGACGGTAATAGCTCACCCATGCAAGAGCAAGAAATAATAGTAAGAAGAATCTCTAGAAAGAAATACACTACTGGGCATGTTGAAATTCCCCAGAGAAGAAAAAATCATAAGAGGTCAAGGGAAACCCCAGAGGGATGGAGTGAGCAAGAAAGGATAGAAAAGGAAGCTACTGATATTTTGGGCAGCATGGCCATGACTCCTCCTGAGCCAAGTCAAGCTGAAATGGACAGACGAGAGGAGATACATGAAGAGAAATATTTTCAGGAATTGGATGAACCATCAGTATTACCACATGAAGAAGAAGAGTTGGCATCCAGGAGAACGAAAGGAAAATTTCCTTTGATAGAGGAAGAATTCCCAACTACTCAAGTAATTTCAGAGGAAGAAGAAAGACATCAAGTTAAATAGGCTTTGTTCTTGTCTAGAGCAGATCTCATTATCAGAGAAAATGATGAGGAATTAGATTTCCTCAAACTCAAATTAGAACAAAGTGAAATGCTCATTGGAGAGCTAACTACTCATCGAGTAGCCAGGACTAAGGAATTATCAGCAACTAAGAAAAAACTAATAGAAAAAGAGAAAAAAAATTAGACTTCTAAAAAATAGAGTACTGTGTCCATAGTCTCTGCACAGACTAAATTAACCTATTTTCCACTCAAATAGCTATGGAATGACACTTGTAGGGAAATCATAGAATCCAAAACATCAAATGAATAATTGAAGACTGAGATGGAAGAAGAGAAGAAGGCAATAAAAGAATGGGAGAAAAGTTTTATAAGGAGGAAGGAAATAAATATAAATGTCTTGTAAAAATTCATATGGTTTGTATTATGAGTGAAAAATTGCATGCCTGCAGGAGGCCCTCTCCTACATATAGTGTGTTTTTAGAAGAGCAGTTCATTCGCTAGTTGCTATCAAGGATTGCATGTGGGATTCCACATGAACTAAAAGATGAATCTGAATTCATGGCAACTTACTCTCTATCTAGTCTTGAGAAGAAAAATCTTTTGTGTTAATTTTATCTTTGTAATTTTATGCTAGAGAAAAACATAGGATTTATGATCAATTTGTATTTAGGGGAGAGCCATCTCAATGCATTTGTCTCTGTTCTACAAAGCCAAATTTCATGAAAGGAAAGGGAATCTAAATTTTTATTGAAATCTAGTTCAACAAGTCTCTATATGAGAGCTCATTATGGTAAACCCTTTTCCTTCCTCACACATTTTAGAACTCAAGCCTTTGATGAGAGATTCAAGACACATTATCTTGCCATTCTACAAAAGAGTATTGATGCCTTCACCTCCTATGAGGAGGAAAAATTTGAAGATATTTATGAAGGATGCTCAAAGAGGTGGGAACTCCTTAATGTTTCCTTAGAAGAAGGGAAGTAATTTCCCCTACAAATCTGACCTGGAGTTTATAAAGGGAAAAAGCGTTATGCAGAATAATTCCCCAAGTCAATTATACCTACAGAAAAATATGGATGGGAATGAAAACAAGGGCCCCTCTACTTATCACCCCCATGTCTCCTTGGTAAAATAGATAACCTCAAGATCCTACTAAATTTGATGAGTGGGAGAGGAAAATAAAAGCAGGAGTAGGGTACAGTACATCTAAGTTTAAACATTAGAAAATCCAGTTTCAGCCATTTGATTTGAGCAATCAAATGGAATGCAAAACATATAACCCCACTTTTGAAGAATGAATTTTGTTAAGGGACTTACAAATAAGTAATTTTGGGGGAAATGATGAGGCCATAATATGCCCTATTAATGTATAATATATGATTTCATCTTACTCTCCTTTTTATTAAGTTTGATTACATTGTGTGACTTTTAGTTGATCTGATATGAGTTAGGATGTAATCGTCTATCTTTTGATTGATTGTGATTCTAATGTTAAAAGATATAGAATTCTTGATGATATGTGTGTTTGAAATTTAGTTTTGTTGTAGTGCCCGTTTACTCAACCACTTGATACCAATAAATAACCTACAGTTAGCTAGAAAATTATGGAATAAATTTTTTTTTGACTAGAAGTGTCTACAACTAAGTTGCAAGACATCAGTTTACACTAATAGGTTCTGAAACAAATCCTAATTACCAAAACACAAGCTCTCCATTTTTAACCTATATCAAGTTCACAAGGTTCCAAATTTAGGGTTACATGTTTTACTTAGGTTCTGGGAGCAATTTCCCCCACGCCTGCTCTCTAACAAGCTCAGAACTTCAACTAGATTTGTCTCCTACTAAGCACTTCCAAAATTTCCCTAAACCATTCCCAATGGATAGGAAATTTTCTCACCTTTCCTATGATATAAATAAGTCCTTCTAACTCCTTACAGAACTCCAGTTATGAGTGGGCGGAGTTTCTAGGGTAAAATTTCCCTAGAGGGACACGTGTCGGATCCTACGCCAAGCGGAGAAGGAAGATGGGAAAAGTGGAGTGGTGGGGTAATTTTTCACTTTGTGCCCACAAAGGAAAAAGGGGAGAAATGGGTGCATGGGTCTATGCACCCGTGAAAGGACAATTCTGAAGGGGGAGGCGGGGAATCGGGCCGTGGGGAGAAGCTAAGACTTTTTCCCCAAACGCCAAAACCAAAAAAATTTCAAGGGGCTTCCGCCCTATCCGCCGCCACCCCAGAGTGCCACATGGCACATTTTCATTGGCCACAGGCTAGTGAGGTCAAAAAGGTATATTTTCCCTAAAATTTTCAAAGGGATAAAAATTTAAAAAGAACCGCGCCTCCGCCTCATCCCTTAGAGGACATGTGTCGCCAACTGATTGGCTGCGGGCCGGTAGAGGAAAAATGAAAATTTTTCCCAAGTAAAAAATTTCAAAGGAACAAGTTTAAAAATTATTCTACCCCTCCTGGGGTGCCATGTGGTAGGCTTGATTGGTTGCGGGAGGGTGGGGGCCGCGAACCTTTTTAGGAAATCTTTCCAAGGTCAAAATTTAAATTTTTCTATAGTTAGATTAAATCGTATCATTTTTTTTGAATGCCAAATTGAAGTAAAACTTCAAATGGCCATAAATTTTGATAGGAATGTCATATTTGGGAAAATGAGGACTTTTCGGAAAGCTCTCAATGCCCTCTTCGTACAAGAATAGCCAATTTTAGAAATTACTGAAGTTTAATTTAATGAAAACAATCTGCAGGATTCTAATTAGTGAACTAGTAGTTTACAACTTCTCGTTTCGATTAAATTTGAACTCCTCCTTCACTCAACATGTCAAACAGACATGGAGGATTAGTCTAGGGAGGGTTTAGAATGTTTTAGTGAAGGCAATTTTTTCATTTATTAAAGTTTGCATTTTTCCAAAAGTTGACGGGAAAAACGACCATGCAAGCTCCAATTTGAAATTCCTTGAGTTTTAGAGATTCATTCTTGACAATTTTAGTGAATTTGGGTTCCTTAAGTCTTCCTAAGTATGAATTTCAAGTTTCATAACTTATTGTTGGGTGTAAGACCGAACTGCTCTTGTTTATTAAAATGTGCATTGTCAAATTTGAGTTTTAAAATAGTGAGATGTTTCTTTTAATTTGAGTAATAATTTGGTCATTAGATGTATGCATATTTTTCTAAATTTGTCCAATGCATTTGTTTGGTAAATAATCCATTCAATTCTAAATTAATATGTATTTCTGATATCAATTTTAATAAACATTTTACAAGCTTATCACGTTGTCTTTCTTTCCCACGCATTCCTTCTTTCTTTTCTTTTCAATCAGCAATTAAATTTCAACAATAATTCAAATCTAATGTGCAGTACACTTTTGAGAAGGAATGAAATATTTCATTGTTCATTTGTTTTCAAATACAATGCATACAATAACAACACTATTTTCTTATTTCTCATTCAAACAGAATCTCATTCTTGGACAACAATTGAATCTAGTATACATTACAAGTTTGAATAGATATTGCAACTTTCATTTATCAACAATTACATCTTACAACTCTTCCTCTATTCATAATTAAATTAAATAACACTTTTACAACTGATCTCTTTTCCAATTTGAATTGGTATCAAATTTCAATTTACAAAGCATGGAATAACATTTACATTTTCTTTCCAAAATAAAATAGAGATCAAATATACTTCTTCTTTACATTCTCAATTTCAATTTCATCTTACGTTCCTATTCAATAACTTCACATTACAAATACAATACATCTCATCCACTCAAGGTGGGAAAGGTTACATTAAATTACTCAAAGGGAGATTACTGTCAAACTGTGAAATTCCTTCTCCAAACAACAACATGCAAGTTTCTTCTTATTTTCAACTTTGATCACAACAAGGAAGGGGGAAAGGAAACACTCTCCACCCAACCAAGACATCCAATGAAAAGGGAGAAGCCATCCTTCCTCATTGGCCCTCGAGCCCCAACCATATTTAAATGGAGCATGAATATCAACACATGGAAACATAGGCTTCTTTCACATACAAACAACATTCACATTACATACAACATTAATAAAATACACAGTCCAACAAGACAACAGTTCCCAACTGCATTTGAAAACATACACACAATGCATAGGCTTGGTCCAAACAAGCCAACAAGAGCAAGAACTATGGGGAACTCCTTATGCCTCCCAATTTGGAATTGGGCATCCACCAAAATGCATACTGCCAATAAACATATAAACCCCATAAACCTTATATCTCCCAACCCCTCCTTATCCTGCCCCCCAAGTTTATCCCTTATGCCCCCCACAGTAAGAAATACAAGTAGTTTCTTTTCAAAGGTGGATTCCAAAACCAAAACTCCCTCCTTAATAAAAAAGTGCCATTGGCAATCCCTTATGCCCCCCATATGAAATCCCCATAGCCTTCTCCTACACCATGCCCTAAGCATTCTACCCAACCAGCCAAGAATACAAGACACATTCACCATTTAAACATGCATGCAAGAGAAAGAAAAACAACATTTAAAAAGGGCAAGATCCTACCTCTCCATAATGGATTTTGTTCCCAAAACAGCAAGCTCTTCCAATGCTCAAAATGCAGTCCAAAACAGCAACACAAAGCATGCAAATGAATTTCCAAACTCCCTCCACAATTAAGACTCCAAAAAATAATAAAAATTCGACCCAAAGATGAAGAATAAGGTTTCAACAACCTCCAAATGAACAAGAAGCTTCACTTTTATAGGAAAGGAAAGAGAGAGGATGAGGTGGATCCAAGTGGGATGCCACATCATTTTTCCTCATCCCCAAGAGGAAATCAACATCAAAAAACAAATCACAATAAATTAAATATGACAAAATCACTTATATACTCCAATTCAACCCATACTCCAAAAAGGACTACATTAAAAATATGTAAGGGGAGTGTAATTAAAACATACAAATTGTCACTTCAAAAAGCATTAAAATGCCTACATTTAACCTCCAAACCATAGGCATGGTTGGTGGATCATTTTAAGAGGTATGGGACAAGTTTAACTTGTCCCACAAGCCTCCAAATTTGGCCTCCATGGTCAAATTCGAATTTCATAAAAGATGAACTGTTTGACATTCCAAAATATGTCTTACAAGACTCTTACATCTTTCTTACACATTCTTACATATTAACTTACACACTCTTCCAACATTATTATTTAAACTCAACAACTTTATTAATTACACTCCATGTCCCAATTAAATTTAAATAAGGTTTAACTATATGACTCTCACATTAAAATTAATTTTTAAAAAAAAAACATTACAAATAAAAATACATACAACAATAATAAAAAGGAACACATAATTAAAACACATATCCCATGGTCACATATAATGGAAATTCCCCCCATGGGAAATCCTAACATAACTCAACACACAACGCACAACACAGTTGCCATGGTGACCTTGTTGATTTCACCCGGAATTTCAATATGG
Source organism: Taxus chinensis (assembly GCA_019776745.2). Classification (NCBI taxonomy): domain Eukaryota; kingdom Viridiplantae; phylum Streptophyta; class Pinopsida; order Cupressales; family Taxaceae; genus Taxus; species Taxus chinensis. The sequence goes on from CM034155.1 coordinate 291,256,108, forward strand.
TTAGTCTCTAGTCCCCCGACATTGTTGTGATTTTTAACCTACAAAATTCAAATACCTCCTTCGGTCTCATGGCCACATCAGACATCCGAAATGATATAAATAATATTTCAAAATCATCTAAACACACAAATCACAACAATATCATTAATTCAACATTATCATTTTTAATTAAATAAATAAACTATATCATCATCAGTAATATTCCAACTAGGTCTACTCAAACATCCAATGTCATAAGTCCAAATCAACATCCATAATATATCCATGTTAAAAATATATCATCAACCACATATAAACATGTCTCTAGTAATCATTAAGCATAATAACTAAATCCAAATCAATAATAATCCATTATTTAACATCTAGCCATCATACTAAAACAAACATAATTGTGTTCATAATATGATCAATAGTATCAAAATCAACATCTAAAAGTGTCAAAGGGAAGTGGGCACTACATTTGTAATAAAGCAAGTCTAATCAGTCGAGGAAATGAAGCAGGAAGCATTCAGTATGTTTTCGGTAACATTTGTTCCCACACAACTTAGTTCTAGAACTTCCAAGCTAGTTCCAGAACTCCATCATATAGTCATCATCTAGTTCTAGAACTTTCAGACTTAGTTCCGGAACTTTCAGACTTAGTTCCGGAAATCCATTATTTAGTTCTGGAATTTTCAGACTTACTTCCAGAACTCCTGGGTATAGCTCCGAAACTCTCACGGTTTTGATGCTTAACGATTTCCTATGGTTCTGGAACTTCTCTAAAGTTCTGGAACCGATGGAAGTTATCTATTCTAACCACATCTAGAGATTTTACATCTACGACCCTTTTAATCAGGAAAAGATGAGAATATTTCTGAATGTAGATCCAGGGAGAGTTATCTTATAGCTATCTAATCAACTGTAATCTGACTTAGCATCTATCCTAAGCATGATTCAATTTCATTAGAATTGTTGAGACAGATGTGATTGTAAAATGTATATAAAATCATACCTATAATAGATAGATATAGATAGAATATGATATGAGATAGATATAGAACAGAGAAGAGAAATAGACTGAGTACTCAGATCCAGTACATTTTGTAATACCAAATATTTTATCAATAAAATAGACATTCCTATTTGAGATAATTTTTAGTTGTTAAATCCTGATTCGAGGACGAGCAAGGGCCCACTCCCCTAAGGACCAGGATATTCGTTTATTTGGTATTTATATTTCTTCAACAAATAATCTTAGATCTATTGATTCTATATTGTTTTTATTCTTTCAGTTAAACTTTTTTGTATACTTGTTCCTATAGGTGTTTAGATAGATTCTTATATTTCTTGCAATCATTTTCAAGCATTCTAAATTGAGTGTGTTTATTTCCAAAATCAAGTTTGTTTACTTTCAAAAGCAAGTGTGTTTATTTTCCAACATCAAGTGTGTTTCCATTCTGCACAGTGTGTTTCTTTTCAGCAAAGATTTCAGTGTGTTTACTTTCAGCAAGTTTTCATATTTTGATTTAAATAAGGTTTTACCAATAAGTCCTTAAGACATTGAAGAGATCCCCTAGAAAATACAAAATAACTATAGTCAAGTACTAGATCGATAAAATTACTCTTGTTACATATAGCTTTAGACACACCCCTGGTTTGATATGACATCAACAAGAAGTTCATTAAATGAAGGGAATAACAACACCCATCAGTGTCTATTATTGTAAAGGTGCATGGCTATTTTTAACATGCGGCCTATTTTGAGAATCATGTAAGTGGTGAAGGGAGTCTCCACACTTATAAATATGTAGTGAGTTGTGTAGTCTAGTATATGTGTGTAGAGATAGACATAGATAACTACTATGGAGTTATGCTGCTAGTTCTGATGCGCGCATAAGCTATGGTACCAATTATTGTAAGAATTGTCTGTTTGTTTATTATATTTAATAGAATGGAGAAAATTGGATAAGCAATGGTGTCAAATGTAACTCGATTACTGCACACATAGTTTCTTTATGTTATTATTTGATTCATGAATTAGATGTAGAATATGTCCTGTCTATGGAAAAATACAATGTTTATAGATCTGAATGCATTAACCCTTCATCATGTTCACATCCTACACAAGTAACTCTAAGGAGGAGTCTGGTACCTTTGCACACATTAGGTAAGCGTTTAGTCTAGGATGAGTGATGTGTCAACGCGCCTGGGTTCTTCTTGGTAAATTCTAGGTTGCATCATTGGTTCCATTGCTGGGACTTATTTTTCAATTGTTTTCAGGATGGCTCATGATGAATACATATCACTTGAATCTAGAAAAAATTATGGAGTGGAAACAATATCTGGAATAAGAGTACGCACAAAGATTCAGCACTAGATCTGAGTTTGACACATGCACATGGGTGGAGCAGAACCTATATGACTATTTGTATGAAAGATTCTTTGATATCTTTCCTGTAGAACTTTACAAGTGGTTGGTTGCTTATACATATAAATGGAACTGGAGATATCACACGCTTTTCTAGAAGAAGGAAAAATTTCAAGCCCTCTATGATGCTGATTTAGTTTAGACACGCAATGTGGATACTTGGTTTTGTGGCATCTTGAATAGCTATATTTTGGAGTACTCCATTTCTACCTATTCTTGTCCACAAGTATCTGAGTTTTAGTTGATATGGTATCCTTGGGGAACCTATTTACAAGGAATTCCACTAGCAATCAAGATTTTGATAGTAACCCTAAACTTGGAAGAAAAACCCATGGCTAGCTAAACCTCACGATGCACGGGGGAAGGAACAGGACTGGTGAAATATGGTGGACTTAGCAGAAGCAAAAAAGAGAGAAGAAAGGAAACTTAAGTACAATGAGGCTCGTGAGAGGGAGATATATAAGTAACGTGACATTGCATAGTAGATGGCGTTGAGGAGAGAGATGGATTATAAAGGATTTGGAGTTCATGTAGGAAACGTGAAGTCAGAGCATCAGGAAATGCCCCATCTCAGAAAGCATGATAGGGAACCCTCCTCAGCCTCATAAGGAATTGTGCTAGTAGAGACGACCTGGGCCACAGGCACGCATCTGAACCTACCTGATAACCTAGCCCTTGCACTTGGTTTTCCAGTATCTAGTATGACAAGTAGTCAACAAGCTAATTTAGGCAATGGGAGAGCAGGAGTAAGTCAGATAGAAAGCACATCGATGGTAGGGTAGATGTATTCATTGTTTTTTGGGGTTACTTTTTCTGGCGCATCATCTACATAGAATGCGAGCACACAAAATGTTAGATTCACTTCTAGGAGTGGTACCACCTCACAGACCGTATGAGTTTAGTTTAGTAATAATATTGGGGCACAAGGAATTACATCTTCTGGTCTGCTTCTAGGAGGAGGATCAGGAGGTATAGGTAGTTCTAGCTCTGGTGGATCTAGTGGTTTTGGAGGTAGAGGAAACATAGGAGGTTCTGGATCAGGTGGGAAAGGTCCACACCAACCCCAGAATATTTACATAGAAATGTCTCTCTATCTTCTAGATTATAGGGGCATAGAAGATGCTACTAAACATGTGGACGTGTGAAATAATATGGCGCGTAAAAGGAATAATAACTTCTGAGTGCAAGGCAAGCCAATTTGTGACTACATTACAGGGATGCACACATAGTTGGTATAGAAAGTTTTACCCTGATCAAACTTGCGTGGATTATGCATCGTTAAAATATGTATTCTTAAAAGAGTTTTATATCCCTGATTTTGAGCAGAAGAGTATAAGCGTGCTCAAGGATATTAAAAAAGGCACTACTGAGAGTGTCTAGGAGTATGACGTTCATTTCAAAATTCTTTTATCTAAACTTTCTTATGATATTCACGCATTCTAGCATGCACAATGGTTTGTTGGGGGATGATTAGACTTTTAGAAGGGAACTGTCACATAAGACATACACTAATCCACATGAAGCACTTGAAGCATCTTTATGCACTGAGGCAGTTGGGAGTATAGACATTAGAGTCAGCCCATTCTTGGAAGCACAGATTACAGCTATGGAAAAGCAGTTAGAGAAATTATTAGCAAATTCATTACATCAGATGCGTATGGGGATTTGGTATACAAATTGTGAGGTGGAAGGACACACCAAGGATATTTTTCCCCGCATATCAGTATGTTCATTACTACTAGACTATGAGATATGTCATTTAAACCATGATGCTAGCCACTTTCCATTGCTACAATGCACGATAAGAACAAAAATATCCTGCTATTGTAATATTTTCCACTCCATAACTCATAATACCGAGGACTATATATTGATTGGTTAGATCCATGATGTTATAGATATTCATGTGAGACAAACAAGCGTATCATATAACTCTAAGCGAAAGAATGAGCACTAGGATCGAGATCACAATCAAACATGCTATGATCAAAATGAGGGGTATTTTGAAGGAGGCCACGATAGAGGATGCAGATACTATGGAGGATTCAGAGGCCGAGTCCATGGTGGTGGAGGAGGTGAGTTCCCTCATGTGACATGTTTTACATGTGGATCTGCTGACCACTAAAGGTGTGAATTTCCGCAGAATATTTCATGTTATTTCTGTGGAAAGAATCATAGCTATGAGGAGTTCCTAGAGTTTTATGAGCATCTTAGTAAGAAACATAAACAAGAAAACAAAGGCACAAATATGGTTAGGATACAGTGCACTGTGGAGAATCATTGGATGCCCAAATTGACTCCAGAACCTGAGGCATTAACCATAAATATTACTACATGTACTGAAGTGGCGCGTGCCAAATAAGTGTTGTAGTAGAAGCCTACCATCACTAAAGAGGAGGTTTTACATGCGAGGTACCCAGATCCTACCCATCAGAAGGAGGTTTATCAAGAGACCATGGAGGTCCTCAGAAATCTTTAGGGTGACATACAATGTTTGAAATAGTAATCACAGAAGATAGAAAAAGGGAAAGAAGAAGGGAAGGTCCCATCTGATATTGATGACTTAAGGGAGGTGTGCAAAATGTTGTGCCAGGATAATATCATTCTGTTATTAGGGAATTGGCTGAAGGGAAACACTCCATGCGCAAGTATTGAGACTGAATGATAGATCCTGCATGTAAATATTCCCCCTAATATCATATACTATGACAGGGAGATCACTTAGAATGTTTTTGTGGATGGATGGATTTTGAACAATAAGTCAATGTTCTTACTTTAGATGTATGGGTGCAGATGGGGAGACCTCCATTACAGGCATCTTCCAATGTGTTGTTTATGGATAGTCGTACTAAGGCCACTCCCATATGAGTTTTTAAAGATGCATAGATTACTATACAAGGGGCCAAATTTACTGGGGATTTTTAGGTTTTATTACTTGTAGAAGCAGATAATTTTCCATCTCTGCTTGGGTGCCCTTGGTGTTATGCAAATAATGTTGATTTACAATTCAACAAGGGATACATCAGTTTTGAGAATAAGGAGGAACGAGTTGTAATCCCTTTAATTCATGTTAAATTTGCATCATATGTTGAGCCTTTGATTGAGGAAGATTTAAACAGGATCTATGTGCGCGTCATTCAATACCTAGAGGTTATTGAGCCATATAAGGAAGGAATCCTTCAGTGGGAAGATGCACAATCTATTAGTGATATTATAAGTATTTCTTGCGATAATTGGGCTCACGGTACTTATGAGATGGTAGGGCACAAAGTAAGAAGCATGTTTGCATGGAAAGGTGGAATTTGTTCCATTAGAAGAATAGGTAATAACCATGTACCTCGGTACACTAGAGAAGAATATCCTACATTATTCCTATGATCCATGGAGGAGCAGTGAACAGACTAAGTTGAGAAAAGAAATATGTTATCATATACCCTACATGGTATAACAGTGCAATGGTGGGTGGTCCACAGAGATAATATTATAGAATGGAATGATATCAAGATCGCTCTGTCTACTCAGTTTTACTGGAGCAATGCACCTACTCAAATTTGCAAATATCATGGTAATCAACATGTTCAGAACCATGTTCAGTAGTGTGAGAGACTCTAGACAAAGGGGTGGGAAGCTTTACCATCTTCACTCTGGGTGCACAAATTTTATTCCACTTTACAAGGTTGTGCACGTGCTTGGTATGTATATGCGGAGCTACATAGAGAGACTGGAAATTGGTAGTATTTGATTGCAGGAATGATCCAGACTTTTGACTACTTCTCTACCAAACCTTCAGTAGAAGAGGCATTAAAGGTTATAAAGAGCTTAACTATAGGAGATAGTGCAAAAGCAGAAGAACTCATTCAAGAGTTATTTGGTGAGACAGACTTAGGAGCGTGTTTTGATGAAGAAGAAGAAATAGAATCCATGTTACTTCTACGCGCTTGCTTTGAGAAAGACAAAGGGAAGATGGTCTACATAGTAGATGATGAAGAAGTATAAAATCTAGATTAAGATCATTCAACAGGGATGTGCGAAGTCTTGGACAGTGTAGATAAGGATACACATGCATATCATGAACCTATGAAGACAAAGAAAGTGAATATTGGCATGGATACTGAACCTAAGGAGGCCATAATTGGGGATTATTGGTATGAGTCTAAAGTGGAAAAAATCAGAGAGTTACTACGGGATTTTTAGGACTTACTTCCTAGGGGATATCATGAATTAAAAGGTGTGCATGAATCGTTGGGAGAGATGAAGATCAAGCTTAAGGAAGGTGTACAACCGGTTAGGAAGAGACCCTATAGGATGAACCCTAACTTACGAGTCAAAGTTGAGGAAGAAATTGACAAAATGTTGAAATATGGCATCATCAAGCCCCTAGAAGATTCTGAGTGGGTTAGCCCCATGGTTATCAGTATCATCAAGGATGGTCAGATTCAGATATATGTGGATTACATAGAACATAATTTTGCATGTGTAATTTATCTTTTTCCTACACCATTCACAGAGGATGTATTAGAAGGCATTACAGGGTGTGAAATCTATTCTTTTATGGATGGATTCTTGGGGTATCATCAGGTCAGGATTGTGCAAGAGGATCAAGAGAAAACAACTTTCACCACTAAGTGGGGAAGTTTTGCATATACTATGATGTCGTTTGGTTTGAAAAATGTGCCTGCTATATTTTCACGCATAGTAGTTCAAGCATTCTAGGATTTCATCCACAACTTTTTACAGGTTTACTTAGATGATTGGATGGTGTATGGACTTGTTAAGGATCATTGTGAATTTTTTTGCATAATGTTTGAAAGATGTAGACAGTTAAACATCTCATTGAACATAAAAAAATCGTATTTTCTACACTATTTGGCACTTTGTTAGGGCATATAATCTGCAAGGACAGTTTGTTGGTTGATCCAGCCAAAGGTTGCTATGAAGGATATTGGTCATGTATAATAAGTTGACAGGTTAACAAATTATAAGATCAGTCTAGATTTTGTAAGAGAGAAGGTAGCACATATTAGCATTAGGAAATTGCAAGTTGGAACATAGTTGAGTGTGAATGCAAGTCTTGAAGATTGTATATTGATCCAGCTAAGGTTGCAGTTATTATATGCCTAGAAGAGCCTACAAGTCAAAGTGAAGTGCACGGATTCTTAGGTCACACTGGGTATTATAGAAAATTTATCAATGGATATGCTAACATTGTCGCACCCCTAGAAGAGTTACTAAAAGGAAAAGGGACATTTTATTGGGGAGAACCACAACACATTCAAGACATTGAAGGAGAAAATTACCATAACCCTTATTCTACGCTTTTATTCGTGGGACCATTCATTTCATGTACATGTCGATGCTTCTGGCATGGCCATTGGTGCGGAGTTGGATCATCCTAGAGAAGGTATTATAGATCATCATATTTGTTTTACTAGTATAAATTTAACTCCTACAGAGAAGAATTATACAACTACTGAGCATGAAGCCTTATCGATGATCTACGCGCTACATAAATTCAGACAATACCTATTAGCAACACCATTAGTCTTTTATACCAATCACTTGGAATTGAAATACTTGGTAAATAAGCCTGTTTTACAAGGGCGCATATGTAAATGGGTGATTTTATTCCATGAATTTGATTTTCTAGTTGTGGTAAAACCAAAGAAAAGTAATTCTGGGCTAGACCATTTATCAAGGATACAGTCAGGGGAAGATGCACAAAAAAAATTGAAGACATAATGCCAGATGCACAATTGTATAGATTACATCATGTGCCTTCAGACTTAGAGGATATTGTTGTCTTTCTATGTACAGGTGTGGTGCTAGAAGGACTAAACACCTTAGAGAAGAAATAACTAGCCATTCGTGTGGCACCTTTTATGTTAATCAGTGGTGACCTATATAAGTTAGGCTGAGATGAAGTATTACACTGATGTGTCTTGGAGAATGAGCGCATGAAAATATCATGGAGGAGGCTCATGGTGGTATTACAGGTGGGAACTATGTAGGTGATGCCACTACGCATAAAATTCTACTTGTTGGATTATGGTGGGAGACCCTGTATAAGGATTGTAAGGCGTATTGCAATGCATGTGATCACTGTCAACGCCTTGGAAAACCAAGGAAAAGAGATGAAATGCATTTATGACCTATTCCCTATACAGAACCATTTGAAAAATGGGCTATAGACTTTGTGGGTCCTAGTTTTCAAACCACGTGTAGTACTGGATCACGCTACATCATCACTTGCAAAGATTATCTCACAAGGTGGGCAGAAGCAGCACCCACCAAGGATTGTACAACAGCTACAACAGCTAGGTATTTATGGGAAAATATTCTTACAAGGTATGGATGCCCACTAAGTTTGACCAGTGATAGGGGTACACATTTTTTGAATGAGACAATCAGGATATTATTGGATGAATTTATGATTGTGCACCATAAAACTACACCCTATCATCCTCAGGAAAATGGTACTGTTGAGGCCTTCAACAAAATATTGAGCCAGATATTGGAAAAAATTTGTGATGTTGGAAGGAAAGATTGGGATGATATAGTTTCTGTAGTACTTTGGGCATATAGAATAACCTATAAAAGGTTGAACAAGGCCACACCATTTCAGTTAGTGTTTGGCACGGAAGTAGTTCTTCATATGGAATTCATGTTACCTTTTTTACGTATTACGCGCACTGGAGGTCTAGCTGATGATTAAGAATTAGAAGAATGGATTGAAATTTTTATCAAGATGGATGAGCAATGAGAAATAGCATGTTGGAGTCAGAAGCAAGAAAATTTCAGGCAGAAAGCATAGCATGACAGGCACATCAGGGACAAAATTCTTGAGATTGGACAGATGGTGCTTCTTTATGATTCTAAGTTTTTGCGCCATCCTGGAAAATTTAAAGTACATTGGTTGGGACCGTATGTTATCACTCACATACTTGAAACAAATACTTTCTAGTTAGAGGTGCTTGATGGAATACAGTTACCCGGTTACTTCAACGGGAGTAGGATGAAGCCCTACTATAAATAAGTCTTTTTGGTGTTTGTAATAAGGAAGTGTTGCCATTTAGATTAGGTTTTCAGTTATGTATTCCATTAATGTATTTCCTTCTTCATCGCTATGCTTTTTCAATTTAGTTGTTGTTTTGTAATAAGCGCATTTGCATGCCGGAAGCTAATTACTATTTGAAGAATTTTCATGCGCAGAGGACTGCACATACCATTTTTGTGGGGTGGTTACTTATAACTAGGTACATAGCTATTGGAAAATGGGTACACATGAAGGAAAAAACTACTACAGGTGCTATTTCAACTTTGTAAAGTTGTTAGAAAGGAGATTGCTTCTAAAATGAGGACCATAGATGAAGATAAATGAAGGAACAAGTATAACATGAGGTAAGAAGAGACCATGGAGACTACCAAGGGAAGGCATGGTGGTAAAGTACTCGGGTGCATGGGAGCGCATTGAAGAGAATTCTGTGGCTAGAAGGTAGGAAGGAGTGATATAAGTTTATAGCTTGGTCACAAAGATGTACCACATGGAAAGTGTGAAAATCATCAATTAATGAGAGGATTATTGATAGGTGAAGGAGCAATAAACTAAATTTTTGAAAATCTATATAAGGATGTGATGTGATTTCATTTTTACCATTTTAATCATGAGAATTTGAATGAGATAAGTTCCAATAAGCTGAGAAAATCATGTTGAGGTGCGAAGAGTGTGAAACAAGATGTGGAGGGTAGATTTGTGCACAGGAGAAGCTTGTGTCCCCATTGGTGAAGAGTTTGAGTAGAGAAGAGCATTGTGAAAGAGCTAGGGCATGTGATTTCAACTAGGGCATGCATATTTGAGCTAGGGTTTGGGCTTGCATGTTGCAGAAGATAGAAGGTGATCATTTGAGGACAGAAAGTTGAGAGTTACAGATGGCACCAAGAAAAGAAACTATTGTAGGAGCCAAGGGAAAGAAGAAAGTGGAAGCAGAGGTTACAAATTACTCCCGAGAGTAATTTCTCAGAGATGCAATACCCACAAGGTGTGATAGTGGGATAAGAATGGGAGTATCATACCCGTAAGTGAAAAATAAGTGATTATAACAACCACACATCGGATAACAAGAAGGATTTGGATGCATTGTTGATTAGGAAGACAAACAAGCGCACAAAAGAGGACATGCCAGTGTATGATGATGCTGGAGAGAATTTGTTAAAGTAGATTGGAGTTTACTAGTTGTACGAGCTATCATATTTTAGAAAATATGAACCTTTGTACCAGTGGTTGATGAGTAGAGTACATGAAGATTTTTTCTATTTCGCCAGATGGAGGGTAAGGATTACTGCAGCATTGATTTCAACATTGACAGGATTAAAGGGCACAGGAGAAGATTTGGATAGTTACTTGACAGATAAAGCAACATTCTTGGAAACACGAAAGGAACTGGGGTATAAAAAGGGTCCTCACGGAATGGACATCGACAAACTGAAGAAGTACCCAGTGGTAGAAGAAGTTGTGCACCTGGTGACAAAGTTGAATGACCAGGAGAGATGGTCGCAAGTGAACACAATTTGGATTTACGTTGTAAAGAAGATGTCATAGGGGGTATTCTACAACATTGTAGGCTAGATTGTGAAGACCATTGTTGAGGAAGTACGCACTTGTGAGAGGATTATTGTTTGGTGCTATCCTACTGTCTTTGGTATTTATGGATATTGGAGTTCCTAATGGGATAAAGAATAAGATATGGGAGTATCCCATGGAGAACAAGTCACTTTTGCAAAAAGATGTGACAAGTACTTGTGTGAAAGGGTCAATGGGTGGGACCCATTCAAGCAAAAGGTGGAGATGTGGTATGAAAAGCTCCATGTGGACGTTTGAGGAAGAGTGGCGCATTCCTAAGGAGTTACCTTCAGTATTGTGGACAAGGTAGTGTAGTTCCCAGTGTACCAACGCTTCTACATCATGTGATTTACAATGAGAGGATGGGACTTGGAACCCCTTAGTGCAAGGTGTCATATGCCTTCACGACGTGCTACTTCCAGGCATTAGTCCACTTTTTTAATGATGCGCACCACTTGAACTTCATTAAAAAAAAGGTAGAATGTCACTGCCACACCTTGAGGAAGAATTATGTATATCCAAGCCAGAATGCCTATGTTCAGAGGCTAATTTTTAGATATGATAAGTATGAATCTTGTAACTTTGGAAATTGGTGATAGTGGAGTCATGCTTGTGTACCTTCATCTTAAGCCTAAGTTGGAGGGTAAAAAGTATGTAGAGAATGATTTCACGCTCCCAGGGCCACCAAAGGGTAAGCATACAATGGAGAACATGCCAGCCCCACAGCTTGTAGAAACCATCGTAGTAGATGAAGAGGTAGATGAAGAGGAAGAGGAACGGGAAGATAGTGGTGGCCTAGAACAAAGAGGATGAAGGCAGTCCATGGATAAGGTGGAAACTGAATGCGCAACCACTCCACCCCAAGTACAAGAAGAAGGTGATGAATACTTGGAGGTAGGAGAAGATCCAAAAGAACGTCATTTCAAAAGGGTATTCAGGAGAACAAGAACCCAAGGCGCTACTCCACAATCAGTATGGATATCACCATGAATCTCTCCTCAGAAGGAGACAACTGAGAGATAAAGGAGGAAGTAGAGACTGAATGAGGAGGAAGAGGAGTCTGCAGAAAGCATGCCTAAATATCCTACACAACCAAAGGACATGGAAGAGCTGAGGGATGAAGAAATGAAATATGAAGATGTGAATAATGGAGGAGAAGAGGTAAAGGAAGGAGAAGAAGCATGACCAAATAATGCTCGATACATATAAGATACAACTCCAAATCTTGGCGCTCTAATTCCTAAGGGGCCAAGAAGTAAAAGAATAAGTGGAGAGATATTGTTCCATCCTTGGGCTATGCTGAGGACACAAGTAAAATTGTCTGTGCCTGTTTCCAAAGCAAGGTGATCCATACAGAGTTATATGGATGGGAGCTGATGGATGAATACATGGCATGGCCACCACACACACAAGGAAGAAACTATCTTGGTCTATGCACACTCACATGGATGAGCCAGACTTTGACATATGCGTAATGAATCATGTGTTTCAAGAAGATTGAAGAAGGAACCTCAGGCCAGACATATAACTGTAAAGCCCAATGTTATGTCTGATGAACAGGTGAGTAATGCTTTGGTAAAAATGTCTATAGAGGTGGTGCGGCAGAAAATAGACAAATATTCTACTATCAGAGTGCTACGGGAAGATATCAATGCTAAAGCTGTAGAAATATCACACCTAAAGGGAGAGAAGGATTTGGAGAAAAATAAGAATGAGGTATTCATGAGAATGGTAGAGGAGATCGATGATCATGTCCTAAAAGTAAGACCACACTTAGAGTCCAAGGTACCTGAAAGGTTACCTTCAGCTATGCACTATGTGCATACCTTGGTATATTTGGTTCTTGAGGATGGACCTATTCACATGCCAGCACCAAAGGAACCTAAGTAAGAAGCAGAGTGAGAAAAGGCTTCAATGGCTAGGAAGATGCCATCTTATGAGGCATTTCTCTAGACCTTGCAGGAGGAGCTAAAGAAAGTAGATGAAGCACTGAATATTTGTATAGCTCCAGAGGCAGTCATAAGAATCAAGACTATGGTGGAGGATAAGAAGTCCTTAAATAAATGAAGGATGAGACATTGGGGTGCACAGAGAGATTGGATTTAGTAAAGTAAAAGTGTGATTCCCTTACAACAGCCCAAGAACCCCATAAGGACAGGTTGGATGAGCTTGGGAAGCTTATAGCATAGAAGATAGATCTTCTGGAAGGGAGAATGTCTACAATGTCTAATATTGTTCTGGTATTATAGAGCGAGAAGGATGATATTGTGCACAATGAGTTAGACTCCATTGTAGCAGATAACCTAGAAAAGGCAAAGGCCACACTGGATGAGTGGAAAATAATAGAGGCCGAAATAAAAGATGAATATCCAGAATTGTTTCTTTCAGTTGAAACAAAGGATGTTGCAGAATAAACATTCATTCTTTGAATAATAATTCTTGAAATTCTTTCCATTTTTCATTCTTTATTATTTCCACATAAAAAGGCAACCATTGTTAGGGTAGAAATGCGGTTTAGTTTGGGGTAATTTTGAGCAAACAGAGTATGCTGCTAAGGAAGGAGGAGCCGGTAGATTCAATCACGGGCAGTTAAGGCAGTTTTTGAAGGTGCAAAGGAATGGGAAGGAAACACACATGAAAGGTGGACTGATCTGGGACTTAGCCATTTTCATGATCACTGGCTATTTTTAGAAGATGGCATGTGGGGCACAAAATTAGATGAAGACTTGCACGACACGTAAATTTTATTCTGGGAAGAGCGACTATCAAGTGCTTTGCATGGGTTCAAATTAATAATAGAATTTCCACTATAAGAGGTCTATTATTAGCACACTTTCATGGCTATTTATTACTGTAAAGGTGCATGGCTATTTATAGCATGTAACCTATTTTGAGAATCATGTAAGTTGTGAATTGAAAGTCCCCACCCTTATAAATATGTAGTGATTTTTGTAGTCTAATATATATGTGTATAGATAGACATAGAGAGCTAATATGGAGTTATGCTACTAGTTTCTGATGCCTACATAAGTTATGGTACCAATTATTGTAAGAAGGTTTTGTGTGTTTACCATATTTAATATAATGGAGAAAATAGGATAATCAATGGTGTCAAATGTAAATTGATTACTCCATACATAGTTTCTTTATGTTATTATTTGATTCATGACTTAGATCTAGAATATGTTCTGTCTGTGGAAAGTTACACTGTTTATAGATCTGAATGCATTAACCCTTCATCATATTCACATCCTACACAAGAAACTCTAAGGAGGGCTCAGGTACCTTTTTTCTCTTCAGGTGAGCACTCAGTCTAGGCTGAGTGATGTGCCAGTGTGCCTATGTTGTTCTTGGTAAATTCTAGGTTGCATCAGCTTCTGACTGCCTCAGCGCGTAGAGCTGCTTCAAGCACCTTACGTGGATCTATATAATTCTTATGTGAGAGCACCCTCCTAAAAGGCGTGATTAGGCCTCGAAAAAATCACTGTGTATGCTGACTTGCATGGATATCATAAGATAGTTTAGAAAAGAGTGTTTTGATATGAGCATCATATTCCTGAACACTCTCAGAAGTGCCATACTTGATATCCTTGAGCGCACTTATACTTTTATATTTGAACTCAGGGATATGATTTTTTTTTGATGAAAGCATCTCCTAACCTTGTATAATCCACACAATTCTTATCAGTGTCAAACTTCCTGTACCAGCTATGCACACGTCCCTGAAATGTAGTTGCAAACTGAATTTCCTTGCACTTTGACATTGTAATTCATTTCATGCACCATAATATCTCACGCATATGTACATGCTCAACAACATCTTCTATTCCTCTATACTCTAGAAGATAAAGTGACATCTCCATCTAAATATTCTAGGGCTAGTGAGGAACATGCCCACCAAATCCAAAACCTCCTGTGTTACCTCTACCTCTAGATCCACTAGATCCGCTAGATCCCAAGCCACATGTTCCTCCTGATCCCCCCCTATAACAGGAATTGAACCAAATGATGAACTTCCTTGTGTCCTAACAACTGTGCTAAACTAAACTCTCATATTCTGTGAAGTTGTGCTACTCCTAGATGTGAGTTCAAAGTTTTACGTGCCCATGTTTTATACCAATGACATGCCAGAAAAGGTACCTCCAACTGGACCTCCAAATAACAAGGAAGAATTATACCCAGCCATAAATGTACTTTCTATTTGATTTACTCCTGAACTTGTTGATAAGTCAACTCTACCTCTTTCTACTCTACTGTCCAAACTAGCTTGTTGATTACTGGATGTCAGTAGAAATTGGAAAACCAAACGCAAGGGCTAGGTCGTTAGATAGATTGCAGATGTGCACCTGTGGCCCATGTCATCCCTACTAGTGTGCTTTCATAAGAGGACGGGGAGGGTTCTCTATCATGCTTGTCCAAATGGGGGAGTTCCAGATGCTCTAGCTCCATGTCCTCTGTGTGAGCTCCAAATCCTTCATGAGCCATCTCTCTCCACAATGTTATTCATTCTACAACCTCATGTTTCTTCTCTAACTCCTGCACACATACCTCATTTAACCTTAGTCTACCTTTATTCTCTTTTCCTTTTTACCACTAGGTATGTCATCTTTCACCACACCTGTTCATGCCCCCACACATGGTGGGGTTTAGTGAGCCATCATCTTCTCTTCCAAATTTAGGGTTACCATCAAGATCTTCATCGCCAATGGAATTCCATATAAATATGATCCCCTGGGATACCGTAAAAACTAAAACTTATCTACCTCTGGACTAGAGTAAGTAGAAATTGTGTACTCCAAAATATAGATATTCTAAAAACCATGGAACCAAGTATCCACAACGCGCATCCAAATTAGATCAACATCATAGATGCCCTGAAATTATTCTTACGTCGAGACAAGAGTACAAAACCTCCAATTCCTTTTAGATGCATAAGAAACTAGCAACTCATATAGCTCTATGGGAAAGATAGTAAAGAATATCTCATATCAGCAGTCATAAAAATTATGCTCAATCCATGTGCGTGTATTAAACTTAGATCCAGTGCTGAACCTCTGAGTGTATTTTTCTTTAAGATCTATTATCCACTCCTCAACACTTGTTACGGTCAACCAATACGTCTTCATTGTGCAACATCCTAAAAACAACTAAGAAAGAGGTCCCGACAATGAAACCAATAACGTAGCCTAGAATTCATTGTAAATGACCCAGGCACACTAACACATCACTTATCCTAATCTGAGCACTCACCCAAAGCACACAAAGGTGTTAGGTCCATCTTTAGAGTTCCTTGTATAGAATATTAGCATGATGGTGCATATATATATATATATATGTATATGTATGTATGTATGTATGTATGTATTGAGATTCATAACCGATAGTAAAAAATCCATTGTGCCTAAACCAGATCTAGATCTAGAGTATATGAAATTTAGACTAAATAGTGATTATAATAAGATTTACCATGCAAGAACCAGATTCAACTATTTCCAACACCATTATCTAGCTAATATGATATTTTTTATTAAATAATGTAAAGCACAAAATCTTCATACATTACAAAATTATCTTCATGAGTCATGCACATGACATAACCAGTAGCATAACTCTACAACTAATTTGGGGTTCTCTAAACTATGAAAATTAATACATATATATATATATATATATATATATAGGGTGGGAACTGGACCTTAACCACCCATGAACTTTCTCAAAATAGGCTACATGTTAATAATATCCATGAGCCTTTACAAAGGATACAAAACATGCAAGTAATCTAACAATAGACTTCCTATAGTTCAATCCAAGTAGAAATCCTATTATTAGACTAAACTATGCATGGTGCTCGAACTGATGCTTGTTCCCAAAATACCCTTGTGTGAGCCGTAAGTATTCATGCTTTTGTGTTCTTAGCACGCTAACTCAAACAATATCCTTCACAAAAAATAACTAATTCCTAACTATGAGAGCTTCAACCTTATTGTAGCACCGCGCACTCTTCCTGCACCCGACATTAGCATTCCCAACAATTAGGATATTTTTTACCACCCAACAAGTGTTACTTGTATGGTTGTAGCTCTACTAAACTAGGGGTTGGTGCTCCTTGTGGGGTTAGTGGCCTTGGAGAATAAGAGTGAGGAAAATTGATCCATTGCAAATTAAAAAAGGAATCATGGGAAAAGTTACAAGTTCTTTATGAAGGAGACTCAAAGGTAATAATTTCTAAGCTTCAAAATTTTAGAAATCAGTTTGAGTCTCTCAAAATGAATGAATATGAATCCATTTTTGCATATATTCTAAGATTTGAAAAATTGGTCAATAGTATGAAAGGGTTAGGTGATGAGGTGAAAGAAGAATTTGTTGTTCAAAAGGTCCTAAGGTCACTAATTCCAAAATTTTATTTCAATTTTTTTTTCCATAGAAGAGGCCAATGATTTGACTCAGTTGAAGATGGATGATTTATATGGTACCTTTACTACTTATGAAATGAGAATAGGTGACTATAAACTAACCAATAAAGCGATGTATTTCAAAATGGAAAAGATAACAAATGATAAGAAGGTCAATGCTAATTATTCCACTCATGAGCTAGATGATGAAGAACTTTTTACCTTGGTTGCTAGAAGAATGAAATTTGGAGCTCATAAGTATGAGGGTAAATTTCCTTTCAAATGATTTGCTTGTGGTAAAATAGGTCACCTTGTTGCTAAATGTCCTCATAGACATGATAAAAAAGAAATAATGACCATGAAAGTGATCAAGATAAGAAAAATCAGAAGTATGAAAAAAGGAAAAAGGATTTCAAAAAAGGTGATTTTAAGAAAGGTAGGAAGATTTTTCTTACCAAGGAAGAGGTTTATTACTCTTAGGAAAGTAGTGATTTTGATGGATATAATTCTAATATTGAGTCAAATTTCAAATATTTAGGTGATGAGGTTCTTTTCATGACAAAGGAAGCCATGAGATCCACTAGTGGATGTTCCACTTTTTGGGGAGATGTTACACTTGATTCTTGCAAGGAAAACGAAGGAGAAGATTATATTATAAGGATTTAATTAGCATGTGTTCAATAAAACCTATAACATGCTGAAAATAACAATAAGAAGTTGACTTCACAAGTTAAGGAGTATGAGGAAAAGATACAAGAACTTGAAGGTAAACATTGGGCCATTTCTGAAAAGCTTGAGGAATTAGTGAGAAGGTTAGAGTTATAAATGAGTAATATGACTCTTAGCCTAAAATTTAAGGAGGAAGAAGTGATAATCCTTAAGAAATAATTCTCAGATGTCGAAAATAAGATAAAATCATATCAGAAGCTTAAAGATAGTACCAAGGCTATTGATGATATCTTAAGCAATTAGAGAGTTACAGGTGACAAAGCTAGCTTGGGCTTCAAATCTTAGGTGATGGACACTAAGGTGAAGAAATAATACATATTTTCATGTAAATAAGTAGGTGAACCAATCTCCAAGGAAGGAAATATGGATATCTACATCAAGAACATTGAGAAAACCAAAAATAATTAAGAAACCTAATGCCTCACAGTATGAAAGATCTTTGAATGGTTATTGTTATACATGTAATGGAGTTTTTCATAGGGATAAGGAGTTTTGAAGGCCTATTATAGATACTCAACCATGGAAAGATTAAAAATATGATCATGTTAAGAATGTTATATGCTTTAAATACAATGAGGTAGGCCATGTTTCTAGTTCTTGTTTGAATGGTACATTTAGTCATGTTGATGATTTCAAGAAAAAAAATATAGTAGTATGTTACAGTTATAACAGAGCTGGTCATGCTGCAAAGTACTGTTATCAAGGCTATTCAAGTCAAAATAGAAGTCTTCAAGGTCCTAGAGTGAAAGCTACTGGAGTTCAAATACCTAAAATGTATGAAAATGGTCAAAGAAGAGTATGTGAACCTAGAAGAGACCCTAGTGTCTCATCAAGAGCTTATGATGATGGAATGACTGGTAAAACATAGATTTTTTATCATAAGAGAGAGGAAGAAGGAGTTTTATAGGTACCTAAGAGGGCTCGGTACCTCTTAAATACCTTCTTTTAGGTCTTCATGGTGTTCATATATCTTCACTATGCTTTTTAAAGGTATATTGGTACAAATGAAGCATTTGAGTGAGAGGGAGATGTTTTTTATGTGTGTGACTCCTCCAAGTTCTTAAGGTATGTCCTTCTATTCATTTAAGTGTGTTACCATGTTTCACGATGGTTGTCCTTGTGTGTGATTTTTCAAGATCTCTTCTTTTGTGATCATAAGGTGTATGTGTTTGAAGCTCTTATAGGTATGTGATTGTGTTTTCATGATGAATTGTCTATCTGAGGTTTTTCAACATGATTGTGAGTCTATTTGAGGTCTCTTATGAGGTTCATTATTTCATGACACTTGTATGGAATGTCTCATTTGGGTCTATGTCATTGGTTGACTATTCTGAGTGAGTCTGTGGTCTGTGAAGGTACATTGTAACAAGTCTGAGTACTATGAAGTGTCATAAAATCATCATGTGTTGAAAAGGCATATTCTAAGTGTTTCTAAGATTCTATGGTGAGTGTGAAGCTATGAATGTGTCTAAGGAGATTGTTGAAGGCTTTCAATGGTCCTAGAGGTTTCATTTTCCTAAGGAAGTATGACTTGGTCATCATAACGTGGTATGGGCTTATCCATTTGTTTTATTATCTAAATTCTATGTTATGCATCTCAAAATGTGTAAATGGATCTATAATGCATTTGAATATTCTCTTGTATCATCAAATTGATGACTTGATCATTCAACATGAAAGTGGAAGATCTGTGCAGAGTTCTTAAGGGCTTGTGAGGAAAAATCAAGATGAATCGTGGTAAGTAGTTGTTATTCTCATGTTCTATTCATTGAAAATGGTTCTCAGAGTGTTATAAGGTGTGTCTACAATTTTAATGATCAATTTTGGGGTCATAAATGTAAATTTTTACATTTTGAGACACTTCTCTTCCTAGACTAGTTTTTCTCATACCACTGAGAGTGGTATGCAAGGAATGTGATGTTTGAAGGTATACTTTTTGAATTCCAAGGATAATGGTTTTTTTTAAATAATCCACACAAGTTTTTATATGGGATTCAAGTTATTTGAGGTCCTAAGAATGTCTAAATTCTTGGGAATTTGTGACAAAGTTCATATTTTTCAAAGAATAAACAAAAGACCTAATTACAAATGAATGGTCTATGGATTGAATATTTTTTCTTCATGTGCTTCATTCAAGGCTTGAGGTGGTGATTCTATAACAAAATGGGTATCTATATCTGCTAATATTTCTCATGAAATCTTGTATACCAAAAGTTATGTGTGTTTCTTGAGGTTCTAAGGCTAGTGGACTATGAATGAGCAAGTTGATGGTAAAAAGAAGGAACAATGAAGTTTTTGTTGATTCTCATAGTTTTTCTTAACATATAAATGTGTTTTTAAGTCATCTTATGGACTTTGGATGATGAAAAAATTCATAATGAGGTACATTTATACATCCTGTGATTTTTGGAACTACCTAACTGAGTTGAAAAAGTAATATGCACCTACAGGTATGGTCATTAGTGTGCTTTATTATTGATAGGTTTGAGTCCCATGGAGAAATTCCATACATGTGTGAAGTGGTCTATATGCTTTGAAGTATGTTGGTGGTATATCTCAGGAATGAAGAATCTTGTGTGGTTCTCATTCATGTCTTGAGCCAGAAATTGGCTATCTATAGGTAAAAGGTACAAAGGAAGAGGCAGAGCATGTAAATATCTATTGGTGTGTGTGTATAAATATCCCTATAAACCTATCAAGAGATTATAGTAGAATGTTTCATAAGTATAATAATGAGTTTAAGATTTCAAAATTGCTAATGAAAATGTGGTTGAGTGCTCAGTGAGAAAAAAATTCAGTATGACTACCTACAATATTTAGAAAGATGTCTTCTTAGGTGAAAGGTATGTACAAGTCCCATCTATGATGTAATCAAGGTGATATTACAGGTGTAGGATTGAAGGATAAGATATTATGTTGGTCCTTTGGATCATGGTTAAGTCAAATATAGAAAAAACAAGGTCTCAGTGAGTTAGCTACAATGCTCTCAAAGCTACTAAGGTAAGTAAAAAGTCTTCATGTTAGGGGGGAAGTCCATGATCCACTTCATGAATATGCTCTTGATGTTTTCACATGCACAAGCTATGATAAGGGAGGTTATTGACTAGGTGGAACTAACTTTATGGTAAGGATGATGTCTGTGTGATGGTTAGTGTACAATTGTATGCAAAAGTTGTTGCTACATGAGGGTAAGGTGTATATGTACTTACTAGAGTTAGGCGGAGCATGTATGAGTTCTTATAGAAGATGATATGGATGTTCTCAAGGGAAAAAAAGGTATGATATATAAGTATACTTATTGGTTTATATGGTTTTGTTTCTTGAATTCATTATGTCATTATAATGTGAATGTAAAACACTAAAATAGAGCTTTAGAGTTGTGTCAGGTTTCTAATGTTGGTCACTTAGCAAGATAGCAAAGTAAGATGCTTGAATTTTATATTTTCTACTTGAGATAGTGATTCTGATTCCAAGGGGAGTGATGATTTTCTGATTCATGATTTGAATGAAGCTTGAGAGTTTTGTAAATTTGGTCCTAAATGCACTAAGAAGTCTGATTAGGGACATGTGTCCTTGGTTCAGTTTGGTTACAAGAAAAGTGTATTGATAAGATAGTTCTATGCCTAGAAAAGAAGGTATAAATTTATGAATGAAGGTATGATAGTTTCTTCACCTCATTTATGACATTTTTGGCATAATCTCAAAGTTCATGGTTCAGATAGTGCTCTACTATAGTGGTTTCATGAGGGCTAAAACAGGGTTAAGGTGAAAAATGACTAGTTTTTGCATACCTAAAAGGTTAATGATGATGTTTTATCTCAATGAATGGTAATATAATGATTTATTCATGCTTTATTGAATTATTTAGATGATTTTTATGTATTTCCCAGTGGGAGCATGGTGTATTTATGCTTGAAAAAGGGCTAAAAATCACGATTTGAGTGCAAATTTAAAGTTTTTGTGCTTGATTGAAATTTTTGGTTGATGTTTCCAAAAAATTAATGTTACTATAAAGTTAAGAAAGATTAATATCATGTTGGTATAGGTATCCTTTTTAATAATGTGAAAATGGGGAGAAGTTCAGGTGGTTTTCCATCAATGACAAAGGGGGAGGATTATTGGCATGTTACTCCATAGGTGTTGTCATTGGTGAAAAAAACTCATTAATGATAAATTGGATAATCGATTAGGTCATATTATTCTCAAATTTACGATGACATGGATATCATCAGCATGACCTGAAACATATTTGGACATCATTTTTCACCTTAACCCTAAGGATGGCTTGTTCTAGCAAGCTCATTCAGGTGACTTAGCTAGTCTAGGTGATGTTAGAATGATTATAACCTCTTGGTTGGTTGATAAATATGTTAGAATGATTGAGTGCTTGTTTAGAGAGTGTCTGGGAACTCATATGAGTTGTAGGGTGCATATACATGTTGGTGACCATGATTCGGGTGTTTATTTAGAATAGGTATGGATGCTAGGAAGTATGAGATTAAGGTATTTAGTTATATTATCTCATGGATGTATGTAGAAAGGTTTCACATGATGTATTATGTATTTTTGGACCATTTTGAGTGATTTCATGATCAGTTATAGTGTTCTTTTAGTTGACCATAACATTGACAGTAAAAAACCCTAAGTGGTAGCTATGCAAGTCTTAATGGATGGAAATATTAATATTTAATCATGAAATTATGATGATTGGATATTTTATTAGGCTATTTTCTTGTGATATGGGAAACATTTTAGGTTTATATGATGTGAATTTTGAAAGATATGTCAGTTTTGGTGAAACATGGTCAAGAACTAGTGCATTTCCAGCTCGAAATGGAAGTTCTAATGCTCACCCTAAATTTTGTGATTTTCATGGGACCTTTTGGATTTCAGGGATGTTTATGTATTGAGTTTCTAAGGTTTAAAAAAATAATTAGGTAATTTAATCGTCACATTTTTATGAACGAATGTTGAGAAGGTATAAAACTTATTATGAGTTTGAAACCCTAACTTCAAATTGGTTTGTGAGATTTGCTTCATAATTGGTAATAATGTATTCCTAATGAATTTATGATGATTTTAAAATGTAGAGGAATCCTTCATATTTCCATAAAGTTATTTTAGAGGTTATGGTGATGAGTGGACCCCATTCAGAAAGGTCAGTTTTTGAAGAATTTTGTTTTCAGACAAGGTTGCCCAAAGGAGTTGCAAGATAAAATTCCATTGTGTGATGTTTGTGAGTTTTATTGATGTCCAAATATGTTTCAGGTCATGTTGATGTAGTTACATGGTCAAGTGTGATTAATTTAGGTTGACTAGTCAAAAGCTAGTTTTGAGGCAGTAAAAAGTAATATTTAGTGAAATGGACATAATTGGAGATAAAAATGCATTTAGGAGGTGATTAAAGTTTTTTTTGGAAATATAATTCATATGGATTTACATTAATATAATATTTGATTCATGATTATTATATTTTCCATGGTTTCTAGTTCAATTTGTGAGTAAGAATATATCTTACTATCCATGACAGAACTATTTTTGCGATAAAGAATTGAGTTGGTTGGAGCATGAGATGGATTGGGTGATGTTTTATATCACATGGAATGTGAATATGGGTGAAGTTCTGATATAATGATTCCATTTTTATTTATTTAAATTGTATTTAATAGTGTTAACCATTTGCATTTTAAAAATAACTTTTTCGGCAACATGATTTGGTGAAGAAAAACGTAAATGTAGTTTGAACCTGTGGTTGTTTAAAGGCTTATAACTTAATTAAAATTGTTATAAATGTATTGTAATTTCCATAAAGTGGGAACATTCCATATTTGAGTTTATTTTAAGATATCTTGAGGCCCAAAGTCAGAATCAAGGTCTTGAAGGGTGCTGGAAACAAGTGTTTTGAGAAGTATAAGAAGCAGTGGTCCCATTAAATGAAATAATATCATTAGCTGGTGAAACATAAGACCACGTATGATGTTTAAATGTTATTTTAAACATGTTTTATGAATTTTAATTCATTACTAAAAATATTTTTTGTGTTAATATATTTTAGGCATTCTAATGAATGGGTTTTGATGATTTTTTGTGTATGGATGATGGGTTTTTTCTAGACCAACCCAAATGGGTCACTTTTGTATGTTATGAAAAGTATATGGGGTGTTTTTATGATGTATTTTTCATGTAAAATGAGGCAAGAATTTTTGGTTTGAATTTTAAACAAGATGGAGCTTATAGAAGCATAGTTTTGGGTACTTTTATGAGCTAGTTGAGAGAGTATAGTGAGTTTGCAAGAAGTACGACATAGGTGTGATAGTTCTACATGTGTATGAGAATTAATTAAGATAATATAAAGTGTGCTATAGGTTTCATAATATCATCAAGTATGTGTGAAAGATTTTGAAGACTTGATAAGTGAAGACAACTAGATTTTGCAAGCTTGAAGACCTAGGGTTTGAATGAGAATTTGAAGAAGTGTGAGTTGAATCATTAATCTCTATCAGTTATGGAAGAAATAATTTATAGATCACAACATCATAAGGTGGTTGAATGGGTGATTTATCATCTTGGGGGGTTGTAGCCTCCTTATAGATTTGATACTTCACAAAATTATGGGTTTGTGATCCTTGTAGGGTTGTAGCTCTACTAAACTAGGGGTTGTTACTTCACTAAATTTAAAACATATAAATATAAAGATTGTGTTTTAGTGGTATTTCTTCTACTTGAGGGTTTCCCACATATATCTTGTGTTCTTTTGTTGATTTTATGTTTCATGGTTGATTGCATTCATGATATTTGAAGATGTGCCCACATTAATGTTTGGATAAGTGAATGTTTAGTTTAATCGAATAACCCAAAATCTGATTTAAAGTTTTGTAAGGACTGATTCACCCCCCCTCAGTCCATTGTGCTTACAAAATATAATAAGTAAAGTGTAACTTCTTAGCATAAATATAATTTGTTAAGTATATAAGAGGGGGATTATGATTCATCAATAAATGTGAGATTATCCCGACCGAGCCAATTTGGAATGGCTATAGGAAGGGTAATGGTGTGTAATGACGCATTTCATCATACATCCAAAACATTTCCCATAGGTATTCCAAGATGGTTCAGTCACTGTACTATCGTAGGGTTTTGCAGGTCATAATAAATAAAAATATAAACATGGTAATTAAATTGTTCCTAAAACAAGTGAAAATTATGAAAGTATGCTTAAGGAAAAAATTTTAAATGGTGTACTTAATGTTGATATATAACATATGACTTATCTAGCTGTCTAGATAACTAGGTTGATAAAACCAGTATATATAATACAAAAATGTTATTGTCTTTCGAAAACAGTGACATGTAACCACATGGTTAAGTACCATCATCATATTATTAAATTATGATGGTATCGAATGAAGTACAAAGGTACTATGAGATCACTTGAATAGGGTACATATGTACTTATTTTTCTTAGTAAACTATATCAACCTAGTAACTAAAAATGGACATTGGTGATTATGTAAGTTGATGAATAGTGAAGTTAATAACTTAAGAGCAGAAATAATCCCTATACTATGAATGAGATTATTTTGTGGTGAATGGACGAGTTTCATGTGACTTGTGTGCACTCACAAAACTGAGGTAGCTAGCGCAATGCCCTAAACTACAGCCATGGTAGTGAAAATGACTGATTTCTTTGTCTGATCACCATTTCTTCTTTTAAAATGTGCTATTCCTAAGAGGCTACACTAATAATATACACATAGTCCACCTACCTTTAAAAAGGTTTAACCAAATGATATAATGGGTATATTGGCCCATAATGAGTGTTTGAGGGGATCGAGTAAGATCTGAACCCTTATAGTTGCACATGGTTATCATAGCTTCTCTGGTTAGATTCTAAACACTAATTAATGTTGGAATAATTTGTTGTAAGATATTAATCATTGAAGGCATAAAGATAAATTACTAATGATGGATTTGTTCAATCATTCCTATAAAATATGTTATACATTTCAACGTAAGATAACTAAAGGAAATTTTATAACTCTAGTATGCATAAATTTAAGTGTTATATGTTAAATTCAACGAAGAAATTATCTGTGAATAATAAGTTGGTAAAAAATTCCTAGATCTGTTGAAGTAAATAGAGGTGTTACATACCTAATGAGCTTCGTTACGTAGTATATCTAGCTCAAACATGAGAAGGACCTAGGAGTTCATTTGAGCAAAGGTTCCGATGGGGGATGGTGGTGTTGGTGGTGTAGATGGTGCTCAGTGCCTTTTTGGGGGATTTTCATTTCACCTAGTAGATGATCATTTGTGATGTAATTGATCTTAGGTTCATATGTATTTGATATACAGATGGGGGATATGGTGGTGTTGGTGATTTTTATTCTTGTAGATGGTGCTCAGGGGATAATTATTTGAGGGAGTACCTTTTTGATGGGGGATTTTCATTTCACCTAGTAGATATGATATTTGTGATGTATATTGATCTTAGTGAATCATTTATTTTTAATACATATGTATATTTGATATACAGATATTTTGAGGCTCCAGATGATGTATAGAGACACTTTGATATGAGTGTGAGTATATATATGTGTGATGATGATGTGCAGTTTTTATTCTTGATTCACATGTTGTTTTTTACTTCCTTAATGTTAGCCTTATAAATGTATGATGAATCTTTAGTATTGTATAAATGTTTGATTAATGTTGCTATTATATGGATGTTTTGGTAGGTGTGGATGTTGATTTATATTTGATAAATGATGGTGTTATCTAAGTGTTATGTGTTACGGAATTTAATGTGATCTTAATGTATATAAAAAAGTGTTTTAAGTCTTAACTAATAATAAACTTGGAATGATTGGTAAAAGAATTTTACACTAAATTTGATACATACGAGATGGGAATAGATATTTAAAGGTGAATGGAGCTTGCACTTTTGGCCTTTATTAGAAATATTAACATATGACTAACAATTGGTAGTCACACGCTTTTAGGATCTTGGATATATTTTATCTTCAAGGAAGTGAAATGCCTTTTTTACGGGAAATACCTTCCCAGGACATGGGAAGGGTTGACACATGTAGGTTGAAATATACCTTTATTTTTTTGAGGGAAAGTAGGTTCTTATTTCAATGGTTTCATAGGGAGATACCATATAATAAACAATGTGCAAACAAATTATCTTCATATCGAAACCTGGCTAAACTAGCATCATTCACTAGAGGATGGAGGCACAGGAGACTGGAGGTCAGTCAGTGACCTCTCATTAGTCACAAAGTTGTGGTGATAGTGTGTGTGTGAGTTTGCTTTCTTTTTAGAGTTGTAGTTGATTTCAGTTGTGTGCAACATGATTTTTTTTAGTGTTCCTATTATGTTGAATAAGTGAAATGTTCACATTGAGGGGGGAACATGGTCTCAATGTTCCATTTTCTCTTTTTCATATTTGTTATCAGTGATTAGTGTTTCTTACATAATTCCCTGAAGGAAAAGCATAGTGGACA
The DNA here is from genome assembly GCA_019776745.2 of Taxus chinensis. Classification (NCBI taxonomy): domain Eukaryota; kingdom Viridiplantae; phylum Streptophyta; class Pinopsida; order Cupressales; family Taxaceae; genus Taxus; species Taxus chinensis. The sequence continues at coordinate 291,283,768 of CM034155.1, forward strand.
GATGACAGTACAAGGAAAAGCAACATCATGATATTGAGGTTGTTGGTTGTCTTGTAAAACCATCCCTGTTGAGGTTGTTGGTTTTCTTGTAAAACCATCCATGTTGATGTTGTTGACTGTCCTATAAAACCATCCATGTTGAGGTTTTTGGCTGCCTTGAAAAACCATCTAGATCATGAGCACGCATGGGCGGCACACTTCAGAAGGAAGTGCAATTGTTGTTCTGCCATGTTTGCACTAAGGGGGGGAATGTTAGGAATATCCTAACTATTAGTGCTCTCTAATATATTAGTGTGAGTAATTATATTATCTAGGATAATATAATATTGCATTGTTGGTGTGGTTGGTTGTGAGTTACAGCAACCCACTTATTTAGGGAGTGTGTTGTTTATAACATCTCGTATAGAATTAGTGAGAGGTTATGTTTATCTTCCTTGATTATATGAGCAACATTAGCCTATATAAATGTAATGGCCAGTATGAATCAATATATGCTGAATAGAATATATTTTGTTGTGATTAAAATTGGTTCTGTACTCACATATATTTTATTTTTGATGCAAATTGATTTATGTAGAAATATTTCCTAGGATTCTTTTGACATTTTGAATTTTTTAAGGATGATTGATGTGGGAATCCTTTTTACATAGGTAACCACCCTTCGAGGGAGTGGTCTATAAATTTGAATTTTTTACTTTTATTTTTTTCGATAGTCATCCTTTGAGGGATCGGTCTATGATTTTAACAGGTAGTTGTCCTTCAAGGGATTAGTCTACTTGTATTTTTGATAATATGATTTTAATTTTTGATAGTTTTCCTTGGAGGGAAAAGTCTATTTATTTTTATAGGATGCATATATATATATATAACTTTTTTTTAAGCTTAGGAAAAACCTAATGTAACATTTCAAGGAGGGGAAGAAATGTGTGCAAAAAATACACGTGTGCCCCATGACATGTTTTCATTTAATACACAAGGTGGATGGATGTAATGATTTTCAGGTCATGTGGAATATGTGATGAATAGATTTTTGGTGCTCATCTTTAACATTTCGAGGATAGTGACGGAAAACTACAAACTTTCAAATCATTATGATGATAAGATGGCTGGTTGGTGGTGAAAGAGGATATTTGAATGTGGATATTTTCATGACATTCAATATATTAATAGTATAAAGGAAACAAGTGCAAGGAATTAGAAGGTTCCTTTTAAGGCACGTACCATCAAGAGAGGCTAGACAATAAGCTCCGGACCCATACTTGTGAGTGATGACATATGGACTAATCCAGTTAGGGGAAAACTTTCAATGTTTACTCCTTTCTAGAGTAGTAACATTTTGATTTTCATTGAGAATGAGATCACCTATGTCAAATTCAAATTCTTTTACATGTAATTTATACGTGCGTTTGATGTGCCCTTGATGCATATGATGATGTTTGAGAGTTGTTAAGAGATTTTCATCTAACCAATATAATTATGTTAGACACTCTTGTCAATAGTCCTCATATGAGATGAAATCCTCGAGGGACACACATAGTGATGTGATTTGAAATTTAAGGTGTAAAACCACCTCAAAGTCATAGACGAGTGAGAAGGGTGTAATACCTGTAGGAGTATGGATGCTAGTTTGATAATCCCATAGAGAAAATGGAATTTGGAGATGCCTATTATTGCCTACTTTGTCAATATTTTTCATGAGGATCTTGCTAAGTGTTTTTTTAGAAGCTTCATCTTGTCTATTTACTTGTGGATAATATGGTGATGAAAATATTATCTTAATATTAAATGTGTCAAAAAAATTATCAACGCCTTTGTTTTAAAAGGATTTTTACATTATCAGTGATGAGTTTGTGAGGGATACTAAAGCAACATATGATATGTTGATGGATGAAATCAGTGTTTTTATTGGATTTAGTAGATTTCATGGGAATGGATTCTACCTATTTAGTAAATTATTCAGTGGCTATGATGATAAAATGATGTTTTTGTGATGAGAGAGGATTAATTGTGCCAATGAGATCTAACCCCGATTTTGAGAAAGGCCATAAGTCTTGAGTGGTTTGTAAGGCTTGAATGGGAATATGAGTGAGATTCAATTTTTTTTACATTTGAAACACTTCTTAACATACATGTAACAATATTTGTTGATAGTAGGCTAGTAATATCCTAGTTAGAGGACACACGTAGCGATAACAGTACCGTTGAAATGTCTACTGCATATACCATTGTGGATTTCTTGAATGGATTTAGTAGAATCGTGGGATCTAAAACATCTTTAAAAGAGGCCATAAAATCCATGTTTATATAGGATAGCACCTATGATGACATATTAGGTATTGCATTGAAGAAACAATCGTTTGACATTTTTAGATAGATCGGGAGGAATTTTGGATTCCAAAAGATAGTTAAATATATGGGTTTACCAAAGTTCAATTAGATTATTTGTGATGATGTTGATAGAGGGTAGTTAATTTTTGTGGTATGGTTGATCAATTTTGTGGAATAATAATGAACAATTTAGATTCATCAGTTATTAAAGGGGCGAGAGATGCTAGAGAATCCATAGTGTTTGTGAATGTGTTAGAAGATCATGAAACTATCTGGATGGTGTACTTGTTAAAGGATTCTAGGAGGAATTCAACAATGGCTTTATATTTTTATAGAATATCATTTTTTGCATTGTTAAATTCCTTTGATTTGATTGATGACAAGTTGTGATTCTCCATAGATGTCTAAGATTTTAACACAAAACATAGCAATAGTTTGGAGACCCATGATTAATGCTACGTATTTGGCCATATTTTTAGTAAATTCAAAATTAAGTTTGAATGATAAAGGGATAAGAGTCTGCTAGGGAGGTATGATGATGATATTGAAACCTCCCCCTTGGTGACACTTGGATCCATCAAAGAAAAGTGTCATTTTGAGAGGGGTGTGTTCTTGATCAATGATAATGATGATGTATTTGTTAGGGAATTATTCGTCAAGTGGTTGATTTTAAAGGAGGGGAGATTCAATGAAATGATAGACGATAGCTTGTCCTTTAACAGTTTTTTGTGGGATAAATTTAAGATCAAAATTGGTCATAAGCATAACCACTGAGTGTTTAGGTCACTACGATATAGTTTAGAATGCATTTTTTAAGTGGATTAAAACTAGTAACAACATAGTTCTTATGGTTAAGTAGATAATGACACAGTTTGGATGTTGTGAATAAAAAGGTAGAACACACCTTATCGGCTTCAGTATAGAGAGTTTCGTATTCATATAGAGTGTGGATTATGTAATAAACATCTTGTTCATGACCGTGCTCATCTCAGTGAGTAAGAATAGCACCCAAGGCATGATTAGTAGTGGGTATACAAAGATAGAATGGTTCCCCTTTCTGTGGTGTGATCACATGTGGTGATAGGAGATATTATTTGAGGTCATTAAAGGCCTTTTGAAAATTTTGGTCCCATTTAAAGTCTACATATTTTCAAAGAAGAATCTGAAAGGCTGACAACAATCTAAAATTTGTGATATAAAGTGATGGATAGACTGAAGATTAACCTGAAGGATACAAAGTTGTTTGAGGTTTTATAGAGGAGGAATTTTTATGATAGCTTTGATTTTAGCAGGCTCTACCTCAATGCCCCAGATAGATATGATAAAACCTAGGAGTTTTCCTATGAAAACACCAAACAAACACTTTGCAGGGTTAAGGTGAAGGAAATATTGAATAAGAAAATGAAAGATAGCATCAAGGATGGCAAGATGATCCCTACGTAGTTTAAATTTCCCTAAAATATCATCCACTATATGTCATGGTACTTTTAAAGGAATTCCCTACATTATTAAGTCCGAAGGTCATAACACAGTAATAGAAATTTCCCCAAGAAGTGATGAAGGACTTTTTTTTATCATTGGTAGCGATGAGGATTTTGTTCTAACCATAGAATTCATCCATAAGGGAGAGAATCTCATGGTCAGATATTAGATCAACTCACTGGTCGATCTTTGGAAGAGGAAAATTATCTTTAGGAAAAGTGAGATTGAGATATCAAAATTCGGTGTAGATATGTAACTTCCATGAGGATTTTGTTATGGATACAATATTAGAAATCCATTGTGGATAGTCAATGGGTATGATAACATTAGTAGAGAGAGATTTTTGTGACTCTTTTTTATGGGAACAATTATGCGAGGGTGCATCCTACTCAACTTTTGTTTAACTGGTTTGGCATTAAGATATAAGTGATGATATAGTGAAGTAAATTGGGCCTAAGGAGATGATATTCCCCTAGTAAAAGGCATTGCATAACATAATCAAAGAAATTATATCTAGTATTTTGGAAGATGGAATGGAAAAACTGGTGGATGCTTCATCACAGGATCCTGGGCTTGATTTGGGAACAAGTACAACATTTAGACAATGTGTCATGTGATAAGCTCTGAAAGGGTTAGGTTCCATGGGAACTATAAAGGTCTTACCTTCATGATTGTATTTAAGACATCAATGGAGCATGGATGGGATATAGTGCATAACATGTATCTAGGGTTAGCCTAGTAGTATGTTGTATTGGAATTATCCTTATACCTGATAGAATATTTTAGGGAGAGTTTTAACGTCAATTTGAAGTGGTAACATGACTGTACCCAATGTGGAGGTCATGGTTTCATTGACAGGATCGACTTATAGCTAGTGTCTAGGTAATAATGGTGTTAGGTAGTTGAATTTGATTAAAGGCATATGATGATATGATATTAATACTAGTGTCATTATCGATCATGACTCTTTTTATGAGGATATCATGTATTTGGGTGGTGATGAAGAGGGGAAGATCGTGGTCTTTTGGCTGCAATGATGGTATTTTGGAACTGTCAAAGGAGATAGTAGTGGATGTTTTAAGAGTTCCTACTAGATTTGCACAGACTTTTGGATCGTCTGAGGGAACTGATATGGATTAGAGAGAATTAATCAAGTCTTGTCAGTGTGAAGGTGAGGTTTGCCGAAGATTGTAAAGGGACATATTGACTGGAGATTGGAAAAGTTGTTTGATTATGATTTTTTTCACTGAGGTTGTGGATTATGTATGAGAAGCGAAAAGGATAGAAACCTTTTCTTTGGTGGGAAGTGTTTAGTTAGATGACTTGGGAGTGAGTGGAATAGTGAATTTTGATTTGTTTTGATCTAAGGGGTTAGGTTCATGGGTACATGATCTAGTGATGATACACACTGCTTCAATTTGATGTAGAGGGGTTTTATTATAATAACCCCCACTTTCACTGGTTGTGGATGGTTTAGATGCAGTGATTATAGACTCTCTATGAGGTGTTTTTAATGTTGTTATTTTAGGAGGAATAATGCATTTATTTAAAAGCATTTTAATAGCGACAATAAGGGCTTTATAATGTTCTACATGATGTCTTGGTGATTGATGATAGTCAAAAAAGGCTTCAAATTTATACTAGTAAGGATTCCACCCTCGAGAGATAGATGGATTAAAAGGGGGTAGTGCTATGAAGGATTTTTAAAGGATCCTTTCAAGGGTTAATGTATAATATCCTTTTGAGGAATACATTGAAGGAAGCGATGATTCTTTTTTTTGTATAAGTATCAAAGGTGTCAATTTTAGTGTGGTTTATTTAGATGAGGGATGTAGCCCTAGAACAGAGGGCATGGGGATCGATTTTTATGTTTAAGGAGTAATAGGGTGATGCTTTATGATTTTCGGCCTTTTAGATGAAGGGATGCATGGTTGTATGATAGGTTTTCGAAATGTATGAAGGTGATATTAGGAAACATGATCATCATATGAGCTTTTGATAATTTATAAGATGGGTTTATTTTCTAAGTTTTGTGAAGAGATTGTGGATGAGTTAGATGTAGATAGAATAGATGTAAATAAAATTGTTTTCTCTTTTATGGCAAGATTAGATGATGTACCTGCATCTTTGGATGTTAGGTTCATTGTTTCTGTGAAAGAGTTACTTGTAGATGGTTTGGATGTGGGTTCTATGATGGGAGTTTTAGGTGTTACACTCAAATGATTTGTGACTTTGTTGATGATGTCATGGGAATGTATGACATTGGATTGTGGCTCGCTGGTGGATGGAGAATGATTTGGGAAAGTTTATTTAAAAACATCCATGTTTTGATTTTGAGGTACATTTGGTTTTTCTAATTGTAATGTACCTTTTCCAATAATATCTTGAAGGGAATTTCAGAATGAATGGCACCTTTCAATGTTGTGGCCCTTGACCCTATAGTATTTACAGTAATCATTATATCTATACCATGAGAGTTTCAAGAAAAATGTATCGATGGGGAAGATAGGAGGAAGAGTGATCATGTTGGTTGCCAAAATTTTGTCAAAGGTTACACTATAGGACTCACTAATAACAATGTAGTTACATTGATGAGATCGTTTATAGGAAAATTGTTCTTTGGGAGAGGTCTTGATGATGAATGCATTGGCTGGTGATTTAAATTAATCGTGACTAGATGATAGTTTTGATGAAAACTCAGGTTTTTGTTTCTTTGAGCTACATTTAACTCCACCATCTTAAAGAGCACGCACTTCAAGTTTGTGAGCCATAAAGAAGGATAATGGTGTTTAACCATATTTACACAATAAAATTCATGGAATAATAATCTATCATTCAATTTGTTCTGGATATACATTCACAATATATTATCCATATATATAGGATTTTAGATAGGCATAAAAACTCTAACAATGCATACCTATATTATCTCAACCACTCACTAATTACGTAAATTGTTATAAAAATAATAACAATTTACTCAACCACATTATCATAATACATTCTCATATATATATTATGCAAACCCCTATGAGCACTAATAGGATTATTCCTAACATTCCCCCCCTTAGTGCACACATGGTAGAAAAAACATTCACACACTTCTCTGTAGTATGCTCACCCCTGTGGCATGTCCATCTTTGTGACTCATGACCTTGATCTAAAAGAAAGGCTCTCTCCTTCCATGGTTTTACACAGGTTTACCACAAACCTTGACATGAACAGGAACCCATCAACTGTCCACCTCGTGTAGTTTTCTGGATCTCCCACAAACCTTTTCAAGATCCATGAATTGACTTACTCTGGTGCTTCTGTTCACCACTATTCTTGTAAATTAAGGAAGTATATAGGAAATAACTCATACTGGAATATATTTCACACGAAATGGAAATGGAATATTGTGTTCTACTCCCCCCACAATGTGAAATTTCCATTATTGTACAAAAATGTAAAACAAGAACTCTGAAATGAATCAACACACTGGAAATGCTGAAAAACAAACACACACACGTCACCAAATCTGTTGTGTGGCCCCATCACTGATGACTGATGAGAGGATGTTGGTTGTCCTCCTTCCTCCGTTGCCTCCATCCTCTGATAACATGTTGTTAACTCATCTTGATTTGGATATAAAGCTCAATTGTTTCCACATTGTTTATTATATCTTCCCTCTCACAATGTGAAACACTTTATTTTTCTAGACGTCGGGTAACACCGAAAATGCGTCCGTAATGTATTTTTTCAAATATCTTATTTTCAAAGAAATTTAAATCAATGCAAAGAGGATAAAAAACAAACACTTTTTCCAAAAAACGACACTTGATTTCAAGGTACCAAGTAAAAGTTATTGATGTTTTAATTTCCCGTTAAAAAGGCCCAATTTAAATTAAAATTGGATCAACAATTAAAAAATTTCTTCGGATGAAAATAAAATTTATCATGTGACCACTCGTGGAATTGGGAGGAAACGAGGATTCCAAAAATGTCAAAGGCCCAAAAACATGGTGTCGGAAAAATATTAATTTGGCTAAAAAACATAATAATTGCCCTTAAAATGCAATTATTAAACAAAAACTATAGTAAAATTAAATATTTCAAACTATAGTCTTTGCTACAATTTTTAAAAAAAAATAGCCAATCACAAATGGCTGCAAAAACTCACGGCTTCATTAAAGTGACATAATGATTTGCTGATAATTTCACAACCAGAGCTCCGTTTCATAAACCAAAAAATGTGTTGGAAAGGTGCTTTCAATACCTCTGCAATGGTACTAACAAAAATTGATTTCATCACCTGACCTAAAATCTGTTCATGACTGATTTTTACTTGAATTTGGAGTTGTTCTTCATGCCTAAACTGCAAAAGGTCAGTGTCTGCACGTTTCTTAATTATTTGTGATTTTTTTTTAACCGCTCCTTGCAAAAAAAATGTTCAATGTTGAATTTGAGCCATGAAGAATGGTGGAGACGTCCACTTCTTTGTATTCATCAATGCAAAATGTCACTAACCAGATCCAAATGAACAATGCAAGAAGGAGACAATGATTTCACTAAGATTCACAATGCAGCATGTGAAAACAATGATCAGGGTCATGTTATTATTTTGGAAAACACTGATTGAATGCTCCTTCAGAAGGTTGTACACTTGAAAAGTATGAGATCTGACAGAGAGAACATTTAGAGGTCTGAATACTATAAATTTTATAATGATAGATCATAGCTCGATGGAGATGAAAGAATCCATAGCAATCTATAACTATAATTAGCACTGATCTTCTATAAAGTTATATGATAGTTTGGAAGCGCAAACAACTCTCAGACATAGATCTCTGAGCTATCAATTAAATGATGCACACTTTCTAAACTACGCCTTGGGTAGATTACATCGGAATGCAATATCAATAACAAAAAGGAACAATTCTTGTCAAAGATCAGAGAGTCGTGTGAATAAGGATGGGCCCCCACAATACACCCAAATTGAATCACCTAAATATTCTCCATTGCAAATTATTGGAAGCATTGCAATAAGATGGTTACCTCTTCACAGACCTGAGCATGTATCTTCAAACATGGATCTGATGAAACAAGTAGAGCTTGGAAGGCTATACGGTCTCTTACTTACAACGCATTCCAATAGATCTCCAAAGCATTAATCTCTAGTTTTTCAATCTTCAATACATATTTGGCAGTGTAGAAAATACAATGAAATGACCGCCTAATTTCTATCAGCAGATTCACATACCAAATTATGGTGTTTAACCAGATTTACACAATAAAATTTCACGGAATAATAATCTATCATTCAATTTGTTTTGGATATGCATTCACAATATATTAGAGATATATATAGGCTTTTAGATAGGCATAACAACTCTAATAATGCATACCTATATTCTCTCAACCACTCACTAATTACGTAAATTTTTATAACACTAATAACAATTTACTCAACCACATTATCATAATATATTATCACATATATATTATGCAAACCCCTATGAGCACTAATAGGATTATTCCTAACAAAGGCTTCATCAAACTTATAGAAGGATTGGATTTATAGTTTGGATGAAATGTGTTTGGCACAAGAGTGAGAGAATAAATTGATTATCTCAGTCTATGGGAGGGAAATGATATTTGATTGATAATTCCCCTCTAGTGGGTGATGAATTATTCAATGGACTCATCTTTGAATTGGTTGATTACGTATAGGTTGGTGTTATTGATTTTATGTGCAATGTTGATTGAAAAATTTTCAAGGAGCTGAGAAAGATGAGAGAATAAAAAAAGAAGTATTGAGGAATGTTTTAATACCAATCTAAGGCAAGGTCAGCTAAGGATATAGGGAATTTCCTCAACATAAGGTCATGGTCATGTGCTATGTGGTAACATATATGTCGTAAGGCTCAAATGTGTTGTTGGGGGTCTTATTTACTATAAAATTGTAGGGAATTAGGAAGATCCCAATGTGTAGGATATTATTTGTATGGTATGGATGGATGAATGGGTTTGTTACATATTTATTTGTATGATAACATGTTTTTTGAACCCATGTAAGTGGATTCAAGCCTAGATATTTTGTTTATTAAATCATGTAGCACGTTTGTTTATGGTTGTTGTTAGATGATGGTTGATGAAGGTCTGAGTTGATTATATGAGAATGGATTTGACTACTAATATGGCTGTGGGATGTTATATTAGAGAGGGGTACTTATGCGAACTTTATAGATGGGTTATGAAACCAAGGGTTGTGAAGGCTGGATATACTAGTATTAAAAGGGAAAGGATGTGTTCATAAGTGGTTGTGATGGTTGTGGTATGTGTGAAAAGAGGTATAGGATTAGATAAGTGGTTGATAATGCAGTAGTATGTTATAAATTAGAGGCTAGGATGGTTGAGGTACATGCTAGAAAGGAATGGAAGTGTGAATGAGTGGGTGAGATTATTGAGGGATGGATTGAGAGGAAGTAGTTATGGTCAATGACTATTGTGAGGAGGGATGAAAATTAGGAATAGAACTTTTATTCATGGGAAATTTCGATGTCGAAATATACTAGAAGATATTTTAGACAACTGATGTGGGTGTTGGGATGGGGTAGGCTGAGATATGCTTATCAGAATGGATACTAAAGTCACAGGAGGAGTTTGGATGGTAGAAGAGACCAAATGGGTTGATTTGTGAGGATATATTTGTTTTTTTTTTGGGATGATGTGGAGCCAGATAAAGGGTCTAATGAGGATGATGATTGTTAATAGTTAGTGTGCTGGGAAGAGACCACATTAAGATCAAAGGTGTTGATAGGAGATGAAGACATGACATTGGAAGATTCTGATTGGCTACTAGTGGGATAATGATGTATTTACTACATAACCAGCTCATGGTTAGGATCAATAAGTTAGGATAATTCATATGAAGTTTTTGATATAGGTGGTCACGGTTTAAGTGTGAATGGTTGAAGGTACACACCCCGAGCAACAACATATGCATTGAGGGAAATGGAGTTTCAATCTAAGATTTTAGAAAATATTGGATCCCCGTTATCAAAGAAACAGGGACTAGGTGGATTGGGTATTTTGAATGAGGAAGATCATCTGCTATGGGAATGTGGAGGTTCCTAATCTTCCTGATGAGGTGATAGATATTCTCGTTGTTGTTCAATTAAACGTGAAGCATTCTCAATGCAGGTTTGAATTTTTTAATAGTTTGTTGGAATTTTTCAGTGATACTTTTGGGATTTTTTAAATGGGATTGTTTTCTAGTAAGAACCATGAAATTAAACAATCACGTAATAATGAAAAATGAATCTAGATTGCTGATTATGAATAGAAGAAAAATCACACAGTAGAATTTTTAATTATCTTGATTATTTAGAGGAAGGATGAAATGTAAAAAATGGATAACAGGGTCCTACAAAATGGAAGTTTATGGATGGTTTTAGGTGATGTTAAACGTAGGAGTCCTCGATATACCCAAAGGTATGTGAGGAATGAATCTATGTTTGTGTCGGTATGAGGCCTAGTATTGGGGCCTACCCCTCACTTCACAGTCCCACATTGATAAGGAATTTGGGTTCTTAGCCAATATACCACCCACCATTTTGTTTATTCTTGGCCATAACATCGAGTCGACTTATTCCCTTTGTGATGAAATCTAAATGGGTCCACCTGGGTAGGAATGTTTTAATGCAAGTTATGTTGAAATTGATTTGGTTGTGTGGGGGAGATTAAGTGAATACAATATATTAACCTCCTAATTAAGCTATGAGATCAAAAAGAATGAGAGGTTCTTTTTAATACCAAAATAAAATATGAGTTCGATGAGGGAAGTAGACAAAAATTCTATACTTGAAAAGGACAAGAAAAGAAAGGACGTACCAATAAATGCTCATTTTTTTAATTTTTTAATTTTTGTACAAGAACCTACAAGGGTTATATGGAAACAAAGAACAAGAAAAATAAATACCAGTTAAAGGATAACTGACTACGCAATAAAAAATAATCTATAGAGATCATCAGGGAATTGGTGATGATGCACGGAGATCATTGGCGATGTAACTGGATTGCTAGAAATTGAAAAGCAGAGAACCTAAAGGTGGAAATTAATTAATTTGAAATGAAATAAAAGGGATATGTTCCCACAGAGCATGCCATAATTTAATAGAGAGTTTTTTCTTTCTAATTTTAACTTAATAAATAAAATAAAAAAATAAACTAACCTCGAAAGACGATGGGGTTTACTGATACCCGTGATTCTAAACATTAGTGATGTGTGATAAATATCCTTCCTCTTTCAATGACGAAGAAACCTACATATTAAAGACAACAAGACAGAGTATTAGATAGATAGATAAATGATTACTCAGCAATGGCCGATTCTAGGAATCCAAATGGATGTCCTCTGAGGATTTCAGCTTGCTTGATACAATTAATTCGATTGAAAAAGATAATGATAAGGATATGTAAATGAAAAATATAGATAGATAATGGATAATAAGATTTAGAACTCAATATCCAAGGGTAAGTCTTATGTAGCTTCATAGGTAACCCAAGAAATATTGGATGTGATCTGGACTGATTCGAAGTAATCATATTAGTAATCTTCTCTTTCTTGTTGGATCTCATGGAGGAACTCAATCTAGTCCTCAATGGCATCAATTTCAGTTGTAAAGTGAATTAAACAAAATGTAATCTCGTGGAGGATGTTGTAATGTTCCCAAAAAAGGGTTGTTAAATAATTGGTAGGTCGTAGATCCTTGTAATAGGATGTGACTCACCTAGAACTATCATATAAAATAGAGTCATGCTTGCAGAAGACAAGTTAAATCCAGAAAATTTGTTAAAAATTGATATAAAGTTGTGATTAATTGAAAACAAGCTTGAAACACATGGATCACTGGTGATTTATAGGAATTGCGGGTGATAAAACAATCATGGGATATTGTAGTAATCATTGACGATTACTCTAAAACAATTTCTTCTTCTAATAACGATGTTTTGATCTAAAAAGAGAGTGAAATTGATTATTTTTTATTGTTTTTGATGTTTTATAGGACAATAAAAATAGAATTATGATAAAAGAATACCTTGTAGGGGTGAAAGAAGTTGGATGATGCATGTAGAAGTTGGATGAGGCTAGTGACGTCGATTATTCATCCCAAGCCACAAAATTTGATGTATGAGGACTTTTTGAAGAGATTCATGATATTATAGATGATGCTAATTATCATGAAGATCATTATAATGAAAAGGGTTTCACTTCTTGAGGAAACAAAGAGTGAAAGAACATGCAAAAAAAATTGAATATCATTGAGGGAAGAGTGAAATCTAGTATTTATAATCACTGGCGATCTAGGTTTTTCAGGGGAAAACATTTAAAAGTGGTTGAAACCAATTCCTAAATGGGATTTTTGGGTAAATGTGTGAGGGAAAATGATTGCAAATAGGTTACACAAAGTTTCAGGAGGTTGGGGTAAAATGGGGTAGAGATGATTTATATATTATTAGGTGCTTTTAAAGGGGTAGAGGTAATTTAGGATGGGTAAATAGTAATTTCTGAGGGTGTTAAAAAATTATATTAATAGATGAGGAGAGGGTGACTTAGGATAATGAAATAATGATAGGTTTTAGATTGAATAATGTGTATATAAGATGAAGTACACAAGCTAAAAAAACCCGATGCTGACATGTATCTGTAGATATGTTTCACAGATTACCAACAATGAGGGCGAGGTTATTTCTAAACAAATGGAAGTCAAAGCTGAAATTGTTTCCTTGTTCTCTTCTTTGTGAGGTTACAAGAAGTATTCCATTCTTATTAGTCTGAACTCTCTTTCTTTCATTTTCACTATTGTTTTATATTTCTCTACTAACAATAAAATCCTCTCTCCCTTTACCTTTGAATAAATTAAAACTGTCATTTTTCCATAGAATGCAAGAAGGATCCTAGTCCAGTCGAGTTCCCTGTGGATTTATTTCAAGACTTTTGGGATATTGTAGGTATGGATGTTTGGGCTATGGTGGAATAATATCATTGCTCTAAGAATATGTTGGGGGGATTAAATCATACCCTCTCTATGTAATAAAAAAGGATCAACCTTCTTCCTTCAATGATATTTGTCCCATCTCTCTATGTAATAAAACTTAAAAAATCATCTCCAATGCAACATATCTTCGCATTAATCCTTTTCTTGATTCCCTCATTACTTAAGAGTAGAGTGGCTTCATACCTGGTCTCTCTATTTTTGATGGTGTAATGTTGGCTCATGAGCTTAATCATTCCCTCTCTTTATCTAAGAAATCTATGATGTTCATCAAATTGGATTATAGCAAAGATTATGATCGTATTAATTGGATATTACTTTGTCTCATCCTTCGTAAGATGGGTTTTCATCCAAATTTATGTGATTGGATCTTAAATTATATTTCTACTCCCAAATATTATGTTATTGTTAATGGTTTGGTGGAATGTATCTGTATGCAATGGACATTTGCAAAAGCTATGGAATGAGGCTAAAGAACTTCAAATTTTTGCTAACTCAACCATGCACCATCAGTTAAGAGATAAACAAGAGAAACTAACATGAAAGCATTATAAATTTGACAAAAACATCAAAAACTAACATGTATGCTACTCTCTACTCTATGAAAGCTTAATAAAATGAACCTAGTTTAGATTCTAAGCAATCAGATTATGTGATTAGTTGTTTACTTCAATGGAGGTGGATGGGTGCAAGATGGGGGAGCTCTTAACAATGGAGTATGGCCAAGATACAAATGTTCTATAGCTTAAAGATATCACAAATGGTTTCTAATGCCTTTCCAAAGTGCTTGAGAAAAAATTTGTAAGTCTGAATGGGATGGGTGACCCTTCTATTTATAGTTTTCCACTTGGGAGAGTTTGGAATTTGGGTGCATGTGGGAATAAAAATCTTTTAGATTAGATTAAGATAAACATGCTTTAGGCTTAGTTAAGATTGGTTTAGGCTAGTTAACTAGGGTTTAGGCTAGTTAAAATTGATTAGCAAGTGATTAGAGACTCATTGAGAGTTGGGAGGGGTTTGGATAACCAATTGTGACTGATAGATAGCCTAGGAAGCCAATAGAAGTGGTCTAGAGAGAACTAGGGAGATTATAAATGGTCGAAAGGAGGAATGTTTAGCTAATGAGAGAGATATTAACCAAATTATATGATTTATAGAAGGAATATGACCAAGAAGGTGTCGTAAATGGGAATCCAAGAATGGAGCGAAGAATGGGGAATTAACGTAGTATCGTTAATCAGTTGAATTGGATGAAATTCTAAGTGTAAGCATATTTTAGGTGTCTACATTTTCCCCTCTTTGGGGTGACGTAAGCGACGCCACTTTAAAGAAAGTAGACAAGCATAAACAAGTAGAAAATTTTGAAGGGATAGAAGAAAAATGAGTAGAATGGAGGATGCCCCCTCGATTATCAATGGGGTGATAGAAGAACTCGATTGATGATTGAAAAAGATGACAGAAAGAGAAAAGAAGAAAGAATAGTGTGATGAAAAAGAAAATAAAAAAGAAGGGGGAATGAGCTAACATCCATCCAATGTCTTTTGAACAACTTTATTTTTCATCATATTGCTAAGGATCTTCATCATTGGTCCTTATTAAAAAGAATGAAAAAAAGTGTATTATGACATTGAAATCCATATACGAACAAATGTCCATTGATAAAAGCACTAACTCCATGCAACATACAAAATGAAATGCAATGCGAGAAAGTAAAAGATGCCTAACTCCATGCAACATACAAAATGCAATGCAATACGAGAAAGTAAACAAGGTAACCTAACAGAGAAACATAATGCAATGTGTGTTATCAAGCTTCAGTTCCAACCTATTCGAATTAATGACAAGGGTTAACGATGGTGCCCCAAGCAAATATACATGTGAGGGGAATAACAGAGGAAACTTTGGTCCAATGGAAAAGTAATTTTCACTACAAAATAATACCAGACAACTTGTTGTGCCCCAGAGTACAGAAAAAGTAAGCATCCTAGCTTTTGTAAGTGATTGTAGATCAGGGTGATCCGCGAGTCGTGCACATGAACATGTGAGAACTAAAGGGGAACATTTATATGATGATTTATAATGTTTTCGATGTTTCTTGAAACATATTTGAATGTTTTTATTTTTCCAACATATTTGAATGTTTTTTATTTTTCTAGCATATTTGAATGTTTTTTATTTTTCCAACATATTTGAATGTTTTTGTGATTTTTGAAAGTTTTCTGAAGCTATGTACAGGAAGATGAGGAAGTGTGGGTGCCCCCAGCATTAGATGGGATGTACAAGGGCATAAGGCCACCTACGTACCAGAAAGGTGAAGATGCAAAAATTACCCAACGATTAGGTGGGAGTATTCAAAGATAAACTCTTCACAGGTAGAAGTGGGACCCAAGGCCATTATGGATAGGTTCAACATGATGGTGAACATAAAATAATGAAGTGCTGGGAAGAAGAAAGCATGCCCCTAGTGTAAGTTGGCCTAAAAGAACATGATAGAAAGGAAGGAGAAGATTGTTTTTGTGAAAGGGGACAAAGGTGTCCGAAAACATGGATGTTCTGAACGAAGTAAAAGAACAATGTGAATGATTATGAATGTAGCTTAGAAGCCTCACAATGAAGAAGTGATTAGCGAAAGGCACAAATCATGAGACGAGATAAGGACTAAAGTAAGAGTCTGAACAAGGTCCAAAAAAAGACACTTGGTAACATACTAATCCTGCTTACTCATAGAGATCCAGTTTGTGCACATGGAATTTAGTTACCTCTTAAAGGGAATATTTAATAGACAACAAGTGAAGACACCCTAGCCAATGTGTAGGAATGATTTATTTTTATAGGTGATAGGTGATTTGAATGGTGGAAGGATAATCGTACATTACTCCGCTGCCAGCCAAACGTCCATAGCCCTGACAGAGATGCATTTGATTCTAATCACAACATTGCTATAGTGCTAATCAAGCGTCCATATCCCTGATAGAGATTATTAGAAATACCCCAAAAGAGAGTTATATATCAATTTTATTTCTCTTTATAGCTTTTAGCTTTTGAATTTTGATTGATTTTGATTCTTTTGCTTTCTGAAAACTTATTTCAGCTCTCTTGTTTAACAAGGGGTTAAGAACCACAAATGGCTTGATGGAAGGAGGTGGAAGTGATTGTGATGACAACATTGGCTAGTGTCAACAAATATTTCCAAAATTTCTTCACAACAAGTTTATTAGATGTTGAATGTGATAGGATCTCTAAGAGGTTAGTCGTTATTTAATTTACCAAGGTGATAAAAGACCAGGGTCAAACGGATACCATAGAGATAAATGTCACAAAATGGGTGTGAATAGGCTAACCAAAAGATCACCGAAGGGATAAAAATGATAGGAAGAATTGTAGAAGAAAGCAAGGAAGGGAAGAAAGAAACATCCATGTGTACACAATACCTGACTGCAATGTTTGATCTTTGAACCTTTCATTTTTCTATGAAATGTTTTCTCATGTTTTTGTATTTTTGAATTGTTTTGATTTTTAGGTTTTTGATAGTTTTTGGAAAGGTGGGACCAAAAAAATTCACTCTACATGGTAAGATCCAACAACGATGTTTGTAACTTCCTTAATAAGGGAGACTAAGCATGATTATTTATCAAGAGTCATGTTATCTCCGATGTCAATGATTGCGGTGAGCTCATGCTCAACAAAAGACTGTGATTTATCCTAAAACATGGATTTCGTATGTGATATTTTGAGTTACCTATCTAGAGGTTTATGCACTTTGCGCCATACTTGATGGTTACGTTGATGTGATTTCTTGAATCGCACTTGATTTTTAACCTTAAGATCGTTTACTTTGTTGGGAGCTTTGGAGCTCTTTGAAGTTTTGACCTGAGCTTGATAATGAGCCTGTTTTGGTTTTTTACAAGCTGACGCATGACTTGTTTAATCCCGAGAAGGAGAAGAAATTGAATGTTTATGATTGATGAAAGGAATGATAGAAATGGTAGTGGGCTTGCCACAAACATTGATAGAAGAAAGATGTGATAGATGAAAAGGATACGGTCCAAGAATTTAAGAGGATGGGCTACCAGGAGGTGAGCCACTGATAGAAGATGATGATGGGTTGCTAGGATATGGCCCTAATATGGAAGAATTTGGGCTACGAGGACATGGTCTAAGAATAGAAGATGAGGGTGAGGGACTACTAGGGTTCGGCCCAAGTATCGATGAGTAGGGGCTACTCAGAGGTGTCCCATAGATAGAATAGGATGAAGGGTTACTAGGACGTGGCCCAAGAATAGAAGGTAATGGGATACTACGAGGTGAACCACAAGTATAAAATGGAGGGCTACTAGGATGTAGCCCCAAGATAGAAGAAGATGATGGGCTACCAGGAGGTGAGCCAAGACAAGATTTTGATTGAGGAATGATGATAGATAAAGAATGATTGGGAAATGAGAAGATAGGCCATGGATCAATGCTAGACTCCAACATCTCATCATGTTTAGAGGAAGGTGAAGATGGAATAACAGAAGAAGAATGAAGTTCCATGACCTTAGGCTCTTCCTCTATGTTAGGATAAAAGGAATCAAACTCTTCCTCCCCATACGCGAGCATATTGAGTTCAAGAAAGAAACCTTGTTTGCAATCCTCTAAAGGGATATCTTCATGTAGTCTGATTGGTCCATTATCCTGAGATAAATCAATCAGTAGAGGTTTTTTTTCTTCGACCATGGGGGGTTGACTAGAAGAAATGGATCTGCTAAGCGGGGAAGATTGATTGACAGAAGAAGATGACTCAAGAGAGGAAGTAGAATTAGAGGTAGGCGTTTCATGAATGGATGATTTGGATTTGGACCTAGGTCATTTTTCTAGAAGACAACGTAATGTAGGTTGGAAAGTAGGATCGCATAGTTATCCATTAAGTTGTGATGTAGGAGTCGAATTGGATGAGTGACTAGAGGTAATCTGAGTTATGGAACTCTTTGACGGAGGAAGAGGTCAATGTTCGATCGATGGAACTTGGAGTCACATGAGTCTTCAAAGGAGGAAGATATCATTGAGGTGAGTTGGAATAAAGGTCCTATGAAGGAAGGCAGGACCGTGATTCAATATTTGATCTAAGGGTATCCGAACAATAGTTGGGATCTGAATCTTCTGAAAAAGAGTGGGAATCCTAATGGTAGTTTGGATCTGAATCAGAAGAAGAGTGGGGGGAACCCAAATAATAATTTGGATCAGAAGCATCCAAACCATACCACCGACTATGAGCTGAAGGTGGGGAATAGGGTACCCAGGTGGGAATTCTAACGTGAAGAACCAAACGAGGCTTAGTCGTAATGGGAATCTTTTGATGTGAATGCCTAAACCTAGGTTTCACATTGTCGTAAGCGTGAGGAGCCACATGATAGTTAGCCATGGTTGGGGTTGTTTAAGCACAAATTTCTAGACCTAGATAGTGCAATCAAACTTCTTCAAAGTGAAGAAGGCCCCATGCCAATTTAGGCATCATAATGGCAGTTAACTAGACATTCAGTATGTACAGAGATGCTTGTGTGATTTTCCAAAGAAGGTATAAGGAAAATAGACATCATGATGATGCAATCTTGATGAGATCAGAAGGATTGTCCTAGGAAATAAGTTTTCTGAATGAATAATCACAAGGAAAAATCACACAAGTGCGAAACACAAATCCAATCAATAAGGAAATACTCCCTATGTAAAATGTGTGTGCAAAATGACAGCCCAATGCAAAGATTATCCACACAATGTCAATACTTACGTCAAGTTTGAAATGAACAAGGTGTAAGTAACAACAAGGAGCCAATAAAAACCTCCACACAAGGTATACCTAGTACTAACTCAAGTATCGACGAAAGCTAAGTGTTTTGAAAAGTGGACATCGTAACTAGATATATCGTAATAATGTTATCCCGATATCTTAACCAAGCAAGCAAGGTGTCGATATCAAGAGAAAATTATGGTGATATATATAACATGGTATCAACACTCATCAAGAGACCTAGATGATGTCTAAACTAATATCAAGTAGAAGGTATAGCAAAAATTCTGCAATAATGCAAGTAGCGTAACTGTGCAATAGAGGGATTTATACTAAGTACCCAAAGAATGGGAGACACAATGTAAATACCGATACTGAATGACTAGAATGCAAACAAAATTAAAAAAACTAGGGGAGATACCGAATGATAAAACTGACCCGTAACAATGATGAAGATCCTGAAGTCAAGATCGTAGGACTGCCAAAGATGTGAAATTGTACCCACTCACTTTTGTGGTTTAACACCCCAGCTACTAACATGGATGAGTGTAAATGTTTGACTTCCAACATGAAAAGTATGAATGCATGGGTGTAGATCAAGAATATGTGAAAATAGAATTAGTTTCACTTTGGGCAGAGCTTCACCTCGTTTTTAAAAAATGAGAAGGAAGCTAAGCTAAGTAATACGCTTGTCTAGATTCGTGATGAAAGACACTCAAATAAAACTTGGGATGAGTTTGTTACTGTGTTAAAAAAAAACGATGTTGAATCCAAAAAACTTATCACTTTGTGATGGAAAATACGCGAAGGACTAGCAAATTTGGCCTCCAGACAAAAATGGTTTCCTTAATAAGTTCTCTCAACTAGGTGTTACAAGGTTTTCTAAGAGCGAGGTGTGATTTACCCAAAAAGTCACAATGCCTAGTTTGGGAGTATCTCAGCTTTGTCCCCTTTCAAGTAAAATGGGAAATAAATGCATCCATCATGTGCTTTTACTAAGGTCCCGATATGGACAACTTGCAACTCTAACTCACAAGGTGTACTAGTCAAGTGGGTAAGCAAGGCACTTCCCATTTTGTCCATGAGGTTACTCAGCAGTGGACTACTTTAGGGTTCCTGGAACCACCCCCATTGTTATAGGTTAAGGTGTTATGCCAAAGGGGTTACTTTCTAGTTAAGCGGAGAAGGACTTACCCTTTTCTGAAACCTGCAATACAATGTGTTCAGTATGGTGTGTTTTTTATCTTTTTTAATCTTAATGTGGTTTCAAAAGTGGCACACCATTTGGTAATCTACAAACACACGCGTATTAGAAGTTTTCACTTCATTCTTAACACCTTTCTTTGACCAACGTAAGGTTCTGTAGACAGAAAGTTGGTTAGTAGTCTTCTGGTTTGCCGATTGAGGTAAAAGAGAACTCACACTTACTTTTGATTCCTAAGATTTCCCAAAGGCACGACGGAAGAGCATACACAAAGTGGAAATCCTACTAAAAGCACATAAAAATGTTACTTTATCTTTAAAAAGAAAGTGTTTTTAACATAAAAAATAGAATTTTTGCAAGTTCTTTTGATCTCCAAGATCTCTTTGGAAAGCGCAAGGATATATCATATGCATGTTTCAAAAATCCTAATTTAAGCTAAGGAATGAAAAACACTTAATCATGCAAACTAAAATTTTAAGGAGATAACCCTATTTTTAAACCTGTAGACTTTTAGAAACCTGCATTAAGAATGTCAGAGAAACAGTTAAAATAGACTGTAAAAAAATTAATTTTGACAGTAACACCTGTGCGTCCAAACCGACATGTACGCACCCCAACCAATAGGTGTGCACCTACACCAACACCTACGCGGGTTTATTATGATCAAAATAGTCACCAACACCTAAGCACCCTAATCCAATAGGTACGCTAGGGCTTCAACGTGGGCACGCTCCTACCGATGGATATGTAGCCCAAGTAAAAAGAAGTCTGTAAAATTGTTACACAGTGATATTAATTACACAGACGCGTCCAGAGAGACGGAGACGCAGATAGACCAACAGAGACGTGGAAGCGTCCCTGTAGAGAAATTTTTTATAAACACAGAGGACACCTTAATGGGTATGAGGCCTTTCCAATGGGGATGTGTGTATATCAATGTGTATGCGTCACCTTAAAACACCTACGCGTGCTCTATAAAAAACCTGTAAAAAAACATGGATTTTCAAAATTTTAAGAGCAAACAGGTTATTGGTTAGTCAAACCTTCCTATTTCTATGTTAAACCCACAATGCAATTAAATAGAGTTCATTAATCCAAGGTGAAAAATAGAAATGAGGAAATAGCAAGTGATTTAAACTAAAAATCTTGAAAATGGACTTTGAAGAACTCAAAGGACCTCCATTAATGGAGGATAGACGTAAGTGTCCCACCGAGCATGCCAAATGTATGCAATGGAAAGTTGCAAAAGATATGGAATGAGGCTAAAGAACCTTAAAGCTTTGCTAACTCAACCATGCACCATCAGATTAGAGATAAACAAGAGAAACTAACATGAAAGCATTATAAATTTGACAAAAACATCAAAAACTAACATGTATACTACTCTCTACTCTATGAAAGCTTAATAAAATGAACCTAGTTTAGATTCTAAGCAATCAGATTATGTGATTAGTTGTTTACTTCAATGGAGGTGGATGGATGCAAGATGGGGGAGCTCTAAACAATGGAGTATGGCCAAGATCCAAATGTTCTATAGCTTAAAGCTATCACAAATGGTTTATAATGCCTTTCCAAAGTTGCTTGAGAGTAAAGTTGTAAGTCTGAATGGGAGGGGCGACCCTTCTATTTATAGTTTTCCACTTGGGAGAGTTTGGAATTTGGGTGCATTTGGGACTAAATTTCTTTTAGATTAGATCAGGATAAACATGCTTTAGGCCTAGTTAAGACTGGCTTAGGCTAGTTAACTAGGGTTTAGGATAGTTAAAATTGATTAGCAAGTGATTAGAGACTCATTGAGAGTTGGGAGGGGTCTGGATAACCAATTGTGACTGATAGATAGCCTAGGAAGCCAACAGAAGTGGTCTAGAGAGAACTAGGGAGATTCTGAATGGTTGAAAGGAGGAATTTTTAGCTAATAAGAGAGATATTAACCAAATTAGATTATTTATAGGAGGAATACGACCAAGAAGGTGTCGTAAATGGGCATCCAAGAATGGAGCGAAGAATGGGGAATTAACATAGTATCATTAATCAGTTGAATTGGATGAAATGCTAAGTGTAAGCATATTTTAGGTGTTTATAGTATCTTTTCTAGTAATCACAACATTCATCAGAGGATCTACTTTCCTCTTTCCTATTCATAAATTCATAGAACTCATTCTCTTGTACATATTCATGTCTCATGTAGTAGAATGTGCACCACTAGTCTCTCACCAGTAGTTTTCCAATGATACCTTCTCTTCAGATATTCCTACTTAGAGGAAGCTAAGGCCTTCCATTCCTACCTTTTGATTTATGCAGAATTTGTTGGTCAGGTGATCAAACTCTATAAATTTGTTATCTTTTTTCTTTAATACCTCTCTACACATGTGCAACATCATATTAGAGACTTTATTGGATTTAATTTGGGTAGTTTTACACACAAGTATATTGGAATATCTTTTTTCAAAGGTCAAGGTTAATCCTCTCTTTGGAATGATCTTGTTTCCTTCCTTTTGAGGTGTTTTCAATCTTGGAAAAAACAATGGTTATCTTTGACTGGTCGTCTCACACTCATTTGTTCTATTCTATGCTCTCTTCCCATCTTTATGTTTTCAATTTTGTGCATCCCCAAAAATGTTATGATTAAAATTGAAAATATTATTTAATCCTTCTTATGGCATGGTACTTCTGATCTTAAGAAATTTCATCTCATTAAATGGGATAGAGTAAAATCTCTGAAGATCTTGGGTGGTGTTGGCGTTCTTGTTCTAGGTTTGCAAAACATCACTTTTAGGGAAAAAATTATTTGGAGTATAATTAAAAATCTTGGAAGTTTCCTTAATCAATTCCTCATCAAGAAATAGCTTGGTAATGGGAATCCTCACTCAATTATTTCATTGGTTTCTCTCCCAAAAGGTTCTCATATGTGGAATTTTATATCGTCTTGTTGATCCATTTTTGTAAATCATGTTTCTTGGATCATTGGAAACAACACTATGGCTGATTTCTAAGAGGACTCTTGGAATGGACATACCCCCTAGCAAACATCCAAGGTCTTCATGATGTCATGGATATCACATAAATATTCTAGGGCTCTAAAGTATTTGATTACGAATTTAAGAATACTTACGGTGACCCTATCCTAGTTTGGAAAGATATCAATTTCTTAGGACTGTCCATTGATTAGTCACCCTTGTTTTCTTTTAAAATGGACCTTAGTTGTGTTATTTATCTCCTGGAAGAAGATAAATTGTTTGGAAGGACTCTATAAGTGGTATTTACTATACTTCTTCTGGTTATCAGTTTTTTTTTTCCATGGCATTATTCATCATCCTTTTTAGACTTATTGTTGGAATTCAAAT
Source organism: Taxus chinensis (assembly GCA_019776745.2). Classification (NCBI taxonomy): domain Eukaryota; kingdom Viridiplantae; phylum Streptophyta; class Pinopsida; order Cupressales; family Taxaceae; genus Taxus; species Taxus chinensis. The sequence continues at coordinate 291,307,930 of CM034155.1, forward strand.
TGTCTTCCTAAAGTCGGTGCTTTCTCCTTGCTATATTTTATGGGTAAAACCTTGTATCAATTGCGTAGATAAATTTTTTGGCTTGTTTGTCCCTCACGGTGCATCATGTGCTTACAATTCGAGGAAAAATAAATATTTTCTTCTCCATTGTTCTTTTTCCTCTCATTATTGGTACCGAATCTATGCTAAACTACATCTATCATGGGCCCTTGGGGCCACTCTTTCTTCCACTTTTCTCTCCTAGCCAAAGCTCAATTACGACTCATTTCTTAGATTAATATGGATATGAAGTCTCATTATTATTCTTTGGAATATTTGGTGCAAACTCAACCTTTGTATTTTCCATGATGAAACTACTTCTATGTCTAGCTTTCATTCCTAACCCAAGTTGGCCATATTTGAAAATGTTAGCATGCAATTCAAGGAACTTGCAAATTTTTCTAGTAGGGATGTGGAAATTTGTCTCGCTTGGCCTCTCATTTGACTTCCTTCTCCTGGGTCTATTCTCTCTAAATGCATTTCCAAGGTTTCTAAAATATTATTGCATAAAAAGTCTCGCTGAAATCCACCCCCATGGGTTATGTAAACTAAATTTTGATGGATCCAAAGGGATCCTTGATCTTTCTGGGGAAGGGTATATTCTTTGTGATGAGATGGGTTTCTTGATAAAAGTAGGTTATTTCTAGATTCCCTCTAAATTTAGTAATGCAGCTCAAGACTGGGATCTTCTACAGGGAGTTAAAATAGCCTTGAATATCATTTGTATAAAGATTTGTATTGAATGTGACTCTCAAATCATCATTAAATCCATTTTTAAGGGCAAAGCCTTGTCTTGGTCTCTTAATTTTTATATTTCTCAAATTATTCAGGTGTTCTCCTTATTTGAAGATTAGTCCATTCACCATGTTTTTTTGTGAAAGCAATCATGTCACGGAAATCCTCGCCAATGTTGGGGTTTATCAAATAGTGAGTTCATTATTAAAAATAAAGCCAAAGCTTGTGAAACTCTTGATGACATCGTACATCATGATTGTGATGACCTCCCTCATATGAGTTAATAAGTTATTTAATTAGGTAGATCTCTCAACAGCTTTCATTCAAGCCCTTTCCATTCTCTTTTCTACATCCCCCCTTTCCCTTATGGTGTATCCTTTTTTTCCTTCCCTTCCTCTACACAAAGAAAAATACAAAATGGATCTTTTTCCCCTATGTATACTACTCGTTTGTGCCATGTCTTCCACATTTTCCCTACCCTAGTGTAGAATGTGATTGAGAAATTCATGGGTGAGGAATACATTCAAGAGGGCTCATGTCAACTGTGAGATTGCAAGTTTTTTTGTTCAATTCTCTTATGTTGAGTGTCGATAAGGATGTGTCTTTGTCGACTACGTCCCATTTCATTTTCCCCTAAAACTATGTGGGTTTCGCTGAAGTTTTGGTGAAATTTTTCCTCCCTTCTTTTTTTTCTTCAGTCGGCACTTATATGTCTTCACTGTGGGTTGATCATAAAATTTGTGGTTCCCTGGAAGAGATAATTTTGGTTTTTCTTCATTTTGTTGAATCCATCCATGGTGTATTTCACTCCCATGGGACATCTATCTCTAGAGTTCCTCTCTGAATTTGGTTATGTTTGCAGCTCCTATCTCACCTCCCTGATCGAGTAGAACTTCTAAAAGCCTTCACCGGTTTGTCCTTCTCCTTTCTCAAGAAGATGGCATTTCTTGGTTTGGCGGACCAATTTTTGTGGGTGAAAGAACATGGCTCTTGATACAGTTAAAAAAAGTGGAGGTTTTGGAAATTTTTGATTGCCTTCATCTTTATCTCTCTCGTCTTCTAGTTTTTGCTAGCTTGATTGTTCATGCCTTCTTTCATCCTTTTCATATATACAATACCATGTTTTCAGGAACTTTTTTTCATATTTTTCTTCTCCTTGTTATATCTTTCATATCTTGTAGGGTGAGGTTCCACCAACTCCCCGATTCATAGCTATGGTCAAAATAATTCAATATATATATATATATATATATATATATATATATATCGTAAAATGTTGGAAATATTGACTTATTATTTATACTATTATTAATTTTTTAAAATTATAATAATAATTAAATAATTAATTCTTTATTTGTAAAAAAATTAATTTTTATTAGTATTAGTATTACTATTATTATAAATGTTATTATTCATTGCGAACACAAATACTAAGTAAACTGAAGAATTTAAATATAAATTAGTATTACTAAGATTACCAAAATAATGGGAATTTTGAATCTTATTTGTTGCAAATACGTGTAAGTGACAATGAAACACAAAAATTTATATTTGAATAGAAGTATCATACTCACCACAAAGATCAATCACTATAAAAATATATTGACTAAACAATGTATTACATCAGTTGAATATGAATTTCAAGTCTCTAATTAATCTAAAATTTTTATTGAATTAGAACTATCAAAATTTACATCTTTAAACAAACACATGTCATAAATGACAAGTAATTTTTTTAATCTAAATGACCATGATCTGGTTGCATCTATCAATGCCATCAATTCCAATTGTTTTGGATGATTCTTGTATGCATTGATGAATCATGATTTGTCATTGTCCTCTTCAAACATAATATTGAATGTGAAAAACCTTGCAGACGATGTTCAAATTCATAGATGTTCTATTACATTGAAATAATGACAACTTTAATAGCATGTGGCATCTTTCTTGTGCAACGACATCACATTATACAATTTTTTTTATTAAAAACATTTTATATATGCATAATGTAGACTCGTCTAATTATATATTGTTTGATATTTTTGTGAGCATATCTTGATATTTCATGAAACAAACTATCATTGCATGTTTATATTATATGTCATTGTTATACAACCATGAGTCTATCAAAAGTTAACTAATGAAGTGTTTACTCAAAATTTTAATTATATATGAACAATGTCATAATTTAGAAAATGAAAAATTACATAATACATATATGACGAACGTTATTCGAGTGGTGTTTAATCATGTTCAGAAGCCTTAAATATGACTTCCCCCTGTAACAAACAATAATAGATATTAAACTTTCAAAATTATGGAATAAATATATATTTCAACAATGAATTATCAATGAGTAATAATGTAAACCTTGATTTTTGTTCACATTTTAATAAACGGGCTTCCTCTCTTCCTAAGAGATACATACACACTATCCTTAATCTTAGAATAGCACTCAACAGAGAATTGAGGAGATATACGTGGTCTGTTAAGAGATTTAAGTCTTGATATTTTCATGAATGTACTTATGCCAATTATTGCTTTGTTGAGAGTGAGTCCTTGCGACTTGTTAATTGTTAAAGTGCATGTGTTGACAGAGTTCTTCATCAAATTTTGGATAAGCCGTAGAGTCAAGGAAATAGCCGCCAAAGCTAGTAAGTAGCCGCAAAGAATATAGGAAAGATATGAGATAAATAAAATCCGCATGAAAAGGGAGAAGCCACGATAAACTAAATAAATCCATGATATATGGATAAATACACGAGAGACTGAGAAGAGCTGTGGAAGCTGACATCAAGTCGCGGATTGAAGACAAATCAAACCAATATGAGATAGAAGTCGAAAGAGGCACAAGTTAAATGAAGTGAATTTATGAATGTATTGATTCTTATATATTTGTTGTAATTAACCTTTTTTATAAAGGTGCATCGTAAGAAATGTATGTGTGAGTTCCATTTTAAGAGATTTTGTATGAGAATTGAGATAGATGTGATAGAATGAGTATAACACATATGTACTCAAGAATAATGTAATCATTATTGATAAATAAATAAATACTAGAGTTTGGAATAAAATTTGTTTTATTCTTTCCTTTATACTTTTTTTCTTAAAGTAGATGTGGTTTATTTCCCATGTACATCCTTAACTAAGGTCGAATTTCCTAAGCCTCACAATCCTGTTGAGGTCTTAGGTCAACGTTTTTAGTGACTGAGGCCAGGTCTAGCTAACTAATATATATAGCAGGGTAGGGGGGTAAGGTGTGAGAAAAATGAGGTATTTATTTCAAAAGGAAGGAGAGATGGTTAAGGAATTTGATCAAAGATTCAAGAATATAGTGCAGAAATTTGATGAACCACTAAATGAGAAAAGGAGAATTGAGTTGTTTATTGTGGGCATGTTACCTTATATAAGATTATTAATTTAGGGAAAAAAATTCATTACATTCATCGAAGCTTTGGAAATGGCATCAAAACTAGAGGAAGAACTGTATAGGAGAGAGTGTTAAATGGTATTAGAAATAGAGAAGCTGTAAAATGAATTAGGGAAACTAAGACAAAAACTTGATCACAATAATGGAAGAGGATATTAATGGGGATATCATAGAGATGATGTATATCATAGGAGATATAAGAGAGATAATGAAATGGGATACTGCAGAGGATATCATGGGATATATGGAGGAAATAACTATAATAGAGGAGAATATCATCATTATTATGGAGGCAATAACTACAATAAAGGTTGGGATGGAAAGTACCAAAAAAATAGATAAAATGGTCAATGGAAAGGGTCAATAACATGTTATTGATATGGAAAAAATGAACATATACTACAGAATTTTGAGAATAAGATACATATTGAAAAGTGATTTTACAAAGAGGAAGGGACACAAACAAAAAAGGAGACCAAAATAATAGAACCAACTAAGAAATATACATCCATGGAATTGACTAGATCACAACAAGAAACATTATGGTAAGTAAAGAAGAATAATATGGAAGATAAAGTAGAAAACCAAAAATTGGAAAAAGAAGAGACAAGGAAGTTAAGTATCAGAAGATAAAATGAAATTGTGAAATTATGTGAGGATGTTGTATAACAAAGGAAGGAAAAAGTGGAGAATGAACAAGAAGAAAGAAAAAATAAGAAAAACAATGAGGAAATAGAAAAAATAGAAAAAGGGATGAATGAAGAAAATAAAAGTATACTTAGTGAGAAATTTGAAAAGAAAAAGGAGGAGTTTCGAAAAAAACATGACAAACTTATTAGAAAATTTTTAAGCTCATGGCCAAATGATGATGGAGAAAATAAGACATTCGGTGTGAAGGAAGAAATAGCATACTAGAATAAATGAAGAAAGAAAAAATACTCATAGAATAAACACACTAAAAAATTATAAGTCTATAAAGACTCTATAGAGTCTAAATATTAATCAGAAGTAGATTCTGTCAAAATTATATCCAAGGTGCACATAATCTAAACTTTAAAAACTAGGAGATTTATACAACAAAACTTGTGTATGGTAATACAGTTATTCATCACTTGGTTGTCTCAGGGACGAGACAAGGTTTAATTCAATGGATGATTTTGACATGGTTCCTCATGAAGTTTTGAGAAATCCATGCATACAAGAAGAAATTCACCAAAGACTAAAAGAAGCTACAAGTAAAACAATGAAGTCGTGGGTAAATGTAAAAAGCTGCAGAAGACTGGATGAAGCCACGGGTAATGTAGGAAAGTTATGGTAAACAGGATAAATCCATGATACAAAAAGACTCTAAATCATCATAAATATCCAATAGAACATTGTAATGATAAACCATAGATGATCCTTTCTTCCACAAGAAATACATGTATGTACATTTTGTCTGAATCTTAACATGGTTGAAAAGTTCTTCGTAGACACAAAGCGGGTTGTACTCCATTATTTGGGACGGTTTTATCAAGTATGGATCATCATCTTTAGACTGACCAATTCAGAACTAATTTTAAATATTCCCAAAATATACTTAATTCATCATCTGATCAAAACCATTCAGATTTAATTTACCCGATTTATCATAAATTATCATAAAATGGTTTAAATTTGCATAACTTAATTAAAATATGATCTAATCAAGTAGAAAATATCAAAAAAATCATATAAGACAACACCAAAATTGTTTACTAAGTTGGGAAATTACCTACATCTCTAGGTACATTTCAAATTGATTCATTAAAATTTCAAAACTACAATTATAATCAAAATTACAATTTACAATAATAGATCTAATACCTGTAAATTCATGCCTTCAGACATTTGGATGACTCTAGTGATGCTTAGTGTTCATCCTCCACCTTCTCAAAGTACTTTCATAATCTCTTCCCTTCATTCTCTACTAATAAGAAACTTTCAGACCTTAAAATGACATCAAAAGAAATCCAAATTAGGAAAGTAAAAGGTGCAATAAGAGTGTCTCAAAATTTTGGACAACTTTCTAGCTTTCACCAAGTGATAAAAATGCTCTTAATTTTCTCAAAAACTATTTTTTTTAAAACTACCCTGTTATCTCCAAATACACAGTCACCAAGTTAACATTATAAAAAACTCAATTTTCATATATATAGTTTTGTGGCCACCTTATGGCCTAACGGTTTGGCATACAATTTGGAGAAATGTGGATGGGGGTTCGAACCACCTATTTCTTTGTTTAAATTTTTTTGGGTTGAATGATCTGAAATTAATGGGATAAAAATTTAATAAAGGATTTAATAAGATTTAAATGCTCCACATATTCTATGGCTTGGGCCATTCATGTACCCATTTTTCCAAGTCAGTTAAACTTTCTACCATGTTTAGAATGTGTTGGGCGAGTAAGTGGAGATTTGGCATAGTTGTTGGGGGAACTAGGTGAGTTGGTTAATATCAAGGTTGCAAATAGGCTCAGTCGGTTGGAGATCTAAAAGACTATTGATCCCGTTCAATACACTGGCAAGTTGGTTAGGCACCCAACATAGTGATTTGTTAACAATGGGGGAAAGTTGGCTCGGTGTAGGTGGTCTAGTTGGCACTCAAACTTGGCATGTCAGTGTATGGTGAAAAATGGATGGTAAATAGTTTATAAAAAAATGGGATAAATCCCACATGCATCGTACAAGGAAAACTCGTGGAACTTAAAAAAAATGTGACAATGGTAATATGAAGATTTAGAGGAAAAATCATGCCTCCACAAAAAAGTGTGGTGACCTTGACTGACGGCCCCCATCTAGAAAATAGCAGGGCCCACCTGTCCAAACTCGAGCGTCGAAGACCGGAAGTGGAAAACTAAAAAACAACATTTTACCTTTTTTATTATCTTTGCACTATCACATGTCATAATTTGATTAGTCTAGTACCCCTATTTTTTCTCCTTTAGATGGGAACTTATGCAGATGGTATCTTTCTCAAACGTAGTCTATTTTTCACGTTCAAATACATGATGGAAAGATATCATATTATTCTACCATAGTGTAATTATTCTGGGAGGTTTATGGAAAATTGTCCACTAAATTGATCTTCAGATCAGTCATTTACACTTATTTTTACTTCATTCTTACCTGATGTTGGTTTTTTTTTAAGGTGTAGGTGGTCTTTTTGAGTTACATGATTGAAATAAAATGTTAGAAATGAGATATGTTTTCACACTTCATTTTGGTTCCAATATTCTTATCATGTTAATTCATGCATTCAAATCTCTATAATGCTCAAATATTACAAATACAGTATAATGTTTAGTGTAAATACTATACAATCCATAATGTACTAGAAGCTCTATATTGGATATTAATCATGCATCCACTTCCTTTCAATTCTTATATGTTATTGGTACACCATGGATGTTTTTTTGGCTCTTTTAATTTGTTTGATTAAATATCTTGCAATTTATTTCACTCTAGTAGTTTCAACTTGCAACGTTGTACTGAGATATATAATTTGAAACTACTAAAGTTGAAGGAAATCATGTTATGCAGTTGTATATGCCAAAATCACTAAAATGTAAAAAGAATTATGAAAAAGAAACATGTTGAACTGGAATATAACAATAAAAACTGGTAAACTAAAGTAGAATAAGAACACCTAATTCTTAGAACTTTTCTTGGAATGTGACAAAACAGATAAGGGTAAAAGGGCTAGGAGGAATACCTGTTGAAGCTGGTTGAAGGTTGTTGCGTGCGTATGACTTCTTGATCCACAACTGATCGTGAGAGCTTCCTTTTGGCTAGGAGGAACTACCTGAAATAAACAACAAGACCACCAAATAGAAGTTAAATAGTATATGCAGTGGACTGCCTAGCGTATGCTAGATCCGGGAAGTATGATACTCCCTAGAAGGTTGTCAATCCACTGTTGTAAACAAATTAATGTGAGAAATAAGGTAAATATTGTCCTACTGTAGTCAATATGATTTAGGCATCTCATATAAACACAATAAGAAAAATCTAATCTAACAGGCTAGGTTAGGATCAAATCCAGAGGTTGGGTAAATGGTTCTGGGTTTCTACAGGTCTGACAGAGATCTAATGAAGGTCACAGGTGATTATAGGTAACTTGGGAGTAAGTAGGTAGGTTGCTGGTTTGTACTATGTTGACAGACACAGAGACCGATGTCGGTCTAGTCCTGACTGATGCTGGTTAATTGTGACTGATGGTGGTCACTGAAGAAATGACAGGGGGTCAAGAACATGGGTCTGGGTCTATTTTCCAGGTTAATGGGGAACTGGGTGAGGTGTCTAGGTGGTGTGAGTAGGGATGCAGGTCAGTGGGCAAGTCTGGTGGGATTTTGGTGAAGTTGGGAGGAGTTGATGGGTTAAGTTGGTGAATGGTAACAAAAAGGGCAGTATCAGGTAAGTAAACCGATGTTGGTATAGGCTCGACTGATGGTGGTTTAGGGAGACTGACGCCGGTGACTGTGGGAAAATGGGAGATGTTACAGAATGGATTTTGGATCTTCTTTGTGATTGCACAAAGGGTTGGGTAGGTCAAAATGGAGTGTTGGATTGCTAGGATGGGGTTTTGAGGGGTTTTGGAAGAGGTATAGGGGGAAAGTTATCACAGAGAAATAGTGAGTGGCTAGGAAAGTAATAACACATAGAAGAATCTAAATACTAAAAGTATTCAAACAAAACTGGACTGAATAGAGCAATATACTTACTTGGAATTTGCTACCAGTTGACTGTGGGTGAAGAGTGGAGATGGTGGTGAGATATTTCTTCTTTGAAGGTCCACCGGTTGATGGGAGACTCTTGCTTGAGCTGCCTGGGATTTTCTCCTTGCTTGGTTGAATCAGATCTTGACTTGGATGGTTGTGGATGTCTGGGTGTGAACAGATGCTCACTCTGATTGCATGCAGATGTGATTATTCTCCCTTGCTCTCAGAAATGTGCCAACCTCAAAATAAGGTTACCAAAGGGAATAAAAGGTAACCAATGATGGTTCTGGGTTGACCGGCATCAGTTTAGGGGTGACCGGCATCGGTTAGGGTGGGATTTCCTAGGTTTACTAAAATGGGCAGATCTGCTTGATTTCTTGGATCCAGTTAGTTTCTTTTTCACGGATTAGAATGGAAGCTTATTTTCTAATGGGCGGGAATGTGGTTAGAGGGAATGTAGGCTTTGATTTTTAGGGTTTAGTTAGGTCTTAGTTAGTTATGGCAACATACTAAGAATAGATTTGGGGTTGGGGTGAGGTGGCTAGGTGAGGTGGTGGTGTGGGAATTATCTTAATTAGGATAATTAAATAATAAATATTGTGAGGACATGGATTAATTAATTAAATTAATATCAGTGTGGGGTGTAAGGGCCATGGTTAGGTGAGTGTGTTCGAGTTGGTTATTTGATGAGGGACCGAGGGGAGTGTGACCCAGTTTTGGTGTCTACATTTTACCCCTTTTTGTTGTGTAGCTTGTATTGGTAAGTGACGCTGACAAAAATAAGATGTGGTTGCCCCATGTGTGGGTGAAGGTGATCCCCCTCAAACTAGGAACTGATGAGGCAGAAGATAGAATTGGTGAGTGGTTTGATAAAAGGTGAATGTGATGAAGAGGAAGGTGGACAATGGGGGTAAAGGGGTAAAGGTCCAATCGGTTAATCTAGGTAATGGGTCAGGGTCAAAGGTAGTAACAGTCAAATGCACACACATGTATAAACTGTAGCATGGTACCAAGTTGAAGAGCAGGAAAACTCTACATTGTCTAAGGTCGATAGGTTTATCCAAACAAGGTTGAGGTGATTCTGGTATCCAAGGTATAGGATATGGTCAGGAAACACAACACAGGTCAGGTGTAGGAACGTTTAGGTATGTTCCAGTACACCAAAGGTTGGGTCAGGATAAATGGTCATGTAAGAGGCAAGGTAAGGTCATTAGGTCAAACAACATGGGTAACAGTGTCACAAGGTATAGCAAACACATGACTTCACAGGTCACTAGCAATGTTCCAGGTCCAAGTAGCTAGGTCATGGCATGGGTAGGGCTGAGGTATGGGTAAAATAATGAGTCCCCAAATGATGAAGAGGTTAGGTGGTAAATGATGAGGTCAGGAGGGTAAAGTGAAGTGTCCAAGTCAGGTGTGGGTAAGGTAGAAAGGATTTAGGCCAGCAAATTAGGGGTAATGGGTAGTAATAAGACTGAGCAGGATAACTGACAATGGTCATAATTAACTGATGCCGGTCACCATGAACTGACCATGGTAGGCTAGGGCACAGGACTGATGTCGGTCAAGGTGAAACCGTCACCGGTCAAGTCGGGAAGGTTATAAAAAGAAAAAGTGCCACATTTTTGAAAATCATTTGTCATTTGCCACATAGGAGAAAATGACAAGAGAGAGAGAAAGAGGTGGAAAGTGACCAAGTGACATGGAGAGCTGAGTTGGTGAGCCACAGAGTGAGTGATCATTGGTCGATAGGTGGGTCTATGAGCATGGTGTGATTGATTTGATTGGGTGGAGAGCCAGTGGGAAATCGGTGATGGAAGAGGTAGGAGAGGGATCGGGTGGACCTGTGTAGTGGCCCGAGATGCCACCACACAGACAATAACATGATGAGGTAAGAGCCCATCCCTATTGTTGTTTATTGTGAGTATGTGGAGGAGAGAAATTAGGTAGGAGGAAAGTGGGGTTTGGGGGGAAAATATTAAAATTTGAATGCGGGGAATTTAATGAGAAAAGGGGAACAAGGGAGGGTAGATTTAGGTAAATGAGGGGTGGGAATAGGTATTGGGTAGGCATTGGTGGGGGAAATGGGTAGAAAGGAGAAGTGTAGGTAGAAATAGGGTAGGGTGTCATGGGTTTGTCACCGTGACAGTGACCGACGTCGGTCCACTTTTAGCCGTGTCAGTGGGTGAGGACCGGTATCGGTCACAGATGCAGTGACCGATGCCGGTTATTGTTGGACCATGGTCAGTCGATGATGACCGATGCCGGTTGGCAGGCTAGAGAGGTAGGCCCACAAGGAGCTAAAATAGATGGGTTACAGATAGATAGGTAGGGGTAGGGAGAGTTAGGTAGGGGGAAGAGTTATGGGTATGGGTAGGTGGGTGAATAAGGAAGATCGGTGAGAGGGGAAAAATGAAAATAGGTGAGGGTCTAAGGCATGGGTAGATAGGTAGTGTTGATTTAGGGCATAGATATAGGTGAAAGGTTGATTTAGTTAGGGTAAGCGGTATAGTGGGGTTGGTAAGGTTGCATGCAGGTATGGTCAAGTTTTAATAATATGATTGGTTGTATGCAGGCCAGGGACCAGCTATGGATGAGGGATAGGGTACCTCCCTTTCTCGTGGAGATACGGGGGAGCATGACACATGAGGAGTGGAGCCATGTTGCAGATGTGGCCTGATTGGGGTCAGACGCTACCGACACGTAGTCTGGGAGGTGAGTTTGATGGTTTCCCTCATCGATAGATGGGATTCGGTGACCAATACATTCCATTTGCCAATGGGTGAGATCACGATCACCCTAGAGGATGTTTACAGGATCCTGTGACTACCTATAATAGGTACACAGGTTTACTCGATCTCCTCAGAGGCATCCAAGGAGTTACTGTTACCAGTGTTTGGAGAGGGGCTGGCATTGTTAGGATTCCACAGTGCTAGTATGAGCTATGGGGTGATGTACCGAGCCTACCTCAAGGAGATGAGGCTGGTAGTGCTTCTGATGGAGGAAGTCTACTATTTTGCACTACCAGATGTAGAGGGTGGGAGATTCCCATGGTCACTGATGGGGGTTCTACATGACATGGTGGAGAGCAGGACTTGGTTTGCATGGGCACCTGCATTCTTGGTACAGCTATACAGGGAGTTGTGGGCTTATGGGTGACTACGGTGATTCAAGCTTGTGCTGCACATTCCTATTACATTGTTGGGCCTATGAGCACATTGTGTGTGTGCACCCAGTTGGTATGCCTCGGGCTGATGCATTTGAGCCAGGTTTTGTTTGAGTGGGCTATAGGTGATGGGTGTCAGTTATTGGAGAGCACCGAGTGGTGAGAGCTACACATGATGTAGCCTATTACAGGTGATTACTGGAGGGGTTTTCTGGCATGGACATCATTTGGAGGCCATATGTGGGATTCCCTTCATACAGGTAGATGGCGGTGGAGCTGGATGGGTTACAGATCTACAGGTGGATAGAGGGGTGGTGGGCAGGGGAGCATGAGATGATACCCATAGACCAGGTCAGATGATAGTTTGGGTTGCCATAGGATATACCCCCACCCTTCCCATAGTATAGGAGAGATGATGTGGAGAGGCCTATGTCTCCACCATGACCTACAGTACTGACCGGGCATGAGGAGGATCCGATTGATCGACAAATACATGATGTTGGGGTGATAGATAGGTATAGATAGTGGTGGGATGCATAGCTATGAGAAGTACGCTGAGGCCGAGGTAGCCAGATTTAACTACTATCATAATTTAAAGAGATTCCCTACAGGGTAGGTGGCTACCCTGGTGACCCAATTGGGCATAGTACAGGGACATCTGATAGGGGCCGAGGCACAGGTTGTGACTCTATAGGCACAGGTGGCCACTTTTCAGGCACAGGGAGTACAGGGACTAGTACCCGCACCGAGGGGAGAGGGAGAGGGTGGAGATGGAGATGGGGTGTAGGTAGCCACCCTACAGGTGTAGGTGATAGGTTTGCAGGGCTAGTTGGCCATGGCACAGGGACAAGGTTACAGGTTTGCAGGGCCAGTTGGCCGCTACACAGGCACAGATAGTGGCCCTTCAGGCCCAGGTATAGGTGTAGGTTCTGGGGCCGATGGCACCACCACAGGGGTAGGGACAGGGTCCCGTTATTCAGGAAGGAGCAGGGCAGGGTCAGAGGCCAATGGCACCACCATAGACAGTACCTGCAACTAGATTGAGAGATGCCATGGGTGAGGTGAGATACTACCAGGATCACTTGATGGAAGTGGGGATATATGTCTTATCATATGCCAAGCACAGAGCACAACAGGCCTCGAGTGAGAGGAGAAGATCCTGCACACATAGTGTGGAGAGTACAGGGGGCCAGTGAGCCCAGGGGCTAGGTCAGGGTGAGGCCACTAGTGCATGGAGGCCAGCTCTAGAGGCAGGACCATCAGGAGGCTAGACCAGGGTGAGGCAGAGAGAGGTCAGCCAGATGCTGGGCTAGAGGAGCAGAGGAGGAGACAGATGAGACAGGCTTGGATATCAGATGGGGAGATGATTGAGCTCCATGTATGATTAGTTTATTTTTGACATCATATTTTTGACATATATACCAGCCTGCGTGCCGAAGATAGTGAGGATGTACATGAGAGTTTTTGAGATTTTGTTATATACACCGGCCTGCGTGCCAAAGATATTTGAGAGTCATGTATATGGATACACATGTTTGGATGATTTATTTATAGAGATGATGGTGATTATGGCATGATGTATATATGGTTGTGTGTAACTTGCTATTATGATTTGTATATGTGATGGAAACCAAGTAGTGTAGGCATGATAGAGTCAAGTCATAGGCGTGGATCGAGTCAGGATGTTTTAGGTTAGGTGGTTTAGGCATGGATGGAGTCAGGTCATAGGCATGGATTGAGTTAGGTTTTTGGTTTAGGCATGGATGGAGTCAGGTCATAGGCATGGATTGAGTCAGGTCATAGGCATGGATTGAGGCATGGATTGAAGAGTTGGTTTAGGTATGGATTGAGTCAAGTTTTGGTTAGATTACAAGTAATTGGTGATACAGATAACAAATGGTAATGTAGATATACGTGATGATGTAGATTTCCAAATTTTTGTTGTATGTGGAAATATGAAATGATGAATTAAATGAATGTTATGATGATGTTTGAAACATGGATGGTAGATATGTGTATTTAGTTATTGTGTGTTGAGATCATACTTCCATTTGTTGATATAAAAAAGGAAAAATTAGGTATAATGTGAATAGGAAAATAGGGGAAAATTGTTAAGGGTAGAGAGTAGTCGAGCTAACCTTCAAGGGCCCCATGCTCTTGAAGTGCTGCCTACATAGTCCGATAAAAGGGGATCTCAGGCCTGATGTAGTTCTCCCATAAGCTAGGGAAAAATGTGAGGAGGTATGAGAATGGGTTGGTAGGTTATAGGCATGATTGAGTCTAGGTATTTTAGGTATGGTTGAATTGTGGGAAAATAGGTATGGGTGATTTTAAGTTGATTGTGGTGAAAGAGGAAAATTTCCCAGAGATAAGCGTCGAGGGTCTAGTCCTATATAGGATGATCAATACATAATGAAGAAGTTAAAAGATAAGAGGAGGCAAGAGAGCCACCTAATTGGTGAGGATCATAATGGGTGGACCATACCTTAGGTAGGCTGGTGAATGTAAGACCCTAAAGACATTACATGATTGATTATTCTAAAGGTGAAGAATAGTCACATGATCACCAAATGTCATAGTTTCAGTAGGTCCCTTGAGGTGGTAGGAAATGAAGGTGCAAATGGTGAGAAGGTGAAAAATGGTTAGGTTATATGGTATGAGGTAGCATGCCTTTTGGCAAGAGATCCAAGATCACAATGAGCAAGTCCATGATGAAAAAGCTTTTTTATTTGACTTGTATTTGAGATAGACTTATAGATGTGGGAAGTCTATATGGGATGAGGAAATTATCTCCTTGATGTCTTCGCGAAGCTGATCGATGTGGGAAGCTTTGGATTTTTATTTTATTTTAGTTTTTTTTTAAGCAGGCTTTACATAGCTGTCCTTCGAGGGAGAAGTCTATTTATAGCAGCGATGTAGAGAGAAAGATGTCCTTTTTGAGGGAGTCATCTTTTTATTAGAAGTTTGACTCAAGGAGTTGGATCCCATGTGGAAATTATGTGAGGGATTTTAAGTCATGGACAAGACTAAGGTGAAGAATCAGATTCTTGTTCAGAAAGCAAGGTGAAACGACCATGGGATCTCATCTGAAAGAAGATGAAAAGTATCCATGAGAATCATGCCATGTGCAGAGCCATGGTACACATATTTAAGAGAGGGTAAAAGAGTGATGGGTACACACATGATTCTTGTTTAATCATTGGGGATGGCATAGTGAAAGGAGGGAAGTGAATGGCACTCAAGGGATGAGCATGAAAAGAGGTAGAAGGTGAGGTAGGACTAAAAGTCAATAGTAGAATGGTCGAAGATGCAAGGCATTAAGGGGCTCAGGTTTGGGTTTACCATCAAGTGAAGATAAATGATAAGCACCTGATCCATAGGCATGAGTCACGATGTATGGTCCAAGCCAATTAGGAGAAAATTTTCCCCGTTTACTTTTTTCTGCTTTGGTTACATGTTGATTTTCCTTCAGGACGAGATCACCAACTTGGAAGGTTCGTTCATGAACACATTTTTCATAGGCACATTTGATACATTTTTGGTAAACTTGGAGATGGTCAAGAGCATTAAGATGACATTCATCTAATAACTCAAGTTGTGCTAAATGGTCCTGGTGAAAGTCATCATCATTGAGCATGTCATGGAGAGAAATACGAAGAGATGGAATCTGGACTTCGAGAGGCAGAACAACCTCTGTACCGTAGACCAGAGAAAAAGGAGTGGCAGCAGTGGAAGTGTGAATACTAGTATGGTACGCCCATAGGGTGAAAGGAATGTGCGTATGCCAGTCCTTCCCAGTATCATTAACCACTTTCATGAGAATTTTGTTCAGGGTTTTATTAGTGGATTCAGCTTGGCCATTGGTTTGTGGGTAATATGGTGATGAGAAACTTAGTTGAATACTGAAGGCATCACAAATTTTTCGCAAGGTTTTATTTTTGAATTGTTTTCCGTTATCAGTGATGAGGTGATGTGGAATACCAAAGTGACAAATAATGTGATGATTGATGAACTCACATATTTTCTTGACTTTCGTGGAGATGAGAGGTATGGCTTCAACCCATTTGGTGTAATATTTGGTAGCGGTGATTATCCATTGATGTCTCTGGGAAGAATGGGGATTGATCTCTCTGACAAGATCCAAACCCCATTGAGAGAAGGGCCAAAGGTCACGGGTGACCTGTAAGGCATGACTGGGTGTATGATGAAGATTGGCATGTTGTTGGAATTTTACACAATGCTTAACGTAGTCACAACAATCATGGTTAAGGGTCAGCCAATAATAGCCTAGGCAAAGAATACGCTTAGTAACCGTGAGACCACTGAAGTGACCTCCACATATGCCATCATGAACTTCCTTAATGGTATAGGGAATTTCAGAACTCATAAGGCACTGTAAGAGAATACCGTCAAAGCCACACTTATAGAGGAGGCCACCCATGATGATGTAATGAGAGGCCCTTTTGAGAAAGGTGTGTTGTCCATTATGAGTGAGGTTGGGAGGTAAGATGGAGAGGGAAAGATAGTCTGAGTATTGTTTATACCAAAGGTCACTTGGGTCAGGAGCAGTGGTTCCGATAGAGTAAACTTCACGAGGTAAATAAGAGGGTGATTGGAGTCTTTGTATGGTGACAAATATTTTAGAGTCAGTGGGCGAAGCGGGTATCTGAGAAGCCAAGCAGGCCATGGTATCTACAAATTTTTTGGTAGAATGTGGGATGGTTTGAAGGGTGTAACGGTCAAAGGTGGTCAAAAGTATGTCCACATGATGCTTATACTTTTGAAGTATCTCATTACGACACTGGTATATACCATTGAATTGGTTTATGACCAATTGAGAATCACCAAAGATGTTGATGGACTTAACATCTAAGGCATAAGCAGCCTGGAGACCCAATACGAGTGCTTCGTATTCAGCAATATTGTTTGTACAATCAAAATTGAGTTTGAAAGACAAAGGCATGGGTTCACCATCAAGTGGAATGAGGATAACACCAGCCCCACCCCATGCTGACACTTGGAACCATCAAAGAAGAGTGTCATTTGGTAAGCGGGTTTGTCCAGGGAAAGGGTAGCAATAGACTCATCTAGAAAGTCAAAGTTAGAGGGTTGATCCCTGAAAATAGGTGTGTCGGCCAATTGGTCAATGATAGCCTAGACCTTGATGGAATTTTGATGGATGAATTCGAGGTCAAGGTCAGCCAGAATCATGAGCCCGCATTCCGCCCATTGATTTTGTAAGGTTTGGCATACATGAAGTGTAAGGGGTCAGTGTTGGTCACAACATAGGTTTTGTGGTTGAGTAGGTAATGGCAGAGTTTAGTGGCAACAAAAACTAAGGCTAAGAAAAGTTTTTTGGCATGGGTGTATTGGGTTTTGTAGTCTAGAAGAGTATGATTATGTAATAAACCACCTTCTCCCTATGTTGTTCATCATGATGAGTGAGCATGGCCCCTAAGGAGTGATCAGTAGCAGAGATGTATAGGTAGAAGGGTTGATCATCTTTAGGTGGAATGAGTAAGGGTGGTTGGAGAAGGTATTGTTTTAAGGCCTCAAAAGCTTTGTGGAAGTCATCATCCCATTTAAAGGAGACATATTTTTTGAGAAGATGATGAAATGGCTGACATTGATTGGAAAGTTACAAAATGAAATAGTGAATAGAATGCAACTTACCTTGCAGGCTAAGGAGTTGCCGCAGGTTAGTGGGTGGAGGCATTTCAAGAATGGCCTTGACTTTAGTAGGGTCAACCTCTATACCATGTAAGGAAATGATAAATCCTAGGAGCTTTCTTGAGAGAACCGTGAAGACACACTTCTTGGGCTAAAGGTGAACACAATACTTAATGAGGTGGTCAAAGATGGTGTTTAGGATGGTGAGGTGCTTGGAGAGTGACATTTAGATTAGGCTAGGAGATCTTCTACGTAATCTTCCAATATATGATGCATGATGTCATGGAAGATATAAGTCATAGCCCGCTGATATGTGGCACTAGTGTTTTTAAGGCCAAAAGGCATGACTCGATAACAGAAGGTCCCCCAAGGGGTGATGAATGTGGTTTTGTGTTGATCCTCTGGGGCAAGCAAGATTTGGTTATAACCTGAGAAACCATCCATGAGTGATAGCATCTCATGACCAGTAGTAAGGTCAACCAGCTGGTCAATACCAGGTAGAGGAAAGTCATCTTTTGGGAAAGCTAGGTTGAGGTCATGGAAATATGTGCAAATGCGAAGTCCCCCTATCACCTTAGTGACAGGGACAATGTTAGAAATCCATCAGGGATAATCAATGGGTAAGATGAAGGAAACAAGAAAGAAGGTGCTGAAGTTCTTCTTTAACCAGAAGAGAAATGCGAGGGTGCATTTTCATCAGCTTTTGTTTGACGGGTTTGGCATCGGGAATGGTTACGATATTGTGGACCACTATGGTGGGGTCAATACCAGGCATGTCAGTGTAAGACCAAGTGAAAGCATGGTTATGATTTTTGAGAAAAGAAGTGATGGCTTCTTGTTCAGTAGTATCTAAAGATTGGCTGATCTTTAGAATGTGTGGGTTGTCCTGAGTATGGATGTTGATTTTGATAGTCGATTCATTCAACATGGTTTGCATCTCAGATGGTAATGAAAGGTGAATATAAGAGTCTTCTACACCAAGATAGGTGAGTATAGATTCATCATCCTGACATTGAATGACATTAATAGAAGGTGTATCGTCATCAATCATTTTAGGATACAGGAAGGGAAGAGAAGAGGGAGCCTCACCCTCGCATTGATAAGTCAGAGGCCCCAAGGAAATGGTGTTTATGAAAAAAAAAATTAGGAGGAATGGATTCTGGATCCATCGACTCTGTCGGTGAAGGTGGTGGTGAAGGTGGAGTAGGTGAAGAAGGTGGAGAAGGGTTGATATCCTTAATGAGTTCAATGCGGGCCTTCTTGGTAGGTAGTTCAGCAAAGCTGATACCACTATGGTCATTATGTTTGTGGGTAGTACATGGAATAACAGTGTGACGGCCTTACTCATAAAATCCAAAACCAAAACTTTTCCATGCACATTGATGCAGGAAGGTGTGGGCAAAGTGGTGATTGGTGAGTGACTGGAAGTCAACAGAAAAGGGGATGGTTTGTGATGGTGATTCAGGTGTATAAGTGGAAGTATCAAGTCCCCCATAGGTGAGATTGGTGCAAAGGTGGGGAGGACCATAAAGGAGACTTTCTCCTATGCGGTGATCATAGTGAGGGTGTTGGTGAAGGCTTCCATACTCTTGTGGAGTGAGGAATGTGTTGACATTATATAGGTGATACTCCCCCAGAGTGAGGCGTTGAAAAATTCCTTCCAAGGGATTGGTGGTCGATATGCAGGTAGTTGGGATAGATGATGTGTTAGAGGTTGGATTGGAGGTGGAGCCAGCTGATTGGGAGGCTGACGGGTCAGCCATGGAGGTTGTGGAAGTGGTAGGAATGGAGGATTTAGGTGCGGTTGAGGTAGCGGAGGCACTTGTGAGTGGAGGTGTGGGTGAAGAGGAAGTGGTCATGGAGGTAGACACCTTAATGGGTACAAGCACGTCATTGGGTCGGTAAAGCATGTTGTAGGTTTTGAAAGGTGATGGGTCAGCCGGAATGGTATAGGTGTGTCCTTCATGCTCAAACTTTACACAATGATGCAAAGTGGAAGGAACACAACCCATGACATGAATCCAGGGTCTACCAAGCAATAAGTTATATTGAAATTCCCCCTCCAAGACGTAAAATAACTTTGGAATAGTATGGGGGCCCACGCAAACATGGAGGATGACGGTGCCAAGTGTAGAGGTGATAGCGTCATTAAATGAACATAACATGATAGGATGTTTATGCATGCATTTTTTAGGTATGTGCATTTGGTTCAATGCATGGGAGGAGATGATGTTAATTCTAGTACCCCCATCGATCATAACACATCGTACACGTATATTATCGATATGGACGGAGATGAAAAGGGCTGGATCAGGGTCATTAGTTTGGTGTGGTGTGATCTCTTCATCTGAGAAGCTGAGGGTGGCTACTTGGTGAGTAGGTGGAGGTGTAGAAGAAGGTGGTAATTTGGTGAGAGAGGCTACATGATGAGGTGTAATAATGGAGGCTATGGGTGTAGGGTCATTGGGTAAAACCTCAATAGACTGAAGAACCTCCATGAGAGCTTGGCGATGGGATTCAGAGGTTTGGATGAGGTCATATAGGGACATTTTGAGGGAGGATTGGTGTAATTTTTTGAGTATCGCGTGATGTGTGACCCCATTAGAAATAGGATATGTGGGGCTGCGGATACTAACTTTAGGTGTGGGTGTAGATGGTATGTTGGGTATAGGGTTGGTTGGTGGGTCGGTTGCCTTTTCCTTGCCTTTGTCCTTCTGAGTACGGGTAGCAATGTGGATCATTTTGATTTGGGGCGGGGAGATAGATGAAGTAGGTGAGCCATGAAAGGTGTAATGACAAGAAGGGTAGAAGCCAAGAGGTGGGAAGGAACCTTGTGAAATGAGATGGGTATACCAACATTTGGGTGGAGGTTTGGTGAGTTCTTTGATACAAACCATGTTAATTTCGAATCTTAGGGATGGATCTAAGAGTTTTGGGGGTAGAGATTTTGGTCACTTAGTAGGAAATCAGGGAAGAATTGTGGAAATTGGTGCTGGTGAAATGGGGTCCTCATCAAGAAGATCATCATCGTCAAATTTTTCTTCAGAAGGACACAACTAGATAAGAGAGGATTTCAAAGCCTTATACTTCTCTACATCATGTCCTGGCACACAATGGTAGGCACAAATTTTGGTTTCGTCAAACCATTTTGGTTTGGTTTTATATGGGTCATAAGGTCTAAGAGGTGGTAATGTGATGATAGAAGTTTCGAGGAGATTGGTTAAGATTTTGGCATAGGATCCCTCTAGTGGATCACAATGGGAGGTGAATGTGGGTTTGGGTGCAGGTGTGGCTAACTATATAGGAAGAGTCTTTGTAAGAGGGAGAGTGGGTTGGGCTACTAACTTGGTGTGTGGTGTGGTCTTAGGTGTTGGTTGTATTTGCTTGGGTAGGGGCATGGTAGATGAACTGGCAATAGAGTGTGTGGTTGGTTTAATTACCTTATTTGAGGGTAGCAGATTTTTGCCTTTAGGTTGCACCTTCTTGGGTAAAGGTGATACGAGCGCACGAGATGTAGAGGGACAAGAAGATGGTGGAAGAGGGCGGGTTACCCATGGGGGTAACCAACTGGAGGTAGGTGCTAGGTTGGGGAGGTGAGGGAAAGGGAAGGAAGTCGTGGGTAGTGAATAAGGGTATTGGAGGTATGGATGGTAAAAAGGTTATTAGGTGAGGGGGTTGTGTGGGGCGCTTGGGTATATTAGAGGTCTGTGATGGGGAAATGGGTTGTTGCGTTCTGGGTTTACCGGTGGATGGGGGTTTCTTAGTAAGGGTCGAGGGGTGAGGTCCTAGGATGGATGGAAGGGGTGAAGATTATAAGGGTGTGGTTGGCAAGGTTTGGGTATGAGATCTAGGATATTGGTTTTTCTATTTAGGGGCTGGGTTAAATTTGGTGTTAGTTTTGGAAGACATAGCTAAATCTAATTTGATGGGTGGATGAGTAAGGTTAGCCGTTGGTATGACCCCTAAAGTAGTAATAGGTTTAGGCAAGGAAGATGATGTAGGTGTGGGTTTGGATGTAGATGCATGTTGGGTTATGGGTAGAGATGTGAGTTGAGCCATGAGTGGTGTCGTGGAAGAATTTGTGATAGTTTTGGTCAGCCGAAACACTTTTGGATAGATAGTGGAGGTGTCAGCAAGTGACATTTGTATTTGTGTTGAAACAGGAAGTAGAAGATGCCCCCAAAGTAAGGATCTATCAACATATTCCAGGATATTGGCTAAGTGTGAGAATGACACTGATGTAGGTGAGGTCGATGTGGATCTAATGGCTATTCCCATAAAATGTGTTTTAGAAACAAGGAAATTGCTAGCTTCAGCCTTTGTGGGTAAGAGAGCCAAAAGTGAGTCAGCAGGATCTTGGGTGGTTGATGGAGAATGGTCACCTAGAGGTAACGACATTTCTACTGGATCTTTGATAGGTGGAGGATATGATGGGTCCTCTGTGGGTGGAGGAGATGAACAAGCATCTCCCATGGGTTGGAGAGGTACTGCTGGTGACAGCTCTCTAGGTGGAGAAGCCAAAGGTGAAGTGGTCTCGATGTTAACAGAAGACTCCTTCACAGGTGAGGGAGGAGATGAAGGGTGTTCCTCTATGGGTGGAGTTATAGGTGAAGTGGGTTCATGTGTAGGTGGAGGACTTCAGGGTAGGATTTCCTCTATGGAAGGAATATGAGGCAATTGGAAAGCAACTGGTGCGTCACTGAAAATAGCATGGACCTCACAGGTATTGCTATCATTAGTTGAAGTCTCCCTAGTTTGGTCAGAAGAAGGGGCGTGATTAGGAAATGGTTTCTTTAAAATGTGCAAGTTTTGGTTGGCAGGTGTGTTCGGATTATCCAAGACTAACTCACCATTATCGAGCATTTCCTAGACAATGTTCTTGAAAGTGATGTAATTTCCGTCATTATGACCTTTTACCCGATGATAGTTGTAGAATTTGTTCTCTTTGTACCACACAGGTGTGGGGCAAGCAGGGTCAAAACCAGTGTGTGGTTTTATAGGAGGAAGTGTGATGGCCCCAGCTTTAATGAGATTTTCTAAAACAGAAGAATAAGGCTCCCCAATTGGGGTGTATTTCCATTGATCTCGTCTGAATTGAAAAGTCTGGATAGGGGAAAGATTAGATGAGGGCTTAGCCTAGTTTGATGGATGAGCTGGGTTGGCCTTGAGTACCACCGCATTAGTGGTTCCCTTAGATTTTGAATAATTATTCTGTGGTTTCGAAGAAGAAGTATCATTTGACTTAAATTCTGTGTTCTTATTTCGTAGTTGGATTTTCTTTTCTTCAACGGCCCAACTCTCTAGTTTTTCGTGCCATGGTGAATGCCTCATCGTAGGTTCAGAAAGTCTACACCTGCAGGGTCAGTGAAATATGTCTAGCATAAGCCCACATGAAGAGCTCTATGAATTCAGTTTGTTTTATTTGGAATGTGAGTTCATTGACCAAGCTATCCCAACGAGAGACAAAATATGTGATAGACTCATTCTTATATTGACGCGTAGAGTAGAGGTCAGTCATGGTAACCTTCTTAACAACATTGATGGAGAAGTGATCCAAGAAGGCTTGGGCTACCTGATTAAATGAGTAGATAAAATGTCTAGGTAATCCAGTATACCAGTCTAATGCGGGACCGATCAGAGACATGGGAAAGGTCCTCATAAGCAAAGTGTCATCATGGGCGATCAGATAACACCCATGTTTGAAAGACCGCAAATGTTGTTGCGGGTCCTCTTTGCTATTGAAGCAGTTAAATTTAGGCATCTCCCAATGTATGGGATATGGATGAATAGGAATGGATGGGTGTATGGGCTCATTACAAATTTCATCGTAGGTGAGAGAATTGCGTGAGCTAGAAACCGATGCCTCCAGTGTCTACATATTTTCCATCATTAACTTGATGAGGTCATTAGTAGGTGGTGATGGATGGATACCTCCAATAGCATAAGAGGGTTGATGTTGGACATATGATGGAGGTAGAATTCTATTATACGGTGATGCCGAATAGGTAGGTTGAGAATGAGGGAGTGAGATAGGGGGCACATACCTAAAATGAATGATAGATGAAACGAGAGGCTGTTGATAGTACGTATATGAAGGTGGAAGGGTCGAGGTGACTCTAGTAGCGATGGGGGCTAAGGAATGTGGAATAGAAAGGACAATGTTTTGAAATGGGGTAGGGGTCATCAACACTAGGTGTGGTTGTGTTGCTATGGGTATATGTGAGATAATAGGCGTGGATGAGGCTATGTTCTGGGTGGTTGATGAAGGTATAGTGGATGTTGCGGGTGCAATAGATATGGTAGATGTGGCAATCATAGCAAGTATAGGGCCTAACTACAAATTGACTAGGGGACAAGGTAGGTGCGGGTAGTGCGGAGCTAGAAGGGGCTGATGCAGAAGTAAGAACGAGTGTCGGGGGGATAGATATGGGCATGTCGTATATCAACTGACCTGAGGCATCTTGAGTGGATGAGTGGGAAAGATAGAACTGTAAGGCGGTAGGGTTCTGGTCAAGGAGTCATGTGAAATCCTCATCACCTGTGGCGATGGTGATAGGTTGGGTAGGATCCATGGGTGATAGAATGGAAGGTGGTGAAGGGCTAGGTGGGAGTGGTTGACAACTAGCATGGAATATGAGGGTGTTTTCTTGGCTACGAGTCAGCACCATGTGAACAAGTGCTGATTTGGTAGGACTAATTTCTGTAAATGACACAGAAATACAACAGAAATAGGAAAAATAGGTAGTGGTAGGTGGATTGGGTTAAAATGTCAGCTAGAAAACTACACAGGCTAACCGATGCTGGTTAGGGTAAACCAATGTTGGTCAGAGGTAACCACGGTCGATCACTATGCAAAAAAAGAGAACAATTTTCCAAACAAGGAAAAATACTGATGATCTACCAGGTAGATAAGATGTAGGATGGATTTTATTAGAACATAGAAGATATTGAGAGTTACAGAGACTCTGAAAAGTAAAGAAGATGAAGCAGGTGTCCTTTTAGGCAGGTTAACCAAAATAACAATAAACTCGATGCTGGTTGGATAAAACCGGTGATGTTCAGAGGGTAACCGATGGCGGTCGCTGGACTGACATCAGTTACTATGAAATTGAAATAGAGATGAAGAAAAATGTGGTTGTGATTTACAATCAAGTGTGGAATCAAACCTAGAACTATGAGAATGATAAGAATGGGGTCCAATCACACTCAGACGAAGTTGGACTACACCAAATATGATGAGGAGTGTGCAAGGAGAAATAAAAATATGAATAACGTGTCCTCCCACCTCAAAATGCAAGCCAAGCAGAAACACTAAGAAAAATACAATCCTAAAAGTGCTTTTTCTATTATGTTTTTTCATCTTACGCTATTAAGGACTGACTGTGTGTATTTAGAACAAAAAAAATTGGTTGGGAAGGCATCCTACGAAGAAGGATATCTAAAAGGAGAGGTTTTGGGTATGTTATGGTGGGGGCAGTCCGTCTCTTGAGATAATAACTGGACAAAAGCAACGAGCTGGGGAGTACCTGCTAATCAGACCATGTGATCACTGATAGGTGTTCCTGAGTAAGATGTTGTTTAAGAAAAAAATTCTTAATTTGAATTTTTGTAGTTTGGTAAGACTCAGAGAGAGAGAGAGAGAGAATGTGCTTTCTACGATTCTTTTGTCAACCATCAGCTAGGCATGACTTCCACCGTATAGGTTGCCCTCATTTAATGTGCATTAATGTAACATACAAGAATGAAATGTCGTTAATTTTAAGCCCAAATTGAAATATTAAATTCGATGTCACAAAAGAAGAATAGGAGAGAATATCATCTTTCACTAATGTAGTATAAATGAAAGAAAAGAAGAGTTCCTTTTATAGCACCAAAACACGATTGCTTTGAGACAAAAGAAAGAAGAGAAGATTCCAGAGGAGAAATTTAATGTGAGAACCTTTCGAAAAGGAAAAAAACATGCAACTTTTACCTAGGAATGAAGAAATGCAAGGAGCCCTTACTGGGTCCCACCGGGCATGCCAAAATGTTTCACCTGATTCTTAGAATGTTTCTTGGAATGTGACGAAATAGATAAGGGTAAAAGGGCTAGGAGGAATACCTATTGAAGTTGGTTGAAGCTTGTTACGTGCATATGACTTCTTGATCCACAGATGACCATGAGAGCTTCCTTTTGGCTAGGAGGAACTACCTGAAATAAACAACAAGACCACCAAATAAAAGTTAAATACTATATGCAGTGGACTGCCTAGTGAATGCAAAATCTACGAAGTGCGATAATCCCTAGAAGGTTGTCAATCTATTGTTGTAAACAAATTGATGTAAGAAATAAGGTAAATATTGTCCTATTGTAGTCAATATGATTTAGGCATCTCATATAAACACAATAAGTGAAATCTAATCTAACATGCTAGGTTAGGATCAGATCTAGAGGTCAGGTAAATGGTTCTGGGTTTCTGCAAGTCTGACAAAGATTTGATGAAGGTCATAGGTGATTATAGGTAACTTGGGAGTAAATAGGTTGGTTGCTGGTATGTACTATGCTGATAGACATAGAGACCAATGTCGGTCAAGTCCTCACCGATGCCGGTTAATTGTGACCGATGTCGGTCACTGAAGAAATGATAGGGGGTCAAGAATAGGGGTCTGGATCTATTTTCCGGGTTGATGGGGAACTGAGTGAGGTATCTACGAGGTGTGAGTAGGGATGTAGGTCAATGGGCAGGTCTTGTGGGTTTTTGGTGAAGCATGGAGGAGTTATGGGTTACGTTGATGAAAAATAACAGAGGCCAGTATCGGGTAGATAGACCAACGCCGGTAGAGGCTCGACCGACAGTGGTTTAGGGAGACTGAAGCCGATGACTATGGGAAAATGGAAGATGTTGTAGAATGGATTTTGGATCTTCTTTTTGATTGCAAAAAGGGTTAGGTAGGTTGGAATGGCATATTATATTTTTAGGATAGGGTTTTAAGTAGTTTTGGAAGTAGTATTAAGGGATAGTTATTAGAGAAAAGCATTGAATGGCTAGGAAAGAAATAACACACAAAAGAATCTAAATACTAAAAGTATTCAAACAAAACTGGACTAAATAGAGCAGTATACTTGGAATTTGCTACCAGTCGACTGTGGATGCAGATAGGAGATGGTAGTTGGAGGTTTGTTCCATAGAGGGTCACCAGTTGATAGGAAACTGTTACTTGAGCTAACTAGGCTTTCCTCCTTGCTTGGCTGAATCAGATCTTGGCTTGGATGGCTATGGATGTCTAGGTGTGAATGGATGCTCGCTCTGATTGCATGTAGATGTGATTATTCTCCCTTTCTCTTAGAAATGTTCCAACCTCGAAATAAGGTTACCAAATGGGAATAAAATGTGACTAACGATGGTTCTAGGTTGACCGGCATTGGTTAAGGGGTAATCGGTGTCGGTTAGGGCAGGATTTCCTGGGTTTGCTAAAAATGGAAGATCATGGCAATGATTTTTACCAGATCTTTCTATTCCTCCAGGAAAGAGTGGGAGTTACCTTTTTTTATGTGGGAATGTGGTTAGAGGGAATGTAGGATTTGATTTTTAGGATTTAGTTAGGTCTTAGTTAGTTATGGAAACATACTAAGAATAGACTTAGGGTGAGGTGGCTAGGTGAGGTGTATAGGTGAGGTGGTGGTGTTGGAATTATCTTTATTATGATAATTAAATAATAAATATTGTGAGGACATGGATTAATTTAATTAAATTAATATTAGTGTGGGGTGTAAGGGGCCATGCTTAGGTGAGTGTGTTCTAGTTGGTTATTTGACGAGGGACCGAGGGGAGTGTGACCCAATTTTGGTGTCTACAGTAATGTAAATATATAGGCTGAAACTACTAAATTGTAAAGAGAATTATGAAATATTTGAACATGTTACACTGGAATGTAAAAGCATAAACCGGTAATCTGAGCAGACATCATTTGATTTTTATCATGGATGACAACATAATTATGTTGCAAGACATAGGATGAATGTAAATAGACCTCACTTATAATATGGGACAAATCATAACTCCGAATCACCCTGAAGATCCCACAAAACATTGTAATGAAAAACCATAAACGGTCCTTTCTTCCACAAGAAAGACATCTCATTACATTTTTTCTATCTCTGAACATGGTTGAAAATTTCTTTATAGTCAGAAAGCGGGGGTTGTGCTCCATTATCTGGGGTAGTGTTATCAAGTATGGATCATCATTTCTATACTGACTAATCTAGAACTAATTTTAAAGATTCCCAAAATATACTTAATTCATCGTTCGAACAAAACTATTCAGATTTAATTTACCTTATTTCTCATAAATTATCATGAATTGATTTAAATTTTCATAGCTAAATTAAATCTGATCTAATAATGCAAAAAATATAAAAAAGAAATCGTAATGCTAAAATCATATAGGAAAACACCAAAAAAATTTATGGTGTTTGAAAATTACCTACATCTCCAGGTACATTTCAAATCGATCCATTAAAATTGTCAAAATTACAAATACGATCAAACTTACAATTTATAATAATAGATCCAATACCTACAAATTCATACCTTCGGAAGACTCTGGTGATGCTTAATGTTCGTCCTCCACCTTCTCGAAGTACTTTTAGAATCTCTTCCCTTCGTTCTCTATCAATAAGAAAATTTTAGGCCTTAAAATGACATCAAAATAAATCCAAATAAGGAAAGTAAAAGGTATAACAACAGCATCTCAGAATTCTAGACAAATTTCTAGTTCACACCAAGTGATCAAAATGCTCCTAAGTTTCTCAAAAACTAATTTTTTAAAAACTACCATGTTATCTTTAAATACATAGTCACCAAGTTAACATCATACAAAACTCTATTTTCATATATATAATTTTGTGGCCTGCCTTATGGTCTAACCAGTTGGGTATATAATTTTGAGCAATGTGGTTGAGGGTTCGAACCACCCACCGCTATGTTATACTTTTTTTAGGTTAAATGATCCCAAATTAGCGGGATAAAAGTTTAATAAAGCATTTAATAAGATTTAAACACTTCAAATATTCAATGGTTTGGGCCATGCATGCACCCATTTTTCCATGTTGGTTAAACTATCTGTCATGTTTAGACTCGGTTAGGAGAGTTGGCATAGTTGTTGGGGATGTTAGGCGAGTTGTTTAATATCGAGGCTATAAATAGGCTCAATCGGTTAGTGATCTAGAATATTTTTGAGCTCATTCGATACACTGGTGAGTTGGTTTGGCACACATCATGGTGAGTTGGTAGGGCACCCAACATAGTGAGTTGTTAATAATGTGGGAAAGTTGGCTCGGTGTAGGTGGTTGAGTTAGCACCCAAACTTGGCAGGTTGGTGCATGGTGAAAAATGGATGGTAAATAGTTTATAAAACATTTGGATAAATCCCATGTGCACCATACAAGGATAACCCGTGGCACTTAAAAAAATTCTGACAATGGTAATATGAAGATTTAGAGGAAAAGACATGCCTCCATAAAAAAAGTGTGTTAACTCTAACTGAGGGCCCCCAACTAGAAAATAGCAGGGACCACTGTCTGAACTCGAGCATCGAAGACCGGATGTGAAAAACCAAAAACACCATTTTACCATTTTTATTATCTTTGCAATGTCACGTGTCACATTTTGATTAGTCTCGTACCCATATTTTTGCTTCTCCAATTGGGAACTTCTGTAGACAATATCTTTCTCAAACTTAGTTTGTGTTTTGCGTTCAAATACACAATGGAAAGATCTCAAATTCTTCTACCATACTATAATGATTCTGAAATTTTTAGGGAAAACTGTCCACTAAATTGATCTCTGGATCACTCATTTACATTGACTTTTGCTTCATTCTTACCTGATGTTGGTTTGTTTTGAAGTTGTAGGTGGTTGTTTTTAGTTACACGATTAAAATAAAATTTTAGAAATGAGATATGTTTTCACACTTCATTTTTGTTCCAATATTCTGATCATGTCAATTCATGCATTCAAATATCTATAATGCTTTAATATTCCAAATGCATTATAAGTTTTAGTGTAAACATTACAATTCATAATGTACTGGAAGATTTGTATTGGATATTAATCACGCATCCACTTCCTTTCCATTCTTATATGTTATTGATACACCATGGAGGGTTTTTGTCTCTTTTAAGTTGTTTTAGTGAAAATCTTGCAATTCCTTCCACTCTAGTACTTTCAACTTACAAGGTTGTACTGGGATATATAAGTTGAAACTACTAAAGTTGAAGGAAATCATGTTATATAGTTTTATATGTGAAAATCACTAAAATGTAATGATAATTATAAAAAAGAAACATGTTGAACTGGAATATAACAACTCAAACTATTAAACTAGTGTGGAAAGAAATCATGTAATGCAAACGTATAGACTGAAACTACTAAAGTGGAAAGAGAATTATGAAATAGAAACATATTTCACTGAATTGTAAAAGTAGAAAATGATAAACTAAGGTGGAAGTAAATCATGTAATGTTAATATATAGGATGAAACTACTAAATTGTAAAGAGAATTATGAACTACTTGAACCTGTTTCACCAGAATGAAAAATCATAAACTGGTAAGCTGAGAAGACATCATTTGATTTTTATCATGGATAAAAAAATAATTATGTTGCAAGATATAAGTTGATTGTAAATATACCTCACTTATAATATTTTAATTAAATCATGCACCTCTTTCCATTTTCAACTACGAGATTTATGATATTTATATACAATCCACATCTTCTCTAATTGAGGAACAATTTGTTAGATTAATATTGTATTACATTTTTCTACACTTTACTATTTTTTACTTAATGATCCTAGTGTAACCATGATTATTTTGAATGAAAAAGACCTCACTTATATTTTTTTATTTCATTCATGCACGTCATTTGTAACATGTCTAATAATTTACATCCCAGTCCCAAACTTCCTATGTTGATTTTTTGTTTTAGGATTATTATTGAATGTGATTTATGTATATGTTGTATAGTAATGATTGTATTACTGATTGACTATTTGCATATGTGAAAGTGGGTGATATTAGAAAATAGATAAAGTGGAAAAAATTTCAAGTGAGGTTAGTTTCATTAGGTTTATCATCCTTAATATCATAATCATAATCACAATAATATATTGTAGGAATGAAACATATTCATAAGATTTACATTTTAGAATTGTCAATTTCAATCAACTATAAAACAATTTAATATGATTTTACTACACCTTAGAATAAAAACCTAGAGAATCCAAGCTAGAAATATGAAACAACACACTTGATTCCTTGCATATGAATAAATTACAATTGAATAAGGTTATTCTTTGATGGAATTCACAAAGTTATGTTCATTACAGATGGAATGCCACAAGGATTATTGGATGTGGAGGAAACAATTGGGAAAAGAACACTAACCCTTTCTTTTAAAATATGATGTCCTTTGGGAACATGGTTTGTTTCACTTCTTAGACATCTATTTCTCTCAAATTATTTTTGGGTGTTCTCAAATGATTTTTCCCTTTGTTAGAGTATAGAATGAATTAGAAATCTGATGTGGATAAAATTTTAATGTTTGAGAAAAAATATTATATACGCTTATTCTAGATAAGAATGATTATAAAATTTATGAAGTCTTCCAAGGATATGAAGAGAATATGAGAAGTTGAAAGGTGTAGAAAAAAATTATGAACTTGGGTACATTTATAGGTCCATAAACACATGCTTACATTCATATGATTCCTAAGTGAGAAAACTAATCATTTACAAATATTTTTGGCCTCTTTATTTTGTCTCTAGTCTTCTTTCTGGTATTTTACACCCTAGATCCTAGTTGGTACTTTATTTATTTATCATTCATGACTCTGGATGCTAGCACCTAGGTTCCCTTGTCCCCTCTAGGAACCCTGACCTCTTTCTATCTTACTTGATACTTTTAGGCCTCTTTTGTCTTTTAGGCACCTTATTTTCTTATGGGTCATCCTTTTAGCTGTCAATTATGAAATTTAACCAAGGGAATCATATAAATACAAAGATATGTGACCAAAATAAAGGACCAATCTCTAAGTATATATTACCATCACCTAAGGTTGTATCCAAAGGCATCTAAGAGAGTCAAAATCATTCATCTATCTTTCATTCAAGGGACAAGGGATTGCATTTTCTGCATACACACATAGAAGGAAAAGTTCATTTTTCCATCCACACATCTATTTACATTGGTACATCTAGCTATTACTTGCTACGATGTTAACTTGCACAAGGGCTTCCTAGGGAATGATTCTATCACACACACACACACACACAAAGAGAGAGAGAGAGAGAGAGAGAGAGAGACTACATGGAATCAGAGATGTAGTGCATTTCTCAGTCATAAGTTCACTCTTCCAGGTGACCAACAGGGTCATTCTGACTCCATATATTACATCTTTTCTTTTTAGGATTTAATGTAGTCTGAGGGTTTTGCAAGCCATATTCTCTTTACAGGTTACAGGTAAATTTGGTGATCATTCATCGAAATAAATTCGACACAAATAAAAGGTTAGAGAAACTTGTGTGACATAAGAAAAAGTAGTTTTTGAGCTCCTACACAGTCATGAGCACCCAACAAATGCCTATAATACCTAGGCATCCTCGCTCTAGTATAGGATCCCTACTATAGGATCATCTGACAGTTCCAATATTTTCTTTATTTAATTACAATAGTCTTCTCCTCCTATTCAACAATCCTTCCAGCCCATATCACCTTCGGGAAATCACAAATTAGCTAAGTCTTTTTCCCTCTCTCTTGTACTTAGGGTTTTATATTTACTTAGCTTATTTCTTGTGTCAAATATGTACTTTATCATTGTTTATTATACTTGACTCTGCAATTGGTATTTTATAAATTCAATATTTGTTAAATCATTTCATGAACCTATCACTCGACTCCAAGCTTCTTTCTATCATTTTCTTCTTATGCCCATCACCCGTAGTGGTTGTCTTGGGTATTTTAAACATATAGAGATCCCTCCATCTATCCCTAGGGTTTCTAAATCAATGGCTGAATATGATAACCCCTTTTCTAGTTCTCAAAATGTTCCTCTTGAAAAAATTGAAACATCTGACAGTGAGAAATCCTATGATTGGGACACTATCGTTGATCCAAAAAAACTAGAAAATCTTACTAATTTTCATCAAGTTGTTTCACCTCAAAGTATTAGATAAATTAGACAAGGGTAGTGGGATTAGGAGGAATACCTATGAATAGTAGGGAGGAGGTCACGCATGTTGTAGAATTTAATCAGACTGAATGTGAGAGCTTCCTTTTGGTTGGGAGGAACTACCTGTAAATCACAAAAACACCACAAGAGAGAGTTAAACAATATATGGCATTGGAGTGCCTAGAAAATGCTAGTTTTGGGAAGTGTGATACTTCCTATAGGGTTTTCAATCCACTATTGTAATTAAATTAATGAAATTTAATGTGAGAAATAGAGGTCCTATTGCTAACACTTTGATTTAGGTGTCTCAAAATGTTATCAATACACTAGATTAAGAAAAGTACTGAAATATAAACTAATCTAGTATTGGGAATGGTATGGTTCTAGTGGGGAAAGGTCACTAAGGTGTTAGGAAAGGTTTGGGTGAAGTTTGGTTATGTTCTAGGTTATTTGGTGAAAGTTATAAGGTTGTTGTTCTAGGAAAAATTACTGGTCCTAGAGACCAGTATCACTTAGGAGACCGATGCCGGTACTAGAAATGACTTGCATCGATTGCGTAACAAGTATCAGTAGGGGAAATATGGTCAAAATATTAAAAATAGGTGTTTTGGGTCTCTCTATGATTACACATAGATTTTAGGGGGTTTAGGAAGGATGGTATGATTTATATGAAGACTCGGCAAGGGTGATAGAGGCACTAGGATGGGAAAAATGGTTTAGGTTGGTAGAATAGATGGTAGATGGGTGAAGGGTGGTATTAGCGACAGAGGAGAGTCAGATAACAGAAATGAATAAAATAATTAAGATCAAAAAATGAACTAGAAAACAAGAGTGATTTAATTATCTGAGAGCCTTTAGATTGGAATATGGTTGGTGGTTAATGAGAATTTTGGAGATGAAACAAGGTTTTTTCCAGTGCTATGGCAACAAAGCCTTTGTACTCTATTGTGATGATCCAAGGTTATGGAGGAAGAGATTGGATTATGGTAAAAACCTGATGTTCTTTGGTTTGTCATCTGATAACTTGAATGCTCAAGAGTTAGAATTTCAAATCTTGAGTGAATGAATGAATTGAAGAACCCGTGTAAAGAGTTAGAAACTTTTATTTAAGGTAATAACGGTGGTTAGGGAACCGGCACCGGATGAGAGATAACCAACATTGGTTAGGGAGAAATAGTCATTTTTGCTAAAAATAGCCTGATTGCTTCCAAATTTGGTATGATTCAAGTTTTAGTTCTAGTTTAGAAGTTGGAGATAACGCTCAATGTAGTAGGAGACTGATTAGAAATATAATAGGTCATTATCGTTAGGGTTAGAACAAGTCCTAGTTAGTTAGGGAAGGTGAGGACTTGGTCTTGGTCATTTAATAAGGCTGGAATAGGTCTAAGATGAGATGGGTAGGTGAGGTGGCCTAGTGAGATGAATATTAATTTAATTGTGGAAATTAGATTAATAATAGTGTGAGGATGAGGATTAATTTAATTCTAGGTAATTAAATTAATACTAATGTGTAGAAGAGGGCCATGGCTAGGTATATGTGTCGAATTGATGGATTAAAAGGGGTTAAAGGGATTGTGACCCAAATTTGGTGTCTACATTTTCCCCTTTTTATTGTGTAGTTTTTATTGATAAGTGACGCTGAAAAAAATAGGATATAGTTTCCCTAGGTATGATTGAAAGTTAGGTTGCCTCAATTATGGTTAGAGGTGATACCCCTCAAACCAGGAACTGATGAAATGAAAGGCTAAGTTGGTGAGTGGTTTGATAAAGCGATGAGTTATGAAAAATGAGGTATGGATAGGGTGGAGGTAATGATGATATCAGTGTGGGTAATATCCAGGGGCATTCAAACGCGCGTACACATATAGAATGTGAAAAGGAACTAGGTTGAAAAGCTCACAAAATCTACATCGTCAAAGGTCGATAGGTTTATCCAAATAATTTTGATGTGGTCTAGGTATCCAAGGTATATGATATGGTCTTCAAACACAACTAGGATAGGTGTAGGAATGGGCATTAGGTGTGTTCCAAAGCATTAGGAAAGGAAATATCGGTAGGCTAAACAACATGAGTAGCGTTATCGTAAGGTACATCGAGTAAGAAAATTTGAGTGTCAAAGGTGTGATGTGATGGTTGCATGTTTAAGTAAGGTCATGGGTAAGGTTGTAGGTAAGGAAGTGGTATAGGAAAAAAAAAATCCCCAAATGAAATGAAGGGCTTAGGCTAGGTAATAAGGTGATAAGGTGATCCATTAGGGCTTAGGTAAGGGTAGGGTAGTAAGAAATTGCATCATGGTGGATAAAATATAGGAAAATGAGGTATAGTGAGCCTAAGAAGGTTGATCGATGCTGGTTGAGACTAAACCACTACTGGTTAACTTAACCGATGTTAGTTAACTATGCCACAACCTATCTGACGTCAGTCAGAAAATTTTGGTAATAAAATGAAAAAAATGCATTGAAAAGGTTTCATTTGGACTTTGCTACTTTTGGAAAATGATAGTGAGAGAGGATTTTAGCTTTTGATGTGGGAGAAAATGACATGGCTATTTTTCAGGATGATTTGGAGTGAGTTCAGTAGACCCACAAGATATGTGTGAGTGAGTGGATTGGTTAATAGATGAGGAGAGTGATTGAGCCATGGACGAGGAAGGAGAGGGTGTAGGAGGACCTCCACTGCAGAGATCATACATCCCACTGAGGAGATGACATCGAGTAGAGGTAGGGTTCAATCCTCATTTGTGTTTTTGGTGAAATTAAGGTAGAAAATGAAATAATCAGAATTTTTAAATTATTTTGAAATTTGGGTAAAAATGGCTAAATGGGGTATGGGGAGGGGAAAATGTAGGTTAAGTAGGCTGGTAAATGAATGTGGGTGGAATTTAGAGGGTTTTGGGTAGGTTTTTAGGTGTTTTTGTTAAGTTTTTGAAAATTGGGGGCGTTAGGGTTCAGCTTTGGAGCTGAACCAATGACCAATGCTAGTCAGACATTGGCCGACGTCGGTAGGCTTTCCGATGTTAGTGGGGATAAAGGGTGATCGATGTTGATCACTATAAAAAGTGACTAATTTCTAAAACATAGTTTTATATGGGAAAAAGGGGAATGGTAAGATTGGGTAAGGGTGGTGAGGTACAAGTAGATAGGTTAGGGGTAAAGAAAGATAGAATTAGGTGAGATTTAGGATTATTGTACATGAATGGTTAAGGAGAGGAAGTCAGGTCAATGTGGTGAAGAGGGGAAAGTAGTGAATCAGAATAGGTGGAAATTTTTAGGTAAGATAGAATATATGTTAGGTGAGAGAATGTGGCAAAGGGTAATTAGAGGAGGAAAATCGTAGGTGGGAGGTGATTAGGTAGGGTACAATAAATGATTAGAACAAGGTAATTGATTGACAAGGTGTAAATGGTAATGATGCAGGCGTGTCATCAGTTTACGATGAGAGATAGAGTGCCACCCTTATTTGTACAGATGTGGGGTAGTGTGACTCAGGATGAGTGGGACCATATCTAGGAGGTTGGGCTCAGTGGTTTAAGGTGATACATATCTTGATGTTTTCTCTCATCAATAGATGGGAATCAGTGACTAACACATTCCATTTACCCACTGATGATATTACGATCACGTTGGAGGATGTCTACATGATGCTATAGATGTTGATTGTTGGGGAGCCATTATATCAAATTTCATTAGATAAGGAATTTGAGCCTCTAGTTACAAGTATTTGGTGAGGCTATGATCGACTTGAGATATCACAGTGATAGCATTATCTATGGTGACATATATGCAGTACATCTGCAGGAGACCAGATTGGTGGTTCGGATGATGGTGGCAGTGACATGTTATGCACTCCTAGATTCATAGGGCATAATATTTCCCCGAGCTTTGATGGGGGTGTTAGAGGACATGATTGTGGAGAAGGTTTTTTTTGCATGAGCGTTGACTTACTTGGTACCATTATATAGAGCGTTATATGTGTTTCACATGATTCAGCTATATGGTATTTTTTGTACTTATCTATTACATTGGTGGGAATACGAGCACATAGTATGTGTGTACCCACAAGGACTTTCGAGATAGGATTGACACCAGGGCATTTATAGAGCAGGTTATAGGAGATGGGTGCCAGTAGGGGTTAATACATGGGTGGAGAAGATATCACATAATGTGGCTTATTATAGACGATTACTATATTCCTTGTATGCTATGGAAATTGTATAGTGACCATATGTTGACTTTCCCTCTTATGGGGGTATGACAGAGGAGTTGAGGGGTTT
The DNA here is from genome assembly GCA_019776745.2 of Taxus chinensis. NCBI lineage: Eukaryota > Viridiplantae > Streptophyta > Pinopsida > Cupressales > Taxaceae > Taxus > Taxus chinensis. Next base: position 291,345,193 of record CM034155.1, read on the forward strand.
ATAGTTGGGTGGCTTTCCCTCTTATGGCATACTAGTGAGCACGAGAAGATTCCAGTGGACAGATTCTGATGCTAATTTTGTCTTTAACAAGATGTGCCTCCTCTATTTCCTTAGTATCACAGAGATGATGTGGAGAGACCCTTATCTCCACCACATCCAACAAGTCTAGTAGAGAAGGAGGAACATGTAGCAGATATGAGTATTGATGATGTAGGTAAAAATGTTACATATAGATAATGGTGGGTAGCATAGTTATAGGTAGCAACGCCATGGCTAGGACAGCCAGATTTAGCGACAGTGATAGTGTAGTGGGATGCACTACAGATGTAGGTGACTATGGTACAATTATAGCTTGCACATGCACATGGATAGGTGACCACCCTTCAAGGATGGGTGACTTGGTTATAGGGATAGCTGGCTCAGGAATAGGCTCAAGCTCAAGCACATGTGACTACATTACATACCAAGGTAGCTACACATGAACTAGCTTAGGCACCATCACAGGCACCAGCTAGACATGTACCATCCATACATGGACCATTATAGGGCCCACTCTTATTGGGACAGGGTCCACAGGTTGGGGCGAGAGTGATGGCTCCTCCCGAGGTTGTATTAATGGATATATACAAGGATGTTGTGTCAGTGGCAGGCTATTATCAGGATAATATTTTAGATGCCAATATTTAGGTGATGTCATATGCCAAGCATAGTGCCCAGTAGGCAGAAAACTAGAGGACCAGCTCACGTACTTAGATTAGTAGTATGATGGGTAGATGCTAATATCATGGGAAGGGAGAGGTGATGAGTAGGAAGAGACAGAGGCAAGATGAAGGTACCAAAGACATTAACAGAGATTTTGACACTTCTCATGGATGATGCAGAGATGATATAGACATGGTATTTTGTTTTTGATATATATACTGGCCTGCGTGCTGAAGATGTGAGATGTATATGAGAGGTTTTGAGATACTTGTATTATTTATATCTGTGTATATATGTATTGATACACAAACATTCCATTTATATAGTTAATGATGAGATTGAATGATGATGTGTTTGGTTTTATTTCCATTATATTGTTATTATGGAAACTTGATTTAATTGATGGTGTATGTTTTGATTGCAGTTCCATTATAATGATGATATAGAAACTAGATGATTAGGCATGATTGAATTAGATGTAGGCATGGTTGAGTCAGATGTAGGCATCGTGAATTCATATGTAGGCATGGTGGAGTGATTATAAATTTTCATTGTATTGGTGTCATGAAAATTAGATGGTTTAGGCATGGTTGAGTTGATTTTATGTTGTGAATGATTGAGTAAAACTAGATGATTTGGGCATGGTTGAGTCGAAAATTTCCAAGTTATTGTTTTTATGGAAATTAAGTTTTTATAGGCATGGTTGAGTCAAAAAAATTCCAAGTTATTGTTGTTATGGAAACTTAGATATTTTAGGCATGGTTTGGTTTAATGTTGTATCATGTTAGTTATGGTTGTGTGATTTGACTTAATTTCCAAGTTATTGATGTTTTGGAAAGAAAATGACAATGGATGATGTATGGTGTGTTGCACATTAATTTCCAAGTTATTGTGTGTATGAAAACTAAATAAGTAGATTTACTTAGGGGGGAATGATGGAGGAAAATAGTGGATGAGATAACCTCCAAGGGCCCCATAACCTCAGAGTACTACCTACATAGCCCCAGAAAAAGGGGCCTTAGGCTGATGTAGTTCTCCCAGAGGATATGGAAGAATAATATGGGTTAGGTAAATAAGTTGGTGGGTTTAGGTAAACTGGGTTAGGTTGAATGGGTGAGGTAGATTAGGAATGATTGTGTCTAGGTTGATTAGGTAATGTAGAATGGGTAAGAGTAGGTATGATAAGATTGATTTTGTTAAAGGTGATTGGGTAAGTTATCTGAATAATGTTAGAATGAAGTAGGAAATGAATGTAGGTGTGGGTGAAAATGAGAAGAAATCCTAGAAACCAAGTGTCGATGGTCTATTACTATTTGAAGAATCAATAAGTAAGCAAAGGAGTGAATGGTAAAAGAGGTGAATTTTTTTATAAGTGGAAAGGACCATAAACGGGTATACCAAAGATAGGCTTAGGAACATGAATCCCTAAATTCATTTCATGATTGAAATTTTTAAAGGCGAAATAATTTGCACGATCAAAAAGTGTCGCATATGTGCCATGTTCCTTTAGTAGGTATAAGAATAGAAAGGAGGGTGAGGTGGGGTGGTTTGTTTAGCGTAACCTGGTTATGAAATGACATGCCCCATCTGCAAGATACCTAAAACCAAAATAGGCAAGTCCATGACCAAAAGTTGTATTTTTCTTGATTTTTTTTTCATAGACTGATTGATATGGGAATTATATGTGGGATGAATAGAATGTCTCCTTGAGGTCTTCATGAAGTTTATTGATGCACAAAGATTCATAATAATTTTAATTTTTCTTTTACATAATAGTTTTCTTGTTATATAGACTGTACAATATAAGCTAGCTTTTTATAGTTGTGCTTCGAGGGAGCATTCTATTTATAGTAAAAAGATAGAGAGATAGATGTATTTTTTGAGGGATTCATCTATTTATAATAATTTTTACTCAAGGAGTTGAAGTCCAATATCCCATAAATTATTTTTAATTTTTTTTTGGAATTTTAGGTCATGGAAAAGACTATAAAGGAGTATAAGATTATTTTATGAAGGAAAAACCATAGCATGCATAGGTTAACTATGACATAGAGGTTTTAAGTGAATGAACGACAAATGGGATTAAATCCTAAAGAGGATGAAAATCCCATCCATGAGAATCATGCCATGAGTAGAGTCGTTCCACCCATATTAAAGATAATGTTGAACAATGACAAGAAAATCACAGTATTATGGTTTAGTCAATGGTCCTTAAGAGAGGTATATGGAAGGTGAAGGTTGCTAAAGGGATGAGTGTGTAATAGAAAAAAAGCGATGTAGTACTTGATTCAATAGTAGAATGGTTTAAGATGCAATGCATTAAGGGGCTCATGTTTGGGTTTACCCTCAAGAAAAGAAAAACAATAAGCACATGATCCATAGGTATGAGTGACAACATATGGTCCAAGAAAATTAGGAGAAAACTTGTTCCATTTAATTTTCTCATATTTGGTTATATGTTGATTCTCCTTCAGGAATAGATCATTGACCTTGAAATTTTGTTCATAAACATGTTTTTCATAGGAATGCTCGATATGTTTTTGGTAGATTTGAAGGTGGTCGAGATCACATAAACGATGTTCATCTAGTAGCTCAAGATGTGCCAAATATTCTTGGAGGAATTCATCATCAGAGAGGAAATCTTTGAGAGATATGTGAAGAGAAGGAATTTTGACTTCGAGAGGTAGAATGTCCTCTGTACCATAGACAAAAGAAAAAGGTTTGGCATTTGTAGAAGTGTGAATACTTGTGTTGATAATCCCATAGGACTGAAAGGAATGTGTATGTGCCAATCCTTACCAACATGATTGAGAGGGCACTTTCATGAGAATTTTGTTAAAGGTTTTGTTATTTGATTCAACTTGGCCATTGGTTTGTGGGTAGTATAGAGGAAGAGAAACTGAGTTTTATACCAAAACTGTCACATGTTTTTTTGAAAATGGTTTTAGTTTTGAATTATTTTCCATTGTCAGATGGATAAGGCAATGACCTGAAACACAAAAGTTATAAATGATGAGATGGTTGATGAATTCAATGATATTCTCATATTTGTTAGAAATGAGAGAGATTACTTCCACCCATTTAGTGTAATATTGGGTCTCCATGATGATCCAACAAGACATTGAGAAGAATGAGGGATAAATTCTCTTATGAGATCTGAACTCCATTGGGATAAGAGCCAAAAGTCTTGAGTGACTTGTAAGGCATGACTAGGAGTGTCATAAAGGTTAGAATGTTGCTGACATTTGACACAACATTTGACACATTCACAACAATAATGGTTAAGGGTAGGTCAATAATAGCTTAAGACGAAGAATGTGTTTAGAAATGGCAAGGCCAAAAGTGCCCCCCTTAAATCCCATCATGGATTTCCTTGATGGTGTATAAGATTTTTGAACTAGTGAGGAAACATAGAAGAATACCATCAAATTCTAAGCTACTAATTTTGATAGAAAATGGATAAGTTTAAGTGGGTTAACCTAAAATACCAATAGGTACTCTATTTTTGTTTAAGGAGACAACATAGATAGAGTGAAAAGAAGGTAAAACTAACCTACCAAGGTGATAGCACCAAAGGAGTTGAACATCTACTTCTGAAAACCCTTTGGTAGAAATTATAGCTAGGCAGCATCTAAATCATGTTAGATTTTGCTAACAATTGTAATTATTTTCATTTATAGAGAAAACACACAAGAATTTTATGGATTGAAAATCATTCACAGAGCTCCGACATTCCCCCCCCATTTTTTAACTACAGTGTAAAACAATCGAAAATTAGATTTTTGGTTGAAAATATGTATAGAATTATGCCTAGTTTGTGCTAGTATAGTTATTTTTCAAATTCACTTGCCATGACCTAAACAAAAGAGCCTGATGAAAGATTAAAATATTTAAATTTTTAAAAAAAAGCTATAAAATGGCTTAGTTAGACAATGAAAACCCAGGCTCATGGAAGACCTTATAAACGTTAGAAAAAATGAAAGGAATTATATTTTTAGAACCACAAGACCAACTCTGATCTAAATAAGCGTGGTATAATTTTTTTTAAAAGATCGATTGTTTTATTTTTGATTTATCATAGAGAAAATGGACATTTTTACATTTTACTGCATTATAAATGGTAGTTGAATGTAAGTTCTGCCCCTTTCCCCATGCCAAAGGTGTTTTTGATTTTTCTCTTAACAAACTTGATCAAAAAACAAAATTGAATATTCCATCATGTAGAGGACTTAAATAGCTTTCCAATGACACCAAAATCGAGAAAACCTGAGCTCTGGATCGAAAGATATGCTCGTTTGAAGATTTAGGGAAAAATAGGGAAAAAATCGGGTCGGTGGGCCGAAACCCAAAAATTTTACCCTTTTTTGAATTTGGGAAAATTTTCCCAAAAAAATTCCCCCAACCACCGCTACACTGCCACATGGTGCATTCCCATTGGTCCGCAGGCCTAAATGGCCATTCTACGCCTTTTTGAATTTTGGAAAAAATTCCAAAATTCCTCCGCACCCCACCTCTCTGCTGCCACATGTCACCATTTGATTTGTCACAGGCCTGAATCAATTCTCTTTCCTCTGCGGGCCTGTGGGAAAAAATCTTCCTTTGCACCATTTTTAGCACTTTGGTAAAATTTCCAAATTCTCCCCATGCCCCTGACCTCTGTCGGGAATAGGACACCTAGTATCCTCCCATTATTTCGCGGGGTTTAAACAAAATTTCCATTTTCTCCTTGGCCGGCCTGCGGGCAAAATTTTTCGCTTTCTCCCTTTGTTATTTTGGTAAAAAAACCAAAATTTACTCCGTGCTTCCAACTCCTACCGACCTCATGGACATGTGTCACACTCTCACTCACGTGGGGTCCTGGGCCAAAATTTTTATGGTGCCATTTTTTGAAATTTTCTTAACTTGCCTCCACCGGTCCGACCTCCGCCACCACGTGGCGCATTCCTATTCATTGCGGACCTTCCCAGGGAAAATTTCCCTCAAAAACTCTGCCAAGCCATAACTTGATAAATACAAGGAGTTAGAAGGAAAACTTTACCTTTCTGGAAAGGTGAGAAAATTCTCTATCTGATGAACCCATTTCAAGATAATTTTGAGTGCCTGAAAAGTGGAAAAATTGGACTGAGGCACAAGGAAGGAAGGAATGAAAGAAAGTTAGCCAAAAATAAGTAAGGGGCTTATTTTGGATAACAATTTTAGCGACTCAGAGGGGTCAATATACCTGCTGGATGAAGTGACCAGCTGCTTGAAGCAATTCATTGGGCATGGAGTCATCAACTTAACTTCTTGGTACTCTCAACTCATTAGAAAATTTCTAGGAAGAAGATTGTGAGAGTAGAACATCACTTGATCTGGAGCATGGCCTGCAAAGATGCATCCTTGGGATAGCAAAGCTTGTGCCAAAGCACTTAGGGAAATGTAAAACTAAGCTACAACAAAACAATGTGCACAAGCACTTGGAGGAATGAAAATCTAAGATAATATGTACAAGGTGAGGAGTTTCCCTTCTAGTAGCAATGCTTTAGATCGATTCCATTAACTGGAATCTGCAGTTCTTCACCATTGAATGTAGATAATTGGAAGGCATTGTTGTCCTTACATTTTATGACCATGTAGGGGCCACTCCAAATGGCATCAAAATTTGAATGATTTCCTGGATTTTCTCGGTCTGCATCTCATTTCAACACTAAATCTCCAACTTGGAAGGTTCTAGCCTTAACTTTCCTATCAAAGATTCTCTTGATCAAGGCTTGATCTTTCTCCATTGTTTGGGTTGCATGCTCTTTGATTTCTTAGATTTCCATAAATTCTGCATATCTAACCTCCATGGGTTCAAACTCCAACAATTCCAATTTCTTCATGAGTTCCAATGTTGGCAACACAAGTGACATAGGCAAGATTGCCTCTCCTCTGTAAATAAGTCTGAATGGAGAGTTACCGGTGGATCTCTTGGGAGTTATCCTATCAGCCCATAAGGTTAACTTAATTTTAGTGTGCCAAGTCTTCTGATTTTCATCAAGAGTCCTCTTGATGATCTTTAATAGGTTCTTGTTGGTAGACTCGGCTTGGCCATTACCTTGAGGGTAATAATTTGATGAAGTGCTAAGATAGATCCCATTCTTAACAGCCCATTCATTTACCTTTGATCCTATGAATGCCAATGCATTATCTGATATTATAGTGGCAGGTATACCAAATCTGGTTACTATTTGTTGGTGTAGGTGGTATATTTATTCACTTATTTAGTGTTATTTCACCTCACCAGGTGAGTAATCTCACTTAGGTGGACATGGATCTAGGTGTCATCTTAGTTATGATATATTCTCTTACAGAATCTGTCATATGTGTAAGTGTGTCATAGGAGTTATATTCCCATTTGGGAAAGTAACTCCTCTTCTCCATTATGGAGGAATCTTCTCTTACATGGGAGTTACACATTCACTCCCCTATATGTACACCACCTCTTTTGATATATGATAAGCCAATACAAGCTAAGCTAAGGCTTCCATTCCACTCCACTTTTCAAATCTTGAGCTCTCATATGCATGCACATTGCTTTACAAAGCTTGCTTGCTTTAATCTCGCAACTCCTACACTTTGGTGAAGTGTAACTATTCGATGCTCGTGAATTCCTTCTAGGTCTTCGTCCTACACTCCTTCATGGTATCAGAGCATGGGGACCGGAATCACGTTGCTCACCATTGTTGCTCCACCATGTAGTTGCTTGTGCAAGCTCTCACTTTTGCATGTGCTCTACTTGCATATTTTGAGATTCTTGTGGGTGTTTCTCAGGTGTTCATGGACTTTAATTTGTTGCATGTAGCTTTGGTGTCATTGTTACCAGCTCATGGCTTACTTTTTTGCATTGATTTTATTGTTTCAGACCTCCATTTGAGTTTTGTGCGCTGTTTCTGGTGTTTCAGTGGGGGGATTAGTGTTTTCTTACCAACTCGGCCCCAACTCACCAGTTGGTTCTTGGCACTCACCACTTTGGAGGTGTTTTTATGAGGGTATTATCTGTTGCCAAGGTGTAGACTCGACCTTGCATTGACTGTTGTTTTGGGAGTTTTTGTTGGTGAAATCTTTGTCCTTAAGGTTGCTCAATTGGCCCCAGCTTGTTGATCTGCAAACTCAAAAATTGAGTACATCCTGGACCTCGTTTGGCATCACTTTTTGCAACTACCTTTGTATCACCATTGTTCCATGGACCTACGTTGTGTACTAGTTTTGGCTTGTTTGCTCTGGACTCTTCAGATCGAAACACGTCTGTCTTCATGTTTATGGCCGTATTATTTCCAGCCCCTCCTCGGTGTTTCTTGTCTACAACCCTCTATTATTTGATCTACGTTGTGCTCTAGCCCTGGTTCGCAACAACACGATTGGCTCATTGATTTGTCTGCCACCAAACCTGTTTGACTCCTCAAGCATTGTCGCACCTTCAATCGGTCATTTTCCAGCTTGGTACATTACGGGTTACTGACTTTTGTTTCAAATCTCTTCAAGCTAAACCTGCCATTGGTTCCTGTTGTTTTGATAGACGGTTTCAAAACCTCTGCATGCATGTTCAACTCACCCCACATCCCACGTGGCTTATGACACCATTACAAACATCTCTGGTATTCAGCCGTTCTGTGTTCAGTGGTTTCCTCTCCCCCCTGCTTGCTTCGACCCATCCTGACTCCATGGTTCGAGCTGGATCACTTCACATGAATGCAGTCTCTGTTACTTTTCTCCAATAGCTCACCTCGAGTCATCTCTGCATCAAATTTCTCGCGTGGCTGGTCCTGACTACAGCATCAACATGTAACTCAGACCTCTGCTCAACCGTTTTGCTATTCCCATCCTAGAAAATCTGCACTGGCACAACGGTTCACACATGCAACACGTGGTGAAATGGTTTGACAACTCTACGTGGCATCAACTCCCTTACCATAGCATCAGCTCGCATTACAGTTACAAGCACGTGGCCTCTAGCTCGTCCTCCGAGGCAGCTCCATGACTTGACAACGTGGGCCCCATCCCTTTTAGACATTGTTTGTAGGTTAAAAAAATCCCTTTTTTTTATGTTTTGAGGATAAAACCATTATTCATGGCATTGTAATAATTTTTGGGTTCTAATTTTTCTTGTATCATGCCCTTCCTACGTGTGTCGAAGACAGAGGGCGAGGTCCGGGGTTGGCAGGAGGCTAATCCCCCCTCGCAAGAAAAACAAACCCTTGCTAAAATTTGATGCCATTTCCAACGAGTAGTCACACGACACCCTTTGCACCCATTTCAGGCACTTTTTTAATGTGTTTGCAGTGTCTAGTGCATTTTTCCATCAGTTGCGGGAATTGTAATAATGCCATAAATTTTGACTCGCTAGCTCGTTTTTGAGCACTTCCTTAGTCAAAGTTGCATGATTTTTCACACATTACATGATGGGATTGTTAGTTTTGTAAATGCACTACTTTTATAAAGTGCCGCATTCTTGGGGGTTGCTTGTACTCTTGGGCCTACACACATAGACGCATTATCAGCCGAGTTCGACGTCTTGCACCTTGCATCTTGCATTTTTTCATCATGGAGAGTGCTCTTTCCAGATGTGAGCATCGTAGGATCACCTTACAGCCTCCGCCACTTCTCACCGGGAGAGAGACCTATTCAGCCTAGCGTGCTTCCATGGAATGTTACTTCACCTATGAGGGTCTTTCACCCTTCTTACTTGGGCCAGTTCCTGCACCCACTGATCATTGTCATCTAGAGGACTTCCTCGACACTTGTGACCATGTTTTGGTCACATGATGATGCATGTCTCTCATTCTCTCTGGTTTCACGTGGCAGACTCAGATCCACCTCACCATGTCTGGAGCATTCTTCAGTCCCTCTATGGAGACCCTTCACATACTGCCGCCATTGTTGCTGCTGCTGATTCAGTTGTCTCCTCCATTTCTTCGTGTGATGACAGTTCCACTGACATAGGCTTGCTTGGTTCTACTTCTGATGATGAGGATTGTGCACCCAGTTCTGATGTCGAGAGTACTACAGAGGACTCTTCTCCTCTTTCTCTCACTATTCCAGAGAGTGTTGACACATCCCACATCTCATCAGATATCGAGCAGTCTCCTACTCAGTCTCATACAGTCATCACACCCACCTCCTTTCCACTTCTAGTGTGCGAGGCCCTTTTGACTCTTCTACCTTCATTGGATGACTCATACCTATCTGACATCGCTCTTCTGTTTGTTGAGCCCCCTCATTGGGACGAGTATCTGCCTGACCTTAGTTCGTCTTTTCACAGAGTACACTTGTGATGCACTACAGGTTCCTCATCCATCTACAGGTGTTTTAGAGGAGTTCATCATCTCTGTTGTTGGGAGTGCCCCTTCTCGGGAATCATTTACCACTTCCACATTTCTAGAGACCTTCATTGATCCACCCTCAGCTTGTGGATCCCTTTTCTATTGTGGGGGATGTTTTGTTCCCTTCACATCACTTGGACATCCTTTCTATAGGTGTTCACTCTTCACTCTGACAGTTCTACGCACGTGGCATTACCTTTAGTTCCTTGGCACTCACTTGCTAGACCTATGTCACACTTCAGTGCACCAGACTCAGAGTTCTTTGTGTTGCTACCTTCAGTTTCCTTTGTGGAGTGGGCGGACTTCCAGCACATCATTTATGTCCTTCCTAAGGGCAGGCACATAGTTCATTGCGGGTGGCTCTTCTTCAGTCCAGAGGCAGAGGATCTCATCATCGACATTCTTCTGGGAGACTTCCTAGAGCTGTAGAGTTTAGATCCGTCCATGGCATCTTCTGCATTCCTCTCATCTCCCTCTTCTTCTCTCTTCTTCTTCTTTCTGAGAGATTGCCTCTTTGTACATGGGTACCCTTTTAGGCTCATCTATGGCTGGGACCCATATTTGGCATCTTTCTTAGATTAGAGAGTGTTTTTTTCTCTTGTGGTGGATGTTTTTCCCACTGGTTTTTCCTTCACTCCACTTGGGACTCTTCTTGTACATGGGTTCCTCATCAGGCTTTGTGCCGGGACCCATTTCTCATTTCTGACTTGCCACCTCATCCTAAGTTACGATGAAGGGGGGTGTTGGTGTAGGTGGTATATTTATTCACTTATTTAGTGTTATTCCACCTCACCAGGTGAGTCATCTCACTTAGGTGGACATGGATCTAGGTGTCATCTTAGTTATGACATATTCTCTTACAGAATCTGTCATATGTGTAAGTGTGTCATAGGAGTTACATTCCCATTTGGGAAAGTAACTCCTCTTCTCCATTATGGAGGAATATTCTCTTACATGGGAGTTACACATTCACTCCCCTATATGTACACCACCTCTTTTGATCTATGTTAAGCCAATACAAGCTAAGCTAAGGCTTCCATTCCACTCCACTTTTCAAGTCTTGAGCTCTCATATGCATGCACATTTCTTTACAAAGCTTGCTTGCTTTAATCTTGCAACTCCTACACTTTGGTGAAGTGCAACTATTCGATGCTTGTGAATTCCTTCCAGGTCTTCATCCTACACTCCTTGTATCAAAGCTTCATATTCAGCACTATTGTTAGAACATGCAAACTAAAATCTAAAAGATGAATAATACTTAATGCCTTGAGGTGAAAAAAGCATAGCCCCCCCTGCACCTTGTCTACTTCTTGATCCATCAAAGAACAGCTACCATACCTCATTGTCATATTTATGGTCTGGCTTGGTGATGCTAGGAATAGGCTGATTTTCTTCATGCATGCAGTAAAATCCTAGTTCAGATTCCTCTATTTCTTTGTAGGGATCAAAATCATGTACCTTGCTTGCCCATTCATCAAGAGTCAAATCTGGGACGCTTCCAACTTTGGTGTTAGCTTCATCTGTTCCTAGATAATCCTGTTGATCAAATGCTAAACAATTGGCATTGATTGGGCTTGGAGTATGAGGCTCAATGTGAAAGTTTGTAATAGGTTCAGACCTGATTGTGGCCTTAGTTCCATATCTGGTCTAAAACAACATGTGTGACCAATTAGCAGATAAATAGCCTCCAATTCTAGATGCGAAATCCCTTGGAAAACATAGGGCAAAAACTGGTGGTAAATCTATCACTGACACATCTTGCAAAACAATGACATTGGGGCATGCATGCAAGGTGAGGCTCAAATATTTAATTACCCCTACTTTTGTTACTATTTTCCCATCTAGTTGCACTACCCCTTTGGATATGACTTCAAATTGGAGGCCCAATTGATCAGCTATTTTCTTGGGAATCACAGAACTACTTGCCCCAGAATCAATCATACAATTTTGTACTAGTTTATCCACAATGATCAATGAAACATAGAATCGAGGGGGCTTCAAAACTATACCTTGCTGTATTCCAAGCTTCCCCTCAAGCTAAGAAGCATTTGTGAGTACCTTCTCTTGCATATGAGCTTGCTAATTTGAAGTTGACCAATTCTTCATGGCAGCCTGTAGTAGATCCCTTTGTCTTGGGATGGATAGTGATTCCCACATAGATATATTCACATTTTTCTTCCTCATTTGTTCAGTGATGTTAAATGGGGATGAAAAATCTCTTTGCTGCCCCTTAGCCTACACATTATTTTCTTGTACATCGGCTGCAACAACTGGCATTTGAGCTGGTCTAGAAGGTAGCTTGGGCTGTCCTTGCACATTTAGAACTGCATTTTGCTTCCCAACACTTTGTGGAGTGATGGAAGGCTATGGATCTCCTAGAGATAATGAATACCCTTCACCAATATTCCTCTTCTTTGACCATGTGTTAGATGCTACATTCTGAGAAATTGTTTGATTCATACCACAAAAATCTTCAACCTGCCAGTTCGCAAGTGTAGTCTCATTTGGAGTTGTATTTCGATGAGATGTTCCTTTTTGTTTGTTTGTTTCTTGACTCACCTCACTTTCTACTCCAGTTGTTGTCACCATCAAAGCTTGGTTCAAAGCACCATTGAAGCACATAGACTGGTTGTGAGGTTCATTGCATGGGAAACACCAATCATAATCTTGAGCTATATTATTTTGCGTTGGCACTAAGGCTTTAGAGGTAGATGCAACATTGAGGTTATAGGGCTGAAATGGTCTATTGGTAGGAGGCCTTACTTTATTTTTATTTGTAGCTGGATTGGGTGGCCTATTAGGCTGATATGGTTACCTATTAGGCTGAGTTTGAGGTTGATAAGAAGGTCTAAAACTTTGGGCTTGCTACCTCTTGAGTGTAACCAGATCATTGCCTAAATTTTGTAATTATTTCATGACTTCTTGAAGTTCATTTGAGGCACTAGAGGATGAAGTAGAAGTTTCATTTAAACTCTGATTTCTAGGAGTGGGAATAGGAGGTAAAGTAGGTGTTTGACTAGTGCTTGAGCTTTCCAAGTTTGGATATATGGGTGTGGGAGGCCTAGGAGCTAGTTTATCAACTTGGATCATAAAATTCTGATCCCTAATGGAAATGCTATAAGCTGCAGGTATATTTGCACCTCCCTTGGATTGAATTAACATAGAAATATCAGAATTTAAAACTTTAAGATAGTATAAGAAAGCACCTTTAGCTATTGGCCTTACTGTCACTGGGATTCTATCCCATGTCCTTTGAAATCTGAAATTGAAGTCTGTTAGCTACTCATTAGGAGCTCTCTTGATAGTTGTAAGTTGTTCCAATAGAGACAAATTATCTCCCTTTTCTCCAAATTGCTCATGAAGAGCTATGCACAACTCGTTCCAATTTTGGATAGAGCATGTCCCAAGGCTCCTGAACCATTACAAGGCTTTCCCTTTGAATGAAGATGCCAACAATCTGACAGCAATCTGCATCTCAACAATCTCATGGATTGCACAAACATTAGCAATGTCTTTGACATGATCACTAGGAGTGGTCTGATTTTCCCCAGTAAAGTATGGGATGTTCTTCAATGCTGCAAATGGAACTAGATTTTGCGCATTGAGAACAAGTGGGTTGATTCCAGTGAAGTTGACATAAGGGCTGTGTTGTGCCATTCTGATTGGCCTGAGAACCCTTGTTGATTTGGTGAAAGGTCTACAAGGTGGAGGAGTTGATAGAGTTTTGTTTGGTGGAGATGGAGACCTTTGAATTCTTCTTCCTCTCTCTCTTCTTTCTGGGGATAATTTCAGATAATCAGAAAATCCCTCTTCTCTATTCCTTGACCTTGTTTGCATCCTTCTCATGAATATTTAGACTTAGACTATTGAAACTAGTTGATTTTATCTCTTTAGAGTCGCCAGATGTGCAAATCAGGGCTCTTTTTAAGCAAGAAACTTACAAAAAATGCACATCAACTTTGTTGTAATGAAGATGAATACCTCTAAGGTCCCACTAGGCATGCCAAAATTGTTAGTGTAAATCAGCAGCACCCCCTAAATGACCTTCAGATTTGCAAGTGAGAAATGGGTCATCTAGTGTGATTACACAACATTGAATCTTTTCCCCAAGTGTGGGACTTAAAAAAATGGGAAAAAACTCTCCAGATTAAAGGTTGGTTCCTCTAATCCTCTGATCAAATGTATATAGGAAATTTTCAGAGGATTAACTCAAAATCCTACTCTAATTCTACCATGGAGACAAGGATAGAAGAGAGAAAAGAAGGTAAAACTAAACTAACAAGGTGATACACCAAAGGAGTGATGAACATCTACTTCTGTAAATTGACACATATTATAAAAATGCAACACAAATCATGCACAAATTGCTAAAATTGTAATGAAGGATCAGGATAGAGAAAACAACACATGAAAGGATTGAAAATTCATTCACAGAGTTTACATTGTCATTTCCATTTTTTAAATACAGTGCATTACAATAGAAAGGAGGTAGAAAACATGTTACAGTCCTAAAAGAGGTCTGCTATTCCACAAATTCACTTGCCAGGGTGAAGGAGGGAGCTTGCAAAACATAAAAATTTCCAACTTTTTACAAATGAGCCAAATCTGGCTTTTAACAATGAAAACCCGGGCTCAGGAAGGAGAAACATGGGAAAAATGAAAGGAATCATTCAACCACTAACCAAATCCATCCAAATAGCATGGGTACCCTTAAAAGTTCATTCCCCAATATTTTTGACCATGTTGGAGAAGAATGGAAGCCATACTGCATTAAAAATGATGGTTGAATGTCTGCCCCTTTCCCCATGCCAAAGGTGTTTTTTATTTTTCTCTCATAAAAATCCATCAAAAAACAAAATTTGAGATTCCATCATGTATAGGACTTCAATATATTTCAAATGACACCAAAATTGAGAAAAACCAAGATTTGGATCGAAAGATATGCCCCTTTGAAGATTTAGGGCAAAACAGGGCAAAAATCAAGTCGACGGGCCGAAACCAAAAAATTTTACCCTTTTTTGAATTTAGGAAAAATTTCCCAAAAAAACTCCACCCCCACCACTCCGCTACCACGTGGCACATTCCCATTGGTCTGCGGACCTAAATGGCCATTCTACGCCTTTTTGAATTTTGGAAAAAAATTCAAAATTCTTTCGCACCCCGCTACTTCACTGCCACGTGTCATCATTTGATTTGGTGCGGGCCTGAATCAATTGTCTTTCCTCTGTGGGTCCATGGGAAAAAATCTTCCTTTGCACCCATTTTAACACTTTGGAAAAATTTCCAAATTCTCCCCGTGCCCCCGACCTCTGTCGGGAACAGGACACATGGCATCCTCCCATTAGTCTGCGGGGTTTAAACAAAATTTCCATTTTCTCCTTGGCGGGCTTGGGGGCCAATTTTTTCCATTTCACCCTTTGCTATTTTGGCAAAAAACTGAAATTTACTCTGCCCTTCTAACTCTAGCTGACCTCATGGACACGTGTCACACTCTAACTCGCATGGGGTCCAAGGCCAAAATTTTCACTACGCCATTTTTGGAAATTTTCTTAACTTGTCTCCGCCGGTCCAACCTCTACAGCCATGTGGCACATTCCTATTCATTGTGGAGCTTCCTAAGGAAAATTTCCCTCAAAAACTCAACTGAGCCAAAACTTACAAAATACAAGGAGTTAGAAGGAAAACTGTACCTTTTTGGAAAGGTGAGAAAATTCTCTATCTGATGAAGCCATTTCCAGATAATTTTGAGTGCCTAAAAAGTGGAAAAATTTGACTGAGGCACAAGGAAGGAAGGAATGAAAGAAAGATAGCCAAAAATAAGCAAGGGGATTATTTTGGATAACAAGAATACCTCTCATAATGATGGAGTGAGAGACATTTATGAGAAAGGATTTTCAGCCATTACGAGTAAGATCTAGAGGAAGAATCGAAAGGGAAAGGTAGTTAGTAAACTGCTTATTCCAAAGTTCATGTGGGTCAAGTTTGAATCTTCCCACAAAATTTCTGTCATGAAATAGATGAAAGGGTGACTGTATTTTTTGTATAGTGACAAATATTTAGGAATGGGAAGGTGATGCATGTATTTGGGAGGTAAGGAAAGCTATGGTATCTTCCAATTTTTTAGTGGAGCGCAGAGTAGTCTAAATGTTTTAGTTTCAAATGTGTTCAAAATCATATTGGCATGGTACTTGTACTTTTGAATTTCCTCATTATGAAACTGGTATAAGCCATGTACCTGGTTTATAACTAGTTGGGAGTTGCCAAAGATATTAATGGTTTTAACATCTAGGGAAATGGGAGCCTTTGGAACTAGTATGAGTGATTCATATTCGGCTATGTTGTTAGTGCATTCGAATTAAAGTTTCAAAGCTAAAGGCATAGAATCATTATTAAGAGGAATGAGGATAACTCCTACACCTACCCCACACTAACATTTAGATCCATCGAAGAATAAAGTCATTTGAAAAATAGTGTCATGGAGGGAAAGGGTAGTAATAGATTCGTCAAGATAGTTGAAATTTGAAGATTGATTTCCCAGAAGAGGAGCATTGGAAAGCTGATAAGAAATGGCTTTTCCCTTGACAAACTTTTGGTGAATGAATTCTAGGTCTAATTCTGCAAGAAGCATGAGCCAACGCGTGGTTCATTGGTGTTGGTATGGTTTGGCATACATGTAATGCAGGGGGTTGTATTTAGTGGTGGTAAAGGTTTTATTGTTGAGTAGGTAATGGAAACGTTTGGTGGATACAAAGAATAAGGATAGGAAAAAAAATCGATGTGAGTATACCTAGTCTCATAATCCAAAATTGTAGGGCTTATGTAATAAACTGTTTTCTCCCTTTGTTTATCATCACGATGAGTGAGAATGGAACCCAAGGAATGATCAGTGGAAAAAATGTAAAGGTAAAATGGTTTATTATCTTGAGGTGGAATGAGTACAAATGGCTGAAGAAGCTATTGTTTCAAGGTGTTGAAGGCTTTGTGGCACTCATCATCCCATTTGAAGGATACATCCTTTTTAAGAAGATGATGAAATGGATGGCAACAGTCGCAAAGCTGGGAAATAAAGTGACAAATAGATTTCATATTTCCTTGAAAACTATGAAGTTTGTGAAGGTTAGTAAGGGGTGGAATCTTGAAAATGAACTTTATTTTGGCAGGATCGACTTCGATGCCCCGTAAAGAAACAATGAAACTGTGGATTTTCCTGATAGAAAAATGAAGATGCACTTCTTTGGTTGAAGGTGGATGTGGTATGTTATGAGGCAATCGAAAAAAACCTTAAGGACTTCAAGGTGTTCCACCTAATTTTAGATTTGGAAATAAGGTCATCGACATAATCTTGCAATATGCTATATATGATTTTATGGAAGATATAGGTCATAACACGTTGATGTGTGGTACTAGTGTTTTTAAGGCCAAATGGAATGACATGATAGCAGAAGGTCCCCCAAGGGGTGATGAAGGTGGTTTTATGTTGATCTTATCATGCGAGTAATATTTGGTTATAAACCAAGAAACCATCCATGAGTGATAACATCTCATGGATGGTGGTGAGATCAATAAGTTAATCGATACTAGGTAGAGGAAATTTTTCCTTGGGGAAAGAAATATTAAGGTCACAGAAATACGTGCAGATGCGGAGTCCCACTGTTACTTAAGTGATAGGAATGATGTTAGAAATATATTGGGGATAATCAATTGGTAGAATGAAAGAAAAAAAATAGAGGCACTGGAGTTCTTTTTTCACAAGAAAGAAATCGTGAGGATGTATTTTTCACAGATTCTATTTGGCACCGATAATAGTTACGATATTGTGGACCACAATATTTGGTTCAATACTAGGCATATCAGTGTAAGACCAAACAAAATCATTGTTATGAACTCAAATAAAAGAGGTGAAGACTTCTTGTTCAGTATAATCTAAATATTGGCCTATCTTTAGAATATGAGGGTCATCTTGAGTGTAAATATTGATCTCTACAGTGGATTCATTCAACATCATTTGTGTCTTAGAAGGTAATGACTGGTGAATGTATGAATCCTCCACACTGAGGTAGGTGAGAATGGAACCATCGTCTTGACATTGAACAACATTTATAGAAGGTGTGTCATCATCAATCATATCAGGATACAGGAAGGGAAGGGAAGAGTGAGCCTTACCACCACGTTGATAGGTCATAGGTCCAAAGGAAACAATGTTCACAAAAACAAATGTTATGAGGGATGGATTCTAGATTCATATAATTTGTAGGTTAAGGTGGTATGGTCGGGGAATTAGGGGGAGAAGGATTGTCCTTGATGAGATTGATTTGGACCTTCTTGGAAGGTGGTTTGGAAAATTTTATACCACAAATTTATTTATGTTTGTGGGTAGTGCAAGGAATTACAGTATGATAGCCCTATTCATAGAATCCAAATATATTACAGGAGGAGTGATGGAGGAAGGTTTGGGTGAAGCTGCAGTTGGTGAGATATTATAAATCAAAGGAAAATAATTGGGTTTGGGTAGGTGGATCAGGTGATTAGGAAGAAGTATCAATTCCCCCATACATAAATTTGGTTCGAAGGTGGGGAGGACCGTATGAAATAAATTTTCCTATATGATGATCATAGTGTGGGTGTTGGTGAAGGTTTCCATACTCTAGAGAAGTAAGGAAGGTGTCGATGTTATAGAGGTGATACTCCCCCAGATTAAGGCATTGAAATACACTTTCTAAGGGGTTGGTAGTTGGTATGTGGGTAGTGTGAATGGTTGAATCACTCGAAGGGTGAGGAGAAGGATTATCTGGTATTTTTGCAGTAGGTGGGTTGGTTGATGGGCCAGGTACAAAATTTTTGGAAGTGGTAGGAATAGATGAATTGATTATGGAATATGTAATGGTGGATGACGTAGATGAAGCTGCGGATGAAGAAGTGGCGATGGTGATAGATTCCTTAACTAGTACAAGAACATCATTGGTTCGGTACAGAATGTTACAGGTTTTAAAAGGTGAGGTATTGGATTGAATGGTATAGGTGTGCCCTTCATGTTCAAATTTTAAGCAGTGGTGTAAAGTTTAAGGAACACAACCCATTGTGTGAATCCAAGGTTAGTCAAGCAACATATTGTTATTAAATTCACCCTCCAAGACATACAATAATTCAGGAATGGTACGGGGGGCCACGTGAATGTGGAGGATGATGGTGTTGAGGGTGGAAGTGATGACATCATTGAAGGAACATAGCATAACTAGGTTTTTATGCATGCAGTTGGTAGGGATGCACATTTGTTCATATGCATGGGAGGAAATAATGTTGATGCTAGCACATGCCTCAATTATAACACAATGGATGTGCATATCATTGATGTAGGCGGAGATGAAGAGGGTAGTGAAAGGATCATTTGATTAGAGAAGGAAAATCTCTTATTCAGAGAAGCTGATGGTAGAATTTTCATGAATGGTATCAGGGGTAGAAGATGGAGGTGGAGTGGTGAAAGAAACAAGATGATGTGCAGTAATGATGGCGGCAACGGGTGTGGGGTCATTAGGTGGACCCTCAATGGATTATAGGACCTTACTGAGGGCCTGCTGATGAGAATTAGAGGTTTGGATGAGGTCATACAAAGAAATTTTGAGGGGAGATTGGTGAAGTTTTTTTTATCATGGTATGATGTGTGAATCTGTCAGAAATAGGGGATGTCACCCCATGGATGGTTACCTTGGGGGAAGGTGTATGTAGAATGTTGGGTAAAGGTGTAGTGTATGGGTTTCCTGTCTTTTTTTTTCTTTTTCTTTCTGAGATCAACTGGCAAGTCAAACCATATTGATATCAAAGATAGGAGGGGAAACAGAGGGAGGTGTGTCATAAAAAATTTAATGGCATGTGGGACAAAAACCTAATTCGGGATAAGATCCTTGTGAAATGAGTATCCCTCACTGCATTTCAGAGGAGGTTAGGCTAGCTCCCTAATCTAGACCATATTGATCTCAAATTTTAGAGGAGGAAAAGAGGGATGTGGAGGTGGAGGTGAAGGTCACTGAATATATTTGGGGCAAGGTTGTGTGGCAATAGGGGGAGGTGGAATGGGATCCTTATCCAAAAGCTCATCTTCATCAAAGAGCTCTTTAGGAGAACACAATTGAAGAAGAATATTTTTAAGGGCCTTGCAATTTTCAACATCATTCCCTAGCACATGATGAGAGGAAAAAATATTAGTATCATTAAACCTTTCTAGTTTAGGATTGAGTGATTCATAAGGCATGAGAGGTGGTAATCTAATGGTGAATGTTTCTAACAGCCGAGTGAGGATGTTAGCGTAAGACCCTTCCAAGGGATCGCAATGATAAGTGAGAGTGGGTTTGGATGGAGGTTTGAGTGACTTTTGTGGGAGAGGTGTGACTGGAGGTGGAGTTGGTTTGGATGGAGGTTTGGGTGGCTTTTGTGGAAGAGGCACTGCTGGAGATGGAGTTGGAGGTTGAGTAGGTTTAACTACATTTTTGGAAGGTAGTGTGGTTTTGGGATTTGGTTTCACCTTCTTGGGTAATTTTTTTGGGGTAATGTATCAAGTAGAAGGAAGTAAAGAAGATGGAAGTGGATGGGTCAACCAAGGTGATAGAGGAGGTGCGGTAAAGATAATGGTAGGAGGCAATGTAAAAAGGTCTAGTTAAAGAGAAATAAATGGCATAGGTAGTGAAGAAGGCGTGTGAAGTGGAGAAGGTGTAGGTAATGTAGAAAACTTGGGTGGAATGTAATATTATGGAAAAGATGTAGGTTGTTTCATTTTATTTTTACCTAGAGTAGGAGGTTGTTTTACCAAGGTTGATGGATATGGACCTAAAATAGATAGAAGTGGTGAAGGTGAAAGAGGGGCAGTAGGAGAAATTGGTTTACAAGGACTAAGAGATTGGTTCCTTCTCTTAGGTGGGGGATATACTTAGTGATGTCTTGTGAGGAGGTGGATAAATCTAGCTTCACATGATGATGGATTAGACTTGATGTTTCATAAACCCCCAATGTAGTGGTAGGTTTGGGCATAGGTGAAGGTATGGGTGCAGGTAGACGTTTGGGAATAGGTGAAGTTTTAAGTGATGGTAAAGGTTTGGGTATAGGTGAGGATGATGAATATGAGGTAACTATAACCATCTCGGGTATGGTGGGTTTTGTTGTCTTGAACACTTTAGGATAAATCGTTGAAGTATTTATGGACAAAATTTGCATTTACGTTGAGACAAGAAGTTGAAGGAGTCCCCAAATCATGGAGTAGTTAAAATACTCCAAGTGATCATCCAAATAGGATATTGGTGTAGAAGTGGAGGGGGTGAGGATGATTTGGTATTAATCCTTGTGCAGAAATCTAATGTCTCTTAGATAGGGAAATGTTTGGATTCAGACTCTGTGGGTAAAAGAGATGATAGTAAGTCAACATGATCTCCAATTTCCTCCGCCATGTTTACAAATGTAGAATATTTTCTCTTCTCTAAGTCCTTTTCCTAGGTAAGGCACGCTATTTCAGCATCCTTCACTTTCAATTCCTTGCACAACACTCTTATTGTGGCAGCCTTGTGCATGTTTCTCCTAGCCACTTCAGTTGATACTTTCACTAGTGCATTACTCACTTGTTCATCAGACATAATAGTCGGCTTTACTGTTATGTTCCTGGCATGCAGTGCCTTCTTAAGCCACCTTGATACACATGATTCCTCACATACATCTAATTTGGGCTTGTCCGTGTGTGTATGCATCAATCATGACAATTGTTTTTTGGTGTGCATCATTGCTATGTATTCATCCATAAGCTCCCAGCCAAATAAATATGGTTGTGGCATCGTGCTCTGGAAGTGAGCACAGATGATTTTCCTCGTGTCCTCTACATATCCCATGAGAGGTACACTATGTTCCACACTCATCCTTCCTGTCCT
The DNA here is from genome assembly GCA_019776745.2 of Taxus chinensis. Lineage (NCBI taxonomy): Eukaryota > Viridiplantae > Streptophyta > Pinopsida > Cupressales > Taxaceae > Taxus > Taxus chinensis. The sequence goes on from CM034155.1 coordinate 291,367,139, forward strand.
TGGACCTCTTGGAACTATGGCATCAAGGTTAGGAATCTACATTGTATCTTCAGTAGTGCCATGTGTTGCCTCTTATTTGTCCTTCTCTTCTTTCTTCCCATCCTTTATCTCTTCTTCTTCTGCTTCTTTATGTTGTTCTTCCTGGTTCTGGGGTTTGTCTTCTTGCACATGTGGGGTAGGAGATGTTACTGCAAAATCACAGTACCCCTGGATGTTGATCAGATTTCTAGGTTGATCACTAATATCCAGTGTAATTGCATAACATTGAATCCTTTCTCCACGTGTGGGACTTGAAGAGTGAGAAAGGAATCTCCAGAGAAAGGCTGGTTCCTATTCCTCTGTTCAGATGCACCATTAAAACATAGAGGTTTACCCAAAAACTAACCTAACTACCAAGGAGACAGGGAGAAAAAAAGTGTACAATAAAACCTAAACTATGGAGGTGATGCACCGAGGAATGAAGAACATATGCTTTGCCAAATTAAACAGAGATCATGTAGATATAACACAACACCATGCACAGATAGCAAAAATGCAATGAAAGATCAACAATGACAGTAATAAATATGTAAGAGGGTTTAGAAGCAACCATAGACACATATATATTGCTCAAGGATAGATTCAATACATTGCAATGGCCAAAAGGCAAAAAACGGTGTTACAGTCTATATGGGAGGTTTGAAAACTCCACGAATTCTCTTACAAACAGAAGAGAAGGGAGGGGTTGCAAAACAAGAATGTCCAACCCTTAGAAAGAAGCCCCTCCTTACAATTTATAGGAAGAATGGGAGAGAAAAGAGAGAGGAATTCGAAATCTGCCTCAACCACCTCTAGGTTGCATTTAATTCGTCCATCATGGTAGAAGCGGCGGGTTCTGGCGAAGCGGTGGGTTGTCTGCTGCATTAAAGTGGTTGTTGAAGCATTACCTCCGCTTTTTATTTCGTGCCAGAGGTGTTTCTCAATTTCCTCCCTCCAGACTACATCAAAATGCAAGATTGACTCTAGAAACGTGTAGAGAATTTCAGCAGCTTTCCGTTGATACCAAGAACGTGCAAATCCGAGCTCTGGATCGAAAGATATGTCGATCTGAAGATTTAGGACACGGAACAGACAAAAACGGATTTTGAAATATTTTCCCGCGCACTGCCACTTGGACGCCACGTGGCATGCTCTGATTCGCTGAATAATTCTCTCTCCTCTGCTTTTCGGCGGGCTGTCTCTTGAATTTTGACTTTTGGTGCTCTAGGAACATTTTCCACATTTTTTCCCATGCCCCGCTACTAGGGATATGTGGCATGCACTGGTTGGTTCACGAACCTGCCGGGTCTTTCTTCACTTTTACCCCTTTTGGGCAAACTTTCTAACTCCTCCCCGAGCTCCGCACTTCTATGTTCCATTGGACACGCGTCCAATTTCTATTGGCTCGGGCCAGTGCTTCAAACCTTGCCCTTTGACCTTTTGGCTTTTCTTGATGACACGTGGCAATTTCTCAGTGGTTCTCGGGCCTGCCGGGTCTTCCGCGTACTTTGCGTCCATTCGTCCCGGACGTCCCACTTTGATTTTGGACCTTTTGGGACAATTTCAGCCGGTTCGGGTATTTCTGGCCCACTTGTCCCACTTTGTTTCGGACTGACTTGACTCTTTTTCGGCCGGTTCGGCCGGTTCGGGTCCTTTTGTCCCACTCGTCCCGATTGCTTTTGGACCTTTTGTGCTGATTTCGTGCGAACCGGCCGGTTCGGGCATTTCGCGTCCAATTGTCCCACTCGTCCCAAATGCTTCTCTCAGCAGTTAGTTGATTTTCTCCCTCGGTCGAATCGACATTTCGTGCCCACCGCGTACTTTCGTCCCACTTGTCCCAAATGCTTATTGGGACACCTGGACTCATTTCGGCCGGTTCGGGCGGTTCGCGTATCTTTGTCCCATTTGTCCCACCTTGTGCTAGACCAGGACTTAGCCGATTTTCACAATTTTTTTCTGGCCCAAACTACTTGTTTTCTGCAACCTTCTCCGCACTTTCTCAAAGCTTGCTCCTTCCTTCTTCGGCCTGGGGAGTTTAGAAAGATTCCTGAAGGGACCCTAGAAACCTGATTTTGCTCTGAATCAATCATTTTTCTTGGAATTTGGACATCCTGATGCATGTTATCAAATTTACCCTGGGGGGGTGAATTTTGGATAATAATTTGGCGACTCAGCAGGATTATCTGCCTGCTAGATGGAAAGACCAGTTGCCTGAAGCCATCCATTGGGCATGGAGTCATCAAATATTCTGTTAGAATCCAAACTGACTCAGAATGTGTGAGGAGGAAGATGGAAAGAGACCTGATTTAGCAAAGACATGCATCATCTCCATGGACAGCAAGCTGTGCCAAGGCACTTAGGGAAAACAAAACTAATCTACAGCAAAACAATGTGCACAAGCACTTGGAGGAAAGAAAATCTAATCTAGTATTTACAGATGTAGTGAACCTCCCTCTAGAAGCAACGCTTGAGATAGATTCCATTTACTGGAATCTGTAGTTCTTCACCATCCAACGAGGCCAATTGGAAAGCATTGTTGTTCTTGCACTTTGTGACCATGTATGGGCCACTCCAAATGGCATCAAATTTTGAATGCCTTCCTGGTTTTGCTCTGTCCACATCCCATTTCAATACTAGATCTCCTATTTGAAAAGATCTATCTTTGGCCTTCTTATCAAAGGTCTTCTTGATCAAAGCCTGATCCTTTTCCATTGCTTGGAATGCCTGATCTCTGATTTCTTGCAGCTCCATCAATTCTGCATATCTCACCTCCATGGGCCCAAACTCTAGCAAATCCAGCTGTTTCATGAGTTCCAACGTTGGTAATTCAAGTGACAGGGGCAAGATTGCCTCTCTTCCGTAGACAAGCCTAAATGGAGAGTTACCTGTGGATCTTTTGGGAGTTATCCTATCTGCCCATAAGGCTGATTTCAGTTTGGTATGCCAAGCCTTCTGATTCTCATCAAGAGTCCTCCTAATGATCCTCAGCAAGTTTTTGTTTGTAGACTCGGCCTGGCCATTACCTTGAGGGTAATAGTTTGATGAAGTGCTTAGGTAGATCCCGTTCTTGACAGCCCACTCAGTAACTTTAGATCCAATGAATGCAATGCATTATCAGAGACTATTGTAGCAGGTACACCAAATCTGGTAGTTATCCCTTCGTAAAAGTCCAAGATACTAGACTCATTCGCCTCTTTGAGTGCTACTGCTTCTGTCCATCTGGTGAAGTAGTCTGTGGCTGTCAAAATCCACTTGTGCCCTTGGCTCGAATTGGGATTGATGATTCCAATGAAGTCCAAACCCCATTGCATGAATGGCTGGTCAACTGAGATTGGATGTAATGGGAGGGCTGCAAGTCTCTCTTTTCCTGTGAAGAATGCACAATTCTTACATTTCTTGATCCATGCATAGCAGTCACTAAAGATTTTAGGCCAATAATAACCAGCCTTCATGATTTTCAGAGCTATCACTCTTGGTGCAAAATGGCCACCAGCTGGTCCATCATGAAACTCCTTTAATACCCTTTGAATCTGACCTGTGTTAATGCATCTCAGCAGCACTCCATTCACGTCCTTCTTGAACAAAACTCCATCAATGATGGTATATGGAATAGCCTGCAACCTGAAGTGTCTTCTTCTTGCTTTGCTCATTTCTAGAGGGCACATGCCCGTCTGTAGGAAATGTATCATATTCTGAGTCCAACAGGGAGTGGACACATTATCATTTTCCTATTTTTGATCATCTTGTAATAGCAGGACAACGTCTTCTTTATCTTCTGGGTTGTTTAGTTGTTTGGAAGCAAGCTGCTCACACAAACCTTTGCCTCTTACCAGATTGGTGATCTTGATCTCAATGTCATACTCCATGACACGGGTGATCCATCCTGCCCTTTTCTCATTCAAATCCTTGTTGAGGAGGAAGTCCTTAACCCCAGCATGTGAGACCAGCAACTGGACCTTGTTGTTTGAGACTAAATGCTTGAATTTCTTCAAGCTCCTGATTACTGCAAGCACATGTTTTTCAATAAAAGAGTACCTCAATTCACAGTCATTTAGGCTTTGGCTAAAGAAGGCAACTGGCTGTTCATCATTATCTTTATTCTGTTGCACCAAAATGGCAGAAATAGTGTCATCACCCCCAAATGCATAGAGGATGAAATCCTTGGAAAAGTCCGGGTTGATGAGAGTGGGTGCCTGGGAGATGGCTTCTTTGATTGCTTCAAAACTCTCCTTGCCTTCTTCCGTCCATTTGAAAGCCATGCTTTTTCTTAACATTTTGGTGATGGGCTCGACAAAGGCTGCAAAATTTGGGACAAACCTCCGAACAAAGTTTATCCTTCCCAGGAAACTTTGAAGAGCCTTTTTGTGACTTGGCAATGGCAGAGCTCTTATGGCCTCAACCCTTTCTGGATCAATTGCTAATCCTTCCTTGGAGACAATATGGCCAAGAAGTTTCCCTTCATGTGCAAGAAAGATGCACTTCTTAGGATTTAAAGACACTCCAAACTTCCTACACCTCTGAAACACTTGCCTGAGGTGAAAGAGATGGTCTGCAGCATTCTTTGAGAAGACAATAATATCATCTAAGTATATCAGTACTATCTTGTTGATCAAGCCTTTGAATGCCATATCCATAGCTCGCTGGAATGTTGCTCCGGCGTTTGACAGTCCAAATGGCATCTTCTTGTAGGCATATGTGCCCCATTTGGTTGTGAAGGCTGTCTTGAACTGGTCTTCCTCCTTTACCATAATCTGATTGAAGCCTGAGTATCCATCAAGTAGCGAAAACCTTTCTGACCCAGCTACGACCTGCAATATTTGCTCCATGGAAGGGAGTGGATAATGGTCCTTGAGAGAGGCTCTATTCAAATCTCTGAAGTCAACACATAGCCTGATCTCTCCACTTTTCTTTCTGACTGGAACTAAGTTGGCAACCCAACTAGAATGCTTGATTGGGAAAATAATTGCTGACTCAATCAGCTTGTCCAATTCTTTCCTCATGAGAGGCTCCATGTGTGGATTGACTGGTCTCTGTTTCTGCCTGACAGGCTTAGTATTTGGATCCAACTCGATGGTATGCTGAGCTAAGTTGGGATTGAAGCCCTTCAAGTCTTCATAGCTCCAAGCAAACACGTCTAGGAATTCTTGACAGAGCTGTATGAACTCATATCTCTCTTGCTCAGTTGTCATTTTTCCAATTTGCAATGGCTTGTTCTCTTTTACCAAGATGGATACCGAATCTTTTCTCTTGACCTGAATGTTTGCTTTCTCCTTTCTGAACTGATCATTGGGGTTAAAAATGGACTCCAAGGTGACAAGTCCCTTGGGCAGCTTGTCAGTTCTCAGCTGTATCACCTGGTCACCATATTGCTGTTTCAACTTCTCTTGATTCTTAGCTGAGAACTCAGCTTCTTCTTGTAAGAAGTGGATGATTTGCTAGTCATTCTCAAATACTTGCCAATTGACATTGTTATCTGGCACTGAAGGCCTCACAATCACGTGGATGTTTGGCTGTACCTTGTCTTGTTGAATGTTTTCTACAATGTCAAAGGCTGCCCCTAGCTGCAAGCCTGTCAGCAGCTTGATTCTCTTTTCTGGGAATGGCCTTGATGCCGAAACCCTCAAAATCTTCCATGAGGTCCCACACCCTGTTCTTGTAGCATCTGAGTAGATCATTTTTGGTAGCATGCTGTCCCTTGACCTGATTTACAATCAGCTCACTGTCCCCAAACACTTGCAAGTTATTTATTTTTCTCTTTATTGCCCAATGCATCCCTTGCACCAAGGCTTCATATTCAGCAGTGTTATTGGAGCATGCAAATTGAAATCTAAAATCTGAATAATACTTTACTCCTTGAGGTGAAATAAGCACGGCTCCACCTCCTGCGCCTTGTCTACTCCTTGATCCATCAAAAAACAGTTGCCATACCTCGTTGTCATCCTTGTGGCTTGGCTTGGTGATGTTAGGAATAGGTTGACTTTCTTCATGTACACAATAGACCCCTAGCTCAGATTCTTCTACTTCTTGATAAGGATCAAAAGCATGCACCTTGCTTGCCCATTCATCAAGAGTCAAATCTGGAATACTTCCAACCTTAGTGTTGGCTTCATCAGTGCCAAGGTGATCTTCTTGATCAAATGTTGAGCAATTGGTATTAATATGACTTGGATTATAGGGCTCAATGTGGAAATCTGCAATAGGTTCTGACCTAATTGTATGGTCCTGTTACATACCTCGATTCTGCAAGTCATAATTTTAGTGAGTAATCAGCTTCTCCAAGCTCTACACTCTCATATTATGGCAGTAATATGTCCCTTCACAGATTCCTCAGGGCACAACTCTGTAGTAGTGGAAGTTTCTCTTCCTTTTGTATATTTGACGTCTTGCAAAACAACCATGTATGGGACAAGCATGCTAGGTACATTATTCAAGTGTTGTATAATTCCAACTGTGGCTACTGCTGTCCCATTTAATCAGCACTAGCTCCCTTAGTTGTCCTAATTTCATACTGGATTCCTAGCTTATCAGCTATGTGTATTAGGCATAACTGAAATACTTGCCCCATATTAAAATGGCATGTAAACAATTTAAATACCTACTTGAATGCTACACTCATTTAGATCAATGAAACTTATACATCAACTGGAATGGAAGTCAGCATTATACCTTGTTGTAAATCCATAGCTTTCCTTCAGGCTGGGCATAATTTAGCTATAGCACTATATCTTGACAATTTGAACCTTATGATTCGAAATTGGCCAGTCCTTCATTGCAGCTTGTAGCTAGATCTCTAATGTGAATGGGATGGTATTTTTAGGGTATGCTCAACATAGATTTTTTTGTTACGTTTGTCCGTTTTTGATTTAGGTGCTAATGATTGCTTATTGGTGATTAAGTTAGATGTGATCTTGCATGGTCCCTTGAGTGTGGGTAAGCATTTGCTTTTTTAATATTTGTAGCATACAACTTTTATTTGATTTATTGGCCAAAAGGCTGTTCTAGAGGGACCTTACCCAAGAGTACAACTGGGTTAGGCTTGCAACAACCATTTGATAGAGCAATATAGAGAAAAGTGGCTAACAAAAAGAAGCTGGGGCCACACCCCAGTTCCAAAAGCAAATTTCTAACAAAGTGACCTAGGGCAAGGGCCATCTGCCAACAAGAAGCCCAACTACAAGAGACTGCTTGAAAACTACATACACTACAGACAATCATCATAACATTGCCAACTGCACCAAACATAGAGAAACATTTGACACAGGTTGCTGTTGGAATGTTTCTTGTAGACCTTGGATAGCAATTCTTAAGTGCCTTGTCACCCTCCACACCAGCACTTGTAATACCATGACTATAAGCTTAAGTTAAAGCAAAATATATTGCATATGGATTTATTATGGGGTTGAAGACATAGAAAACACCATTCATACTCCAGTGCAATATTGTTTTGAGAGGAAGTACTAGATGCCTTAGAAACAGTTCAATGGCTATTTTAAAATTTTAATGCTTTAATCTATTTAATTGTACAGGAGGCCTATATATTTAATTCATATTTAATGCTAAGGATATAGGTGGCCAATCATGAATCTGATATGGCTGCCTATTAGGTTGAGCTAGAGGCTGAAATGAAGGACTCTGTACACTTGAAAATATATGCTGACTCGTGAATGTGACCAGCTTATTACCTAAATGTCTGCACTTATTTCACGACTTCTTGAAGACTCACCTTGGGGCAAATGGTTAGATGATTTTGAAGCTATCATTTTGAACTTTGATTAGTCTAGGAGTGGGAGAAGGAGTTTAAGACATTGTGCCTGACTAGTACTTGGACTTCTCTAAAATTTAGAAGATACAATGGCATTTGGAGACCTAACATATTATTTTTTTTCAGACTTGAAGTGTGTACTTAATTATCAGCTCTAATGACAATACTAGTGAAACTATTGCTTGGATAATTGTTCAATCCCATGGAAGGGTTGGATGAATCATATCCCCTTCCACTTGAATTAAGTCTAGCCATTCAAAGCTTTAAGGTAGTATTGAAATTGACAATTCCATATATAAAATTGTTCTTTCATGCTGAGACTTAACAACATTATTTCATTAAAATATTTTCATTTTATTTCAATTGGTTTTAGTCAGTTCAGCTGAATTATTAAGGCAAGGTCGATGTGAAAATGGTTGTTATATTAACAATACAATAAATTAGTAAAAGTTGTCTCCCTTCAAACGAACATTTGATAGTTGATGATAGGGGGTCTTTAGGAACATTTGACTTGATTGAAAATTTGGAGATAGAATCAGCTTCAATGCTCCTAAACCATTGCATAGTGCTAGGTTTAGAAAACCCTTGAATGAAAATGCCGATGGAAATAATGAAAAATACTTGTCCAAAACTCACTGTGAGGTGGTCATGGTGTTGATAACTATAATGTTAAGGTGAATTTGATTGACATGATCACCTTGAGTTGTCTGGTCTTTGGGAATTTAAAAACTAATGGAAAGATAATCATGAGATGATTCAAATGGGATCTGCATTTTGTGTTTTGAGAGCAAGTCGACTAAATGCCTGTGAAGTATGACATCAGAAGTATGTTACTAGAGTGCGCCAATCTGAGTGGTCTTACAACCCTTGTATTTTGACAAAGTAAAGACATGTCAAGTTTTGGAGTAACAGAAAGAAATGGTGCCCATGATTGCACAATGGAGAAAATTAAGACCTGTATGGATATCCTTCTTCCTAGATTAGTGCGCTTCTTCTTGAAGAAAGATAGATTGTAGATAAGAAATGACGGTAGAGGCAGACAACGGAAAAGTGGTAGGTAAATATGTAAAACTGCTCAGCTAAGCTTTTAAGCCTGACATGCTGAAATTTTTAGATTGATTCTTCTCAACTACTGGAGTCGCCATGGTAGTTGGATGACATTAATGAATAGCTATTTAAAATTCAAGTTTAAGTGCAGCAGATGCACAGGTGAGGACCTTGCTAGCAATAAAAAATTAGACCTCTGGTCCAAAAACGAGCAGTGCCAGAAAGTGTTGAGTGCAAAATCACAGCACCCTTGGATATTGATTAGATTTCCTAGGTTGATCATATTAACATCCAGTGTGATTGCATAACATTGAATCCTTTCTCCAAGTGTGGGACTTGAAGAGTGAGAAAGGAAATCTCCAGAGAAAGGCTGGTTCCTATTCCTCTGTTCAGGTGCACACGAAATATGCAGAGGGTTTTCTCAAAATCTAATCTAATCTGCTAAGGAGACAAGGTAAGAAGATGCATAAAATAAATCTAAGCTAATAGAGGTGATGCACCGAGGAATGAAGAACATATGCTTTACCACATTAAACACAGACCATGTAGATATAACAGAACACCATGCACAGACAGCAAAAATGCAATGAAAGATCAAAAATGATAGTAATAAATATGTAAGAGGGTTTAGAAGCAACCACAGACACATATATATTGCTCAAGGATCGATTCAATACATTGCAATAGCCAGAAGGAAAAAACCGGTGTTATAGTCTATATGGGAGATTTGAAAACTCCACAAATCTTCTTATGAAACAGGAGAGAAGGGAGGGTGCAAAGCAGAAAAAAAATGTCTAACAACAGAAAGAAACCCCTCCTTACAATATATAGGAAGAATGGGAGAGAAAAGAGAGAGTAATTCGAAATCTGCCCCAACCACCTCTAGGTTGCATTTAATTCGTCCATCATGGCAGAAGCAGCGGGTTCTGGCAAAGTGACGGTTTGCCTAACAGAAGCGACGGGTTGTCTGCTGCATTAAAGTTGTTAGTTGAAGCATCACTTCTGCTTGTTATTTCGTGCCAGAGGCATCTTCTCAATTTTCTTTCTTCAAACTGACACCAAAATGCAAGATTGACCCTAGAAACGTGTAGAGGATCTCAGCAGCTTTTCGTTGATATCAAGAATGTGTAAATATGAGCTCTGGATCGAAAGATATGTCAATCTGAAGATTTAGGGCACGGAACAGGCGAAAACAGATTTTTGAAATATTCTTCCCGCGCATTGCCACCTGGATGACACATGGCACACTCTGATTTGCTGAATAATTCTCTCTCCTCTACTTTTCGGCAGGCTTTCCTCTTGAATTTTGACTTTTCGTGCACTTGGAATATTTTCCACATTTTTTCCACGCCCCGCCACTAGGGATACGTGGCATGCATTGGTTGGTTCACGAACCTATCGGGTCTTCCTTCTCTTTTACCCCTTTTGGCTTGGATTTGGCCAAACTTTCCAACTCCTCCCCGAGCTCCGCACTTTTATGCTCTATTGGACACGTGTCCAATTTCTATTGGCTCGGGCCAGCGCTTCAAACCTTGCCTTTTGACCTTTTGGCTTCTCTTGATGACACATGGCAATTTCTCAATGGTTCTCGGGCCTGCCGGGTCTTCCGCGTACTTCGCGTCCATCCGTCCCGGACGTCCCATTTTGATTTTGGACCTCTTGGGACAATTTCGGCCGATTCGGCCGGTTCGGGTATTTCTAGCCCGCTTGTTCCACTTTGATTCAGACTGACTTGACTCCTTTCGGCCGGTTCGGCCGGTTCGGTTCCTTTTGTCCCGCGCGTCCCAATTGCTTTTGGGCTCCTTTTGTGCTGATTTCAGCACGGTTCGGACATTTCGCGCATTTTTGTCCCGCTTGTCCCGAAGGCGATCCTCTTCAGCAGTTAGCCAATTTTTCTCTCTCGGCTCGGACCAGCTTTTCGCACCCGTCACGTACTTCTCGTCCCACTTGTCCCATTTTCTTAGTGGGATTGCTTGTGACTCATTTTGGGCGAACTCGGCCGGTTCGGGCATTTTTGTCCCGCTTGTCCCGAGCAACACTGTGCTGGATTAGGACTTAGCCGATTTTCGTGATTTTTTCTGGATTGACCTACTTTTCCTTTCTGCAACCTTCTGATGAACTGTTATCGAAAGCTTGCTCCTACCTTCTTCGACCTGGGGAGTTTAGAAAGATTCCTGAAGGGACAGTAGACACATGATTTTGCATGGGAATCTACAAGTACCTCTTCCTCGTACCCGACCTCCCGAGGTTGTGTCGAGACAACTGATGAATGTTGAATATGAATGTATATAGACAAGCTAATCAGGTAATCTTATATCCTCAATACACAATAATGGAATCTACAAATCTAAGGAAAAGAAGTCCCTCCTAACCTGAATTAGTGTAATGGATCACTTGGATATAATAGCTGATAAGGGAAAGCTTGGGGGAGAGAGACAACCAGAACAACAAAAGTGGGGGGGGGGGGTTTACAGTAGTTATGCGCTCTGCTTCCTTCTTGTCTGATGGTTGTTTCCTTCTGAGCGTTAAGACACCATTGTCTTCATGCTCCTCCTCTTCACCTTCTACTTTTATTTTCTCTGAGGGCCTTTGTGCCAGAATGTTTTCCATCGTATGTAAACCCTTCAGCAGTCCTGGGAGCATGAAATACTTCTCCACATACTTGTTACTCTCCATTTTGGGCTTCAGCTGAATATACGCCAATTTTTCCCGAGTATCTACCACAACAACACTCACCGACTTGATACTCAACACCTCTGAAATTATCCTTTCAATGTACACACATTTTCCTAGGTACACATGCTTCTTTCTAAGTGTATGGTAGTCACAATCCACCTTGTCTGCATTGAACACCAATCTTCATGTGTCTGTGAATCTATGGAATGATGCTTGAAAATACCTCGCAGTGAACGTGTAGGGTAACTTGCACCAAGGGATCAATGATCCGTTCTTCATCGAGAAGCATGTGATGTACCAAAATATGGTGCAACAATTGATGTGTCAACACGAAGGCGCATGCGCCTTGGCGCACGCAAGAATGGCACATCATGGGAAGGCACACCAAAACATGTGTCAACACCTAAAACGGTGCACCAAAGGAAATGAAAGGGGAACAGATTTACTCTGTGTAACATAGATAAAAGGTGTGCCTAGCCAAAAAGGGACCAAAATGGCTAAGTTCGGAAAACTAGATTTCTCGGAAATGGATCCCTCTATGTTATATACAACTCTCTCCGACACGCAGAGGGGTCCATGCAACCACATAGTCTTCACTTGGGACCAAAAATCTTGGTCATGGTTAACCTGGTAACCAGGTGCATTATTGCCCTTGTCAATTTTACAGTTCTTTAACATGTCGATATCCATCCCATGTGGACCCTTAATGTATATCCCTAACTCCTTCCTGGGTCTCTAATATTACGGTTTTATCTGATCAGATCATCTCGCATATGTCATCTCCCATGGCCTTTTAGACCCTATCACTGTGGAGATCAACGCGTGGCTGATAATTCTGACTTTGCGTCCCTGTAAAGTAGAAAGAAATCATCTTGTTCACTCTACTCATAAGCCACTCAGTATAATGGCTCATACTTCCTAAAATAAGGGAGCTCATAAATTTGGTAAACCCCTATCCTCTGCAAGTAGCTTGTCTCACTAACATCGTCATACACCGACATATCTTATGCCGTGCATTTATTTATCCTTCATGTTTAGACAACGCATCAAGCTCCTTCTTTTGTTCTCAATGGTATGGTGATTATACTCACTCAATTTTCTCTTTCCTTATGTGAGAATCCCACTCTTGGCTGACAATAATCCCCTCTAGGATACTGTACATCTTCCAAAAAATTTCTTTTTGGAGCCATTTCTTCCTCCTCGACGACCACCCTTCTTCTTCCCCTTTACTCCTACTACTACTACCTTCTTGGGATCCATTTTTACCTTGCAATCCTTTGTAGATCACTTTCTTCGTTGAAATCTATGCAATGTCTGCTTCAAACCCTAATGCTAGTTTAATTCAGTGTGCCCTAGGTGAAATTACGTGCCCCTAACTCATCTCTGTCCACATCTACTTCACTTCAAACCCTACTTCACCATAGGAGACACAAGCTTCTTCTGTGCACAGATCTCTTCGTCTCATGACTGGTTACACACCTCTTCGTACCTTAAAACAATCACTCGTGCTCTTCGCACTTAGCTCTCTTTGTAAATACTCTTACTTGCAACAATGGTAAAAATGAATTTGCATATCCCATCCTTATATATATTTTTCAAATTTTGATGCATTTATTGCTCATTCACCTACCAAATATCCCCTTATTCATTGAACAAAATTCATTCGTTGTCCATGTGGTACATCTTTGCACGCCCCAGCTATAATCCTTCTAGCGCACCTCCCTACCCTCTGGTCACATACTTCTCTTTAGCGTGCAGCCCTTTTGCACCTGAGTACCTTGTCACTGTACCTTCTCCTAGTAGTTATCATGGCCTCCGCTTGCCTCGCGTTATACTGTTCCTTTTTTCATCTCCATCCTAGTCACTTTTGAGAAGCAATCTCCTTTCAACTTGAAAGCACACCCATAACAGCTTATTCCTTTGTCCTTTCTAATTTCCACAACATTATACTTGGATATCACCTAGACCTTATTATACTTGGACATTACCACCCCAAACTAACAAGTATGTGCAATCCTCTGCGCATTAACATTCTTCTACATAGTAATTAGCTTCATGCGTGCGTAAGCGCGCTTATTACATAAGAACAACAACTAAATTGACAAAACATAGTTACTATGAACGAAATACATTAAGGAAATAAATAATTGAAAACCTAATCTAAATGGAAATACCGCCTTATTACAAACACCAAGAAGACTTATTTATAGTAGGGCTTCAACCTACTCTCGTTGAAGTAACTGGGTAGCCGTGTTTCATCAAGTGCTTCTAATTGGAAAGCACTTGTTTCAAGTATGTTAGTGATGACATACGGCCCCAACCAATGTAATTTGAGCTTTCCAGGATTGGCACAAGAACTTATAGTCTTAAATAAGTACCATTTTTCCAATCTCAAACTTCTTATCTCCTTATGTTTCTGTCATATAATGCTTTCTACCTGGCCTTTTCCTGACTTTTGACTCCATCATGCAATGGATCATCACTCATCCAGTTGAACTAGATCATCACTCATCACTCATCCAATGGATCATCTTATCAATACGCTCTTCTAAAACCTAATCATCAGCTTGACCTCCACTGCATGCGCAATGCGCAAAGAAGGTAACATAAATTCTATAGGGAGAATGGATTTTGCATGCGAAACACCAATTGAAATGGCGTGGATCTTTGTTCAATCTCTTATAAGTTGTTCTATACGCCTAAAGAACATGATGTACACTTTATCATCCCAATCCTTTCTCCCAACATCACAATTTTTTTTTCAAAGTTTGGCTCAAAATCTTGTTGAAATCCTCAACAATTCCTTTTTCCTGAGGATGATAGGGTGTAGTTTTATGGTGTGTAACCATAAACTCATCTAATAGGATCCTGATTGTCTCATTCAAAAAATGTGTACCCCTATCACTTGTCAAGATTAAAGGACATCCATATCTTGTAAGAACATTTTCACCAAAAGAAACCTAGTCAGCTGTAGCCATTGTTGCAGTAACACTTTGTAGGTGCTGCTTCTGCCCACCATGTGAGATAATCTGTGCAAGTAATGATATAGCGTGATCTAGTCCTACGCGTGCGTCTAGTGAAATAGGTCTTATAAAGTCAATGACCCATTTCTCAAATGGTTCTAGCACTAGTAATTGGTCTCAAAGTCATCTAATCTCTTTATCCCTAGTTTACCTATATGCTGAACAATGGTCACATGCACTTTGCAATACGCCTTAGAATCTTTATACAATGTCTTCCACCATAATCTAGTGACTAGGATCTTCTACGGATAGTTGCATCACCTACATAGTGGCCACTCTATAATACCACCAGTGTGAATTCTTCCATAATATCCTTGTGCTCACGTTCTAATACACAACGACAGCAATACTTCATCTCTTGCCTAACTTATAGAGGTCACCACTGATTAACATAAATGGTACTGCATGCGTATAACAAGCTGGTTATTTTCTAATTCCTTCATTCCTTTTGGTGCCATACTAGTTCCATAGAAAGATAAACAATGTCTTCTAATTTTGATGGTGCATGTTGTAACCTATATAATTGTGCATATCCGTCATTGTTTCTTCAATTTTTTGTGCTTCTTCTCCTGAGTTGAATTCTAGACAAGTGATGTGGTCTAGAATTACTTTTCCCTGGCTTCACCACAACTGTGAAGTCAAACTCTTAAAATAGGAGTACCCATCTGCATATGTGCACCCTTGTAAGACTGGGTTTGTTCACCAAATACTTTAATGTCATGTAATCTGTATAACAACAAAAATTGTGTTGCTAACAAGTACTATCAAAACTTGTGCAATGCATAGATCATTGATAAATCTTTGCGCTCTGTAGTTGTATAATTCCTATTTAGCAAGGAGTCAACTTCCTACTAGACAAAAAAAATTGGATGATCTATAATACCTTCACCAGGTTGAGATAACACAATGCCAATGGCCATGTCTAGAAGCATCCACATGTACATGAAATGGTTTATCCCATGAGGGAAAATGCCCAGAATTGACACAGTAGTAAGTTTCTCTTTTAATATCTCAAATGCTCATTGCTGTGGTTCTCCCCAATAAAATGTACCTTTCCCTCTTCAGATAATTCTTCCAAGGGTGCAGACAATTTTGGCATACCCTTTGATGAACTTTCTGATAGTAACCTGTATGACCCAAAAATCTATGCACCTCACTTTGACTGGTAGGCGCTTTCAGGCCTAGAATGACTGTAACCTTAGCTGGATCAACCAAGCAACCCTTCCTTACAAATTATATGCCCTAACAATATTCCAAAAGGTGTAGAAAATATGCACTTCTTGATTTTTAAAGGGATACTCAACTATTTTGCATCATTCAAAAATCAAGTGCAGATTATCACAATGATCTTTTACAAGACCATATAGTGTCCAATCATCTAGATAAACCTGCAAAAAGTTATGGAATAAAATATCTGAATGCTTGAACAACTATACATGAGAAAATACAACAGGCACATTCTTCAATCCAAAAAGGACATCACTGTATAGGGAAAGCTACCCCATTTATTAGTAAAATGTAGTCTTTTCCTGGCCCTCCTGAGAAATCCTAACCTGATGATACCTAGAAAACCCATCTGTGAAGGAATTTATCTCTGCACCCTGCAACTGCCCTCTAGTATTTCCTCCATAAATGGCGTAGGGAATGGGATCTGTTACACAGGAAGCATTCAGCTCCCTGTAGTCCACACATAGATTCTAATTTGTCCATCCTTCTTGATACTGATCACCATTGGACTAACCCATTTTGACTCATCCAAGGGGCTTGATAATTCCAGATTTCTAGACATTTTATCAATTTATTCTTTTACCTTTTCCTACAAATTAGGATTCATTCTATAAGGTATATTTCTCACTAGGTGCATGTACCTTCCTTAAGCTTTATCTTCATTTCCCCAAGTGATTCATGCAAACCTTTAAGTTCACTGATACCCTCAAGGGAATAAGTCCCAAGAATCCCTGAGTAACTCAATGATCTTTTCCACCTTTGAGTTCTGACCATTAGTCTCTAATTATGACCTCCTTAGGCTCAGCCTCTAATCCTAATATTGACCTTCTTTGGTCTTCATTAGCTCATGGTATGCACGCGTATCCTTATCTGCACTATCCTAAGACCTCGTGCACCCCTTGTGAATGTGAAATATCTAGGCTCTCAACTTCCTCATCATCCACCATATACACCATATTACCTTTTTCTTTCTCAAGGAAAGGGTGTTCAAATAATATGGAGTCTTCTTCTTCTTCCTCAAAATTCGCTACTGAATCTGTCTCACCAAATAATTCATGAATAAGCTCTTCTGATTTTGCATTGTCCCCCATAGTTAAGCGCTTGACAAATTTCAATGCGTCTTCTACCAGAGGTTTGGTCGAGAAGTAGTCAAAAGTTGCCAATTTCCCGTCTCTCTATGTAATTTTGCATATACATACTAGGCGTGTGTGCATCCTTGTAGAGTAAAATATAATTTATACACCTAGAGTGAAGGTGATAAAGCTTCATGTCCTATTTTCTAGAGTCTCTCACAGAGTTGAATGTGATGCTGAATAGGTTGATTACCATTATATGGGTAGATCTGTGTAGGTGCATTGCTTTATACAAACATTGTAGATAGTGTGATTATGATCTCTATCCACTCCATAAGATTATCCTTGTGAACTTCCCACCAGCGCGCTACTGTCCCATACAAGGTATATGCTAACATGTCTCTTCTCTTAACTTTATCTGGCCACTGTACTTCCATGACTTGAAAAAATACAAGAAGATCTTATGTTCCTGTATACCAAGGTACTAAGCTACCTATCCATCTAACAGAGTGAAGTCCATTCTTGTGCACAACCACGCTTTTAAGCTCACGCCCTACTATTTTATATGTACCATGAGCCCAATTGTCACAATAAATACTTTTAGTATCACTGATAGATTGAGAATATTCCCACTGATGAATTCCTTCTTTCGATGGCTCATTGAATTTTGGGTCCCGAATAGTGCGTACATAGATTTTGTTCAAGTCCTCTTCACTTAGTGGCTCAACATATGGTGTGGACTTCCCATCTATTAAAGGTATTACAACCCTATTTTTTTGTTCTCAAACCTGATATACTCCTTATTAAACCTCAAGTTAGCATTGTTCGCATAACACACCGGGCATCTAAGTAAGGCTGGAAAACCATCTGCCTCTGTAAGTGCTAGTACCTCGAAGTCCCCTGTGAACTTGGCCCCTTGTATTGTTATAGATGCATCCTTCAAAACCCCTATGGGAGTGGCCTTTTTCTGGTTTTCCATAAACAATACATTAGATGATGGCTGTAATGGAGGTCTCCCCATTTGTACCCATGCATCTAATGTAAGCATATTTACTTCTGCACCTGTATCAATCAAGATATTGCTCAGTAACCAAGCATCCATAAAAGCATTCAACGTGATCTCCTTATCATAATCAATACTATCAAGAGGGAGATTTGCATGGAGGATATTTCTTTCATTCTCAGTGCTTGCACACGAAGTATTCCCCTTCAACCAATTCCCTAATAATGGAATAATATTCTCCTGGCATAGCATCCTACATACCTCTCTAATGTCATCAATATCAGAGAGGATTTTTTTTACCTCCTTCTACTCCATCCTCTTTGATTGCTCCTTTAAACATTATATCTCACCTTGAAGATTCCTAACGACCTCCATGGTTTCTTGATAAACTTCCTTCTAATGAGCAGGATCTGGGCACGTTGCATGGAAAATCTCCTCCTTGGTGATCGTAGGCTTCTGGTGTAATGTCTCTCTTGTGTGCGCAGCTTCAGCTCGTGTTGTGATCTTCACTGTTAATACCTCAGGTTCCATTGCTAACATGGAAATCCATTGATCTTATACCATGCACTGGATTCTAACCATCTTGACACCTTTATTCTCTTGCTTATGCTACTTACTGAGGTGCTCATACAAATCTGAGCACTCCTAATAGCTATGATTCTTTCCACAAAATGAACAGGAGATATTCTTAGGACATTCACACCTATAGTGATCAAGTGATCCACATGTATAACATGTGCCATAGGGAACTCACCTCTTCCTCCACCATGGCCTCGTCCTCCATATCCACCTTGGTATCCATGTCCTCTTCCATGACCTCCTTAAAAATTCCCATCATTCCTATCATAGTGCATTTGATTATGATCTTGATCACGGTGCTCATTCTTACCCTTAGAGTTATTTGTCACACTAGTTTGTAGTACCCCAATATATTTGGCATCCTTGATCTGGCCAATCAATCTACAATCTTCAATATCATGGATCGTGGAACAATTTTTTTTGTAGAAATAAGACACATTCTTCCTTATCACACGCTGCAACAAAGGACAATGACTAACATCATGATTCAAGTGACATATCTCACAGTCTAACAAAAATGAACGTATAGACCTATGAGGGAAACTATCCTTGGTGTGACCTTCTACTTCACAATCTGTACACCAGATCCCTGAGCGTGTCTCATGAGATGAATTTGTTGAGAGTTTCTCTAACTATTTTTCCATAGCTACAATATGTGCCTCTAAGAATGGACTAACGCCAGTTTCAATGCTCCTAACTGCCTCAGCATGCAAATTTGCTTCTAGTGCTTTGCACGTGGATCAGTGTATGTCTTTTGTGAGAGTGCCCTTCTAAATGGTGTAATCAATCCTCCAACGAACCATTGTGTATGTTGGCTTGTATGTATATCATAAGAAAGCTCAGATAGGAGTGTTTTTAAACGAGCATCATACTCACCGTACACTTTCAGTAGTGCCTTTCTTACTATATTTGAGCGTGCTTATACTCTTCTACTCAAATTTGGGGATATGGAACTCTTTCAAGAAAGCATCCGTTAAAGCTACATATTATATGTAAGTATGATCAAGGTCAAACTTCCTATACCAGCTATGTTCTCATCCCTATAACGTAGTAGCAAATTGACTTTCCTTGCACTCTAAAGATGTGATCCCTTTCGTGTGCCACAATATTTCACACATGTGTACATGCTCAGCAGCATCTTCTATGCCTCTATACTTCAGAAGAGGAAGAGACATCTCCATATATATATTCTGAGGTTGTTACAGGCCTTACCCACCTAATCCAGAACCTCCTGTGTTCCCTCTACCTCTAGAACCACCATATCCTCCAAAACTAGAACCACCTATTACTCCTAATCCTCCACCTGTGGCTGGAATATGACCAGTAGATGTACTCCCCTGTGCCCTAAAAATAGTACTATCTTGAACCCCTATAGTCTGTGAAGTAGTTCCACTCCCAGAGGTGAATCCAATGTTCTGTGTGCTCACATTCTGTGAAGATGATGCACCTAAGAATGTCCCTCCAAATAACATTGAATCCATCTATCCTATCATTGATGTACTTACTCGTAGACTTACTCCAGTTCTCCTGTTTCCCAAATTCACTTGCTGATTACTTCTTGTACTAGATACTGGAAAACCAAGCACAAGGGCAAGGTTATCAAGTAGGTTCAAATGTGCACCCACAACCCAGGTCATCTCTACTGGTGTACTTCCGTGCATGAGGCTGAGGAGGGTTCTCTGTCATAATTTCCCATATGGGGAGAGTTCCTGATGCCTCTGGCAGCATGTCTTCTACATGAGCTTCAAATCCTTCACGAGCCATCTCTCTCTGCAACACCATCTGCTCTACAACATCACGTTACTTCTCTATCTCCCTCTCACTTGCCTCATTATACTTGAGTCACCTTTCTTCTCTCTACCTTGCTACTGCTAAGTCTTCCATCTTTCACCAATCCTATTCCTACCCCCACGCGTGGTGGGGTTTAGCTATCCATAGGTTTTTCCTCCAAATTTAGAGTCACCATCGGGATCTTGATCGCTAGCCGAATACCCTACAAATATGTTCCTCTAGGATACCATAAAAACTGGAATTCAACTACCTCTGGGAAAGAATACATTGAAATTGAATACTCCAGAATATAGCTGTTTAGAACACCATAGAACCACGTATCCACAGCACGAGTGCAGATCAGATCAGCATCATAAAGAGCTTGAAATTATTCCTGCATCCAAACAAGTGTGTGATATCTCCAATTCATTTTAGATGCATATGCATTCAGCCATTCATATATCTCTACTGGAAAGATAGCAAAGAAGCTCTCATATAAATTGTCAAATAGATTTTGTTCCACCCAAGTTCATGTGTTAAATCTGGATCCAGTGTTGAACCTTCATGTGTATTCTTCCTCTAGATCATGTATCCACTCTTCAAATCTTTCTAGAGTCAATCAGTATGTCTTCATTGTGAACCATTCTAGAAACAATTGAAAAAGAGGTTCCAGAAATGGAACCAATGATGCGGCCTAGAATTCAATAGTTAACACCCTAAACGTACTGGCACATCACTCAGCCTAGACTGAGTGCTCACCCAAAGCACGCAAGGTACTAGGTCCCTCTTTAGGGTTAGTGTAGCAAGATGTTAGCCTGATGAATACTGAAAGCATATATATATCCATAGCTAATCCATCATTACATAGTGCATAATAGATTCAGATCTAAGGAAGAATAATTCTAAACAATAATCATGATTAAATCAAGACATGTGCTACTCCATTGCATACAATAATGACACTCAGATTCATCCAGTATCTTCCATCTATTAATCAAAACAACATTATAGAAGCTTCTTACAATACTGGCAGTCTAAGCCATAGTGTGCATGGATCTGATACAAGTAATCCACATGCACGTCTCTATATACATATGCACACTTGAAGTATATCTCTCTCGTATTATATCTCAGTATATATGTGGTGGGGACTTTCCCTTCACTGCTTATCTATTAGCCACACGTCGTTTAAAAATATAGCCACACATACAAGTGTGATATCTATAGATCTCTTATAGTTAACTGGAGTGATGAATCTATTCTTAGGTCATCTCCATGCAAAAGTGCTTTGATCCAATCCTCTAAAGATAGACAATGCGTGGCGTGCACGTATCTGCATCGTTTGTGTGGTCTACACATCATCTTCTAAAAATAGACTTTATACACAAAATTGGCTCTGTCCTGAATTTTGAATTATGTACTCTCCCACACGCGGGTTTATTCCTGTTCTTCCACACCCTTGAATCTAGCGTGCTTTCCCGCACAGACTTCATGTGTGAGTTGCTGCTAAGTGTTTTCTCTTATCAACAATACTCTTGTTGTGTAATTGTAAATTTCTTCTCTTCAATAGAACAGATTTCAAGATTCCAAGCCATTATGAATGCCTCATCAAACATCTGGGAAGGTTTGAAATAGGAGAGTTGGAGGGATATGTCTTGGAAAATCTCTATTAAACAACTCTATTAGTTCAGTTTGAGGTAACTAGAAGGTGATTTGGTTAATAAGGCTCTGCTATTGTGTGACAAAATATGCGATAGACTCTTCTTCATATTAACGTATGGAATAAAAGTCAGTCATGGTAACCTTCTTTAAAAAATTTATGCAGAAATGATTGAGAAAGGTCTAAGCCAACTGATTGAATGAAAAGATAGAGTGCCTAGGTAAAGCACTATACCAGTCTAAGGAAGGTTCTGTTAAGGACATTGGGAAAGTTGTGAGAAGTACGACATCATCATGGAAATGAGATAACATACATGTTTTAAAATACCACAAATATTATTACAGATCTTCCTTTTCTATTAAATTAGTTAAACTTTGGAATCTCCCAATGTATGGGACAGGGAAGAATGGGAATAGATGGGTGAATAGGCTCATTAAAAATCTCATCGTAAGTCATAGAATTACATGAGCTAGAGACATATGTTTCCAAGATTTTCATTTTATCCATCATAATTTTTATGAGATCATTTATAGAATTAGATGACGGAGCACCCCTATAGTATGAGGTGGTAAGTAAGATGAATAATCTAGGGATGGCACTCCCAGTGTGTGGTGGTTTCGAGTAAGTGAACTGTGATGGTGACACATAGTGAGGAATAAATGTCAACGGTATGTAACATGAATAAGAAGTAGAAGAAATGGGTGGTTATTGATGAAATTTGTAGGTAGGAGGGATTTTTGTAAAGACCCTCAGTGGTGATAGGTGGTAGAGACTGTACAGGATGGAAATCACTAGGTTATAAAAGGGGGTATGAGCATAGCCAACACCAAAGGTGGTTGGGAAGCAGATGGTTATGTAAGAAGATGATAATGATAGGTATGCCTACACTAAGGGCAGTACATGATGGCATGGTAAACATCATAGGGGTGAAAAAATGTCAAAGGTGTAATAGAAATTGAGGATGTGAGGCATAATCTTAGAGATAACAGGATGCGAGGTGAAAGAAATTAACGTTACGCTGGTATTCGCTGATGTGGAATTCGGGGAGGAGTGCAGGAGGAATAGATATATGCATCCTGTATATGAGTTGTCCTGACGAAGTCGCAAACTGGATGAGTGGGAAAGGTAATATTTTAAAGTGGAGGCAGGGTATGATCAAGGAGTTTTGTGAACTCTACATCAATGGTGCATATAGAAATAGAAGAGGAAGGGGTCCATGGGTGAAGAGATGGAATTCAAAGAAGGACTAGGTGGTAGTGGTTGGAAGCTAGCGTGAAAGACTAGGGCATTTTATTTCTGATGAGTCAAGAGCATGTGAATGGAGGTAGAAAAGGTGATCTAAGCTCTGCAGATGGTACAGAAACACAAAAAAGAAGGTAGAAAATATGGAAAATGGAAATTAATCATTATTTTTTACAAAAAAATAAAAAACACAGAGACCAACATTGGTCGAGTAACTGATGTCAGTGGGATGGGGTAACCAATACCGGTCGTTGGACTGATGTCAGTTACTAAGAATAAATGATAGATTGTACGGATATGTATTGAATATTATTTTGGGTGAAATAACCAAAAAATTAGGGAACTGAAGCCGGTCAGTCAACCGATGTTGGTATGAGGAGGTAACTGTTTTCAGTCAGTGAACTGATTCCAGTTACTATGAAATCTAAGAAGATGAAATTTTTTAATTTTAAGGTGATTAAGTCAAATGAAAACACCAACCCCAAAATTGAGTATGGCAGTGATGAGTCCTAACACACCCAAAATGAAAAAAAATGCATCAGTTAAGATGGTGGGGTGTGAAGGAAAATAAAAATAAGAAGAAATGGTCTCATGCCTCAAAATGCAATTTAAATAATCGAAAGCTAACAAAACATGTCAAACCTATGTATCATATTTTAATGTTATGTGGCTTATGCCATTTTAAATTAACTATGAATAGAGTAGAGTTTTTGGTTAATGAGGGTGCCATATAAGCCATATATAGTTGGTTTCATGATAGTTTTAGTTAAAGTGGCTTGCTATACCTTTTGGTACATGTGATCCAAGCTCTAATATGTTCACCCAGAAAGAACGTTGCTCAAGGCCCACCGTCAATAGGTTATTAATCCTTGATGGCTTCTTCCTGATACAAACTTTGTTCAAGAAGTGTGTAATTTGTTCGAGTGATTTTGCCTAGGGAGTGTGTGTAAAAGAGTGATCTACTCTTAGTCCAATCTAATCACCAAGTGGTCTTGATATCTACTGTGTGATTTCTAATTAAAATAAGTGAGCTAATGCAACATTTAGAGGCTGAAATGTAGAGAGTTTTAAGCCCAAATTGAAAGTGAAATTGGATGTCGTAAACAAAGAATAGGATAAGAGATTGATCTTTCGCTAAATGCAGGTACAAAATAAAGTAAGAATAATTCTTTTTAAACACCAACTCACGAATTTCCCTTAAACAAGTAGAAGAAGAGAAGATTAACTAGAGTTAAATTTAATGTAAAATTTTCAGAAAAGAAAGAAACACACAATTTCCTATATGAAGAAATGCAAAGAACCAACAAGAAAGGGGTCCCACCGGGCATGCTAAAATGTTTCACCTCAAAGTATATGATAAAATAGATAAGGGTAATGGGAATTGGAGGAATAACTATGAATATTAGGGATGAGGTTGTGGTTGGTGTAGAATTTTATCAGACTAAATGTGAGAGCTTCCTTTTAGCTAGGAGGAACTGCATGTAAAGTACAACAAGACCACAAGAGAGAGTTAAACAGTATATGGAAGTAGACTACCTAGAAAATGCTAGTTCTATGAAGTGTGATACTTCCGAGAGGGCTTTCAATCCACTATTTTAATCAAATTAATTAAAATAAATGTGGGAAATAGACGTCCTATTGCTAACACTTTTATTTAGGTGTCTCAAAATATTATCAATACACTAGATTAAGAAAAGCACTGAAATACAAACTAATCTAGCATTAAGAAAGGTATGGTTCTAGTTGGGAAAGGTCATTGAGGTGTTAGGAAAGGTCTGGGTGAAGTTTTGTTAAGTTATGGGTTGTTTGGTCAAAGTTATAATCTCATTGTTCTAGGAAAAATTACTAGTCGCAAATATCGGTATCAGTTAGGTGACCGATGTCAGTTGGGTGACCAGTGTTGATACGGGAAATATGGTAAGAATATTAAAAATAGGTGTTTTGGGTCTCTCTATGATTAAAAAAAGATTTGAGGGTGTTTGGGAAGGATGGTATGCTTTATACAAAGACTTGGCAAGGGTGATGGAGGAACTAGGATGGGAAAAATGGTTTATGTTGGTAGAATAGATGGTAGACGGGTGAAGGGTGGTATTAGGGACAAAGGAGGGTTAGATAAGACAAAGTGAATAAAATACTTAAGATCAAAAACTAGAACTAGAAAATAAGAGTGATTTACTTATCTGAGAACCTGTAGATCTGAATATGGTTGGTGGTTAATGAGTGTTTTGGAGATGAAACGAGGTGGTGTCTAGTGCCATGGCAATAGATCCTATGTGCTATGTTGTGATTATTCAAGGTTGTGTAGGAAGATATTGGATGTCAGTGAAGACCTGATGTGCTTTGGTTTGTTGTCTGATAGCTTGAATTCTTGAGAGTTATAATATCAAAAGTTTAGTGTATGAATGAATTGAAGAACCTGTGTAAAGAGTTACAAACTCTTATTTAAGGTAACCAATGGAAGTTATGGAACTAGTGCCGACTGAGAGATAACCGACATCGGTTAGGGAGAAATAGTCATTTTTTGCTAAAAATAGCCTGATTGCTCCCAAATTTTTTGTGATTCAAATTTTAGTTCCAAGTCAAAAGTTGGAGATAACGCTAAATGTAGTGGGAGAGTGGTCAGAGAGATAATAGGTCTTTATGATTAGGGTTAGAACAAGTCCTAGTCAGTTAGGGAATGTGGGGACTTTTTTTGGTCATTTAATGAGGTTGGAATAGGTATAGGATGAGGTGGGTAGGTGAGGTGGCCTAGTGAGGTGGATATTAATTTAATTACGGTAATTAAATTAATAATATTGTGAGGATGAGGATTAATTTAATTATAGGTAATTAAATTAGTACTAATGTGTAGAAGAGGGCCATGTCTATGTATATGTGTCGAATTAATGAATTAAAAGGGGTTAAAGGGATTGTGACCCAAATTTTATGCCTACATAATCTTTGCATGATAATGCTATGCATCTTCCACATATTCTCCATGTCTTAATAGCTGCTAAAAGATCTCGAGATGCTACTTATGTACCCCTTGTAGGTTCTTCCTTAACTGTCATGGCCTCCACTCAACCCCTTCATAGCCCCACTTCCATTCCCACTATTACCTCTCCAATCATTCAACCTAATTCTTTTACTGCACAACCTGGATCTTCTTACAACACCCTTGAATTAACTTCTTTGTATCAAGATATACAAACTCAAATTTGTCAACTTAAAATAGCTACTTATCAAGCATTTCCATCTCTTGACTCCACTTTAATCCTTCACACTCCTTTTGTACCCATTATTTCTACCTATCCACTTCCTCCATGTTTCTTCACCCCTAAGCTTACCACCTTCAATGGCCATGTTGACCCTCAATATCATCTCTGATATTTTCATGTGGCATGTCTCGATTTTGTGGATGATCATACTTTGCTAGAAAATCTCTTTCCTAGAAGCCTCCAATATTATGTTATTTGTTGGTTTTATGATCTACCTGTTCATTAGGTAACATCATTTACACATTTGGATGATGGTTTTCTTTCTCATTTTTAAATCAATATATGTTTTAAGATATCCTATGCTCAACTTGCATAGATTTAAGAAGGATATAATGAGTATATAGTGGACTATGTTTTAATATACAAGAAATACCTATCTAGGATGAATAATGTGCTTTGCTGACTCAGAAATTGAAGATCTATTTGTCTAAAGTATCTTACCATCTCTACAAGAAAGTGTCATCTTTGTGACATCTCATTCATGTGATCAATTATGCATACTCTTAAATTACATGAAGGAAACATTATCTCTATGGGAAAACTAAAATACCATGATCAAGCTTCATCATCTTCTAATCAGTTTCAAAGAAAGTCAACTTTCAAGCCATCTACTAATCCCACTAAAGTAAAAGCTATTGTTAACATTCTCACTACTCCTAAAAAGTTTTAATGGAAGTCTCCAAAGCACACATTTAGTAAATTTCCTTATGCTTCACATATTCTATTGCCATAAATTATTGAAAGAAATATTATTACACTTCCTCCTCCACTTAATCTGGATCCATCTCTCCCTAAAGAACACAATTATAAAGAAAATAATACAAGTGACTATCATCAATGCACTAGGAATTCTACTTATTGATGTTTCAAACTCTGACATATCATTCAAGATCTTATTTAAAATAACACAATCGAGCTCCTTGAGCCCTCAACATTTACGTTGGTCAATGAAAACAATAAGCCCAAAATATTTAATTATCCTCTCCCTAAGCATGACAAGAAATTTCATGACTCTTTAGATAATCATACATATCACCCAATGCCTTCATTTTCATCACGGGATCTTAATTTTCTAGTTAATAGTGTTGATTGCATCACCACCATACATTACATTCTCTTATCAAAATTATCATACTACATTTTATTCTAATAAATTACATATAAATGATTCCATTGGACCTCATTTTATCAATAATATTATGATTGATCTACAAATTCATATGGGTGTGTGCTCTTTTGCACTATTTATTGCTATCAACTATCCACTCTCTCATATTTCATATCCAATTCCTAAATATTTTGGTTATGTCAAGCTTCCAGTTATAGTTAGGCATCTCATCATGATTGGTTCCAATTCATGTTGGCATGGTTCAATCAAAGGCATTCAACATAATCTTGTCTTCCTTGGCTCTACATTGCTCCAGCTTTTATTTCTATGAATCATTTTTGTTTAAAATTCATTCATAATAATAAAATTTATCATCATCAAAGGTGTTCTTACATTTACACTGTGGAAAAATCCTGCTCTTGATATTTCTATTTCACTAGTTAAAAGAATCCAGGTCCTTTTAGACCTCTCAAATCTAAGGCACATTCTGCATCTAGCTCTTTGATTTGCACATGACATCTTCATTCTCATCAGTCTACTAGTGCATATTCTCAGCCTAATCCCCCTACTCAGGAATCCCTTTCACATACGATTTCACCTCCTTCATCTCCTCCTCATTCTTCTTCATATAGGTTCTCATCACCTTCATTGGTCTCCTTCATATACGATACTCGTCACATCCTAGGTCTACTTCATATAGGTTCTCATCACCTCCTCCATCTCCTTCACATAGTTTATCACCTCCTCATCTTCTGTCACATATACATCATATATTACTAATCTCATAGTATGGTCACATGCCTTTATCTTTGCAAGCATCGGGTGGATGACCCTTTCCCTTCACTTCTATTAGATAGCTTACTCATCATCGTACACTTGGGGGAATTTGTTATTCTTTCCCCCCTCTCCTATAATTATTTGTTGTATCTCATTATGATCCATGCTTCGCATCTCATCTTACACAACTTAATACACACAACTTGTATCATCATTACCCTATGACACACTCTTGTGCTAAGGTTTACACTTGACTGTTGAGCACATACTACATCCATGAACCTCACACACTACACATTTCACGCTCTGTGCTTCATGAAACATATTTCTATCATTTTCCTCTTACACATTATTTTATCTTATTCTACAACATGCACTCTACATTTCATTGATCTATCTTTCTAGCACACAAGTTCAATTTTTTTCCCAATGACGCACTCTTCTTCTATGGTTCATTATTTACTATCGAGGGGTATTTTATAAATGAACCTCATCACATATAAATTCATACACATCCTCTTGGGGGGTATGTTTCTCCTATGAAATTCACATTACATATCATTCCATGTCACTCATTCACTACATACTACATATCTTGGTTGCACATACTCTTGTTTGTTAATACTAGTTACATGTACACTTTGTTTCACATATTAGACAGATACTTAGTATGTCATTATCTTTATCATATACACATGTGTGTTCACTTTTTCTCTAGTTGTGAATGTAGAATTTCTACAAATCTGTATACACAACATTGATGTTCGGCATTATACCTCTTACCAGTCCCACTGAGGCTCCCAGGGGCATCTAATTTCTTACACACTACAACATTTTCTTTGCAGGACTATTTTCCACCATGGTTGTCTAATAATTTGTGTGCTAATATTTTCCATTGTATGTTATTTTTTATAGGCTATGCCCTTTGTCTTGTGTGCAAAATGTATGCTTTTGGCCACTTCGGCCTAAATTGTCTTGTGACATTGTGAATGATGCACCATGTTTAAAACCCATTTTCGTAGTCTACTTTGTCTGCACTATTGCATGTTTACATTGTCTTCCATATCATTTTTTTCATATTTTCTATTAACCCATGTTTCTAGCCACTTTGTTTGTATGTGCATTGGTTTCTACCATGCACATTCCCTCCATGTTGTAGGGATACAATTTCTGATCATCATTCGTTCCTCTCTTTTAGGCCACATACTCCTAGCGATGTCGTATGCACCCAAAACAAGGGGGCATACATTGGGTAAATAAATCACCCCATAAAACAACTCAAAGATTCAGTATAGGCCTGCACATGACAGTAACAGAACAAAGTTACAGTTCTAGAATGACCTAGATTCTAACTTGGGTCCTCAGTTTAGCACAAAACTAGTGCCCTGATACAAACATTAGTGCTTGAGCACTCCTGACCTTTACTGATCACCTATGACCAAGGTTTTTTATACTTATTTCCTCATTTCAACGAAGTTCATAGAGTTATTTTCACATTACATGCAAATTCCTCCATCAATCAAAATGCATTCTATCTTCTTTTTCTACTTGGATCAAACACGGAATAACACATAACTAAAGATGGATCACACCAGTTGCAGTGGTGTATAAATTTTGGGAAACATTCATGGAAGGAGAGTAACACTAGACCTCTCTGCCCAACATTCTTTTTTCGTGGCGTGAGATCACCCAAAAAAACTGTACTTGGCATGAGATCTCCTAAAAAATCATTCTTGGCTTGAGATCGCCCAAAAAATATGCTCTTGGTGTGAGATCACCCAAAAAAATATTTACTCTACAATATTCTACGACATTTTCTATCTTTTTCACTCTTTACGAATCAAGTGCACACTTTCCTTTTTACACATTATTTTACATTCTTTTACATACTTATGAAAAAAATTCATATACACATATTTGACTAATTATTTTCTCTTGTTTTGTAGGTCCATCCTTAATATGAAACAATAAGTAGCCATACATCAAGAACAACAATAGGTATAACACAATACAACACAATGTGCTTCACCCCTAGGGTCACTTTCTCTTTCTTAGCTTTCGGGATTCATTTTTATCACTCTACGCTATCACTTGTCTCTTCACCATGTTATTGCCATCACATCTATATGGTTATCTTGTACGCATCTCATATCTAATTTATGTTATCGAGTATTCACTAAAAAATAAATTGAAGGAAAATGTTGACACAAAATCATGCACTTGGGTACATTTCTAGGTCCATAAACACATGCTTGCATTCCTATGATTCACAACCGATAAAATTAATAATTGAATGTTTTCTTTGGAATATTTTATTTATCTCAAGTCTTTTACACCATGCATCCTAGATGGTACTTTATTACTTTATATTTCATTATTCTATACACCAGCACCCAGTTAGGACGTCATTTCCTAGGAACCCTTGTCCCCTCTAGATGCCCCCAACCTCTTTCTATCTTATTTTCTCCTTTTAGGCCTCATATATCTTTTGGGAATCTTGTTTTCTTATGGGTCAGCCTTTTAGTTTTCAATTACAAAATTCAACCAAGGGAATAATATAAATATAAATTTATGTGATCAAATTAAAGGAATAAGCTCTAAGAATCTATTATCATCAACTAAGGTTGCATGCAAAGGAACCTAAGAGTATAAAAGGCATTCATCTAGCTTTCATTCAAGGGACAAGGGACTGCAATTTTTACATACACATATAGGAGGGAAAGTTCATTTTTACATCCATGCATATATTTACATTGGTACATCTAGTTATCTCATGTTACCATGTTTACTTGCATAAGGGATTCCTAGGGCACGATTCTATCACACATACACAAGTACTACATGGATTCTAATATGTAGTACAATGCTCAATCATAAGTTTACTTTTTTGGGTGACCACCGGGGTCTGTCTGATTCCCCATATTTCATCTTTTATTTTTGGGATTTGATGTAGTCTGAAGGATGTGCAAGTCATCTTCTCTTTGCAGGTTACAGTAGAATTCGGTGATCCTCCAGGGACATACATGTGTCCCAAAGTAAATGTTAGTGACACTTGTCCAACACAAGAAAAACTAGTTTCCAAGCTCCTGCGTAGTCACAGGTTCTCAACAGAGGTCTCTGGTGCCTAAGCACCTTCGCCCTAGTCCAGGTGCCCTAGTCCAGGATCATCCAGTAGGACCAAGATTTTTTGTGTTTAATAATGATAGTCTACTCCTCTTGTTAATCATTCATTTTAGCCCAGATCACCTTTAAGAAAGTGTAAATCACCTAAGTATTTTTCCCTCTCTTGCACTTAGGGTTTTACATTTATTTATATTATTACTTGTGTCAAATCTTCACTTTATCATTTACTTATCATACATGACTTTGGAATTATTATTTAACACATATGGAATTTATAAATTCCTAATTGTAGAGTCACGTATGATAAATAAATTCTAAACAACTGCTGGAATATAGACGACATAATAAATAAGCTAACTAAATGTGAAACCCTGAGTGTAAGAGGGAGAAATAAATTCTTATTTGATGCACATTGTCCCGAAGGTGATCTAGAATAGAATAATTGTTGAACAGGAGGAGTAGACTGCCGCAACTGAGAAAAAAAAATCTTAGAATTTCTAGGTGATCCTAGACTAGGGTGAGGTCGCCTAGGCACCATAGACCTCTGTTGGGCATCTGGGACTGTGTAGGAGCTCATAATCTTATTTTTTTTATTTCACACAAGTGTGGCTAGTGTTTTATTTTTATCACTTCTATGTTGTTGGATGATCACCGAATTCATTTGTAACCTGCAAAGAGAAGATGACCTACAAAAGTCTCAAACTACATCAAATTCCAAAAAGAAAAGATGAAATATGGGGAGTCAGAATGACCTCATCAGTCACTCAACAGAGTGAACTTACAATCATGCACTAAACTACATCTTAGACTCCAAGTAGTTCTTGTGCGTGTGTGAAGAAATCGTGCCCTAGGAATCCCTTGTGCAAGTACACGTGATATTGGGCGATAGCTAGATGTACCAATGTAAATAGATGTGTGGATGGAAAAAAGAACTTATCCTTCTATGCATGTATGTACAAAATGTAATTCATTCCCCCTTGAATGAAAGATAGATGAATGTCTTTGATGTTTTTATATTCTTTTGGATGCAACCTTAGGTGATGATAGTAGATGCTTAGATCTTGGTCCTTTATTTTGGTCACATACCATTATACATATATGTTTCCCTTGCTTGAATTTGATAACTAAAAATTGGAAGGATGACCTATAAGAAAATAAGATTCCCAAAAGATAAAAGAGGCCCAAAAGAGGTGAGTAAGATACAAAGAGGTCAAAGGCACCTAGAGGGGACGAGGGCACTTGGGCCTTGGCATCTTATCTCGACGCTAGTGTCTAAAGTCATAAAAGATAAGAAATTAAATATTTTAATGGGTTTTAGGGTGTAAAATACCATAAAGAATACAAGAAAAAAATCAAAGAGGTCAAAAATATTTTTCAATTACTAGTTTTCTTGCTTAGGAATCATATGAATGCAATTATGTGTTTATAGACCTATAAATGTACACAAGTGTGTGATTTTGTGTCTACATTTTCCCACACTTTATGTTGTTGAGTAAATAATTTATACCATAAATTAGATAAGAGATGCATACCTAATAACTATTTAGAGTGTGATGGTGTTAGCAAGAAAAAGAGACAAGTGAAAGCGTAAAGTGATAAAAACAAAATGTGGAAGCTAAGAAAGAGGAAGTGACCCTAGGGGTGAAGCGTATGAGTTGTATCATGTTATACCTACTATTATTGTAGATTTATGAAGGGTTGTTTCTTATTGTGTATTAAGGATAGACATGTAAAATAAGAGCCAAAGAGTAGTCAAATTCATGTATTATGAAAATTTGTAAAAGTATGTAAAATTATGTAAAAATGTGAAAAAGTAGTAAAAAGAAAGTGTGTACCTAATTTGTGAAGAGTGAAAGAGATAGAAAATGTTCTAAAATGTTGTAGAAGAATGAATTTTTTTGGTGATCTCATGCCAAGAGTGATTTTTTGGTGTGATCTCATGCCAAGAACACGTTTTTGGGATATCTCACGCCAAGTGTGATTTTTTTGGGTGATCTCACGCCACGGTAGAAGAGTGTCGGTGAGAGAGGTCTAGTTTTACTCTCCTTCTATGAATTATTCTAAAATTTATACACCACTATAGATGGTGTGATATGTGTTTAGTTCTATTTTGTTTCGTGTTCTATTCAAGTAGAAAAAAGGAAACCTATACTCTAAAAAATGCTCTATGAAATGTTGAAAAATGTGTTAATCTAAGGAAGTAATTATAACTACCCCTAGTCATAGACACCCAGGAAATGTTAGGAGTGCCTAGGTTATAGTTTCTATATCTGGCCACTGGTGTCTATGCTGAAATTAGGACCCAAGTAAGAATATGGGCCATTATGTCATTGTAACTTAGTTTTGTTCCTGTATTGTGTAGGCATGTACTGAAGCTTTGAATTTCTATATAGGGTGACTAATTCACCCAATGTATGCTCCCCCCGTTACTTCCTTATGGGGTGATATATGATGAAGATCACTAGAAATATGATGAAAATATAATTGTTTAAAAGGAAATGGATGAATTTTAGCTCAATCCCCATTCCTCATACTAATTTTTCTTCTCTTTCCATCACACTCAGCTTATCCATTATTTCTCCACATTCATGTACACTGCTCTTAATATCAATATCAAATGTTTGGTGTCTCATAATTCAAGTAGGAAGCTCCCCATAAAATTCATTATCTAGTGTGACATGGATGATGATCAACACCAATGACGCTAGGAGAATTAGATTTCATGGGTACTTAGTACTCAACGTCCATAAGACTAATATGGCTTCCCTTCTTCTCTCCCCCTTAATATACCCTTTTACATGGGTCATTTTCCCCCCTTATTATTCTCTATATTTTCCATCATATTTTTGATCTTTGATCAACCTCTTTCATCACCTCATCAATAGTCAAGGGGGCATCCTTCACTCTACTAATTTTTTTTCTACCCCTAGATCAAATTTTTTTAATTTTTTATGCTTCTCTACTATCTTATAAGTGACTTAGCTTACTCCACCCCAAAGAGAGGAAAATTTAGACACCTGTAATTTGATCAAAGTGATCTTATTATTGACATTGCAGAGACTATTTTGTTCCTTGAAAATTAATGACACCTCATCAATTAGTCTCCTTATCCCTTCAAAATCATCTTAATTGGCCATTATATGTTGATTAAACCTCCTATCTTGTAGTTTCCTAATAAATATTCTTATTAGCTAACTCCCACTTCCAATGCATCCAAAATCTATCATAACCTTCCCATGATTCTCCTAGAAATCTTCCTAAGCATACATGAGACCTCTAATTAATCCTAAAATATTAAATAGCATCTAAACCTAGTCAAATATTGCTTTGAATTGCTCAAATTTCATAAGGTAAGTCCCACATGCACCAAAATAATTCCATCCTTGGAATTGGAAACCTATCAATAGAAACCTCCTCCTCATTATTTCTAAGAACACTTCTCCTCTTCTAGCATAAAATATAGGCAATTAGGATTTGATCATTTCTTCATTTGTATTAATCTATCATCTTTACCATTTCATCCGCAACTCTATCTTGTAGCCATTAATGGTGAAAATCCATTCCTGAAAGCTTGAGAACCATATCAAATAATTGTATTCGATTGCTATATCTTCATAGGTTCATGTTTTATTAGCATTCAAAGAGCAGAGAATAGTTTATATATGTCAAGTTTGATTGATTATTTGAAAGTTATATATGCATGCGAAGAAATACTTCTTGTTTATCTCTTCTCTTGATGGTTCATAGTTGAGTTGGTAAAAGCT
Source organism: Taxus chinensis (assembly GCA_019776745.2). NCBI lineage: Eukaryota > Viridiplantae > Streptophyta > Pinopsida > Cupressales > Taxaceae > Taxus > Taxus chinensis. The sequence goes on from CM034155.1 coordinate 291,402,248, forward strand.
TTGAGGTTTCTTTAGTGTTCCAACGTCATTTCTATAGATTTTATAACTTATACAAATTCACATTTGGCACACCCAATGGGACTTACTTTTTTCACCGTTTTCTTTACATTTTTGGAAGTTCTGAAACAGATAAGGGTAATGGGTGTAGGAGGAATACCTTTTATTCTGGTTGGTTGAAGGTTATTGCACATGCTTTGACTTCTTGATCCAATGCAAACCGTGACAACTTCCTTTTGGCTAGGAGGAACTACCTGAAATAGAAAAAAAAACACTAAAGAAGAGTTAAATGATATATGACAGTGGACTACCTAGCGAGTTCTAGATTCGGGAAGTGTGATACTTCCTAGATGGTTGTTAATCCACTATTTAAAACAATTTAATGTAGAAAAAAAAGAAATTCCTACTGTAGTTGATATGATTTAGGTATCTCATTCAAGTGCAATAAGTAAATCTTTACATAAAAGGCTAGGCTATGGTCAAATATGAAAGGTAGGTAGTTGTCAGGGTATTAGAAATGGTCAGGGTCAAGTTTTGGGCTATTTGGGTCATTGGGTAGAGGGTTGTTGATTCTGTTAGTGATAGAGGTATAAAACATAGAGACAAATGTCGGTCTAGTATAATTGATGACGGTTTAGGATGGACTGATGACGGTCATGGGTAACTGACGTCGATATAGTCAGATGACAGGAACTTATTACAATCTGGTTGTAAGAACATATCTGAGGCAAAATGGAAATGGAGAGGGAAATGAAAAGGTCTATAGAGATATTAGGTATACTCAGAGGTGTTTAATAGCGGGTATGGGCAATGTAATGGTGTGGGTGAAGGATTGATCAAGCTTGCATGAAGGTAAATGTTAGGAGAATGAGAGTGCAAGTAGAAACTAATAATAGAGGTAACAGAGCCTACTAAAATGATAATAGATGAATGTTGGTTAAAAAAAAACTTACTGTGATGCAGGTTCGATGGCTGGATGGAGGTGACGGTTGATCGGAGGAATGGTGTTTAGTTCCTTAGCATTGCTTCCCAGAATGTTACCGTGAGTGTAATACCTCTGGATATATATCAATGGTGGCTATGGATGCCTAGATGTATGAAAAGACACTCGTTCTGTTTACATGCAGCTCATCTCTCTCTTCCTTGATATCAAAATGTGCCAACCCTCGAAACAAGGTTACCAAAGAGAATAAATGGTAATCAACGATGATTCGTGGTTGACCAGTGTCGGTTTCGAGATGACCGGCGTCGGTAAAAGTGGGATTCCCTAGGTTTACTAAGAATAGAATATTAGGGCAATGTTCTCTGCCATATCTTTCTATTCTCCTGAATGACAGCCGGAGTTTCCTCTTTTCTATGTGAGAATATGGTTAGAGGGATAATAGGCATTGATTTCTAGGGTTGAACTAAGTCTTAGCTCATTAAGGTAAGTGGGACTAAGTCTTAGTTAGCTATGGTAACATGCTAAGAATAGATTTAGGGTGAGGTGGCTAGGTGAGGTGGTGTGGTAGAAATTAAGATAATTAGATAATAAATATTGTGAGAATATATATTAATTTAATTTAGTTAATTAAATTAATTTGATGTTGGGTGGAAGGGGCCATGATTAGGTGAGTATGTTTGAGTTGGTTATTTGACGAGCTTGTATTGGTAAGCGATGGTGACAAAAATAATATGTGGTTGCCCCATGTGTGGGTGAAGGTGATCCCCCTCAAACTAGGAATTGATGAGGTGGAAGACAAAATTGGTGAGTGGTTTGATAAAAGGTGGATGTGATGAAGATTAAGATAAGTGGGCAGATGGGGAAATGGGATAAAGGTCAAATCGGGAAAACAAGGAAATAGGTCAGGGTCAAAGGTAGTGACATTCAAACACACGCACACGTATAAACTGCGACATAGTACCAAGATGAAGAGCTTGCAAACTCTAGATCATCCAAGGTCGAGAGGCTTATCTAAACAAGGTTGAAGTGATTCAAGTATCCAAGGTATAGGATAAGGTGCATAAGCACATTGCAGGTCAGGTGCAGGAACATTTAGGTATATTCCAGTACACCAAAGGTTGGGTCAGGATAAACAACACGGTAATAGGAAAGGTAAGGTCATTAGGCCAAATAGCATGGGTAACAGTGTCATAAGGTATAATGAGAACATGGGTTCAAAGGTTACTAATAGTGTTTCGAATCTAGGCATATAGGTCACGACATGGATAGGGTTGAGTCATGTGTAAATTAACATGTCCCCAAATGCAATTAGGGACAAGTATTGGTATGGTGGACTTATAGGTAGGTTGCAATAAGGGTGGGAAGGTTAAAGAATGGTGGGATTGAAAAGTTGGGGGGAAAATGGTCCATAAGTGAATTGACAGGTAAGTGACATCGGTGTAGGTATAACCATCATCGGTTTAGTAGGGCATGATCTAACCAGGGCGAGGTGGAGAGAGGTTGGTCAGGCATCGGGCTAGCGGAGAGGAGGAGGAGACAAATGAGACATGGATGGATCTCATGTGGGGTGACGACTAGTCACCATACCTAATTATTGTATCTATTTTTGACACTTGTGTGATATACATACCAGTCTATGTGCCAAATATTGTGAGGATGTATATGATAGTATTTTAGGTGTTGATTTTTATACCAGCCTGCGTGTCGAAGATATTTGAGATACTTACATTTGAGATACCCATGTATATGGATACACAGGTTTTGATGATTCATTTATAGAGATGGCGGTATTATAATATGATGTTGGACGTATTTATGTTTTTAAATTCCATATTTATTTTGTGTATGTGATGAAAACTAGGTAATTTAGGCATGATGGAGTCAGGTCATAGACATGATGGATTCATATCATAGGCATGATGGATTTAGGTCATAGGTATGACGGAGTCAAGTCATAGGCATAATGGAATCAAGTCATAGGCATGATAGAGTCAGGTCGGTTTTAGGCATGGTTGAGTCAGGTTGGTTTAGGCATGGTTTGAGTCAGGTTAGTTTAGGCATGGATTGACTCAGGGTGGTTTAGGCATGGATTGAGTCAAGTTGGTTTTTTGTTTTGATTTAATTTTCTAGCTATTGACAACATGGAAAACTAAATGATGATGCTATGGTTAAAATTTCCAAATATGTGATATCATGGAAATGTAAAAAGAAATATTATGTGATCTTAGGATGTGTTTTGTTAATTGAGTTTTATTTTTAATTTCTAATTGTTTATATAAAATGGAAACTAACTAAGGTAGCATGGGAGTAGGAAAATGGGGGAAATTAGTTAAGGTAAGGAATGGCCGAGCTAACCTTCAAGGGCCCTATGCCCTCGAAGTTCTTCCTACATAGCCCCAACGAAAGGGGACCTCAGGCCAATGTAATTCTCCCATAAGCTAGGGAATAATATGATGAGGTAGAAGAATGGGTCAGTAGGTTTAGAATCGATTAAGTTTAAGTCACAGGAATGATTTATTTTAGGTCAGTTTAGGCATGGTTGAGTTTAGATAATAGGTAGGATTGATGGTGGTTGATTTTGGTGAAGTAGGAATTCCCATTACGTAGGTGTTGATGACTTAATCATGTATATGAGAATCAATAAGTAATGAAGAATTTGAAAGATAAGAAGAGGAAAAAGAGCCACCTAATTGATAAGGAGTATAATAGGTCGATCATACCCTAGGTAGTCTAGTGAACGTAAGACCCTAAAGAAATTTCATGATTGATTATTCTAAAGGTGCAAAAAGTCACATGATCATGAAATGTCACATTTTGCAGCAAGTCCCTTGAGGTGATAGGAAATTAAGGTGAAAAAGGTGATGAGGCGAAAAATGGTTGGGGCAACATGCCTAGTTGGAAAGAGACCCAAGATAACCATAGGCAAGTCCATGAATTTTTTTTCTTTTTCTTTTGATTTTTATTTTGGATAGACTAATTAATGTAGGAAGTCTACATGGGATGAGTGAATTATCTCCTTGAGGTCTTCGTGAAGCTGATCGATGCGGGAAGCTTCTGAATTTTTTTATTTTCTTTTTGCAAGAGTAGTCTTCTTTTTTGATAGACTACGTATAATATGGAAAGCTTTGTATAGCTATCCTTCGAGGGATAAGTCTATTTATAATGGTGAATTAGAGAGAATAGATGTCCTTTCTAGGGAGCCATCTTTTATTGGAAGTTTGCCTTAAGGAGTTGGGTCCCATTTTGAAACTATTGTTGGGCTTTTAAGTCATGGACTAGACTATAGAGAAAACGTTGGTCCTTGTTTTAGGAGGAAAAAGTAGAGTGTACAGAGGTTAATCATGATGGAGGGGGTTCAGAGGATGAATGACCATGGGATACCATCTTGAAAAAGATGAAAAGTATCCATGAGAATCATGCCATGGGAAGAGTCATGGTACTCATATTTAAGATAAGGTAGAAAGGTAATAGGTAATCACATGATCGTTACTTAGTCATTTAGGGAAAATGAGAAATAAGAGAGATGAATGGCACTCAAAGGATGAGCATGGAATAGGAAAAAGGTGATTTAGGACTTGAATTCAACAATAGAATGGTCGAAGATGCAATGCATTGAGGGGCTCAGGTTCAGGTTTACCGTCGAGTGAAGACAAACGATAAGCACATGATCCATAGGTATGAGTCTCTACATATGGTCTAAGAAAATTAGGAGTAAAGTTTCCCCGTTTACTTTTTTCTTCTTTGGTTACATGTTGATTTTCTTCCAAGATGAGATCACTGAATTGGAAGGTTCGTTCCTGGAAACATTTTTCATAGGCACGTTTGATATGTTTTTGGTAAACTTGAAGATGGTCGAGAGCATGAAGATGACGTTTGTATAATAACACAAGTTGTGTCAAATGGTCTTGGAAAAAGTCATCATCATTTATCATGTCTTGGAGAGAAATACAGAGAGATGGAATCTAGAATTCGAGAGGTAGAATAATCTATGTACCATATACTAGATAAAAAGGAGTGGAAGCAGTTGACGTATGAATACTGGTGCGGTAATCCCACAAGGCCAACGGGATGTGTGTATGCCAATTCTTCCCAGTATCGTCAACCACTTTCATAAGAATTTTGTTCAAGGTTTTATTGGTTGATTCTATTTGGTCATTGGTTTATGGGTAATATGGTGAAGAGAAACCAAGTTTGATGCCGAAGGCATCACAGAGCTTACATAAAGTTTTGTTTTTGAATTTTTTTCCATTATTAGTGATAAGGTGATGCAGAACACCAAAGGTACAAATAATGTGATGATTAACGAATTCACATATTTTCTCGGATTTTTTAGAAATGAGAGATATGGCTTCAACCCACATGGTATAGTATTTTGTAGAAGTGATGATCCATTGACGTCTTTGGGAAGAATAAGGATTGATTTCTCCAAAAATATCCAAACCCAATTGAGAAAAGGGCCAAAGGTCATAGGAAACCTGTAAGGCATGAATAGGTGTATGATGAATATTAGCATTTTGTTGGCATTTTACACAATGTTTGACATAGTCACAAAAATCATGGTTAAGGTGTTTCCAGTAATAGCCCAAGTGAAGGATACGCTTAGCAACAACGAGACCACTGAAGTGACCACCACATATGCCATCATGAACTTCCTTGAAGGTATAAGGAATTTTAGAACTCGTAAGGCATCGCAAGAGGATATCGTCAAAGCCGCATTTGTAAAGAAGGCCACCCATGGTGACATAATCGGAGGCCCTTTTGAGAAAGGCAGGTTTTCTATTACGAGTGAGGTCAGAAGGTAAGATGGAAAGGAAAAGGTAGTCCAAAAGCTGCTTATACGAAAGGTCATGTGGGTTTGGTTCAAAATTTCCAACAAAACTAATGTCATGGTGTGATAATGAAGGTGATTGTAACCTTTACACTATGACAAATATTTTAGAGTCGGAAGGAGAATCAGGTATATGAGAGGCAATACAGGCCATGGTATATGTGAATTTTTTAGTGGGACGTGGAGTTGTTTATAGTTCATACCGATCAAAGGAGGTCAAGAGTGTGTCAACATGATTTTTATACTTCTGGAGTATTTTGTTATGGCACTGGTAAATAACATTGACCTAATTTACTACCAGTTGAGAGTCACCAAAGATATTAATCAATTTAACCTCTAAGACAATGGTGGTTTAGAGACCTAATATGCGTGCTTCGTATTTGGAAATGTTATCAGTACAATAAAAATCTAGTTTAAAGGATAACGACATAGGTTCACCATTAATGGGAATGAGGATAACACCTACACCCCCCCCCCCCACATTGACATTTAGAGCCATTGAAGAACAAGGTCATCTGATAAATGGTATCATCTAAGGAGAGGGTGGTGATGGACTCATCAAGGAAATCTAAGTTAGAGGGTTGATTCCTAGAGAGGTGTGCGTCAGCGAGCTGGTCAGTAATGGCCTAACCCTTGATATATTTTAGATGTGTGAATTCAAGGTCTAAGTTTGTGAGAAGCATGAGCTAACGTGCAACACATTGATTTTGGTAAGGTCTGGCATACATGTAATGTAGGGGGTCAGTGTTGTTGATAAAAAATGTTTTGTGGTTGATTAGGTAATGACAAAGTTTTGTGGAAACAAAAACTAAGGCTAAGAAAAAAAATTCGGCATGGGTGTATCTAGTTTCGTAATCCAACATAGTACGGCTTATATAATAAACCGCATGCTCCCTATGTTTCTCATCGTAGTGAGATAGCATTGCCCCTAAGGAGTGATCAGTAGCAGAGATATATAGGTAGAAGGGTTGGTCATATTTAGGAGGAATGAGTACGGGTGGCTGGAGAAGGTACTGTTTTAAGGCCTCAAAAGCTTTATGGCATTCATCATCCCATTTGAAGGACATGTCCTTTTTAAGAAGATGATGAAATGAATCAGCGAATGGATTGCAACTTACCTTGTAAGCTAAGGAGATGGCAAAGGTTAGTGGGTCGAGGTATTTCAAGAATGGCCTTGACTTTAGCAGGGTCAACTTCTATGCCACACAAAGAAATAATGAAACCCAATATTTTTCCTGAGAGAACCATAAAGACACATTTCTTAGGTTGAATGCAAACACAATCCTTAATGAGGTGGTCAAAGATGTTCTTTAGAACTGTGAGGTGTTCGACCCGACACTTGGATTTAGCGAGGATATCATCTACGTAATCTTCCATTATATGGTGCATGATGTCGTGGAAGATATAAGTCATAGTCCGTTGATGCATAGCGCCAACATTTTTAAGGAAAAAAGGAATCACTCGATAGCAGAAGGTCCCCCATGGGGTGATGAAGGTGGTTTAATAATCCTCTGGAGCAAGTAATATTTTATTATAACCTGAGAAGCCATCCATGAGTGATAGCATCTCATGAACAACGGTAAGATCAACTAGCTGATCAATACCAAGTAGAGAAAAGTGGTCTTTTGGGAAGGCTAAGTTAAGGTCATGAAAATCTATGCAAATGCGAACTCCCCCTATCGCTTTAGTGATAGGGAAAGTGTTAGAAATCCATTAAGGGTATTCAATGGGTAAGATGAAGGAAAATGAGAGAAGGTGTTGAATTTCTTCTTTAACCAGAAGAGCAATGCGAGGATGCATTTTCCGTAACTTTTGTTTTACGAGTTTGGCACCAAGAATGGTTACGATATTGTGGACAACAATGTGAGGATAAATACCGAGCATATCCACATAGGACCAAGAAAAATCATGGTTATGATTTTTGAGGAAAGAATTAAGGACTTCCTACTCAGAAGCATCTAAATATTGACCAATCTTTAGAATGTGTGGGTCGTCCTGAGTGTTGATATTGACTTCGATAGTCAATTCATTCAACATGGCTTTCATTTCAAAGGGCAACAATTGGTGAATATAAGAGTCTTCCACATAAAGGTACATGAGAATAGACTCATTGTCCTGAAATTGAATGACGTTAATAGAAGGTGTATCATCCTCGATCATGTCAGGATACAAGAAGGGAAGAGAAGAGGGAGCCTCACTATTGTGTTGATAAGTTAAAGGTCCCAAGGAAATGGTGTTTATGATAAAAAAAAAGTTAGGAGGAATGGATTTTTGATCCATTGACTCCCTTGGTGAGTGTGGTAAATGGGGTGAAGAAGGGTCATCATCCTCAATGAGTTCAATGTGGGCCTTCTTGGAAGATAGTTCAGCAAATCCAATACCGCTACAGTTGTGTTTTCGGGTGGTACATAGAATAATAGTGTGACGGCCTTGCTCATAAAATCCAAAACCAAAACCTCTCCATTCACATCGATGTAGGAAAGTGTGGATGAAGTGACTATTGGTGAGAGAATGGAGGTCAACAGAAAAGGGTTGGGTTTTCGATGGTGGCTCGGGTGTACAGGTGGAAGTATCAAGTCCCCCATAGGTGAGATTGGTGAAAAGGTGGGGAGGACCATAAAGAAGGTGCTATCCTATGTGGTGATCATAGCGAGGGTGCTAGAAAATATTTCCATACTCTTGCGAGGTAAGGAATGTATTGACATTGTACATGCAATACTCCCCCAAAGTGAAGTGTTAAAAAAAACCTTCCAAGGGATCGGTGGTGGATATGTGGGTAGATGGAATGGAAGAAGTATTAGAGGCTTGGTTGAAAGTGGTATTTTTTGGTTGAGAGGTAGATGGGTTAGTTTTGGAGGTTGTGGCAGCAGTAGGGATAGAAGACTTGGGTGTAAGAGAGTTAGCTACGATATCAGTGGATGGGGTCGTGGGTGAGGAAGAAATGGTAGAAGAGTAAGATGCATTAATGGGTACAAGAACATCATTATTTTGGTATAACATATTATAGGTCTTAAAAGGTGATGGGTCATCCGAGATGGTGTAGTTATGTCCTTCGTGTTCGAATTTTAGGCAGCGGTGTAGATTCAAAGGAACACAACCCATGGCTCAAATCCAAGGTTGGAAAAGTAACAAATTATACTAGAATTCCTTCTCTAGGACATAGCATAGTTTTGGGACAGTGTGGGGACATACACGGACATGGAGGACAATGGTACCCAAGGTAGAAGTCATGGCGTCATTGAAGGAGCACAACATAACTGGGTTATTATGCATGTAATTGGTAGGTATGCACATTTCATTGTATGCATGGGAGAAGAAGATGTTAGTGCTAGCACCACCATCTATCATAATGTGTCATATATGCATATTATCGATGTAGACGGAAATCAAAAGAGTAGGATCAAGGTCATCAGATTAGAGAGGAGTGATCTCTTCATCCAAAAATCTAAGGGCGACTACTTGGTGAGAAGGTGGAGGTGTAGAGGAAGGTGGAAAGTTAGTGAGAGAAGATATGTGATAAGGGGTAATGATGGAGGCTATAGGTGTAGGGTCATTGGGTAAAACCTCAATAGACTAAAGAACCTCCATGAGGGCTTGACAATGTCCTCTGAGGTTTGGATGAGGTCATATAGGGACATTTTGAGGGAGGATTAGTGTAATTATTTAACATCGTATGGTGTGTGACCCAATTAGAAATAGGGTATGCGGGACCACGAATGGTGACCTTGGGTGTGGCTGTAGACGGTATGCTGGTACAAGGTTGGTTGATGGGCTGGTTACCTTTTCCTTACCTTTGTCTTTCTAGGTGCAGGTGGTAACTTGGATCATGTTGATTTGAGGGAGATAGGTAGATGGAGAAGGTTTTCCATGAAAGGTATAACGGTGGGAAGGAAAAAATCCTAGAGGCAGGAAAGAGCCTTGTGAAATGAGGAGAGCACACTGACATTTAGGTGAGGATTTGGTGAGCTCTTGTATGCGGACCATGTTGATTTCAAATTTTGGGTGTGGATAAAAAGGTTGTGGGGTGGAGATGTGGGTTGTTTTACAGGTACTTGAAGAGGGTTTGGGGAGATCGTTGGAGGTGAAATAGGGTCCTCATCAAGAAGATCATCATCATCAAAATTCTCTTCAGGAGGACATAATTATATAAGGGTAGTTTTTAAAGCCTTATAGTTATCGACATCCTGTCCTGGAACACGATGGTAAGCATAAATTTTAGTTTTTTCAAACCCTTTTGGTTTGGGTTTGAGTAGGTCATAAGGTCTAAGAGGTGGTAGTGTGATAATAGAGGTTTCAAGGAGGTTGGCTAGGATAATGGCGTATGATCCTGCCATTGGATCACAGTGTGAGGTGAGTGTGGGTTTGGGAGGAATAATGGGTGATTGTGGCATGAGGTATGTCATAATCAGGGGGTTATGAAGAGGGGAAGGATGAATGAAAGGTTTTGGAGGTGGTACCATTTTAGGTTTAGGTTGCACCTTCTTGGGTAAAGGAACAATGGGAGAACTGGTAATAGAAGGGGGTAATAGGCTTGACCATTTCAATGGAGGGCATCAGGATTTTTAACTTCGGTTGTAATTTCTTTGGTAGAGATGAGGAAGTAGTGCATGATGTAGATGGAAAGGTAGATGGAGGGAGGGGACAAGTTACCCATGAGGATACTCACGATGTAGTAGAGGTTGCTAGCAAAGATCAAGTGGGAGGTGTGGGTAGTAGAGAGGAGAGTGTCATGGGTAATGACGAAGTTATGGAAGGTAGTGGTGGTATAGGAGGTAAGGAGGTTAATGGTGATAACTGGGGTTGTGTGGGTTGTTTGAACATATTAGCAGGTCGTGGTAAGGATGTTGTGTGGGTTCTTGATTTATTGTTAGAAGAAGGTTTTTTGGCCAGGGTTGAGGGGTGAGGTCCCAGGATGGACGGTAAAGGTAAAGGTGATCAAGGTGTGATAGGAAAGGTTGGTGTATGCGGCCTAAAAAGTTGGGTGTTCCTTTTAGGCATAGGGATGGATTTGATAGAAGTTTGGAAAGATGTGGCTGAATCTAATTTGATAGGGGGATGAGTAAGGTTTGATGTTGGCATGACCCCTAAGGTGATAATGGGTTTACGTATGATAGGTGATGTAGGTGAATGTCAGATAGTGAGCAGAGAGTCGGGAACAGGTGAGGATGATGAAACAGAAGGTGATCCAAGAGGCATGGTTACGTGTGGCTTGGGTAATTGAAACACTTTTGGATATATGGTAGAAGTGTCGGTGAGTGACAACTGCATTTGGGTTTCGGCAGGGAGTAGAAGACGTCCTCAAAGTGAGGCTCTATCAACATAATCTAGGAAATCAGCCAAGCGTAGATCAGGTAGCAATTCCCATAAAATGTGTCTAACAAATAGGGAAAAGGTTAGCTTTAGACTCTGTGGGTAAGAGAGATGAAATCAGGTCAGTAAGATCTTGGGAGACTAATGGAGAATGGTCACGTAGAGGTAATGGGATTTCTAAAGGATCCTTTATGGGTGGAGGAGATGATTGGAGAGGTGGTGCCAATGGGGTGGAGTATTCCGGTGATGATTCGGGGATTGGACATGCATCTCCCATGGGTAGGAGAGGTATTATTGGTGACTACTCGATAGTTAGAGGGGCAAGTTATGAAGCACTCTCGGTGCTAACGAAAGGTTCCTCCCTAGGTTAAAGGGGAGACAAAGGGGACTCCTCTGTGGGTGGAGGAGTTGATGAATTGGGTTCCTGTGTAGGTAGGGGAGTTTGGGCTAGAATTTCCTCTATGGAAGGGACAAGAGGTAAGTGGAAAACAACTGTTATGTAATAAAAAATAACATGGACCTCATGGACATTGCTATCATTAGTTGAGGCATTAGCAATTTGGTTAGAAAAGAGGGCGTGATTAGGGAATGGTTTCTTGAAGATGTGTAGGTTTTGGTTGGCCGGTGCATTTGGGTTATCCAATACTAGATCTCCATTGTCTAGCATTTCATGGATAATGTTCTTGAAGGTGATGCAATTGTCGTCGCTATGACCTTAGACATGATGATAGTTGCAAAAGTCATGCTCTTTATACCACATAGGTGTGGGACGAGCGGGGTCAAAATTAGTGTGTGGCTTTATAGGTGGAAGGGTAATGGTGCCAACTTTAATAAAATTTTCCAAAATAGAAGAATATGGCTCCCTGATCGGGGTGTATTTTCATTGCTTTCGTTTGAATTGAAAAGTTTGGACATGGGAGATATTAGAAAAAGGTTTGGCCTAGTTCGATGAGTGAGAGGGGCCGGCCTTGAGAACCATCGCATTTGCAAATCCCTTGGATTTTGAGTAGTTATTCTAGTGCTTCGAAGAAGAAGAAACATCATTTGATTTGAATGTAATTTTTATGTTTTGTAACTGGATTTTATTCTCTTTGATGGCAAAAATTTCTAGTTTTCACACCATGGTGAATGCCTTGTCAAAGAAGCGGAAAGGCTGTACCTGCAGGGTTGGTGAAATATGCCTAGCGCAAGCCTAAGTGAAAATTTTGATGAGCTCGGTTTGTGGTAATTGGAATGTGAGTTGATTGATTAGACTATGGAAATGAGTGACAAAGTCAATGATAGACTCATCATCGTATGCCATGTAGAATAGAGATCAGTCTTGGTAACCTTCTTGATGATGTTGATCAAGAAGTGATCTAAGAAGTCTTGGGCTACTTGATTAAAGGAGTAGATAGAATACCTAGGTAACCCAATGTACCAATCTTATGTAGGTCCTGTCAAAGACATGTGAAAGGTCCTCAGAAGTAAAGTGTCATCATGGGTAATTAGGTAACACCCATATTTGAAAGACCGCAAATGCTGATGTGAGTTTTCTTTGCTATTAAATCAGTTGAAATTTGGCATTTCCCAATATACGGGGTACGTTTGAATAGGTATGGATGGGTGAATGGGATCATTATAGATTTCATCATAGGTGAGGAAATTGCATGAGATGGAAACCGATGCTTCTAGTGTTTACATATTTTCCATCATTACCTTGATGAGGTCATTGGTAGGTTATGATGGAAGGGTGCCTCCTATAATGTAAGAGGGTTAGTTTTAAACATATGACGGGGGTGGCATTCTTGTGTATGGTGATACTGAATAGGAAGGTTGAGAATGAGGGACTGACATAGGGGGTATATACCTGGAATGAATGATAGATGAAACATGAGGTTGTTGATAGTATGTATATGTAAGTGGGATGGTCAAAGTGACTCTAGTAGTGATAGGGGGAAAAGACAATGGAATAGAGAGGATGATGTTATGGAACGTGGTAGGGGTCACCAACACCATGGGTGGTTGTGTTGTGATTAGTATATGTGATATAATAGGTGCAGATGGGGTTATGTTATGGGTGGTCGAAAAAGGAATTGTCGATACTATGGGTACAATAGATGTTTCAGATGTGGCGGTCATAGCAGGTGTGGGGCCTAGCTGTGAAACTACTGGGGTCAAAGCATGTGAGGGAAATTTAGAGCTAGTAGGGGCTGACGTAGAAGTGGAGACAAGGGAAAGGAGGATAGATACGGGAATGTCGTATATCAACTGGCATGAGGCATCTCGATTGGATGAGTGGGAAAGGTAGAATTGTAAGGCAGTGGGATTCTGATCAACGAGTCGTGTAAAATCTGTCTCCTATGGAAATTGTGATAGGTTTATTCAGATCCATGGGTAATAGGATGGAATGTGGTGAGGGACTAGGTGGGAGTGGTTAACGAGTAGCGTGGAATATGAGGGCGTTATTCTGGTTGTAAGTTAGCACCATGTGAACAAGTATTGACCTGGTAAGATTGTATTCTATAAATGACATAGAAAATGGTAGGACAGAAAAGAATGAGGCTGGGAGGGTGAATTTGGTCAAGATTGGAATCTATAAAATCAAACACAGACACCGATGATGGTCAGGTTGACCGTGATGGCTACTGGGGAACCGGTGTCGGTCACAGAAACTGATGTCGGTTATTGTGGAAAAACCCCAGTTTCAAAAAATGAAACAGGGTTGATGGACAGTACAAGGAATTGGTTTTTGTATGATATTAATTCCAACAAATTAGAATACAATGATAGGAAAATATACTGTTGCCTAGAGGGAAAAAATCATAATAGAATGATGAATGAAGGCTATCCTAGGAAAAATACCCAGATAGCCAGAAGCCAACACTAGTTAGGTTTAGCCGACGATGGTCAGATGAAAACCGACGACGGTCGTTGGACCGACATCGGTTACTGTGAAATTGGGAAATACATGAAGAAAAATGGGTTGTCATTTAAATCAAGTGGAGAATCAGACTCAGGAATCTGAGAATGAGAATATGGGGCCTAGGCACACTCAAATAAAGTTGTAATAATCCAATTATGATGGTGGAGTGTGAAAGCAAAAAATAAAAATGTGGAGTCGTGTCCTCACATCTCAAAATGAAAACCAAGAAGAACACTAAGAAAATATGATCCTAAGAGTTATTTTTCCTTTATGTTTTTTCATCTTACGCTATTTAGAACTGACTGTGTGTATTCATAACAGAGTTTTTCTTTTTGTTGGGAAGGCATCCTATGAAGGAGTGAAGGAAAACCTAGTGGGAAAAACATCCACCACAAGAGAAAAAAATACTCTCTAATCTAAGAAATATGCCAAAGATGGGTCCTGCCCATAGACTAGCTTCTAAAGGTACCCATGTACAAAAGGGTAATCTCTCGGAAAGATGAAAAAGAGAGAAGAAGAGGGAGATGAAATGGATGTGGAATATATCATGGATGGATCTGAACTCTGTAACTCTAAGAAGTCTCCCATAATAATGTTGATGATGAGATCCTCTGCCTCTGGACTAAAGAAGATCCATCCACACCGAACTGTGTGTCTTCCCTTGGGAAGGAGAAGATGTGTTGGAAATATTCCCACTCCATGAAGGAAACCAAAGGCAGTAGCACGAAGAACTCTGATTTTGGTCCATGAAAGTGTGACATAGATCTAGCAAGTGAGTGTGAAGGATCCGAAGTTAATGTCACGAGTGCAGAACTGTCAGACTATGAAGGGTGAATACCTAGAGAAAGGATGTCCAAATGATGTGAAGGAAATAAAACATCCCCCATGATAGAAAATGGATCCACAAACAAGGTTGGATGAATGAAAGTCTCTGGAAAAGTGGAAGTGGTAAGAGTCCCAGAAGGGGCACTCCCAACAACGGAGATGATGAACTCCTCTTTAATACCTGTAGATGGATGAGGAACCTGTAGTACATCACAAGTGTACTATATAGGAGACTGCTCAATAACTGACGAGATGTGGGATGCGTTAACACTCTCTAGAATAGTGAGAGAAGGAGGAGAAGAGTCCTCTGTAGTACTCTCGACATCAGAACTGGGTGCACAATCCTCCTCATTAGAAGTAGAACCAATCAAGTCTATGTCAGTGGAACTATCATCACATGAAGAAATAGAGGAGACAATAGAATTAGAAGCAGAAGTGAAGAAAGAGTGTGGTCCAAAAAATTTTGAGCGAGTACGTCTCATATTTGAAGTATCTCCAACTAAATCTCCAGCACTTTGCAAAGTTTTCCTAGCCCAAAGAGGACCAAGAGAATCAATCTCAGAGTCAGAAGATTCTTCACTTGAGTTAGAAGGGACATACTCCTCATCATCACTGCTATCATAATCAGAAGACTCAAAAGTCTGAGGATCATGAAGAGGAGCACGCTCAACAACATCATCATCTGAGGAGTCAGAGTCCAAATCAGAGAGCTGAAGAACCTTAGTAAGTAGAGAAGTAGAATTCGAATAGGACTTAATGCTTCTCTCAATATCAAGCAATGAAGTGGGTGGTAAATCAGAAGTAAAGTGGGAAAAGGTATACAACCGTGAACGGTGATCTACCTTTCCCTCAGCCACTGTAGTTTCATCATTAAGCTCAAGAATAATCACCAAGTCATGACCAAATTCCACTTGCATTCCTTCACCAAGGTGAGTAATTTGGTAAACCAATAGGAGATTGGTAGAGATATCAGGAACACTCAACACTTGGTTAAATGTTTCTCCATCTATCTCTACCGATCCACTACCGGAAACCGACACTTACGTGTTATCACCCAACGTGATTTGGGACATATCACAAGGTTTGATGTTGGAGAACTCAACATGCAAAGAATCCATGTGGTGCGAGGCACCAGAATTGATAATCCACGTCAATGAAGGAGAAACACGAGCTATGAGGGCCTTCCCTTTCTACTTATCAGATTTAGACTCTCTTGCAGTAGAAGACTCGGCCTTTGAAGCATTTTGTCTGATAGACTTAGGAACAACTATTTGATTTTTCTCAAGTAAATGAGTAAGGTGATAAATTTGTTTTCTCATACATAGATGCTCTTTATGACCATATTTCTTGCAATAGGAACACAAAAACTTGTCTTTCTTTCCTCTAGGATTAGAAGTTGAAGTGTTCATGTTAAATTTAGTTTTGGTCTTGGTTTCCTTCGTAGGTTGATCCTTTTTCTCTATCTCATTATTAGTATTCTTTTCCTTACTAGTACTTGCTACAAGAGCATATGACTTAGACTTGAGAGACCCCATTTGAATGAGTTTGTCCTATTCTCGAATGAGTTGGGATGAAAAACATTCAAAGGAGGGCATATTCCAATCCTTGCCCAAGTTATCTTTTGTAGCGTAAAAATTTGACATGAAGACGGAGTATTTGGGACCTAACTTAGAAAGAATCGACAATATCGATTGGGAATCTTTCTTCTCTACTTGACATTCCTTTAACAACAATCTAGTGTGGAAAAACTTAGAGAAGAATGCTTCTAGGTTTTCAAAATCACTAGGATTTAACCCTAGTAGTTCTCTTTCCAACTCATGCACTCTCATGTCATCTTATTGTCCAAAAATTCCATCTAACATTTTCCACGCAGAATTAGGTGTTTCAGATGACTCAATGTGGAAGAACAAGTCAGGAGAAACAGACATGAAAAGAAGACCTAAAGCTTCATCACTATGGTTTAAGCACTTAGATTTTTTAGGGTCGTCATCTGGTTCAGTCTCAATTCCCATGGTGATGCGGAATAACCCTTTACCTCTTAGTTTCATTATCATTTTCGATCTCCATTCGAAAAAAATGAATGGTGTAAGAAAAGGAATTGTATAAGCATCCATTGTGAAGAGAGAGATAAGGAATGCAGAAAAGAAACATAACCACCAAGGACAACATAATAACCCCCTGCTTTTGGCACTTTATAGTTTAGTGCGTTGAATACAATCAGGTCCGAGCGTGCATCTTGAAACACTTGATAACTCACGTTGCAATCAGCGTAATAATTCGCAAGAGAGGAGACCACAATCATGTTTCGTGGAGCACAGGAAAGTGACACCATACACAAACACAATTGAAAAAAACTAGGAAGGAGGTGAAATCAAATCCTAGTTGTGATAAAAAGTGTCTCATGTCACAAAGGATACCCCCTTGCTGTAAACTGTGGTGGATGCACTCACTATTCGCAAGAAATAATAAGGGTAACATACAATGTTTTAAATGAACTAAAGATGAGCCTGAAAGATCTTCAGAATGCTGGAAAAGCACGCTGAAGAAAAATAAGAGCTCTGAGTGTTACCACACACTTGAGTGCACGATTAGTAAAAAAATCGAAAAAATAACGCTTAAAAATTTATCATTTGGAAATGCCTAATTTAGCTAATTTTAAAGCTATGGGAGTTAAAAATGATAATTAATGTTAATTTAAAGGACGATTTTAAAATAATACTAATCGTAAATGAAGGTCAATTTAAAATTAATAAAACTAGATTTAATATAATTAAATCTAATTAATCTCAACTAATTAGGATCTAATTAAAAATGAAATCCTAATTAAATATTTTAATACTTTCCTGTCTAAAAGAGTCAAATTTAAATTGTTTCCCACTTTCAATTTAAAATTTTTGGTTAAGATCTATTAAAGGAAACTAACTAAGATTTATTAAGATCTATTAAATTTAAAAGAAACTAATTTATATTAATATCTATTAATAGAAATACATTTAAAAAATATAACTGTTATTTAAAAAGGCACCCACTAAATGGATTTTAATAAACTTACCCAAAAAAATTGAGTTGTGTAGTTGTGGAGCCAAGTAACGATCGAGTGTTGTGGAGACATGTGGCATGCTTTGTGGAGGCGGTAACCAGTGGGAGCAGGTGGAGAGATCAAGGAGGAGCTCGTTGCAGGTGAAGGACTCATGGCCTCACAGACCACGACCACATAGGGAAGGAAGCTCAGCCAAGTGGGGAAGGGCATAGGAATTTCTACGCAGAGGAGAACATGAGCTCGAAGAGTAAAAAGAGCTCGGCCAGAACTTGGCCACAACACAATACAACACACCAGCTCACTGTTTGAGCAGCTTCGGTAAGAATGAACTTGGCCAGGGTAAAGAGAATGCGAGCCAGAGATCACAAAGGATGAAAAACACATCCACACACCAGAAAAATTAGGGACCCGTCCGAGCAGAGGGGGGGAACACGACGAAAAAACCACAGGGTAGTGGTTCAACACATCCACATATCCCACACAATGGCGAGTTGATTGTTTGAAATATCTCCCACACAAAAAAAACACATCCACACAATGCGAGTAGGAGTTGAGTGAGCTTGGTGGCGAGTTGAGAAAAGCACAAAGCACTCACACAGAGAAAACACAAAGTAACTCGGCCGAGCTTATAGTAGAAAACTCGCGAGATGAGGGAGCTCAAGGGTAGGTTGAAGAGGAGCTCGGTGAGGGGCTTGGTGGAGAGCACTGAACCAAGACACCAAAATTCAAACTTGCAATTTTTAATCTAAATTTCTACGAAACCACAATGTAAAAAATACAGAGAGAGACCAAAAAACAGAGATCTAATTTTTTTTTAGTTTAATAAAATATTAAAAAACTAGAAAATAACCTTTATTTTAAATGATCTACCAGATTTAGCTGCAGTTAGCTAAATGTAGTTGTAAAACCCTTGAAAGCTTCAGGAATACCTGTAGATCCACGAAGAACATAGAAAAAAAACTTTCCAAGAACAACTTCTTAAATACGTTAGCAATAAAATTCCGGGTTTTTATGATAAAAGAACTTGCATATTGGAGTCTTTGTTATAATGTACAATTCAAGAGTGATCACATCTCATTGCTTGCATGCCCTGGTACATGTTAACTGATCTCATCTGATGATGACCCTGAAATATTTTTGTGAGAATCATATTAACAACTGTGCACCAATAATGCAATTCTTCACTCCAAAGAAACCGGTGGTGCCCTTAGCAAAATGTCAAGTTTTTTTCTATGCCCGTACATCAGGAAAGTTCTTGCATAACCGTCTCTAATTCGCGTGCCCTTAGAGAAATTCAACGTTTTTTTTTCTATGCCCATACATCAGTAAATTTCAAATAAACCGATCCCTATTTCAGGGTGCCCTTAAAAAAATTCTAGTTTTTTTTCATGTGCACACAGAGCAATCAGTAATTCCTAACTCCGTCCGTGAGATGACCCTCAACATCTGCGTGGAGGAGACATAGGCTCCCACACACCAACACTTCCAACATATCTTGTTCGGGCCTGACATTTTAATCCAATTCTCCTTGCAGCGAATCAGAATGTAATGCAATTATTGTGTCAGGCCGAAATCAAGATATTTGTTTTGGGTAAAGCCTTTCTTGACGCAGATGTTGGGAACATTACGAGACGGAGAAGTTAATTCACTGATGTCTGGGCACAGAAGCAAGAAGACTGAATCTTTTAAGGGCACCATGAATAAATGGGACGGTTTAGATCAATTACTGAATGTATGGGCATAGATTACCAAGGAAGAAGACTGAATTTTTAAGGGCACGCGAATTTAGAGACGGAGAAGAAATTACAAAAATTGTACCTAGGCATAGAATAAAATGTAACTAGAACCCCTTAAGGGTCACACCAGGTTTTTAGTGCCAAGAATGTTTCACCATATTGGGTACATTGTCTGAAGTGATGAAACAGATTCAGGGTCATGGGTCAATAGGTCGAATACCTATGTATTTTGGGCAGTTGCAAGGTTATTGCATGAGTTCTGACTTCTCGAGCCAAATAACAAGAAAGATACAATTTTTAGATCTTCAATCGCGCACAACAGAATTCATGATCCAATTTAATGGCCCTGAAAAAATTATATCATCCATCATAGTGGACTACGTTTCGATGTATCTAGAGCATGGCAAGCAATGATAATGGCCCAGATTACTGTCAATCCACAGTTTAAGATACAATTTATTGCGGAAATCAAAGAAATACCTACTACAGTTGATACAATGTCGTGTATCTCAATGCAATGGCCCTGAATAATTATATCATAACATAACAAGCTAGGACGTTTCATGTATCAGAGTATGCAAGCGAGCCAAATCACAGCAAAGATGCAGCTTTTAAATCTGCAATCCCCTAGGATACAATTCATGAACTGATTTAATGGTCCTGAAAACTATATCATCTAACAAATTGAGATCTCCTATGCCATCTATACCAAACCCTAGATGATTGTTCAGGATAGACCAACAATGAAAAGATACAGCCAGAAAAGAACCCGGATCGTCAATTGGGTGTGTCCCAACCAAACGAGAAAGACAAACCCATAGAAGTAAATACCCTTTGTAGCCTACACTCGATGATAAAATAACGAAAAAATCAAAATACAATACCGAAATTGCCCGTTGTTTTATCAGTTGCTTGTAATTGTGGCCCCTGTGATATTTGTCTTCGTGCAGGTCTGATCAAGTCTGTGTCATGAAGGTCTCTGTCTCTTTCTCTGTCTTTGACTAGCTTTTTCTTTGTTGAGCAACCAGACCTTATAACTTCTTCCATGGCTTTGACATTACTTGCTTTTGAAAGTGATCTGCTGGGTTTCTCTTGTTTAATACTGCTCACAGGACGGTTCTATCAAAGGAATGGTGGTTACTGCCTTGCTACTGCTTCCCGGAATGTTACTCTGAGTTTCATGGTGCCTAGATACATCTAGTGGTGAGAGTTATGAATTGGGTCTTGATTATAATAATAGTTTTTAAAGTTTTATGTATCTATTTTTAAGTTTTTTTAATATATTATAAGTTCCGAGGTGTCTAGATATACGTTTTTTATTAGAGTTATGAATTGGGTCTTGATTATGGTTAATAGTTTTACCGGCATAAGTTTTGGGGGTGATCGACATCGGTTAAAGTGTGATTCCCTAGGTTTACTAAGATATATTATAAGTTCCGAGGTGTCTAGATATACGCTTTTGATCAGAGTTATGAATTGGGTCTTGATTATAATAATAGATTTTAAAAATTTTTAATATATTATAAGTTCCAAGGTGTCTAAATATCTGCTTTTGATCTGAGTTATGAATTAGGTTTTGATCACAGTTATGAATTGAGTCTTGATTATAATAATAGATTTTAAAGTTTTTTAATATATTATAAGTTCCAAGGTCTCTAGACACGCTTTTTATTAGAGTTATGAATTGGGTCTTTATTACAATAATATATATTTTTAGGATATATCTTAATTACATCATATTAATATGGAAATGTGGGTTTGAAGGGGCCATCTTTATATAGAGTATGTTCAAAGTTGGTACAATAACTCTTGAACATACCAAAAATACATTATTGTTTAATAGTATTTTCATGATTGACAGTTGTTTCCCTATAAAAATTATGTGATATATGACTTTATAGATGTTTACTTTATGGATCTACAATGACATATATCTTTTATCATCTTACTCAAGAAGACATGTATATTATCTTCATCACTACTAATATTCATTTTATCTTTTATCAATCACAATAAATTATTTATGAATAGAGAACATTTAATTATAATTTAATGATGTATTAATAATATTTTTTTAATAAAAAAATTAACCAATAAGAAAAATACAACTACAAAAAATTTAGCTCTATCTTAAAGTTATAAAATATTTGTGTATTTCTATTTTAAATGAGATTTCATGCCCAAAGGTTGTCCTTATTTTTACTTTTCAATACATGTCCATTTTTGTATTGTGTTGCACACATGTTTCCCTATCTACACACCTAAAACACAAAATTTATTTTATTTTATTAAAGAACAATTATGTTTGACATCCTTATTCTTAATTACATCCATCAAAATAGAATTACATGCAAAATAATAAATGTCTCTTGGGATGCGTAGGAAAGTCCTTATACATCTCATTCGCCATCATCTATATTTATTCAATATGCAAGAACTATGCTTGGAATCAGCATGCGCATCATTTTCATCTATAGCACGCAGGTGGCATTCTTCTCCTTGCACATGTAAAACTTTTTTTAAATGATTTTTTTTGTGTTCTATATCGTATAATCAGATTTATCTCAATTTCAGATATCCTAGAAATACATGAAGGTGTTTAGTTTACGACAACTTCAATTTAAAGTCTTCTACTTTACAAGATCACTTTATGCTTCACTTTCTTTAAAATTAGTTAAATTATCTTAAATGTATTTATTTAAAAGAAGATGGATAATTTAAATGTATTTATTTTGAATTGGTCACATAATTATCTATTGAATTGTTTTACATTCACTAATATAACACTCTTCATATTAAATGATAATAATATTTTAATCTAATTACATTATAACACTCATAAGGGAATAGTACTTACACGAATTCATCTAATTGGGGTGAATTGAGTTTTAAATTTCCTATGAGGTTCACTTCATTGTACCAAATTTAAGGTAGGTCATTTTTATTGACAACATAGACTAGTGTACTCTCCCACCACCCCTTGGCTTCCATTGTAGATTATTATTCTTTATGATGATCTTTTGTGATTGTGCATAATTTGGTATCTTTCATGATAGTGTATTTCATATTCTTGGCCTCAAGAAAAGCCTCCCGTTAGAGTGGGTTATTATTTTATCAATACACGGATGTATTTCTTTTATACATAAATTTGCATTCCATTTCTTTTCAAAGTTTTGTCTTCTTTCACATATTTAATCAATCAAATTACAAACTTCAATACACATAATTTCTATTGGCTTCTATAAACAAGATTAAAAAAATCTCTTTACATTCAATAAAGGAACTAGTATGAAGAGGAAAGATAAATATTTCTTACAAAAACTAGTTAAACCGATTAACCGCTACTTCTCATTTACGTGAGTATTGTTTCCCACATAATAAACAACTTATGGGCACCAATTTATGAGTTCATCTACCATTTATATTTACTACCTCTAATTATCTCATATTGTTAAATTGCATCAACTTTGGTATGATTTTACATATCATGGTCTTGTTAGTTCAATAGTATAAAAAATATTGATTTAAGACGTTACATTGAGTGTTCGTTTCACTCTCATTCGGAGACAAGTTTTATTGCTTAAGGATGGTTTTACACCGAGTATGACCATATACTGATATTGGAATTTGGACTCCTTTTTCATGAAAATGGTTTTCTCAAAACCCTACATGTTGATGGTGCTAACTAAATAGAGGTTATCCTGTCATCAATAAAACATTGTAGGGAAATTTACATATAGGAAACATAATTGAGGTTATTGACTCCATAGAACATATAATGGAAACATTCCACATTATCACCTCTAAGTGTCTCGCACAGAATGTTTCCGTTCCTAGAATAGAGTTACTTCTATCCTTTCATTCTCTTGAGAAACAAATAAGGGTTAGGGCTAGGAGGAATACCTGTTGAATGTTGAGAGGGTGCGCACGTACCGTAGAGAGAGATCAGATCGATTGTGAAGAACTCTTTTTTGTCTAGGAAGGACTACCTGCAAGTAAGAATACAAGACCACCGGATTTTAGTTAGACAATAAATGAGGGAACTGCCTTGGGCCCAAGAAATATTAGACTTCCTTTCGAAGGTGGTCAGTTCCCCTCTTAATACGAATTAACACAAATTCTAACAAAGAAATTATTGCAAAATTACAATTTAGTTACCTCGTTAAAAAGCACTAGAGGAAAGGCTGGTTTTGGTTTGAGTCACAGTGACCAATGCCGGTCACTGTATAACCGACTGCGGTTATACACTGGTACCGGTTGCTGATAACCGACATCGGTAGGGGTAGTGATTTAGGGGCTTTTAATAAAGGTTGGCTATAAGGCGGCTATGGTGTTTATAAGGCTGGAAAATGATTAGGGATATGCAAATGGGGTGATGGATAAGACTCAGAGAGTGTGGGGGCTGTTCTTGGGGCAATGTATGGGTAAAGGAATGACAGTTAGATGTAGGGTGATACCTGGTAGTAGATCTATGAGTGAACTTGTAATTACTGTGATTCAGAAGTTCAAGAAATGTTATTTAAAAATGTACAAGACACTACTTACTAGTTCCTGATGAAGATACAGGTCCAAGGACTGTGATGACAGAAGGCAGGGCTCAGGTGGGATGATCTGACAATCAAAAGTGAGCTATCTTCTCTCCCAATGCTTGGATGAGTGTCACTGGGCTTTGGTTACTCAATTGCAGTCTTGGACTCGATGTCCTTCTATGCAAACTCTTCTCTTTTCTTCACTTGTCTCTGCTCTACCAAGTGAATTTCTGGATCCTTTCAAATGAATTCAAGATCCTTTATTTTTGGTTGGGGGAGGTCATTTACAGGGAACCAATGGCAGTTACGTAACCGACGGCGGTCGAGTAGGAACCGATGTCGGTTAAGTCAAAGTGGGCTATTTTTAGTAAAATAGCCAACTTTCCCTCCTTTTCTCCCGAGGGATTAGTTGCAGGCTTGGTCAAGTCATTATTAGGTTGGTTTTGGTGGCAGGTGAGGAGTAATTAGTCATGGGTGTGGATGTAGACCAAGTATATAGGTCTTAATTAGGTTAGTTTAGGGTTAGGGCTAACTCATGATGAGGTGGCGAAATGAGGTGGTAGGTTTGGAGATGTGGATTTATTAATTATAAGGTAATTAATAAATAATTGTGCAAGGTTTTAGGTGGTGAGGTTAGGTTGCGAAATGAGAATGCGGGGTACTGGGTGTCGTAAGACACAAATTTGGTGTCTACATTAGCCCCTTGTTGTCGTGTAGCTTGTCTTGTAAAGCTGCACTAACAATTAATAAGAAGTGGTTACTCCTGGTTAAGGGTATAGGTAATCCCCCTCAAATCTATCACAGATTGAGGTGACGTGAAATCAGGGATAGGGTTGATAAAGGGTGAATGGTGTTGAGATGATGGTAAGATGGTGGGGTAAGTTCAAGGAAGCAGACGCATGTTGAAATGCAGTAGTGCGACCAAGGTACATGATTTCAAGAGCAAACAAGCAATTCATAGGCAAAGGTTGATAGTTTATCCAAACAAGGGTGATATAATCCTGGTATCCAAGGCATAGGAAGTAGCTCCAGGGGATATAACGGGTAAGGTATAGGAACATTTAGGCATGTTTGGCGAGTACCAAATGGTTGGTTTGGTTGAGATAAACGTCACGGTCTCGGTCTAGGCAAAGTTGGTCAGACTGATCAATTCAAGTATCCTAATCATGCTAAAAACACGAACAGGTGAGCTCGATTGAACAAAAAGCTACATGATGGGTGGATAAAATCATAATTTGCGGGTCTTGGGTGAGGTACGTAATTGGTGCGGCCTTGGGTCAGGCCGATGGATTAGGTGTGGCCGTGGGTCATGCCGGATTGGTTGGTCACGGCCTTGGGTTGGGCCTAATTGATTGGGTGCTGCCTTGGGTCATGCCAGATTGGTTGGTTGCGGCTTTGGGTCAGGCCTGATTGATTGGGTGTGGCCTTGAGTCGAGCTAGATTGGTTAGTGGCGGCCTTTGGTCGGGCCTGATTGATTGGGTGTGGCCTTGGGTCAGGCCAAGTGATTGGTTGCGGCCTTGGGTCAGGTTGTTTGGTTGGTTGCGTCCTTGGGTTGGGCCGATTGGTTTGTTGTGGCCTTAGGTCATGCCGAGTGGTTGGTTGCAGAGGTGAGTGTTATCAATATAAATACGTGAAGATACTTATATTTTTAAGGAAAAACACAACACATGATAGGTTATGGTAGGGGATGGTCGAGCTAACCTTGGGAGACCCCATGTCTCCTAAGTGCTACCTACATAGCCCTTTGCACAAAGCAAGGAGGGGCCTCAGACCGATGTAGTTCTCCCTTAGGACTAGGGAGAGGTGAATTCAGAAAATTTGGTTGTGGTTAGGCAATTTGTTGGTTGGTAAAAAATATTGATATTGGTAGGGTAATGTTGTTGGTGTTGGTCAGGAATTAGCGATGTTTGTGTAAGTATAGGTGAAGCGAAAGTTAGCTTACCCAAGTAGTAGGGAACCGTGTCCTAATTAAGGTCAACAACATAATCCTAGATTCGAGTAAAAGAGGTAAAAGTGTCCCGTAGTTGAGAAGAGATAAACAAACCACATATTAACGTAGGATGAGCTTGAATCCCTAGGTACCTTGCATATGCGAGAAGTCGATAGGTGAAAAGAGTTGTATAATCACAATATATCGGATATACGTCACGTCCCTTGATTTTTGTTGCTTTGACGAATGGTGAGGTGAGGTGGATGGTAGAGCTGGGGTGCAGATAATTTGTTATAAGGTGATTATGCTGACAAAAGAGAACCAAACCTAAATAGACAAGTCCATGACTCAAAAGTGCTTTTGAATACTGATTTTATTTTTTTGGATATAGACTGATCGATGTGGGAAGTCTACATGGGATATGTATTTTGTTGTTCTTGAGCTCTTCACGAAGCTGATCAATGCGAGAAGCTTCTGATAAAGGTTGACTTTGTATAGCTGTCCTTCAATGGAGCATTCTATTTATAGTAGCAGATGCAGATTTTGTGCGTAGTTGTCCTTCGAAGGAGCAGTCTATTTAAAATAGCAGAAGTGGATTTGCACATAGCTGTCCTTTTAGGGAGTAGTCTATGTATAACTTAGAGGTCTAGATGTTCGTTTGGCATGAAGCATCTAGTTTTGTAGGAAGTTTGACTTAAGAATATCCCATAAGTGTATAATTGAGAACATGTTATTTTGATACTTTTAAGTCATGGACCAGACTAAAAAGGGGAAGGCATCTTTAAGAGGAGGTGATGACCAAACCACGTGAGCTTGATTCTATTTTGAGATGCATGAAACAAAGTGTATGAGGTGGTAAATGAGCTCAAGGGACGAGCGCAAGGTAGATAAGAAGTGATATAACACTAAATTCAATAGTAGAATGGCCAAAGATGCAAGGCATTAAGGGGTTCAGGCTCAGGTTTACCATTAAGCGAAGCTAAACGGTAAGTGCCTGATCCGTAAGTGTGAGTGATAATGTAAGGCCCAATCCAATTAGGAGAAAATTTTCCACGTTTGCTCTTTTCTAGTTTGGTTACATGTTGATTCTCTTTGAGGACAAGATCACCAACCTTAAAGGTACGCTCATGAAGTTGCTTATCATAAGCATGCTTGATGCGCTTTTGATAGATTTGAAGGTGGTCAAGAGCTGTAAGACGATGCTCGTCAAGAAGCTCCAATTGGGCTAACCGCTCTTGGCGGAAATCATCATTGGTGAGAATATCCTGAAGAGATATTCTTAGGGAGGGTATTTTTATTTCAAGAGGCAAGACAGCCTCGGTACCATATACCAAAGAAAATGGTGTGGCATTAGTGGAGGTACGAATGCTGGTATGATAAGCCCAAAGGGCAAAGGGGATGTGATCATGCCAATTTTTTCCAGAATCGTTAACGACTTTCATGAGAATTTTGGTCAGGGTTTTGTTAGAAGATTCGGCTTGACCATTTTCTTGTGGATAGTAAGGTGATGAGAAGCTAAGTTTGATACCAAAGTTGTCACAAAGGTCTTGTAATAACTTGTTTTTGAAAGATTTTCCATTATCTATTATCAGGCGATGAGGAACACCAAAACGACAGATAATGTGATGGTTAATGAATTCTACGATTTTTTCTTTTTTGGTTGAAATGAGTGGAATGGCCTCCACCCATTTAGTGTAATATTCGGTTGCTGTGATTATCCAACGGTGATGTTGCGAAGAGGGCGGGTGAATCTCACCAATAAGGTCTAAACCCCATTGGGAGAAAGGCCAAAGATCTCATGCGACCTGTAGTGGATGGCTAGAAGTATGTTGAAGGTTGGCATGTTGTTGACACATAATACAACGCTTAACATATTCGTAGCAGTCGTTATTAAGAGTAGGCCAATAATAGCCTAGGTGAAGGATCCATTTGGCCACGGCAAGGCCACTAAAATGTCCACCACAAATGCTGTCATGGACTTGTTGGATGATATAGGTGACCTCCGCGCTGGTTAGACATCGAAGGAGGATGCCATCAAAGCCACGTTTATAGAGGATTCCCCCCATGACGACGTAATGAGAAACACTTTTAAGAAAAGCACGTTTTCCGTTACTCGTAAGGTCAGATGGGAGAACAGAGGTTGTAAGGTAATTGTGAAATTGGTGATACCAAGTATCCTGCGAATCAGCAGAGACATTATTTATCATACCAACATCCAGGGCTGAGTAAGATGGGGCAAAGAGTTGTTGGACCAAGACAAATATGTCAGAGTCAGTTGGTGAGGTAGGAATTTGCGAGGCTAAGCAAGCCATAGTATCCATAAATTTATTAGTTGAGCGGGGAATGGTTTGGATAGAATAATGAGTAAATAAGGTCAAAAGTGAATCCACGTAATGTTTGTACTTTTGAAGTTCCTCATTTTTACATTGGTAGATGCCCGTAACTTGATTGACGACCAATTGAGAGTCGCCAAAAATGTTAATAGACTTTACACCTAAGTGTAACGCAACCTGGAGACCCAAAACAAGGGCCTCGTATTCCGCTGTATTATTAGTGCAGGGGAAATCGAGCCGGAATGAAAGAGGCATAGGTTCAGCATCAAGAGGAATGAGAACAACACCTGCCCCTCTGCCGCGCTGGCATTTGGATCCATCGAAGAAGAGGGTCATTGGATACGACTCATCACTGAGTGAAAGAGTGGCAATGAGTTTGTCAGGGAAAGTAAAATTGGTAAATTGTTCCCCAGGTAAAGGGGCTTCTGCGAGTTGGTCTGCGATAGTTTGTCCTTTGATTGATTTCTGGTGTACAAACTCAAGGTCGAGGTCAGCAAGGAGCATAATCCATCGGGTGATGCGTTGGTTTAGATGAGGTTTGGTGTACATATAATGGATGGGGTCCGCGTTGGTGATGACAAAAGTTTTGTGATTCAGGAGGTAGTGTCGGAGTTTGGTGGCCACGAATGATAGGGCTAGGCACAACTTTTCTACATGTGTATACCTAGTCTCGTAATCCACCAAAGTATGACTTATGTAATAAACGGCTTGTTCTCGATGCTCGGAGTCACGATGTGTGAGCATGGCTCCTACAACATGGTCGGTGGCAGAAAGGTAAAGGTAGAAAGGGCGATCGTCCTGAGGTGGGATAAGCACAGGTGGCTACAAGAGATAGGCTTTAAGAGCCTCAAAGGCTTGGTGGCACTCTTCGCTCCATTGAAAGACAATGTCCTTTTTAAGGAGATGATGGAAAGGTTGACATCGATCCGAGAGTTGTGAGATGAAATGCCGGATAGATTGGAGTTTTCCCTGCAAACTACGCAATTGTTTGAGGTTAGTGGGTGGGGGCATTTCTAGGATAGCTTTGAATTTAGCTGGATCGACCTTGATGCCATGCAAAGAGACAATAAAACCAAGGAGTTTTCCCGAAAGGACACCAAAGACACATTTCTTTGGTTGAAGACGAACACAGTATTGTAATAGGTGATCGAAAATAATGGTTAAAACATAGAGATGTTCACTGCGATGTTTAGATTTGCCAAGAAGATCATCGACATAATCCTCAAGGATAGTGTGCATAATGTCATGAAAAATGTAAGTCATAGCCTACTGATAGGTCGCACCAGCATTCTTAAGGCCAAACGACATGACACGATAGCAGAAGGTTCCCCAAGGAGTTATGAAGGCGGTTTTATGTTGATCGGCCGGGGCTACCAAAATTTGATTGTATCCCGAGAAGCCATCCATGAGGGAAAGCATCTCATGGCCCGCAGTGAGATCAACAAGTTGATCAATACTTGGGAGGGGGAAGTCATCCTTTGGGCAAGCGAGGTTAAGGTCCCGGAAATCCATACATATCTGAAGTCCCCCCGTTGCTTTAGTAATAGGTACGATGTTAGAAATCCATTGAGGATAATCAATAGGTAAGATGAAGGAAACAGAAAGGAGTCATTGAAGCTCTTCTTTGACCAAGAGGGAAATGCGTGGATGCATTTTTCTTAGTTTCTGTTTAACTGGTTTGGAATCGGGTTTCAGGGTAATGTTATGGACAGCAATGTCAGGATCAATTCCTGGCATGTCAGCGTAGGACCAAGCGAAAGCTTGGTTGCGGGAACGGAGGAAGGTAGTGAAGGCAGTTTGTTCTGATGCGTTAAGAGATTGCTCGATCTTCACAATGTGAGGATCGTCCTCTGTGTGGATGTTGATTTCTATAGTCGACTCATTCAACATGGTTTGAGTGTCAGATGGTAAGGCGCGTTGAATATAAGAGTCGTCCGCACCAAGGTAAGTGAGGATGGAGTCATCATCCTGGCACTCAACAACATTAATTGAAGGCGATTCCTCTTCGATCATGTCTGGATACAGAAGGGGAAGAGAAGATGGGTCTTCATTATCATGTTGATAAGTGAGAGGACCCAAGAAGATAGCGTTTATGAAAAAAAAAAAAAAGGTAGGAGGGATAGATTCAGGGTCTATCGACTCTGTGGGTGACGATGGCAAAATGGGTGATGATGGTTCAGAAGGGGTGACTTCGTCGTCTTCCTGGATACAACGGATATGCGGTGTTTTTGGTGTAGGTGGGTTAGATAATCCAAGACCATGACGATCTTTGTGTTTGCGTGTAGTTACAGGAATGATCGTATGTCGGCCTTGTTCATAAAGACCGAAACTGAAGCCCTTCCAAGCACAGCGCGTCAAGAAGGTGAGGGCGAAACGACGATTAGTTAGATATTGAAAATCAGATTGGAAGGGAACCACACCAAGGGGAGGTTTAGGGGTGACAGAGGATGTATCGACACCCCCATACGTTAGGTTGGTGCGGTAATTAGGTGGTCCGTAGGAGATTACTTCCCCCACACGACGGTCGTAGGTAGGATGCGCATGTAACTGTCCGTACTCCTGTGGGGTATGGAAAGTGCTAACGTTATATAGGTGATACTCCCCTAGCGTAAGGCATTGAAAAACATCTACTAAGGGATCTGAGGTCGGGATGTTGTCCGCGGGGAAGGAAGCGGTATTTGTGGCGGTGGTTTCATTGGTTGAAGGTGTAGGTGCGGTTGAGGTGGATGGTTGAGGTGTGGTCAAAATAGATGGTTGGGTTGGATGAATGGGTGTCTTGACTGGTACAAGCACATCATTAGGGTGATATAACATATTGTAGGTTTTGAAGGGGGGAGGGTCAGCTTTTACGGTGTAGGACTTCCCCTCATACTCAAATTTTATGCATCTATGTAAGGTGGAGGGAACGCATCCCATAGCCCGGATCCAAGGGTGGCCTAACAACATGTTGTATTGGAATTCTCCCTCAAGGACATAGAAGAGTTCAGGTAAAGTACGTGGCCCTACATGAATGTTAAGGATCATGGTGCCTAAGGTAGAAGTAATAGCATCATTGAATGAACGCAACATGGTGGGGTTGGCACACATGCAGCTGGAAGGGATATTCATTTGTTGGAAGGCTTTGGAAGAGATGATGTTTAAGCTAGCACCCCCGTCGATCATAACACGACGTACTCGGATGTCCCAGACATAAGCTGAGATGAAAAGAGCGGGGTCAGGATCTTCTGCACCAAATTCGACAATTTCGTCTTCGGAGAAACTGACAGCAGCGGCTTGCTGTACAGGGACAGAAGTGGTGGGGAAGTTTGTTTGGTGAGAGAAGAAACGTGGTTGGGTGTTAAGATGGAGGCAACAGGCAAGGTTTCGTTAGGTAAGACCTCTATACCTTGAAGGATCTCAACGAGAGCTTGTCGATGAGATTCAGAGGTTTGAATGAGATCATACAGTGTCATTTTTACAGGTGATTGGTGAAGCTGTTTGATCATGGTACGGTGGGAAACTCCATCAGAGACGGGGTAGGCAGGTCCACGAATAACCACTTTAGGTGGTGGTGCGATCGGGATGGCAGACGGAGAAAGAGAGGCCATTGGGTGTGCTTTCTTTAGCTTTCCCATTGTTTTTCTGACCTCGAGTAGCAATGTTAATCATGTTGATCTCATGGATACGACGAGAGGAGGAAGATGGCAGGGATAAGTCATTATTTTCGAGAGGTGGGGGTTGCAATGATGATAGATTTTGGTGAGGCGGGGATAGGTGGTATAGGAGAAGGAATTGAAGCTAGGGGTTTCTCTCTTCATAAATTGTCTTTCTTAGGCTGTCTATCCGAGATAGGTGACTGAGGAAGGATGGCTTTCAAAGCTTTGCATCCCTCTACATCATGTCCTAGTGTGTGGTGGTAAGCGCAGATTTTAGACTCATCATAACCTATAGGTCGAGGTTTAGATGGATCATAGGGTCTAAGTGGGGGTAGGGAAATGGTCGCATTCTCCACCAACATATCAAGGATTTTGGCCTAAGATCCTTTGAGTGGGTCAAAGTCAGAGGAATATGAGGCTATTGAATGGGTGGGTTTTGGTAATAATTGGGTATGGTTGATTCGTATGGGTGGTGGTTTAGACAAGGGGTTTTTATAATTGGATTTAACTAAACTTGGATTTTTTGGCGCAGAAGTTATGTTTAGTTGGTTAGATGATGAGGCCACAGATGACGTGGTGGAAGGAAACAACCACGGGGAAAGAGGAGCGACAGTAAACAAATCCTTTGATGATCGAGTTTGTTTAGGGTTGGTAGGTGGACCGGCTATTTGGGGTGACGGTGTTGATACACCCATGGATCTCTGTATGGGTGTAGAAGGTGTAGGTCATTTTAAAGAAAACGCAGGAGGTATGATGTATTGAGGCAAGGTGGAGGGATGAGGTCCCAATATAGAAGGTAGGTGTGACAGTGATGGTTTTAGTTGTGACAGAGGCATAGATTGGAGTTGAGGAGATTGGGTCTGTCTCCTAGGTGGATTGATGGCTTTATTTTTGGATAAATCTAACCGTTTAGGTGGGTGTGTCAGGCTGGGTATTGGTGACGTCCCAAGCATAGGGGAAGGTTTGGTTAGGTTAATAGAGGTGGATGAGGTATTTGGTAGAGATGAGGGGGGTGAAGATGAGGACATAGGCATTTTGAGCTTTTGTAAACACCTTGGGTATATGGTAGAGATGTCTGGATCGGTCATTTGCATTTGAGTAGAGCATGGTGTACTCAAACGCTCCCATAGGACTCATCTATCTTCTGAGGGGTGACAATCCTCACGTGTGAATAGGAACTTTTGTATGGAAGAGAGGTGGGTTGTGATTCCGGTCCACTGTGGGTGTGATACAGGGGGTAAATGAGGCACTGTATCAATGGGCGTTAAGAGGTCAACCGGTCGCTGAAAAGATTTAGGTGATGAAGAACTAATAGGTAGGAGGGAATGTTTGAGGGGATCCGTCATGATTAAAGAATTTTGTGATGTTGTTTCGAGGGGTTTCTCATCTAAGGATGACAGAAACAGTGGCGAGCCTTCTTCTTTTATAGCAAGAGTGACGGAAGGAGATGTTTGGGAAATAGATAAGTTAGATAACATTCGCTCACAATCTTGCAGGGATGTGGTGTAAGAAGACTCATTCGTGAGAAGAGAACTTTGGGTGGTTAATTCCTTTATGGGTAAAGGAATGGCAAGATTATCGTTTTGTCTTGATGGGGGTGAAGAGGGTTCAGATCCCTGCGTTAGTAAAGAGGTTTGATTCAGAATTTCCTCGATAGAAGCTTTTGGTTGGGAGTCGAAAACTGCATGGATTTCATGAACACTCTCCTTGGCTAAGATATCTTGGTTTATGTTACTGTTAGAAGAGTGGTTTGGGAATGGTTTGTTGAAGATTTTCAAATTTTGGTTAGCAGGGGCGTTAGGGCGTTAGGATTATCGAGGGTTATATCCCCTACATCAACCATTTCCTGCACTATGTTTTTCAACATCTTACATTTTTCGTGACTGTGTCCCTTCACGCGGTGGAAGTTACAGAAGTCATTTTCTTTGTACCAAGAAGGTATAGCGCGGGTGGAATCAAACCCGGAGTGAGGTTTAACAGGAGGTAAGGTGATAGCTCCCGCTTTGAGCAATTTTTCCAATATCACACCATAAGTTTCTCCCAAGGGAGTGTAATTGATGGGCTCAGTTTTATACTTATAGGTGGTTTTTGGCGGGGTATTAGATGGTGCTTGGGATTTGACCATCACTGTGTGTACAACTCCTTTTGATTTCGAAGTAGTCGATGCATGAGAATTGGTGGTGTTGGGTTTGTTGGTGGAGTCTTGGGTTCAGAAATTAGGGTTTTTGTTGCGCAACCGCAATTTCTCGTCCTCTAAGGCTCGAATCTCTAGTTTCCGAGCCATAGTAAAGGCCTCATCAAAGGTGCAGAAATTTTTAATTTGGAGGGTAGGAGAAATGTGCTTACCGTAGGCCCACGTAAGGAGTTCGATAAGTTCGGCCTGAGGCAAGGCATAAGTAAGTTGGTTGATAAGGCCCCGCCATCGTCCAACGAAATCTGCGATAGATTCATCTTCAAATTGTCAGATGGCATAGAGGTCGGTGATGGATACTTTCTTGGCGATATTAATGGAGAAATGATCCAAGAAAGATTGGGCTAATTGGTTAAAAGAGAAAATTGAGTGCTGGGTTAAAGCACTGTACCATTCCAAGGCGGGTCCTAATAAGGACATGGGAAAGGTGCGGAGTAGTAAGGCATCGTCATGAGAAAATCAGATAGCAGGCATGTCTAAATGATCGCAAGTGTTGTTGAGGATCCTCCTTACTATTAAAATGAGTAAATTTTGGTAATTCCCATTGAGGAGGATATGAATGAAGGGGGATAGAAGGATGAATAGGCTCCCGAACAAACTTGCTCGTATGTCAGGGTGCTACGGCTTCCTGAAACAGAAGCCTCCAGATTTTGCATCTTGTCCATCATTTGCTTGATTAAATCAGTGGTTGGGTAAGATGATGGTGCGGTTGTTGTAAACGGAGGCGGATTGGGCCAAGAGCCACTACTAGACAATGGTGGGGTTAAATGTTGATAAGGTATTGATGACGAATATGTTGAGGCGGCCGAATAGGGATGTCCTATATAAGATGTTGAAGCCACCAGATACGTGTGTGGAAATGAAAAGGTGGGCGGAGCTTGAGAAGGAAAGCTTGTGTGGATAGGTGGTAGAGAGCAAGTTATGAAAGGAGCAGTCTGCGAGAGAGACGAGGTAGGAGCAGTCGGAGGTAATGATATGTGGGGCCCCAGGTTAACCAAAGGAAAGCCAATCTGTGCCGTATGAACCCCTGAAGCCACTGAGCTGGGAGACGGGGCTAGGGATGAAGAAGGCAAGGCAGAGTTATCAGGTGGGGAAGGAGCTAAGTGAGCAGCTATACTAATAGGCATACCATCAAGGAGTTGACCGTCGAGGTGTACGGTCAGGGGTATGAGACAAATAGTACTATACAGCGCTAGGATTAGCATCCAAAAATTTCACAAATTCCTTATCTCCTACAGGGATTTTGGGAACCTCACTGGTGTCCGTAGGATTCCCCATAGGATGTGAAGGGGGTGATTCAGGAAAAGGCACGGAGCAGGCATGTGAAACCATGGCTGCAGCTTGTTTCTGAGTGATAACAACCATGGACAAGAGTACACAGTAGGGATGCAATCTATCAGGAACAAAAGCAACAACAAAATGTTGGAATTGGTAGGTTGCTGGTTTCGGGAACTGTGAAAGACAGTAATCGATATCGGTCTAATAACCGAGGTCGGTCAGACTTTAGCCGGTGCGTCGGTCAGTTAACCAATGTCGGTAGAATAGAAACAAAGAGGTGTAAGAAGCTGCTCATTTGGGGTTAACAATGCTTAGTATACCTACCAAACTATTCTGAAGTGATCACTGAAACAGTGTATGACAGAGAAACAGAACTAAAAACAAGCAAGATGCACAAGCAAATCAAGAGACTAACCCTAGGATTAGTTTTAATTATTGTGGGCTTATGCCTTAGATGCAAGATGATGTCAATCCTAAACAAAAGACCTAGGGGAAATGTCAAGTTTGTTTTGGCTTATAAGGTTACCTCAATCGAGCGGAGGAATACCACGGAAAAAGGGGGGATGTTTGAGCTGTTGTGTTGATTATGATGTGATTTGGTATGTGTTGTGTAGTGAAAGTAAGATTAATTTCTTGTCAATACCGTGGATATCACCCCCACGTGTACGACCTGTTACTTAATCTACGTTCACTAGAATTGAAAACAACAAGCAAGAATGTGATGCACGTGTTTTAAACCCAAATCGAAAATGATATTCGATGAAGCAAAGAAGATGACTTTCACTAATGCAAAGATGAGGAAGAAAGAAAAATTCTTTTACCAAAATGAAAAAAATATCTTGTGAATATTTAGAAGAAGAAAATAGCAAGTGTGCTCCCTATATGAAAGCAAGCAAGAAAGAAAGAAACCCAAAATGGGTCCCACCGGGCGTGCCAAAATGTTTTGCACAGAATGTTTCCGTTCTTAAAATAGAGGTTGCTTCTATCCTTTCATTCTTTTGAGAAACAGATAAGGGTTAGGGCTAGGAGGAATACCTGTTGAATGTTGGGAGGGTGTGCGCGTACCATAGAGAGAGATCAGATCGATTGCGAAGAACTCCTTTTTGTCTAGGAAGGACTACCTACAAGTAAGAATACAAGACCACCAGATTTTAGTTAGACAATAAATGAGGGAACTGCCTTGGGCCCAGGAAATATTAGACTTCCTTTCGAAGGTGGTCAGTTCCCCTTTTAATACGAATTAACACAAATGATAGCAAAGAGGCTATTACAAAATTACACTTTAATTACCTTGTTAAAAAGTAATAGAAGAAAGGTTGGTTTTGGTTTGAGTCACAGTGATCGATGCCGGTCACTGTATAACCGAGTTGTGGTTATACACCGGTACCGGTTGCTGATAACCAATATCGTTAGGGGTGGTGATTTAGGGCCTTTCAATGAAGGTTGGCTGTGAGGCGGCTATGGTGTTTATAAGGTTGGAAAATGATTAAGGGATAGGAAATAGGGTGATGGAGAAGACTCAGAGAGTGTGCTTTATTTGTTCTTGGGGAAATGTAAGGGTAGAGAAATTTGGATCCATTAGATGTAGGGTGCTACTGAGTACTAGATCTATAGGAGTGAACTTATAATTACTACGAGACCTCAAAATTTCAAGAAATGTTATTTCAAAGACGTTACAAGACACTACTTACTAGTTCCTGATGAAGATACAGGTCCAAGGAATGTGATGACGAAGGCAGGGTTCAGGTGGGATGATCCGACAATCAAAAGTGATCTATCTTCTCTCCCAATGCTTAGATGAGTGTAATTGGACTCTGGGTACTCAGCTGCAGTCTTAGGCTCGATGTCCTTCTCTACAAACTCTTCTCTTTTCTTCACTTGTCTCTGCTCTGCCAAGTGAATTCTAGATTTCTTTAAATGAATTCGGATCCCTTTGTTTTTGGTTGGGGGAGGTCATTTACAGGGAACCGATCTTGCTTTCTGGCGGCCAGTCATTGAATGTAGGAACCGATGTCGGTTACTGTCAAAGTGGGCTATTTTTAGTAAAATAGCCAAGATTTCCCTTCTTTTCTCCGAGGGATCTAGTTGTGGGCTTGGTCAACCTCATTATTAGGTTGGTTTTGGTGCGTGCTGAGGAGTAATTAGTCATGGGTGTGGATGTAGACCAAGTTATAGGTCTTAATTAGGTTAGTTTAGGGTTAGGGCTAGGTCATGATCATGGCGAAATGAGGTGGCAGGTTTGGATATGTGGATTTATTAATTAAAAGGTAATTAATAAATAATTGTGCAAGGTTTTAAGTGATCAGGTTAGGTTGTGAAATGAGATGCGGGGCACAGGGTGTCGTAAGACACATCTTTCATATTTTATCGATCTTTTAATCAATATGGGTTCACATCCTAGCCACTATTTTTTATCACTTCCAGTCGATGTCGAATAATATAGACAGTTGCAACTGCCAATGTAAGTTTCCTTTGACTTTAGTTGTTTTGGCATAGAATGGGAATGGAATAACGGTTATTATTCCCCCCACAATGTGAAATTCCAAATAGGAAAAAAGAAAAGGAAAATTATATCATGTTTCATCCTACTATCTGAATCTTGCTTTCTAAATTTTGTCACACGTGATCACCATTGTCAATGAAAGTATTCACTGACTTATCATCTTTCAACGAATTATGGTAGTCATAGGATCATTGTAGTTATCTGCCATCCTAAACAGTCTTTTTCTAGTACACAATACATATAATGCAACAGGAACACTACAAAGAAACATACAACATAACTAATAAGCACATACTTACACTACACAGATGTCACCATAGCTGAAGTGGCCCCATCGTTGGTGACTGATGAGAGGTCACTGATTTACTTCCAATCCCTTGTGCCTCCATCCTCCATTATCATGCTTCTAGATCATCCAAATTTGATCATGAAACACAAGTTTACATACCTCATTTAGACGTCGGATACCACCAAAATTGTGTATGTAAGGAAAAAATTTATATTTATAAAATATTTTGACTATTTTTAAATAGTGACTCACAATTAACATTTGAATTGATTTGACTATACAACAAAAAACATTACTTTACATTTAATGAAAAACTTAGCCTTTGAATTTGGTAGGAAAAACATTGACACAATAAAAGACACAGATGATACTTGGACAATATTTTCTTAAAAAATATATTTATTTATTTTTTCAATCTTTAAACGAAATGCAACATTAAAAGAATTTCCTAAACACCTCTTCTAAAATTCTAGCTGAAATCACCTAAATAAACACTAGTTATTGTTAAACAAACCCTGACATATATTAAAGAGAATGATCTTTTCTATCACCTAAACCAATACTTGCTAATAATAAAGACAAAATATTGTGAATTCAATAAAACCTAGAATTATTTTGACCTCGTAATGACATCCCAACATACAATATAACTTACTACCTCAGGACTTGCATGAGGGGCTCCACCTTATGGGTTTAGATTTTCTATGAAGATCAGTCTAAAACTTAATGACAAAACCCAAATGCACAATGAAAATATCAAAATACATATATTGCTCAACCTATGTGAAAGATCATAGGTTATCCCAAACCGGTTCAAAATGGTTTATTCCCGATGCGTGTATACTATAATCCACATTGGTGACGTCAATGCAAAGGCAACCGACTAATGTTAGGTTGTGACCAGCATGGGAATCGCGTGCAACAGGTGAATACCCACCACCGAGAGGAGTAACATGTAGATACCATATAAGCTCTTTATTCTACATGCTGGTTTCAAAAAGTCTCACACTTCTAATTTAAATGTCAAGGAGATCATTTTCAATGCAACGTTCCCCTTATCACAAATACGTGTTAAAAATTCCTTTGAACAACAATCTCAGCCGTCCAAGTAATAATTGCATGGAAACTACGTGAAGTGGATCCAATACTAGTGGATGTGTCCCAAAATTTGAGGATACATCTAAGAGAAGAAGCAATGTGGCTTTAAGAGTAATATAATGACAATTATGCAAGTATTAATTGATCATATCTCTCTAATGCAAGGGCGTGCAATCAAATCCTAGGAGTAACTTTTTACAACAAAAAAAATAGAATTGCTTCTATGGGAGAAATAACAAAGAAACATTGCCCCTCTATAATTATTTCAATCTTTCATCACAGGCCTCAAGGATGAATCACTTTGATGCGAGATGAAGGAGAAGAGCAGGTTTAACAAACAAAACTTCATTGTATTCACCATTTAACACCATACATATTTATAGGGAGGATTTTTCCTATAAAATAAGAAACCTCCTACAACCAATCTCCCTAAATACGTCATTTTTATTTAACAACCAAACCTCACATAAACAACATAATAAACAACTTACGGGGGTGGTTATGAGTACATTTATATTTATATTTACACCTGTAATTATCCTATAATGTTAGCACTAACATGCATTTTCCTAACAAGGATAAGGGTACACCTCATCTACTTTAAAATAGGACATAATCCCTTTGGCATAATCCTTAAAATCCAACAAAAGGGATGGTCCTAGGAACCCCAAAGTATTCCACACAAGACGGAACTTTAATATGGACAAAACAGGAAGTGATCCACTTACCCACTTGACTAGTTTTCCATTTGTGATTAGATTCAAAGTTACCTCCATTGTGACCATAGTGAGAGCACAAGTGAACACAATTTTATGCTCATTGTACTTAAGGGTAAAGTGAAACTGAGGTACTCTAAGACTACTTAGTTCGACTTTCTTGGAAAATCAAGCTTGCAGAGGTAATTTGTGACAACTAGATCGAGAGAACCAATAGGAAGCTATTTTCTCATGGAGCCCACTTTTCCATATCAAGCCATCATGTTTTATAGATCTCTCACAAAGTGAAAAGTTATTTGGAGTCAAAACCTTGTTATTCAAACAAGGGGAGAGTCCCTTCAAGTTTGCACTAAGTGGCATTCATCACAAGATTTACAAAGCCTTACTTTCTTAGTTTCTCTCTTATCATAAGGGGAGACGAAAATTCACAAAAGTAATGCCAAGTCTATTTCAACCCCATTTTATCTACACCCTATCTATCTTCTTGTCCATTATTTGGGAAAAAGATAACAACACGTGTGGGTATCACTAGAAATAAACATGTCCAAAAAATTTGTAGTTCACTTGCATGACTAGGTTCCAATGTTGGAATGAAAGTGTTAATGGTACATCATCATGTTCTAGTAGGCACTTTGTCTCAAATCCATATTGAGAAACATTATCATTTGTAGCTAGTCTTGTTTCATCAT
This sequence comes from Taxus chinensis, assembly GCA_019776745.2. Classification (NCBI taxonomy): domain Eukaryota; kingdom Viridiplantae; phylum Streptophyta; class Pinopsida; order Cupressales; family Taxaceae; genus Taxus; species Taxus chinensis. Next base: position 291,443,024 of record CM034155.1, read on the forward strand.
AGATCCTCCTTAGAATTTTTATTTTTTTAGCATCGCCATGGCACAATTTTGATACTTACATCATCATTTCTTGCAAACGTGATCTAAGTTTCCATATTGTCATGTCACGCTGCCCACATCATTAGAAAATCCTTAGTATAATTTGACATGGTTTGGTGTTCAAACATTACCTATATCTTAATAAGGTGTTGGTTACTTTGTTACGTACTATATTAATTTTACTTATGGTAATAATACCTTTATTTCTTGCAAATATTGGGTAACTTACCCTAGGAGTGTGGTCACATGGCTTGCATAGGTAACCTCCATTTCCTTTAAGATTTTGGATCTTGTTTTTCTCTAATCTTTCCATTAGTATCCTTTTATCAGAATTCACATATCACTGTTTGTGTGGGGTTAGAGGTGGAGTGATTTCATCTTATTGTCATACCATATTCATCACATTTTACCAAACAATAAAGAGGTGTCAAATATTGCTTGAAAAACAAAATTTCTGAATTACATTGTACTTGCATAATCATCACATATCAACATTACAAAAACATGTTCAAAAAATAATCATTTTATTAGCATTCATCAGCCATTGTATACATTCGGAAAAAGCATATAAAATCAAAAATTATAAACATCTAACATTACACATGTGAAGCAACCCATAAATGTAGTCAACTCTAGTTCAAAGCATAACCAAACCAAAAATAGGTATCTGTATATATACCATAATAAATCATGTTTGTGTACAAGGCCGTCATGCACTAGGCATGGTCAAAACATTTGCAATGAGAACCAAAATATAAAAAAAGTCATATATGTTCCTCACAAAATGTTTACAAAGCAATAAAGGATGAATGTCCTATCAATCCCTATGGCATCCCTGCGATGGTGCACGATTGCATCCAGGACTTCTACTGCAGCTCCAGAGTAATGAGTGCACATAGATATTTGAATTACCATGAGTGTGACCACTATCCATGTTATCACTACATGAAGGGATCCACCTCGTCAATCTCTTGGTCATCTCATATGTGGTGATTTGTGTGTTATGAGCAGTTATGATCTCTTTCGCTCTCTGAATAGGAATAGACACGTTATTATGCCAGCCTTCCCATAGTGGTTATCCCTGGTTCTCAATCAACTCCACTTGAGTCTTCCCCAAAGGGATAAACAAAGTATCCATGTATACTCAATGAATATGATCTCGCTAGCCCTGAGAAGTTGCTGCAAAACAAAGAAAATGATAACAAGTAAAAAAATCGTAAAAACTGAAAACAAGAAATACAATGCGTAATGATTAACATTTCTATCTAACAAGGTCAAGAAAAGAATATGCACATACTCGGATCTCCAAGCATCCATGTAAGATTAGCTGGTTCAGCTAGTGCTACTGCTGCAAGTACCTGTTGTGCCTCCCCACCTCTTGAGGCAACATGTTGTCCCATGACAGACTCCTCATTTCCACCTCCCTCATGAGGAAGTGGCTCCTCAAAAACTAATGTCTCCATCTTTGTATCCACCTCCTCTTTCTCGTATATAGATCTCTCCTAAGTATCATTCCACTCAGTGTCACTATCCTCCTCATAAGTCTCCTCCCCCATCTCCACCTCAGTCTTATAATCTATATCAATGGGAATCTCCTACTCCTCCTCCCCATTATGAGTTGGTGTGGCATCGATGAGGAGAAACGGTGTAGGCCTAGCTTCTTGATGAGCATGGAAAACTCATCTAACTATGACAGGGACCCCTACTTTCACAATGTTCCAACCATGATCACCCCTAGGGCCATCTCTAGCCTCTCTAATACTCATGTAAATAACTGGCACGAGAGGAAGAATATTTATGTATGGAAGTCCAAACTACTGGGGCACCCTATCAAATGGATGAGTCTCCACCTTCCCTGATATGTATAATACCTGACTGATAGTGGCACAAGCTATTAATAAGGTTCCCATCTGGTCCTTATACTCTTGTCATGTCATTTTACTATGTAGAAATAAAATCAACGGTAGTAAAAGAAGCCACTAGCTGATGTGGTACCCTAAGCACTAACATATCGGTTCATCTCATGGCCCTAACGGCCCTTGGATCTTATACCCCTACTCCCCTCTGATAGGGGATGATCCTCTCGTATACCAAACTCATCACGAGTGCGGGATGACTAAGTGACTATCCCTATAGTCTCACCACCTAGTATAAATTATGGTATGTGGTGCCCAAAATGTCTACCCCCCATGCGTAAGTCTACCCATGCTACTCAATATGTATCACAATCGGGGTCCAATAGCACAATAATTTATCCCCACCCTTATCCCCTATCAACTGTGAAGATAAAATACCTATGATTACCTTGCAGAGTGTATGGATAGGAGTGGTGGATATAGAAAATATCCTCATACCCTATTTTGTACCTGGTGACATGCCATCATCTCCCATGTAAGTGACCTAGTGCCTGGCCCTATCTGTAGATCATGTTGTCTCAGGGGTGAAGCATCTCCCAAGTATAGGAACGTAGAGTATCATGTATACATCCTCAAGAGTGATGGTCCACTCTTCTATAACTCCCAGTAACTTGAAAGTGTTCTGGTCCATGTCCTAATAAGAGAATAGGTCACAAAAAATCTAACTAGGAGGTGCAATGTGTGGCACCCACGTGATACTCCTAATCCTGACTCGGTGTAGTATGTCTATCTCGACCTGTGTCAACTAGTCAAGTATAGCTAGTAGCCAATCTCTCTCTCTCTCTCTCTCTCTCTCTCTCTCTCTCTCTCTTCATTCATAAAACAACAAAAGAGTGAGTTACTAACATAGGGAAGCTCATCAAAAACATTACAAAATAGTTCAAAATCCAAAAACATTGGTCTAAACATGTCAAATCTACTCATTGTCCCAAAAATGAAACCACTACCTTGCAAAGTCAGGGATTCTCTAACCACCACCTTGACAGGGAAAAAATCCTATAACTGTCTCCCTGCGTAAGGTGGTGATCCTTTCAAAAATTGTTGGGCCATCCCTTTAGCCCTAAAAATTCAAATAAAGACAAAAAAAATTTGTTTTCAATGAAATAAAAGGCTAACCCTTATGCGTCCCCCCTAGGGACCATTTTAAGAAAATAATTTTTGAAAATCTCCCCCCTAAGCTTAGATTCTCGATATTTTACATTTTAGGTTTCAAAACAAATAACTAAAAAAATAAAATATTTCTGCCTCGTTAGGTTTCTCTATCTTAGATCCATGATCATCTCATTGCAATGATCGCTTTGACTACACTCTCGTTCAAAATGGTCATCGTGGGCCTAGAGCTCAAAAATTTCCAATAGGATATGTGTAAATGAATAGGAAAATGAGTTGTTTTGATATAAATGATTTGTTTTAACCTCATTTAGAGTGTATGTGTCTTTAGGGATGGAGAGTTAGCACAAGTATATTCATATCCCCACACAAATTGTAAGTCCTCTTGTTGTTTTGATTTAGTGTTTATTTTTCGATATCATATCTATCTGCACTTGAGTCTTGCTTTCATCTTGTAGGTAACGGGAGCTTGGATGGTGAAATTTTGACACACAGATGTGTTAGGTATAGTTTTTAACTGCCCATTTCGGGAATTTCATAATCAGACTCTACATTTTATGCCTCTTCATGGCTGAAATTCTTCTTCAAGGGGAAAATATGTACACACCCAAATTTGCATGTGCTACATTATCAGAAAACGGTTACAAAATGTCCCCAATGATGATTCATATCATTTCAGAAGGTGTTTGAGCTTGTAAACCTACTTGCAACATATATTTTTATCCTAGATTACCTTACTTAGCCTTTGCATGCTTTTTCCTAGCTTCACACTTCATTTTAGGATAGTTTTGACCTTTAGTATAAAAAATGTTGCCCTTCCTAGGGGTGGTTTTGTAACTGTCTCCTAGGCAAGGCGTCGATCATGTGTGCATTTACCATAATGTTTCAACATGTCTTTGGACGTGTGTTATTTCACTTAACTTCACTTTGCATGCACATTTCTTACTTATTTTGGCTTATTTCAAGCCTAACTGCCTTCTTGCATTATCCTCTTCAATTTTAATTTTTGATTGGTTGTGATTGATAGCTCAAACTCCATGTTCACTATTGATGTGGCACCCTTTGGCTGCCAAATGGCTTGAACCTTTTGATGAGGCCATAAATTGGCCATAAATTACCACTATTTTGTCCTTCCAAGTTAACTTTGAAAGTGGATTTAAATGTAATCTAGGAACTTATAGTTTACTTAAGATAAAATATAGGATATATATCTTGTTCATTCTTTAGAAATATTTTTTTATCTACTTTGTTGACTAATCCTATTGATTATTTGGGAAAAGATGCAATGTCTTATGTATGCAGGCCATAAAGGAAAGATAATGCTAATATTGAGAAAATTGGAATTGATCATGGGTGGTATATCTAAACTCAAATATGATTTCATATTCATATTTTTCTCGAAAAATTATGCAAGTTCAAAAAAAGAATCATCTCAATCCGAGATCGTATGCAAAAGTTATAGGTGTTTTAAGTTCACTTTGAAACTCGCAAGATTAGTTCTGGAACTCCCAGAGTTAGTTCCGGAACTCATAGGCTTAGTTTTGGAACTCACAGGCTTGGTTCCAGAACTCGCAGGCTTAGTTCCAGAACTAAGCAGATTTTGACAGTTTTTGAGGAATTGTGAAAGATCAGAGAATCCAATGGAAAATATGAGAGAGGTTTTTGTTCATAGTAATGTGGTTAACAAAAACCTCATTCATATTTTCTACAAGTATTACCAATAAAGAGAGATATAACTTTTAGTGAGCTGTAGTCCAAGGAAAAGTGTATCAGACAAGTGCTAAAAGTTCCATAAAAAGAAACAAAAAAGTCAAATGGAAAATATGAGAGAGGTTTTTTTCATAGCAATGTGTTTAACAAAAGCCTCATTCATATTTGCTACAGGTTTTACCAATAAAGATAGATCTAACTTTTAGTGAGTTGCATTCCGAGGAAAAGTGTATCAAACGAGCGCTAAAAGTTTCATAAATAGAAACAAAAAATTCAAATGGAAAATATGAGAGAGGTTTTTGTTCATAGAAATGTGTTTAACAAAAACATCATTCAGATTTGCTACAGATTTTACTAATGAAGATAAATCTAAATTTTAGTGAACTGCAGACAAGGAAAAAGCGTATCGAACAAGCATCAAAAGTTCCACAGTCAAAAACAACAAAGTCAAATGGAAAATATGAGAAAATTATTTGGTTAAAATCATATTTTGAGAGAAATCCTCCTTCCAATAATGTAGAAGAATAAAATCATTATGATTCATGTTACCGAAAAGCAAGGAGAAGATTTGGGAGCAAATCTTCCTAAAATAAGTAAGATAAGATTTGACCCCAATAATATATCTCTCTCCATATTTTGTGGAGATGGAGATCTTAGTTGTTAGGATTGGAATAAAGATAAGATCAGATTATATTTCCTAAAATAAGGAGTTGGTTGGATGCATTAATTATAAATGCAGCCTTCCACACTTAGATATGTAATGCTTTTCTCCCAAGAAATAAAGATTTGTTCTTTCCTTTCAAATATTTTGTAGTTTTAAGATCTCAGAAGTATGATTTAAATCCTCTTCCAAGGAAGATGGATCTGTGTATTTATGTTTATGTTTATGTTTATTTATTTGTCTGTAATTCATTCTATTTTATTGTTTTTATCCTTAAATTGTGAAAATGCAGTCTGTTATGAACCTACAAGTGTTTTGTTCAATTATGTTTATTTCTAATTCAACAATTTCAATTTAATGTCCCCTTTTCTAAGCCCAAGGCTAAGGGTCAAATCAATTCCAAGCTGGGTCATACCGAAGGGGCTATGGACGCTGGGGGCTATATAATGTCCTCTTTCTGTATTGTCCCCTTTTCCTATGCCAAATGGCCCAAGGGCCAACTTGATTCCAAACCATGGTCAGACCCAGGGGCTGTGGACGTTAGAAGCTTTTGGGAAGAGGCCCCATGGTTTTAATATCCTAGTTTTGCTTTTGGGGGTCACTTTTAGACATAGCAACTTAAAAAGGGAAAAAAGTAACTATAGTTACTCTTATTTTAGTGGCCCCTCCATGGAATGAAATGTGCCTAGGGTTATGGGGGCTCATTTTCCAAGGAAAAGTATATAAGGAGACGAGGAAGGAAGAAAAGGCACTTTTTGCATATACATTTTATTGACCACTTCTCGTGTAGCGGCTGTTGTTGCACTTCTATAGCTTGTGGAGTCAAATCCCATAGGGACCTTAGCTTCGATGGTGAGAGACCCATCCCTAGTTAGCAGGACATTCTTCGGTAGTGAGAGATCTACCCTAGTGTGTCATTTTGGAGTCATTTTCTAGGTTGCGTGGCAAAGACATTAACAAAGGTTTCAGAGGAAGGATCTCGATGGTTTTTGGGGGCATTTGAGGAAGATAATTAGTGGGATTTTGGATCAGAGTCACGACAGCCATTCAGGTAGGGCATGGCAACACGGATCAGAGTCATGACAACCATTTAGGCTGGGTGTGGCAGCACATGGAAGATGCCTCCCTCATTTTCCAACTCCATTCCTAGTGGGGTAACTTTCAGCCTCTATTTGGGGGTTTTTCCAGTCGGTCATTTCAGATCTGCATGTGGCAGTACTATGTCCTATATCTTCCATTGTTATTTCCAAAGACCCTTATTTTTTCTCTTGTATTTAGAGGGTCACGAACCTCTAAATTTTTCCACCCACCTAGGGCATTCTGTAATCTTCTGGCAACAGTTTGACTTGTGTAAAATTCCCAAAAACAGTTTTATTATGTCCTCTATAATAATATCAATCTCTCTTTAATTTTTCAAGTGATTTGAGTGGATATCTTGGAAGATATTGATTTTATTTAGTTATTTTCCTCACTGTAAAAATCTACATAAATCAGTATTTTATTTGGCTGCAAGTTTTCAATATTTGTGCATTTTTAAGGGGTATCCCACTAGGGATATTTCAGTGGTATCAGATTTGTTGTTCCTCCAGCTTGTGTTGGTTAAATATGGTAGTTTGGAAAGATCTCAAAGGGGGTTTTATAAAGGAAATGTTCACCAACATGGTGAAATAGCAGTAAGCCACTAACCTTTATTTGAGTCATCTCACTCACAATGTGAATCAAAGCAGACCTAGGGACAATAAGGAACATGGTGAGAACAATGATAGAGGGCGGCCAATAGAGGTGATTGATGAGGATTGTTGTTGGAGGAAGTACCAACCTGTGAGTAGGGGTTTCAGAGATAATATGCCATTTCCATATTATTGCATGATGAAGATTGGTAGTGAGCCCAAACGAGGTCATCATATACTAGTACCTAAATTACAAAGGAACTCATTAGTAGAAGAAGCCTCTAGATAAAAGGGTATGATTTCCATTGAGAAAAATAATTACATTAGTGAAAATTTTCTTGTTAAAGAAATTATTCCAGCTCAAGAGAAGAAACTTGTTTGTGCAAGCAAGGAGGATGTAATGGAAAATCTTAAAAAGTGTGAGGAAGGGAATAGCAAAGCTAGAGCTGCTAGGTTGATAGTGACTCAAGAAATACAACACATACAAGAGTTCAAGGAAACGATGAGGGAAAGTGATGCAAGGAAGTCTACACCCATGAAAGAAGACTCTATGGAGCAGCTGGCACATGAGGAGGAGCCTCACATGGACACTTGTATAAACTTTCAGCCTGCTATAATTTCCAAACCAACAACTGTTGATCAGATTTCAGATACTTTCAACAGACACTCAGGAAAAAATGTTGGGGGAAGCTCAACATATGTCTATCTTGAACACACGGAGGACATTGATGGCCTTGAAAGGTATTAAGAGCACACTAATGTGTTGTATTTATTGTCACCTATTCCAATTTACTTCCATCATGAGATGCATGGTACGGTAGATGACGAAGTCTTCATCATGGAGTTTGTTGGACCATTACTCAAACTATGTGTATATGATCATCTAGTGGATGATATATGGTGGTACGTTCACTTAATACATATAAGGGCTCAGGGGCATTATAAGCTATGGAATCCTAGTAATATGTGGCAGTTATCCAAAACTAACAATTCTAATGTTGAAAACTTTGTGACTGATTTCATAAGCAAAGAAGGAATTCAAATGTGTCTTGTGTTGGCAAGCACGATAGTTTCATTAGGGGCTCTGGTTCAAGAAGGGAGAGTAACCCTCAAGGTACTAGCATTGGTTTTCTGATTGCTAAAAATGGTAAGAGAATATTTTTTAATCACCTTCAGCCTATTGAACTGTGTATCACAACAGTCATAAAGAGAGGAGAAATTTTTTATTAATAGAGCTCATGAATAATTTTTATACTAGCTACATGGTGGAACCCTTGGAAGGGTTAGTGGGGGAATTTGGTCCTCAAAGTGATCAAAGAATCAAGGTGCACTTTGTTGTTAAAAATTAAGAGTTGAATTCATGGTGCATTCATGAATTTAGCATCCTAAGTTATGAGAATGGTTACCATCTTCCTAGCTTGTTAAATTCTCCTATGTTGTTGTCATGTTTTTATTATTTGGGACAACATTTACATGCTTGGATGATTGAGGAAGACTATTTCATAATCACGTTTCAAGGTATGTTAGATGGAATAAACACATCTTCCATTCACATTTCTCTTGATTCAGCCAATAAACATATGTTGGCAAAGAAAATAATGTAGGGGCCCATGATATTGAAAGGACATGAGGTATGTGGTGTATTTATTGTGGTTGAATTTTTTAGAGGTAAGGTTATTTTTAGGATGCAATGGTTGCATGATGTTAAGGAAAATGATGAGGCATGGGTTGAAAAATAAAATGAGAATGAAGATGTTGATCCTATATCAGAAATTATGAGTTGTAAAAGTATGATGAGAAGCCCCAATTATGCTATTTCAGATGTGTTGTCTTCTCTCATGACAAGAATCCATGGGTACAACAAAGGGTATGAAGTTTCTTATGATAAATTTTATGGATGCATGAGTTCTAATATTGATTTCCCTTTCTCTTGCATTTACGGTGAAATGAAAATATGGGGAAAGAGAATAAATTATGATGAGGGAGCAGCCATGTGTATTCCTGACATATAGGGAATTGATGAGTTATGTCCATGGAAAGATATGTCTCGTGTGAAGAAGGTAACTCATTTCTTTATTTTCATTAAGAGATGTGAAGTACTTGAATGTGTTTGTACATTTGGATTACTTGAAGTTGGAATCATTCATTGGACATATTGGCTTACATATTTTGGGAAATTTGCATTCATCCCTCATGTGGATAAACAAAAAAATTTCAAGGAAAAAAAAGAAATCAGACTTCAGGGTATACAAGGGCAGATCACAAAAGATATGATTGGTGAAGAAAGAATCATGTCGTTGTTGCGGTAGATTGTGAAGGAATGCAGCCTCTTGTGGGTCATGGTGACATCACATTGTATGAGACAAGTGGGATATTTGATGACATCCTATTCTGATGGGTTGTTTGCTGCAGACACAGAGCACACCATGATGACTTATGAGGAGAGAAAGGGTGACATAGGTAAGGATATAGAGACTCGCGAGATGGATGATGGAGATGGGGTTACGTTGGACAGTGCTGGTGCGAGGAAGGAGGAGGAGACTTTTCCTCGAGAGATTATAGCCACATTGTCTAGTACTCTGATGTATAAGGAATTTAGGATTAGAGGAGTTATGTAGGGTCAGCAAGTTGGGGTACTCATTGAGAGTGGGGCAACCCACAACTGTATTGATGCCTCATTAGCTGAAAGGTGAGGATTTCAAACAGAGGATTTAGAGGGCCTCAATGGGGTTATAGCCAATGGAGAGTCTATGAGGGGCACACGGTGGGTGCCCCAAGTGAGCATCATGATGGGTAACTATATAGTTACCGATGATCTCCACATCGTTGGTATGGGAGAGACTAACAAAGTGCTGAGTGTGCAGTGGCTTCACTCACTTGGTGAGTTTCAGACTAACTTTCAGATGATGGAGCTGAAGTTTAAATCTGAGTGCAGGAATGTGATTTTGAGAGGATTACCTACAGGATCACCTAGGGTGGTTATAGTTGAGGGGATGGCGAGGATGTTCCAGCTTAGTGAGGAGTTTAATTATTACGGATCGATGTGGAGAATGATGGATGTGGGTGTGACCAAAAATGTTGCACATGAGACAGTTACAGAGATTAGGACTATAGGTTCAGATCATCCAATTTTATCATTATGTTGGTCATCTAAAGTTTTAGTAGACTAGAGATCTCATTTACTTGTTGAGTAATCCAAGAACTAACACTCTTGTGAGATTCTGGATGGCCACATACATGATGAAATCTGCAAATTGGAGGATGAGATGAACTTCTCTCAGGGAAGATGGAGCCTTGTGTCAGATTCATGGTGGAGGATGGAGATATTGCGACATGTGCAATGTTCTTCTGTGACTTGGTACTTGAGCTTCGATGAGATCTACAAGATCATGTCGAAAAGGTTCATATGACAAAGTTTGAGGGAGGATCTCCTTGAATTTATATAGGCATATACAGTTTGTCACTATGACAAGCCTGAGCTTACGGGACCATGTTTTTTTGAATCAACATGGGACAACATTCTTATGATCTTTGCTACTTCTATGCCTGGTGAGCACCTCACCCTCATGTTAATCAGTGAAGAGACAAAAGTGACCCATGGTTATTCAGTAGGTTCACATTCAGCATAGGAGGTGGACTATATGGAGCTGATATTGTTGGTAGACTATTTGCTGGAGTCTTGGGACTTTTCCTCCATTGGACACATCAAGATACAGTATGAGGAGCCTGTATCTCACATGAGTGCAGGTCAGGTAGGAGAGTTAGCACCATTTGTGCATAAACAAGTTGTTTCACAGGATGATACGGGGGATTCTACAGGATTCATAGTGGATTTTCATACCCACGAGTCCATTGGAGAGGCCATGAGTGATCCTGTGATGACAGCCTTGCATTGGCAGGGATTGGACCGATTGGAAATTTCGATGCCGGCACCAGTGGAGAGACGGTTTGGTTATCATTCCATTTCATGGTTTCATTGTTACCTCGGATTACATGGATCCTTGGTGGATGGTAGGGTGAGGTGGAGAAACTTGTGGCGTGGTATTCATCCTTTGCAGCACGATAGGATAATGCTTGGGGTCAAGCCTTTCTCGGGAAGGGGGGACTATAATGTCCCCTTTTCTACACCTAAGGCTAAGGGTCAAGTCAAGTCCAAGCCGGGTCATACTCAAGGGGCTGTGGATTTTGTGGGGTATGTAATGTTTCCTTTCTGTATTGTCCCCTTTTCCTATGCCAAATGGCCCAAGGGCCAACTCGAGTCCAAACCGTGGTCAGACCCAGGGGCTGTGGATGTTGGAAGCTTTTGGGAAGAGGCCTCGTGGTTTTAATATCCTAGTTTTGATTTTGGGGGTCACTTTTGGACATGGCGACTCAAAAAGGATAAAAAGTAACTATAGTTACTCTTATTTTATTGGCCCCTCCATGGAATGAAATATGCCTAGGGTTATGGAGGCTCATTTTCCAAGGAAAAGTATATAAGGAGACGGGGAAGGAAGAAAAGGCATTTTTTGCATATACATTTTATTAACCCCTTCTCATGCAGCGGCTATTGTTGCACTTCTACAACTTGTTTTAAATTAGTTTATATTCAATACACTCAGCATAGGTAGATAACCACACCAAGTTATTTTGCCTTTTTAGTTTTAGTGTAGAAGTAGTTTAATTATTGAGATTAAAAGTAATTTTTTATCTGTGATTGTATTATTTCAGTTTTGTGATTTGTTTAGATTAGTTTCCCTTTCAATATTAGATTAGATCGTTCATTTCATGTTTTTTCAAATGAACACTTTAAACTAGTTTAGTATTTAGAATCAACTCGGTAATCAAGTCATAGGGAATTTATGTTACCTGTTCATAGCCTCTAAATATCCCCTTTTCCGATTTAGCTACTAGGAAGTCACACTACCAGCTCTTAGTCATTTATTCTCATATAACCATCCATCCACACTTTCTACACCAGTTGTCCTGGCACGGCCTCAAGAGGTCAAGTGTGGATTAAGTTTGCGGGGTCAATTTTCATCCATAAAAATTGGTGAACCTGACGTAAAGGATTAATTCCTTCTAATCTCTTTCTTTCATTGCTATTACCTCACCTTTCCCTTTCTTCCCCTATTTTGGTAGGTTATTTATACTTTCTAAAATATGTCTAGAAGAGAGTTTGGTGGGCTATTTGGATCTGATATGTATTACACCAATGTTCAACCACAACAATCCCCTTCCCTTTCCAGATGGGGTAAAAATTACATGAGAAACGTTCAAACATCTCCTAGTTAAATTTGAAACCCCATTAGTCATGTGAGGATAGAAGAGGTTGATCAACCCAATGCAAACCACATGACTATCACAAGCAGAATGGGTCCTTACACTAGAGTCTTGTCAAAACCTCACATTTTGATGTAATCAACAGAAGATGACATATTTTCACAAATATATAACCCTCTCCACTAAATAGATGAGTATTTAGATAGGATGAATGTTTATACATCGAAAACGTATCCTAACATTCCTATTTCCAAGGAAGACAACTATTACAATGTTTAAAAAATCATAACAGGGTATCATTAGCCTTCTCAACAAAACCTTACACCGCAAGCACCCCAACAAGGGAATCAATCCTCTCTAAATGATGTCATTTCTAACTTAGTAGGGAGGATTAGATAACTAGGGAGTGCTCAATCATCACAACCAAATTATGTAGTAGGGTGTAACATGGGGTATCTAGTTGACAATAGAGGATACATCCCTTCTAATGAGCAACCAAAACAATATCCTATGCAACGAGGTTATCTAGTTCATTCAAATCCACGTGATATTCTCACATGATTAGACACATTAGGGATGGGTCCTCATCCTTCTCAAGCTTATCCTATGCAAGGTTTGTTTGAAAGTGTGTTCTCGAATATGGTCACAATAGGTAATGTGACGTTCCCAAATTTTATGCCCGCTAGTCCATATCCTTGCATTATCCCACCTTACTTGCATATGTATTCGAAGTCCCCCCAGATGGACCCATATGTCATTCCCGCTCCTTATGAACAATATCAGGGAGCTACATATGTTCCATTCAATGCCTATAATGTGGCTTATCTAGCTCCTCCTTCTCCACCTCCTCATCAAGTATCATCAATGGTGGAATCTTACGTAATGGGTACCTATGCTGAGTACTTAAAGGAGTCACTTGAATTCACTATACTTGGTGTCATGCTTCCATGCCCATTGCCAAATCTTCCAGATTTTAAGTGAGAAGGAGACCTAAACACTCATATCAAGGCCTACACTTCCTCCATTAGGGATTTGATTCCTTAGGATGTTGTGGTAGCTAAGATCTTTCCAAAAAATATCGAGGTAATTACATTGGATTAGTATTATCAGATTCAAGAAGATTCTATACATTCCTTTAAACAACTTGTTTCCAAATTCATCAAATTATTTGACATGAAAAATTTGTTGCGTACTGAGGTTAGGGAGTTTCTACATATTATACAGGAACAAAATGAATCTATAACCCATTTAATTTAGATATGGCACCAAGTTAATTATTCCTATGTAAGTGCACACAACATGGACCAGATGGAACTTTGTGATCTCTTCCTTCACTCTCTCAATCGAAATACTAGGGAGGAAGTCAAGAAGTTTCCAATCTATAGTTATGAGGAAGTATTGGAAGGTGCACTTCGAGATCGACCAAGCTGCTATTGATAGGTGGGTGTAATATCTATTATCCCAATGGGCATTAGTATCCCCAAATCAAAAAATTTAAAATTATCAAAACAATGGTGCTAACAACCAAGGACCTAAAGGTGTGAATCGCAATCAAGGTGCTACCATGAATGATGTTGTTGATCAAACCAAGAATGCTAGTTTTATAAACAATAGTAACAACCAATAACCATAATAATAACAACAATATGGTAAATCAAAGATGACCTAACATTATCTCCTTGATTAACATGGTTGATGTGAACTGTCCTTCTCAAAATCAAAACAAAAACCAATGCCCAAACCAGTACCAAAACTCTAGCCAAGGGGCAGTGAATCATGGTTCTAACAATCCGTTTCAAAACTACAATCAAGGTTATAATCAACAACAATAAGACACTTATCAAATGCCAAAATATTACAAACCTGACCTATACTGTGGTTTCCATAAGGTTCGAGGTCATGATGATGATTTTTTTCCATGATTGTAACAATTTTTTGCAAAGAATTACTAAAAACCAAAGGAAACTCTTTGTAGACATGTTCTTAACAAATCCTAAAACAAACATACGACATAGTCATACAAGACCTGTCGCACCTCAGAATGAAAACCTAAAAATCTTTCGAGATCCATTCCCAAAGCATTTTGGGGATTCCAAATTAAATCCTCATAACATAAACAAGGGAATTCCTATAGGGAAAAATGACCATAAAGCCTCAACTTCTGAAAATTATCGAGTTTCTCCTAAGCTTGGCTTAAACGATAATACAAATATTTTGGGATTATTTGAGCTAGAGATTGAGCCATAAGTTAATGCAACAACTCAGATGAAGGAATATATTTCACAACCCCTACTTTCTCTTTCCTTCCCATAGAATGACATTCCTATAATCTCAAAACCGGTAGGAGCCTATGATTTAATATCAGATATGAACAATACCTTTTTCTCACATTTCATTTCTAGATTTGTTAAAGAATTCTACCGCACATCATTCAGTGTTTCTCTATGTACTATGTTTTTGTCATTTAATCCATGTTATGCCATCCCCTAGTGCTCAAAAAAAATATTTACTTTGACATACATCCTCAAAGATAGAGTGATAGGGATACTGGGGTTTTTTTCGATATAGACAAGATGCCATCTAACGATGAAATTTCCTAAAGAGTAGATCCTGCCTTATATCTATAGGTTTTGGGTTTACAAAAATTACATTAAGAGAGCCATGCTCGATGATGGGGATGTTGTGAATATAGCTCCCTTATCTTTCTTGAATAAGTTAGGATATGGAGAGACCAATTGTTCCTCTACAAGAAACACATTGTGAGGGTATGAAAGTCTTAAGGCAATCTCGATTGAAATGATAGTTCTTTCGGTCACACTCAGTCCAAAAACCATCTTGATAGAGTTTTACATCATCGATGGGGGAAAAAATATAACATGATCCTTAAGAGACCTTGGATTCATTGAATGAAGGCTATTCCTTCTACCTTGTTCCAAGAAGTTAGGTGCCTCCATTTAGGAAAAGTCTTCATCACCCAAGGGGATCCTAAGGCCTTCGATATACATTTAGAGGACCTCAAGAATAAAAGTGGATTCTATTTAGAGTATGATCTCCCTACGAACTGATTAAACAAATTGCCTCCATCAATAGCAATGGTCATAACCACCCTGAGCATTCAAAAGGTTGAAGATGTTGACCCAAAAATGTTCAAGGTAGTAAAAACTGGTAATTGAAAATCAATATCCGTGGAAAAAGTATCCACTAAAACCACAATAGAAATCATGAAACTTCTAAATAGTGATGATACAATCTTCCTCCCATTTGAACCACAAGGGATGGGTAGTCTCATTAGTTTAGCATCTCTCCCTTCTGACGACCTAGGTCTAGGTGTAAACATTATATAATTAGCAAAGGAAGAAGAGAATTTTAAGATTGGAGTGATGCTCATCAAAACCATCACTAAGGGTTATCTTATTCGAAACCCTAATTTCAACCCAAGTGCATCTGAAACTAAGTTTTTCATATCCATGGGGAATAACCACATTATTCAACAGAAATCACAGGTAAACACCACACTCTATATAGAAAACAAAGCTAGAAAGCATAGTCATACTCACCTAAACACAATGTGTCGAGTTAGTGAAGAAAAGGTTCATAAATTATTTCATATAAATGATTTCAATGATTGGATATACATGATTTTGGGTGGGGGTTGAAATTTTAAACCCATAATGGTAAGCCCTTTCAAGAGAATATAAATTTCAAGGATCGTGGTTCTCCACTATGTACTTATAGGGGTGAAGAATTTGACATCCTTCAACTTTATTCACCTTATTCATCACAATAGTTAGTCTCACGTTTACATTACTACATCTGAATTTACATTTCCATCTACTAGCTCATTCAGTGAAACTTGTAGTTAAAGAAATTATCTTTCAAGCAAATTTTAGCAACTTCTGAAATATTGACAAAACCTCTATCACACTTCTCCAAATATCTGTAATATTATCATCAAACATTTACCAATCATTTCATCAACTCAAAAATTAATACATAGTTTTGAAAATTATCCTACCAAGGCCTACGTACTTGGTTTTGCTCGTAGTTTGCTTTCAAATTAGGTTTCTTTTTCCCAAAATTCTATTCTAGAAGCTTCTTGGTGTCACATCTTTATCAAAAACACATCATTGGTTACAAAAAATTTCTAAACATTTACTCGGATTTCTTGTTCACCTATCTCAGCCTTCAGTGTTGAGCCCTCACACCTTATTAGTTGTGAGGGGTTAAGGCTAGGGGCAAGTTATCCCTCCCAAAAAAACATCTTAAAGTAAAAACAAAAAAATTGAAAATGTGTTATAAGCCAAAATCAAATACAAAAATATTTCATTCACAAATAAAGCCACTTTCTTGCCCAACCATCCTTTGGTGATGAGCCCACACTTCTTACTAGTAGTGTGACATTGGGAAAGGAGGGAAGTGTCATTACTCTCCTATATTTTATCCTTGGTGATGAGCCTGTGCTTCTTACTGGTAACATGGGGCAAGATGTAGGGGACCGTTTCAAACAAATTAGTAAATAATCAAACAAGTAATTCAATAAAAAGTTATTTGAAGTTTCAAATACCAACAAAATGAATTATATGTGTATGTTCTAATAGTTTTTAAGCCTTAAAACTATATTTTTTTAATCAAGTAGCCATCTATGGATCTAATTCTAGACACACTAGCAAGAAAATTGTATTCTAGACTATGTAGAAAATTGTGTGTGGAATTAGTTTGTAGCTTTTCAACTGGGTTTTTATCAAAACCTTGTCTTTCTCTCATCATGCTCATTCAAAAAATTCATACAACTCGCATCCCTTCTAATTCTCAGTGTTGAGCCCTCGCATCTCACTAGTTGCATGGGGTTAAAGGTGGATTGATTTCATCTTATTATCATACCATATTCATCACATATTTCCAAACAATAAGGAGGTATCATATATTAATTTAAAAACCAAAGTTCTAAATTACATTATACTTACATAATCATCACATATCAACCTTACAAAAACAATAAAAAAGAATCATTCTGTTAGCATTCATCATCCATTGTATACATTCTGAAAAGCATACAAAATTGGAAATTATAAACATCTAAGAGTACACATGTGAAGAAAACCATAAATGAAGTCAAATATAGTTCAAAGGATAGTCAAACAAAAAAGAGGTGTGTGTGTATATATATATATATATACCATATTAAATCAACTTTGTGTATAATGTCTTCACACACTAGGCATGGTCAAAACGCTTGCAATGAGCACTAAAATACAAACAAAAATTCATATATGTTCCTCACAAAATGGAAATGAAACAATAAAGGCTCAATGGACTATCAATCCCTATGTGATCCCTGTGATGTTGCATGACTATATCTAGGACTGCATCTAAATGGGAATGACTGTGAGTGTGACCACTAGTCATGGTCTCATTGTGTGAAGGACTCCACCTCATTAATCTCCTCGTCATCTCATATGTGGTGATCCATGTGTTATGAGCATCCATGATCTCCGTTGCTCTCCAAATAAGTGCAAACACGTCAGTATGTCAACCTTCCCATAGTGGTTATCCCTAGTCCTCGGTCAACTCTGCACGAGTCTTCCCAAAAGGGATCAAAAAAGTATCTACGTAAACTTGATGAATAAGATCTCATCAGCCCTGAGTAGTCACAGTAAAACAAAGAAAATGATTATGAGTTATAAAACTATTAAAACCAAAAAAAGGCAATACAGTGCGTAATGATTAACATTTCTATCTAAAAAGGTCAAGAAAAGAGTATCCACATACTCGAATCTCCAAGAATCCATGTAGGATTAACTAGTTTAGCTAGTGTTATTTCTATAGGTACCTATTGTGCCTCCCCATCTCATGAGGCAACGTGTTGTCCCATGACAGACTCCTTGTCTCAACCTCCCTAATGAGTAAGTGGCTCCTTGAAAACTAATTTCTCCATCTCTGTATCCACCTCTCACTCGGCCATAGATATCTCTTGATTATCATGCCACTTAGTGTTAGTTTCCTCCTCATGAGTCTCCACCCTCATCTCCGCTTAAGTATCAAAATCTATATCAATGGGAATATCCTACTCCTCCTCACCTCTGTGATCAGGTGTGGCCTCGATTAGAAGAAGTGGTGTGGACCTAGCTTCCTGATGAGCATGGATAACTCATCTAACTATCATAGGGACCCCTGGAGTCATAATGTTCCAACTATTATCACCCCTAAGGATGTCTCGGGCCTATCTTACACTCATGTAAACAACTGGCATGGGAGGAATAATATCAATGTATGGAATTCTAAACTGCTAGGGCACTCTATCAAATGGATGAGTCTCCACCTTCCCTAATTTGTCTACTAACTGACTTGTAGTGGCGTAAGCTATCAATGTGTTCCCATCCAGTCCCTATACTTCTTCCATGTCCTTATACAGTGTAGATATAAAATTAGTAGTAGTCAAAGAAACCAATGGCTGATGTGGTACACTAATCACTGACATATCAGTTCATCTCGCAATCCTGACGGCCCTTGAATCATGTACCCTTGATCCATTCTAATAGGGTATGATCCTATCATATACCCAACTCATCACATGTGTGGAATGACTAAGTGATTATCCATGTAGTCTCACCACTTGTTATAAATCATGGTACGTGGTGCCAAAAATGTCTTACCCCCATACATAACTCTACCCATGCTACTCAATATGTATCACAATCAGGGCCCAACAACACAATAAGTTATCCCCACCCTTATCCCCTATCAACTGTGAAGATAAAATACCTATGATTACCTTGCAGAGTGTATGGATAGGAATGGTGGATACAAAAAAGAGCCTCGTACCCTATTTTATACCTGGTGACACCCCATCATCTCCCATGTAAGTGACCCAGTGCCTAGCCCTATCTTTAGATCATGTTGTCTCAAGTGTCTAACATCTCCCAAGTATAGGAATGCAAAGTATCCTGTATACATCCTCGAGAGTGATGGTCTACTCTCCTCTAATTCCTAGTAACTTGAAAGTGTTCCAGTCTATGTCCCAATAATAGAATAGGTCACACAAAATCTGACTAGAAGGTGTAATGTGTGGCACCCGCGCGATCCTCCAAACCCCTGCTCGATGGAGTATGTTTATCTCGGCATGTGTCTAATGGTCAGGTATAGCTGGTAGCCCTCTCTCTCTCTCTCTCTGGAAATAATCCTCCTTTATTCATAAAACAACAAATGAGTGAGTTAGTAACATAGGAAAGCTCATCAAAAACATTACAAAACAGTACAAAATCAGAAAAATTGGTCTAAACATGTCAAATCTACTCGTTGTCCCAAAAATGAAAAAAACACCACCCTATGCAAAGCGGAGATTTTGTAACCACCGCCTTGCAAAGGGGGAGATTCTGTAACCACCACCTTGATAGGGAAGCAATCTTATAACCACCACCCTATACAGGGTGGCGATCCTATCAAAAATCGTCGGGCCATCTCTTTAGCCCTAAAAATTCAAAGAAAGACAAAAATAGCTCGTTTTCAATGAATTAAAAAGCTATCCCCTATGTGTCCCCCCTTAGGGACCAATTTAAGAAAATAAGTTTTGAAAATCTCCACAGTAGGCTTATATTTTTGGTATTTTACATTTTTCATTTCAAAATAAATAACTGAGAAAAACTAACCTTTTTCCACGTTGTTGTGTTTCTCCATCTCAGAGCCATGATCACCTCATTGAAACGGTCCCCTTGACTACGCTCTCATTCGAAATGGTCACCGTGATCCCAGAGCTCAAAAATCGCTAATAGGATATGTGAAAATGAATAGGAAAATGAGTTGTTTTGATATATATATATATATATATATATAACCTCGTTT
The DNA here is from genome assembly GCA_019776745.2 of Taxus chinensis. Taxonomy (NCBI): domain Eukaryota; kingdom Viridiplantae; phylum Streptophyta; class Pinopsida; order Cupressales; family Taxaceae; genus Taxus; species Taxus chinensis. The sequence goes on from CM034155.1 coordinate 291,463,231, forward strand.
TGAGTGTATGTGTCTACAACATTGGAGGGTTCGTGTAGGTATATTCCTATCCCTGTACAAATGGTAAGTCCTCTTTTCGTTTAGATTTAGTGTTTATTTTTCAATATAATATCTATTTCGACTTGAGTCGTGCTTTCATCTTGTAGGTAACGGGAGCTTGGATGGTGAAATTTTGACACACAGACATGTCAGGTATAGTTTCTAGCTCCCCATTTTGGGAACAGCATACTTGGACTCTACACCTTACACCTCTTCATGTCTAAAACGCTTCTCCAAGGGGTAAATATGTACACACCCAAATTTTCACGTGCTACATTGTTGAAAAACGGTAACAAAAGGTCCCTAATGATTATTCATATCTTTTCAGAATGTGTTCGATCTCCTACACCTACTTGCAGCATATATTTGTAGACTAGATTACTTTACTTAGCCTTTGCATGTTTTTTTCTAGCTTCTCACTTCATTTTAGGCTAGTTTTAACCATTAGTGTCAAAACCGCTGCCCTTCCTGGGTGGAGGTTTTGTAACCTCCGCCTAGGCAAGGTGACAATCCAATGTGCATTTTCCAACGTGGCTTTAGATGCATGTTTTTTCACGTAACTTCACTTTGCACACACGTTTCTTACCCATTTTGGATTATTTCAAGCCTAAATGCCTTGTAGAATTATGTACTTCAATTCTAATTTTTGATTAATAGTTCAAACTCATTTTTCACTGTTGATGTGGCACCCTTTGGCTACCAAATGGCTTGAACTTTTACCCAATCAATTTCCTATAAATTGATCACTTGTTCTCAGGTAAATGGTCAGAGATCATTTTGAGTATTCTTACAATTACTAATTTTCCTTCTTTCTTGCTGGAAACTGTATAGCCAATCTCAGTTCCATTGTGTTATATTTCTTCCACTCTCATTGTTCCCAGATTTCCAATTCAAGTTGTCATTGCTCCAACACTTTCCCTCTACTGCTGTCACTACATTCCCAACCTCTGGACTAACATGGACATGAGATACTGAAAAAGATAAACTAAGGGGACTAAGTACCACACAACCAGATTGACACAGTCCTATATTCCATATTGGAGTTGCTATTTGATTTCCTTCATTTCTTCAAATTGGTTATTTTTGAATTGTATGAACACTATCAAATAGAGTAGAAATCAATTTTCTTTCATTTGCAAGTAGCTAATCAATTTCCAATAGGGTTTATATATTTCATAACAGCTCCCGATGATGGATCTTTTTCTTCCTATCCTCATGTACTTAAAGGGAAGAATATTTGTAGGAATTTTTCTACATATCATAGATTAATTGGAAAAGTCCTTGTTTTAAGTTAGTTTATATTAAATACGCTCATCACAAGTGAATAACTACACCAGGTTATTTTGCTTGTTTAGTTTTAGTGTAGAAATAGTTTAATTATTGAGAATAAAAGTAATTTGTTCCCTGTGATTGTAATATTTCAGTTTTATGATTTGTTTAGATTAGTTTCCCTTTCAGTATTAGATTATATCGCTAATTTCATCTTTGTTCAAATGGACACTTAAAACTAGTTTAGAATTTAGAATCAACTAGGTAATCAAGTCATAGGGAATTTATGCTACCCATTCCTTACCTCTAAATCTCCCCTTTATCGATTTAGCTACTAGGAAGTCACACTACAAGCTCTTAGTCATTGATTCTCGTATATCCACACCGGTTGTCCTAACACAACCTCGGAAGGTCGAGTTCAGTTGAAGGTTACGTGTCAATTTTCATCTGTATAGTTACCCCTCCTCTGGGTGAAAAAGAAGAATATACTCAAAATGAGGAAGCTACTATACAAAGTCAAATACTGAGCCTTAGCTAACAATTAGCAAAATTTTCTTCTTCTATAAGTAAAGACCCAAGCAAGGTTACACATTGTGAGAGAACTAGGGTTAAGGTTGATGATATTTACACCAAATATCAAGAGAACAAAGTCTTAAGGAAAATTCCATTAACCAAACCATCTTCTCTCATGAAAAAGAAACTCTTTATGTAAGAGTTACAATTAATGAAAAATATGCTTACCACTCTTTAAGAGAGTAACGTAAGCCATAGTAGGAAATATCAATATGAGGAACTATTTCCTTACCCTTTCAAAAGAGACATGTTACTAACGTCATTTCCAAAAAAGTTTGACTCTCCAAAAATTGATAAATATTAAGGCAAGGGTGATCCACCGGTATCACATCAAAGACTTTTACATGGCTTGTCAAGAGGTAGCTAATGAGGCCATAAATTACCATTATTTTGTCTTTCCAAGTTACCTTTGAAAGTGGATTTAAATGTAATCTAGGAACTTATAGTTTTCTTAAGATAGAATATAGGATATATACCTTGTTCATTCTTTAGAAATCTTTTGTGACTATTTTGTTGACTAATCGTATTGATTATTTGGGAAAAGATGTAATGTCTTATGTATGCAGGCCATAAAGGAAAGATAATGATAGTATTGAGAAAATTGGAATTGATCATGGATGGTATATATAAACTCAAATACTATTTCATATTCAAATTTCTCTCAAAAAATTATCCAAGTTCAAAAAAAGAATAATCTCAATCTGAGATCGTATGCAAAAGTTATAGATGTTTTAAGTTCGCTCTGGAACTCGTAGGCTTAGTTCCGGAACTCGTAGACTTAGTTTCGGAACTCACAGGCTTAGTTCCGAAATTCACAGAGTTAGTTCTAGAACTCGCAGGCTTAGTTCCAGAACTCACAGGCTTAGTTCCAGAACTCGTAGGCTTAGTTCTGGAACTAACTAGATTCTGACAGTTTTTGAAGAATTGTGAAAGATCAAAGAATCCAATGGAAAATCATAGAAAGGTTTTTGTTCATAGAAATGTTTTTAACAAAAACCTCATTCATATTTGCTACAGGTATTACCAATAAAGAGAGATCTACCTTTTAGTGAGTTGTAGTCTAAGGAAAAGTATATACGACGAGCACTAAAAGTTCCATAAACAGAAACAAAAAAATAAAATGGAAAATATAAGAGAGGGTTTTGTTCATAGCAATGTGTTTTAAAAAAAATTCATTCATATTTGCAACAATTTTTACCAATGAAGAGAGATATAACTTTTAGTAAGTTGCAGTCTAAGGAAAACTGTATTAAACGAGTGCTAAAAGTTCCATAAATAGAAACAGAAAAGTCAAACCGAAAATATGAGAGAGGTTTTTGTTCACAGCAATGCGTTTAACAAAAACCTCATTCATATTTGTAACAAGTTTTACCAATGAATACAAATCTAACTTTTAGTGAACTACAGTCCGAGGAAAAAGCGTATTAGACAAGCGTTAAAAGTTCCACAGTCAAAAATAGCAAAGTCAAATGGAAAATCTGAGAAAGTTATTTAGTCAAAATCATATTTTGAGAAAAAAACTCCTTCTAATAATGTAGAAGAATAAAATCATTATGATTCTTATTACCGAAAAGCAAGGAGAAGATTTGGGAGCAAATCTTTCTAAAATAAGTAAGATAAGACTTTGACTCCAACAATATATCTCTCTCCATATTTTGTGGAGATGGAGATCTTAGTTGTTAGGATTATAATAAAGATAAGATCAGATCGTATCTCCAAAAATAAGGAGTTGGTTGTAATCATTAATTATAAATGCAACCTTCCCCACTTAGATATGGAATTCTTTCTCCCAAGAAATAAAGATTTGTTCTTTCTTTCCAATCTTTTGAAGTAAAGTTATCCTGCAAGTTTTGAATTAAAAATATGAATTAAGTCCTCTTCCAAGGAATGAGCTTGCCACTCATTCCAATGAAGATGGATCAATTTGTTAATGTTTTTTTTTATTTTTACAGTTTTCCTTTTGTTTATTTAATTTCAGTTTTTCCTTTTCAGTACAATTTTTGTTGTAAACTTCTAGTTATTTCATGTTATGTGATCTATTTTTTTATTCTTCAGTAGTAATTTTTGTTGTGAACTACTTTGAACATAGGTGTCATTTTTTATCTTTCTTGTTATTTCCAATTCAACAATTTTAATTTATGCAAGTGTGTTTACATTTATGCAAGTGTAATTTCCTTTATGAAATCGTGCCTTTATATTCCTACAAGTGTGTTTACATTTATACAAGTGTGCCTTTAATTTTTTGCATGTGCGATTTATTTTATGCAAGTTTGGTTTGTGTTTAAAGGAGTTGTTTTCCAAGATATTTTTCTCTTAATACATACAACCTTCAGATACCAACCTGGATTGACATTATTAATGGTGAGGATTGACAACCCTCATCATTTTGGCATCATTTCCAAGGACCATGGTGTTATTAGGAGATTCAGAGTTCTCTATAGAAAATTATAGTGACTATAGAATACCTTTTAGCAAATTTTGTGACAGGAAGTATTTGGTAAGTAGTTTCTTTAGAATTTTATTTCCTGTAAGTAGATTAAAATTTCATTTCTCTAATTAGGAATATTAGATTGTAAATATTTATCTCCCCACAAACTAACTCCGTGTATAAGAAAATGACTGTGATGTTTGATCAAGAAGGTACAATGGTATGAACAAAGAATTCAGATATGGAAATGGTAGAATATGATATTGAATCTGGAAGTAGATCCATTTAATGAAATATCATATGTCATTATTGATAACCATAACCATTTCCCTTGTATCAAATAACAACTCAGTGATCTTATTACACATAACCTTAGTAAAAAACTAGCTTATCCAATTTGTAATAATGAAGTGATAGAATTTTTAGTTAACTCCATCCATATTCAAGGATTTAATTAGATCCAAAATAAAAACTCACTCATAATAAATCCACCCATCTAAATTAGTTTTTATCCATTAATAAAATACAATCCCTAAACCATATCCATTAGAAAAAATTATTTTCATGTCTTTCAATTTCTTTATTTTTGTATATGCTTGTATAATGTTAAGAAGTAATTATGGTGAATATCAAGGAAAGAAATTTTTACATGCTAACATCTGAGGATTAGATCTATAGGAATTTCCAGAGTTGTTCTTGATACCAGATGCAGATTTTGGAGCACCAACAGTATCAACCAAGGAGCATGTAAATTTTGAAGGGACACACAGATACCTTCACTCTCTCTTTTAACAACTATCCATCTCCTGAGATCAATATTCTGAGCTTTGAAGATTACTATGGTGATTCTGATAATGCACAATTCAAGATGGGATTTGAAGACCTATAAATTGTCTACACAATTTTTGGAAATCTTCTTGGAGTTACCAAGTATGTAAAAATATTTCTATGAGATCTCAGACATTGCTTCCGATTTTACGAAAGTTGTACTTTGATGAATATAGTTTGATGATGGATCAAATTTTTCTCTAATCCTTCTCATGTTATCATTTTAGTAAAAAAAAACAAAAAGGAAAAAAAAATCAAAAAACTTTGATTGGAAAACTAGCTTGCTGGCCAATCAAAGGCAAAAAGGAAAAAAATCAGAAATCTTTGATTAGAAAACTAGCTTGTTGGCCAATCAAAGGCAAAAAAACAACTTCGATTGGAAAACCAATTTGCTGGCCAATTAAAGACAAAACAGGTGGCTCTTCTTCAAAAGAAATCAACTATTACCTGGTGGCTTATTTCTTGACACTATTTGACCATGTTAACAATAGGATGACAAGGATAAATAGAGGTATGATCAAGTTATTTTGTTCTACTATTTTATTTTTAATATTTGGGTAAGTGCACCAATCTGGGGGGCCAAAAAGGGGTCTTAAGTGGACGCATTTTTCTGAAAAAAAACTTCAACTTGTACGAGTATTTCGAAATAGTTACACTCAAAATTGGAAGATGTCGTAGAAATATGAATCGTAGCATTTTGAGTCTAGTTTCTAAGCTACTAAATTTTATTGAAAAAATATAAGTTTAAGTTGGTCAAACAACTAAAATACCAACAAATGCTTGTGTTTTTGTTAAAAAACATATAGAGTGACTTTCGTGCCCCCCACCATTTTTTGAGCACCATTCAGTATTTTTGAAAACCCTTAAGTAGAAAGATAGCTAGGAGCATCTAGTTTGGGCTCCATTTTTTTAATATTTTTTTAGTGAATATTTTTTTATTTATGATATTTATAGTATAGAAATTTTATGTTTTGAAAAATAATAGAGCTCCGACCGTGCCCCCACCCCCCCTAACTACCTCAAAAAATATCAAAAATTAGATTTTTTTTTTTGAATATATATAGAATCATGCCTAGTTTGGGCTAGTATAATTTTTTTTTAATCTCAATCACCCAAAAAAAATATACACCATGAAATATAGACATATTTACACTTCAAAAAATATCTATAAAAAGGCATAGTTAGAAAAAAAATAATATGGATACCTTATATTAGTCAGAAAATTTGGAAAATTATATTTTAAGAAAGAAGAGACTCTGCTCTACGTCGTGGTATAATTTTTTTAAAATGGATCAATTATTTTATTTTGATTTATCATAGAGGAAGTGTCATTTTTACATTTTCTTATAAAAACTCGTTGTTTACTGTGTTTGTGCAGGTCCATGCCTCAGACTTGGGGATCCAAACCGGATCCCAAGCCTTGAGGCATGGCTTGGAAAAAGAGAAAACAAAAAACATGTACGCGTTCTATGTAGCATAAACATAATGCGTACGCATTTTGTGTATTATAAGCATTATGTATGCTTTTGACATTCTTCTATTTACATAAATAAGAAATTAGGGTCACTCTGCACCTTATGGAATTAGTATCACAGCTCCATAAGTCATGGTTTAGGAGATAGTTTTTTAAAGTATAATCTGGTCAGAACATAGGTAATTTTTCAAGATTTCAGCATTCAGGCTAAATATTTTAGCATTTAACTTCTACAATCAAAACCCTAAACCATAGGTCATAAACCTAAACACTAAACTATAAATCTTGAGCCCTAAACCCTAAACCCTAAACCTTTAACCATGATACCTAGACCCTAAAACCTAAACCAGTGATCCCTAAACCCATTCAGCCCTTACCCGTGATCCCTAAACCCTTAAGCCATAAGCCCTAAACCCTAAACCCTAAACCCTAAACCATGAACCATGAGCCCTAAATGCTAAACCCTAAACCCTAAGCCTTGAACTCTACACCCTTGTCTTTGAGCCCTAAAATCTAAACCCTAAACCCTAGACTATATACCCTAAGCCCTAAGCTCTAAAACATAAACCCTAAACCCTAAACCTTGATCCCTAAACAATAAACCCTAAACCTTAATCCCTAAACCCTAAACCCTAAACCCTAAACCCTAAACAATAAACCCTAAAACATGAACCGTAAACCATAAACCCTTATCCCTAAACACTAAATCCTTAACCCTAAACCCTAAACTATAAACCCTAAACCCTAAACCTTCAACCCTAAATCCTTAACCTCGATCCGTAAACCCTAACCATAAACACTACACCCTAAACCTTAAACCTAAAACCTAAATCCTAAACCATAACCCTAAACCTTGAACCCTAAACCCTAAACCTTAAACCCTAAACCCCAAACCCCAAACCCCAAACCATATTTCATTGATATTTTCTAGTTTCGTGCCTAGAACCATCATTGAATCTTGTTATAGAACTACCTTGTTTATGAGAGGTGGGACAAGTGACTAAATGGATATGACATCTACCTTATGCCTTGTAGTCCATATATTGCACATCTCTTCCAAACTTGTTTCTCCCCACATATACTTGCGCTCTTGAATGTAAATTTATTCAAACTCTTAAACAAATTTCACATTTCTCATATTTCCATGTATGGTATTATGCAAGCCAAGATGACCCATTGGAAGCTGGAAAAAATAACCATCACAACAAAAAAAATAATCTTAAAGGAAACAAAAGAAACATAGAGAATATATCAATGTAGAGGTGTAGGATCATAATTGAATTCCCTGTAGTATCCTCTCCTCCGGATAAATATAAATTTCAACTATTCTACTGGAATGGATAGTAAATTTGACAGAACTTTCTAAAGTGTTAAAAATAAGCTTAGAAACAGGGGAATGGCTAAGAACACTAAGGGGTTATCAATCACCTAGTAAATCTTTCTTGTTTAGTTCTAAATGGGAGTTACCTAGCCTACGACTTAGTGACCTTCCATTCATTGATAATTCCTTATATGATAAACCCATGGATGTTTTCAAAATCCCCTAAACAAAAATATAGGGGTAGTCATCAATCCTAGTGAAGGGTGTGATGTGATTTCCAAGCAACTTGAAATTCATATAGATTTAGAGGTCATAACACGAATTTTCAAATATCTCTATCATTATAAATGGAAGCCAAGTAACAGTGTCTCCCTATACATCCAAGGATTGAGGACTACTGGGGTCTTTGGAAGGATTGGACAATCAGGAATATGACATTTACCTCCTTAAAAATATTAACAGATTAAAAGCATCAAATTTTTATTACTCTCTTTGAATGTTCTGCCTACAAAGTCGATGAACCCTGAACTCTGTGACCTAAACCCTTAACCCTCAACCATGATAGCTAAACCATAAACTATAAACCCTAAAACAAAAATAATAAATCCTAAACCCTAAACACTAAATCCTAAACCCTAAACCCTAAACCCTAAACCCTAGACCTGAAACCCTAAACCCTGAACCCTAAGCCCTAAACCCTAAATACTCAATCTAGAGCCCCAAGCTCTAACCCCCAAACCTTAAACCAGTAAATTTGAACCCCGAACCTTAAGCCATAAACCATGAACCATGAACCCTAAACCCTAATCCCTAAACCACAAACCCTAAACCTTAAACCTTGAACCCTACACCCTAATCCTTGAGCCCTAAACCCTAAACCTTAAACCCTGAGCCATAAACCCTAAATCTAGATCCCTAATCTATAACCCCTAAACCTTAAACCCGTAACTAACCCCTAAGCCTTAAACCCATAACTCTGAACCCCAAACCCTAAGTCATGAACCTTAAACCATGCACCATAACCCCTAAACCCTTAACCCCGAGCCTTGAGCCCTAAACCGTAAACCCTAAACCTTAAGGCCTAAATGCTAAATCCTAAAGGTTCATAAACCCTAAATCCTAAACCCTAAAATCTAAATTCCAAGCACTAAATCGTAAACCCTAAGCCCTAAACCCTAAACCCTAAACCCTAAACCCTAAACTTTAAACTTTGTGACCTAAACTTTTAACCCTAAAACCTAAAACCTAAACCTTGAGCCTTAAACCCTAAACCCTGAACCCTTTTCCCTAAACCTTGAACCCTGACCTTTAAACCTTAAACCCTAACTCTTAAACCCTAAACTGTAAACCCTAAATCCTCAACCCTAAACCTTAAACCCTAAGCCCTAAGCCCTAAACCCTATACCATAAACCCTAATCCCTAAACCCTAAACTCTAAGCCCTAAATCCTAAACCCTAAACCCTATAACCTAAACCTTGACCCCTAAACCCTAAACCTAGAGCCCTAAACCCTAAACCTTAAGCCCTGAACCCAAGGCCCTAAGCCAAAACCCTAAACCTTGAACCCTTAAACATTAAACCTCAACCCTAAACCCTAAAAACTAAACCCTGGGCCTTAAACCCTAAACCCTAAACTCTCAACCCTAAACCCTCAACCATGACCCCTAAACCCTAAACCCTAAACCCTGACCTTTAAACCTTAAACCCTAACTCCTAAACCCTGAATCATAAACCCTAAATCCTCAACCCTAAACCTTAAACCCTAACTCCTAAACCCTAAACCGTAAACCCTAAATCCTCAACCCTAAACCTTAAACCCTAAGCCCTAAACCCTATACCATAAACCCTAAGCCCTAAGCCCTAAACCCTAAACTCTAATCCCTAAATCCTAAACCATAAACCCTAAACCCTAAAACCTAAACCCTGACCCCTAAACCCTAAACCTTGAGCCCTAAACCCTAAACCCTAAGCCTTGAACCCTAGGCCCTAAGCCATAATCCCTAAGACAAAACCCTAAATCTTGAACCCTAAAACATAAACTATCAACCCTTAACCCTAAACCCTAAACCCTAAACCCTAAACCCTCAACCTTGACCCCTAAACCCTAAACCTTCAACCTTGACCCCTAAACCCTAAACCCTCAACCTTAACCCTGAACCATAAACCCTAAACTCAAAACCCTAAACCATAAACCATGAAGCCTAAGCCCTGAACCCTAAACCCTAAACCCTAAAATATGGACTATGAGCCTTAAACACTAAACTCTAAACCTTGAGTTCTCAACCCTTAGCCCTAAACCCTAAACCCTTAATCATAAACCCTCACCCAAAGGAAAGTTCTAAAAACATCATTTAGAGTGTTTTAGTGTGTAAGGAATAGTGTTTAAGGTGATTGATCGATTCATTTAGCTTTTATGAAATACTTCTTCCTTTGAAGGCCTAAAAAGGCATTTTTGGCCATTTTGTAGTTAATTGAACACCCTTCAAAACAAGCTAAAATGAGCTAGTCATGTCACTGAGTTATCAAGGACAATTATTTATGAAGTATTAAGGCATTGTTTATCTCCATAAGAGACATATGAGAAAAAACATGTATGAGAATCATGAATTTTTTTCCACGAAAGGATGCTTTTAGATCTAGGAAAGGTGAGGGGATGATCTTTATATGGAGCACCATGTTTCTACGAATGAGCAATCATCTGAGTTCACTTGATGTAATTCACTTGGTACTATTCGTAACAACTCATTCAACACCTAGTAGTGTTAGAACACCTTAAAGAACAGGCACGTTACAATCACCTCATTTTGGCCATATGACAGGAATCCCATTCAAGGAACAATCCTCTATCTACAAAGTGAGGATCTCTTTTTAGTAAGAACTATCTACAAACATCATAGAGTTAATTCATGGCCACTAAAGTGAATTATGGACCAAATTTAGAAATTAGTATCAATTCAAGAAGTGGTAGGGCCAAAATCCATTTTAGAAGTTCAAACAACCTAAAAAATTACTATATGCTTTCTCAAAACAAAAAATGACTACAATATATATGTCCTGAAAGTTGTAGGTCATTTGCTGAAAACCTAAAAATGAGTAAGTACTGACCAGATTAGATTTTGATAAACTATATTCTAGATTATAACTGTTGGAGCTACGAGACCACTTCCATAAGGTGCAGAGTGACCCGAATTTCATATATTTACTAAAACAAATTTAAAGTATAAGATTTATTATATTATTAAATATTTACTTTTGTAAGTATAAACCACCAAAACACATATGCATGGTCTATACTACATAAAATGTGTACGTTTTTTGTGTTGTTTGAAATGCGTACACATTTTGTGTAGTTTGAAATGTGTACGCATTATGCTTCGATGATTCCCAAGCCAAAAAAATTAAAACACAAGCGTGTTTTAGTAAAACGTGTACGTGTTTTGTTTTTTTCAAATTCTTGTCTACTTTTTGGCCCCCAACTTCGTGCACTTACCCCTTTATTGTAATTTTTTTTATCACAGTTAGATCCACTTTTAAAATCTCCAAGGAATACAATATAAAATTCATATCTCCCCTACTTATATAAAAATATGTGCACCTCTTTGCAATCAAAATTTTAGAGTCTAATTTATGGGTAGCCATGAATAAACAACATGCATGAGGACATGCATGAGCTTAAGTGCTGGAGATAAGGAGAAGCACGAGGTATGTATTTTGATTTTAGATATGAGACACAGTAGAAGGAGATCTATACAAGAACCTGTTGTACAAGAAAGGAAATCAAAAGCAATAGAAGGATCTCCACACAAGAACCTGTTGCAAAAGAAAGAAAATCAAAAATAGCAGAAGGAGATCCACACAAGAACCTATTGTACAAGAAATAAAATCAAAAATAGTAGAAGGATCTTCACACAAGAACATGCTACAAAAGAAAGAAAATTAAAAACAATAGAAGGATATCCACACAAGAACCTGTTGTACAAGAAATAAAATAAAAACAATAGAAGGAGATCCACACAAGAACCTATTCCATAAGAAGAAAATCAAAAAAAGTAGAAGGAGATCCACACAACAACCTATTGTACAAGAAATAAAATCAAAAGCAGCAGAAGGAGATCCACACAAGAACCTGCTGCAAAAGAAAGGAAATTAAAAACATCAGAAAGAGATCCACAAGAACCTGTGTTTGAACTATATATGGATTCATACACGCAAAAGCTCAATGCGGAGAATAATTTAAGAAGAGGAGATAATAATATAATGCATGAAGACATGCATAAGATTAAATGTGGGGCAATGATGAGGGCATAAATTGGCCATAAATTACCATTATTTTTTCCTTCCAAGTTACCTTTGAAAGTGGATTAAAATGTAATCTAGGAACTTATAGTTTGCTTAAGATAGAATATAGGATATATATCTTGTTCATTCTTTAGAAATATTTTGTTACTATTTTGTTGACTAATCCTATTGATTATGTGGGAAAAGATGCAATGTCTTATGTATGTAGGCCATAAAGGAAAGATAATGCTAGTATTGAAAAAATTGGAATTGATCATGGATGGTATATCTAAACTCAAATCTGATTTCATACTCATATTTCTCTTGAAAAATTATGCAAGTTCAAAAAAAGAATCATCTCAATCCGAGATCATATGCAAAAGTTATAGTTGTTTTAAGTTTGCTCCAGAACTCGTAGGCTTAGTTCTGAAACTCAAAGACTTAGTTCCAGAACTCACAGGCTTAGTTCTAGAACTCACATAGTTAGTTCTAGAACTCATAGGTTTAGTTCTGGAACTCACATAGTTAGTTCTGAAACTCGCAGGCTTAGTTCCAGAACTAAGTAGATTTTGACAGTTTTTGAGGAATTTTGAAAGATCAGAGAATCCAATGGAAAATATGAGAGAGGTTTTTGTTCATAGCAATGTGTTTAACAAAAACCTCATTTAGATTTGCTACAGGTATTACCAATAAATAGAGATATAACTTTTAGTGAGCTGCATTCCGAGGAAATGTGTATCAAACGAGCACTAAAAGTTCCATAAATAGAAACAAAAAATTTAAATGGAAAATTTGAGAGAGATTTTTGTTCATAGAAATGTTTTTTAAAAAAATCTCATTCAGATTTGCAACGGGTTTTATCAATGAAGAGAGATCTAATGTTTAGTGAGCTGCAGTCTGAGGAAAAATGTATTAGACGAGCGTTAAAAGTTCCATAAACAGAAACAGAAAAGTCAAACAAAAAATAGGAGAGATTTATTTGTTTATAGCAATCTGTTTAACAAAAAAATTATTTAGATTTGTAACAGGTTTTACCAATGAAGATAAATCTAACTTTTAGTGAACTGCAGTCCAAGGAAAAAGTGTATCAGAAAAGCGTCAAAAGTTCCATAGTCAAAAACAGTAAATTCAAATGGAAAATCCAAGAAATATATTTGGTCAAAATCATATTTTGAGAAAAATCCTCCTTCCAATAATGTAGAAGAATAAAATCATTATGATTCTTGTTACCAAAAAGCAAGGAGAAGATTTGGGAGCAAATCTTTCTAAAATAAGTAAGATAAGACTTTGACTCCAATAATATATCTCTCTCCATATTTTGTGGAGATGGAGATCTTAGTTGTTAGGATTAGAATAAAGATAATATCAGATTGTATCTCCCAAAATAAGGAGTTGGTTGGACACATAAATTATCAATGCAACCTTCCCCACTTAGATATGTAATTCTTTCTCCCAAGAAATAAAGATTTGTTCTTTCTTTCCAATCTTTTGAAGTAAAGTTATCCTGTAAGTTTTGAATTAAAAATATAAATTAAGTCCTCTTCCAAGGAATGAACTGGCCACTCATTTCAAGGAAGATGGATCAATGTGTTAATGTTTGTTTCTTTATTTCTACAGTTTTCCTTTTGTTGTAAACTTCTGATTTCATGTTATGTGATCCTTCTTTAATACAATTAATGTTGTAAACATGCAGGTGTCTTTTTATCTTTCAGTTATTTCTAATTCAGAAATTTTAATTTATGCAAGCGTGATTACATTTCTACAAGTGTGATTTCCTTTATGCAAGCGTGCCTTTATATTCCTACAAGTGTGTTTACATTTTTGCAAGTGTTCCTTTAAATTTCTGCATGTGTGATTTATTTTATGCAAGTTTGGTTTGTGTTTAAAGGAGTTGTTTTCCAATATCTTTTTCTCTTAATGCATACAGCCTTCGGATGCCAACCTGGATTGACATTATTAATGGCGACAATTGATGACCCTCATCAGTAGCATATAGCGATAATTACCTCATTTTTTTTTTCCCTCGTAGTTTAGGAGGATAGGCATTGGAATGGTTCCTACATTTACCGAAGGGGTCTATATTCATATGGACCATGCTAGAAGAAAAAATCATGTTTCACTTCTCATTCAACATGGAGAGAGACGTAACCATGCAAGATTTGTGTAGCGCTAAGAAAATACCAAACAAAACTTTCGTCAGATTCTTGCAACGATTGCAAGGCCTAGCTAGTCATTTCCCCTGTATAGTTCTTGAAAAATAGTTGGTTAGTATATTTGTTCCTAATTCAAACCTAGACATCACATTTCATTTGCAAATGCACTACATCTCTAACTTCAAAGAATTTATTAAAAAAGGATGCCATATTGAAAAGGCCTTAATAGAAAAATAAATATGAAACCCTTTTCCAAAGACTGACATGACTCAATACTGGTGGAGAGACCTAAGATATCTAAAAATAAAAAACACATTATAGGGGATGGAATCACTAACTCTAAATGAGTCTAAACAGTTCAAAGTGGTCCCCTTCTCAAACTTACAAAATCACCTAGTCAAAATATGGTCAAATGACGAGTGCTTACTCTTACTGACTCACTATCTTTGATTTTGACACACTTAGAGGTGGTAAACATGGTTAAATATCTAATTACATTTCCATATGCAGACGACATGCCTAAACCAGGGTGGTATAGAGATACGGACTATTATGAATTCCATTATGTAAGGACATAAAATAAACAAGTGTATAAAATTTAGACACTTTATTCATGACCTCATTGAGGATGGAAAAATTGAAGTAGATTCACCTGAATCACAAAAAGGATTTAATAACAAGATGGGAATCTTCAAACATCCTTTTCCTAATCATAATAAATAAGGAACAAAGAAACTAGATTCAGGTTAATCATTTGATGATTATAATGTTACCAATTATGTATACACTACAGCTGATAATCCTTTTGATTCATTAATAGGTTGTGTTCATTCCTCTGATGAGAAGGTAAACACCATTAGAATCATTAGTAATGATTGTGTTGTGGAAACATGATGTGCTCATCTGGTGATCCCACAACCTCCTTTTCCTACTCCTCAAGAAGTTCAATACAATTTCCTGGAGCAACTTGAGAAGACTACCACCAAGATTTCAATCTTGGACCTTCTCAAGATATTGATCACTCATAAGGACATTCTATACAAAACTCTTTAGGTGCCGGGAGTGTCAATGGATGTCGATACTTCACGCCTTCAAGCTATGCTTGAAAACCTTACCCAACTGACTACATATATTTTTATCAAAGTGATATTCCCCTCAATAATCACACACACAACTTGCCACTTTACATTGAGGTATTTTTTACTTGTTACAAGATTAAGAGATTTCTTGTAGATAATTGATCTTATTTGAATATTTGCACCCTAAAGTTAGTCAAAAAACTATAGACCACACAGAAACATATTTGGATTCCCATGTAATAACCATTACCACCTATGATAATGAGGAGCATGAGTAAGTAGGTACCATTTTGTTTCCTATGGAAGTAGGACCAACAAATCATGACACGAAAATCAATGTCCTAGATCTGGGTCTTCCATACAACATGCTATTAGGCAGCCCATTGATCCATGCCATGTAGGCTATACCATGTACTTTCTATCAGTGTATTAAACTATGACACAAAGAACAGGTGGTCGACATCCATTGAGATCCTGAGATGTTTGCGCATTGTAGAGCGCTACATATTTTTTCATGAACAACGTATGAATGTCCTTTAGTAGATATTGTTATACCGTTACAGATGGAAGCTCTAAAATCTTTAGTTGACCCTAATACATTACAGGCTAGTAATGAATATAGTTCTTCATCACTGAATCCCTTTTCCTCATGGGAAATGAAAGTAGGATCGTATTTCCTGATGGAATATTTCAATTTGCAACAGGCCCTTCTAATCTCTGATCTCTCATTATCACCTAAGACACATGGAAGTCATGATTTCCAGTTCACAAGTTCCCAAGCTAGTTGTTCTAGTCCATTTGAGAAGTTTTTCCCCCACAGTCTATTATCAGATGAGAAAATACTAGATGCACCTACAAATTAGATACTTGAAGGAACAAAGGCTTAATGTAATCAAGCTCCACAATATACCAAAGCACATAGTATGATGCGTTTCATGGGGTATAAGGGATTTTGATGTCTCCTAGATGCACAAGGATGATTAGAGCCTCTTCCAATCCCCCTCGTAAAATAAATAAGCAAGGCCTTGCCAATAAGTCTCATGAAGTTACATCCTACCAAATTCATGAAACTTTTTCATAATTTGAGGATGAGTCACCTCATTCAAATGATGACGCAAATTCCCATTATAGAATCTAAGAGGACCTTGCCTCTACTAACATGTTACTATATTCTTTTGTCTTTACCCTATCATAGTCTAAACCCTGAACTAATTTCCATGTCACCCTTGTATATCCCAACCTAATTGATTAGGGCCAACAACTTCATGTGCCAATGGATTTATTTTAAAATGATGAGGCCATTACAGAGTTTATGGGTACTCGGGATGTCATCCCAAGAAGTGGCCATAAGAAAGCTTTTTCCATCAAATTGGATGCATGTGCATACTTTGTGGAGGAGGCATAATTGTGTGGTCGCTTGAGAAAATAATAATAAGTAAGGGTAAAATTACTATAAAAAAATCCTTACAGAAACAATAATTCCAAGTCCCATAGTCAAAACCTCTTTGAGGCACTTGTGGATGAAAAAATAGAAAAATCAAGGGACAAAGTAGTTGGCCCACGTGAAGATAAAACACTCTTTGAACCACCTATAGAAGTGGATATTACTCTCCCCTTGATCATACATGCATGGAAGATATATCCAAAATTTTGGTTAAAGAGATTATTAATGTTAATATCGAATTAGAAGAAGATCTGAAAATGGTCAAGTGGGGAGCTTCACTATTAGCACAAGAGTAGAAAAAAATTACGACACTACTGAAGGGATTCATAGACATATTTGCATTTTCATTCACTGATATGTCAGGTTTGGATCCAACATTATTCACGTAGAATCTTGTTGTGTACCCTAATGTCAAACCTGTCAAATAGAAGTTGATAAAGACGCACCTAAAAATATCACTTTTCAGTAAAAAAAATAGTTGGAACAACTATTGGCAGTATGTTTCATCAAACCTATTGATTACTCAGAATGGATATCCAACATAGTCCCATTCTAGAAGATGTCAATTGGCATCATAATATGCATAGACTTCAGGGATATCAACAAATCATGTCCTAAGGATGATTTCCCTTTGTAAAACATCGACATGATTGTTGATTCAACTACGGTATCTGAAATGTTGTCCCTCATGAACGGATTTTTTAGGATATAATCATATTA
Organism: Taxus chinensis; assembly: GCA_019776745.2. Taxonomy (NCBI): domain Eukaryota; kingdom Viridiplantae; phylum Streptophyta; class Pinopsida; order Cupressales; family Taxaceae; genus Taxus; species Taxus chinensis. The sequence continues at coordinate 291,480,837 of CM034155.1, forward strand.
AAATTTCATAGGAAGATCAACACAAGACTGCATTCACAAACCTATGGGGAACATTTTTTATCAAGTGATTCCCTTTGGTCTAAAGAACGCTAGATCCACTTATCAAAGAGCCATGACTGTAATTTTCCATGACATCATGAAGGACTATGTGGACAATATTGTGGGAATGTCCCATACTAGAGAAGAATACATAGAAGTGATAAAGCATATCTTTCAATGCCTCATAGACTACAAGATTCGTTTGAACTCTAAGAAGTGCATCTTCGATGTACAATCAGGTAAATTCTTGGGTTTCATTGTTTCAAGGAAAGGGATTAAGGTAGATCCTCTAAATGTTACATCTATCACCAAGATGCCTCCACCGAAAAATCTTAAACAACTAAAAAGTTTAAAAGGTAGAATTTAGGAAATCCACCAATTTATACCACATCTTACGTATAAGTGTCATCCCTTCACATATCTTCTAAAAAACTTTGTTGCTTTCAACTGAGGTCTTGAGTGCCAAAAGGATTTTGAATTACTTAAGAATTATCTAACTAGTCCCCTAGTTCTCATGTTGCCTACCCCAGGTGAACATCTGCTATTGTATATATTAGCTACCCAATGTGTTATTGGTGCACTACTTTCCCAATATGACATAAACCAAAAAGAAAGAGTTGTGTATTACCTAAGCCGCACTTAAATTACCTATGAGTTGAACTATCCCCAGATCGAAAAAGCATGCTTACCCATGATTTTTTATTTTCAGAAGTTGTGTCACTACCTACTTAATAATAAAACCAAGTTCATTTCCAAATTTGACCCTCTCAAATACATTTTATAAAAACCTGCTCTTATAGTACAGATGGTTAATTGGATCATCCTCCTAAGAAAATTTGACATTGAATTTGTTAACCAAAATTTTCTTAAAGGACAAGTACTTTCTGATCAACTAGTTGAAGCTCCCCTACCAGGGAAGGAACCATTATGTCTATATCTTCTATACACATCTATAATGTACATTGAGGAATCCATTGTATGGCATATGCACTTTGATGGATCATTCAATTATCATGGTTCGGGATTTGGTGTGGTACTGATCACCCCCACAACAGAATTCATTCCACATGCTTTTTAGCTAGGTTTCTCATGTACAAATAACATAGATGAGTATGAAGCACTCATTGCTAGTTTAAAATTTTACATTCGATGGGATATAAGACAACTCAAAGTCATGGGTGATTCACAACTAATCATCAAAAAATTCAATGATGAGTAGATGGTCAAGGATGAAAAATATCATCCCGTATAAAAAGATGGTTGAGACCTTAACAGAGTAATTTGTAGAGGTAAATTTTGAATAGATGCCACAGGAATAGAATAATTCATTAAATGTTATGTCCATAGTTAGGGCTTTGCTTCATATATTACCTTAGATGAAGAAAAATTCATTCTTCATTGAACATCTAAGAGAACCCATGTATGACATGTCGTAATCATGTTTGGTATGCAAAGTTATTGGTCCTCTTTCCCCTTGGTATTATCCCATTTACACCTACCTAAAAGACCACACCTTCCCTTCTAACATTACCCATACTAAGAAAAGATCCCTCATTTGCTGCATAGCCCACTATACCTTCCTAGGAGGCACCCTTTATCATAGAGGCTACGACAGGTATCTATTATGATGTCTTGATATGGTTGAATCAATCCACACAATCAAGGAAGCACATGAAGGATTTTGCGGGGAACATACAAGTAGGATGGTACTTGCTAAAAAATTGTTAAGAATAGGTTAATATTGGCCCATAATGGAAGTAGATTATTGTAATCATGTTGAGAAATGTGAACCATTTTAAAATTATGGAAATCTAATTCATGTACTAGCACAAATGCTACAACCAATCATAACTCCATGGTCATTTTCAAAGTCGGGATTAGATCTCATATGGAAGCTCACTTCCCACATCCTCAAATGCTCATACACATATAATAACTACCACCCAAGTACTTCACAAAATGGGTATAGTGTTTTCCCCTCTCAAATATGCCACTCGTGCTTAAATTTCTAAACTCATCATAAACAACCTCATTTGTCGTTACGACATTCCATCTGCCATTGTAGCTGACAATGGTAATTAATTTTAAGAAAAAATGCATTCAAAGCATTGTGTCAATGTTTTAAAAATCCACTTAAAGTGGTATACTCCATATTACCCTCAAAGGTAATGGACAAGATGAGGCCACTAATAAAAACCCTTATTAATATCATGGAGCAAATGGTAAGTAAGACAGGTCATAATTGGTACTCTGCAAATCCATCTCGCCCTCTGGGCCTATAGAACCTCCATCCACACTCATGCTAGTGCTACACCTTATTCATTAGTCTATAGCACTAAGGAAATTTTACCTCTATAAATTGAGCTTTCTTCCCATAGAATATCCCTCGGGGACTATCTAGAAAAAGATGAGGATTACAGAGTGGCTCGACTAATAGAGTTTACAGCTATTAGAAGAGAAACATATGAGGGCCCTCAATAATTTCAAGGTCTACCAAAATTGAGTGTCAAGAGGATACAACAAATGGATGATACCTCACCAGTTTGAGGTAGGAGATCTAGTATTAAAAGAAAATCAATTTAACACCACCAAGGACCAAGAAAAGAAAGGAAAGTTTGAACCAAAATGGTTAGGACCATATGTTTTGGTCACTAAGTATGGTTCAGGAGCATACAAACTTTCTCACTTAGATGGCGAGGAACTAAATGAACCCATGAACACAATACATATCAAGTGGTTTTGCGCTTGAGCATGGAGTTCCTCAAAATATCGGAAAAGAAAAAAATATATAAAAGAAGAAAAATAAAAAGAGAAAATAGGTCACCCAAGTGTGAAAACCATGCAATTGTGGTACTTTGGGAAATTCCTTGGGTAAAAAATGGTTTCCGTCACCTTGGGAGGATTCATTATTCACAAATTACATCTCATACCTAGAAGGAGAACACTTGCTTCAATTTCGGGATAGGTTTCTTAAAAAATATGAGTGTCCTTTTGAGTCTATCCTTCATGGCCTTGATCTGGCTGATCCATTCTTGTATATATGTGAATGTTTTTCCTTTTTATCTTCCCATCTATCACTGGGGGAATCTTCACCTTCTTGTATACACAAGTGGTATTTTTCATTTTTATATTCTCATCTAACGATGGGGGCATCCACGCTTCTCTTTTTTCTGTATATAAATTTCGAAGACTTTATAAAACACAAAAAAATTCAAATATGTTAGAAAAACCCTTTTCGGGATAAAGCTACAAAAGCTACACAACATAGTCTTGTGAAAATACCGAAAACAATGTGAACAGTATCCTTGAAAACTATTTCGAAAATGACACCAAAAACAGTAGAAAAATGTTTCAAAATTGTCCCACAAAAAAAAGTAGTGGTTTTCTTAATTTTATTTGTCATTTTCTAGAGTTTTGATTTCATTATATTTCTATGTTGTATGCTTTAAATTGAATTAATTTTCTTACTTAGGTTGAGTATTACTTAATCTGTTGTGCATTACATTGAATTCATTTTATCTTTCATACTTTTTATATAATTTTGGTATGTTAATTAGATTTGATTAAGTTGTGCTTGTTGTGTGTTTTGTATAGTTGTTGTCAATCATATCATCTATCATCACATCTATACATCATATATCAATAAAATATAAGCTACGTCATCATGAAAATGAAAATTAAACATGTATGCTAAGCTAAAATCATATAAATATTGCCAAAGAGGGGTAAGAGGGACCACCTTCTATCCCCCCTCGAACATAGAACATAATAATTTTTTTGAGAAAACATAAGTATCATATGAAAAACAATATGATATCATCTATTGTTATCTCATACACAAATGCGATAAAGTAGAAGAACATAACATTTCATCTAAACATGTGATATCATCTAATGTTATTTCTTAAATCAAATGCATGTGATATAATCATAACACAACATAAATGAGTCAATAATCATTATAATATATATATATATATATATATATATATATATATATATATATATATATATATATATATATATATATTCAGAAATCAAATGTCCATATACAATGTGTCTGTGTATATAACCATTTGGATACAAAGTATTCCATCATGGGAATCAATCAAAAATGTGCCTTCCAAGTGAGGCATAGCCAAAAATAATATGTATATATCGATAAAAATGAGACTTCATAAGAGGCGTACATCAAAAAGTATATACATCTATAAATATATCCTGAATAAAATAGAGTCATGTAAGACTCGATCACTCGTGAAGACTTCCTTGCCTCCAAGGTAGGGGAGGGCCCATCACAGGTGGCTCCTAATGATCTCTCGGCTTCTCTACTGATCTAGTTGATGCCACTACTCTGTGAGACCTCGAACCGGACACGCTCATGGAATGACGGATAATATCTGGAGCTCTTTGTCCATCTAGGAAAACCTTTAAATATAATGACATGAAGTAGGAATCCTTTCCAGTAGCTATAGCTAAATCTATTGATGCATCCTAGAATTCACCAGTAATACCCAGACGCCCTAGCGCATCACTCAGCCTAGACTGAGTACTCAAATGAAGCACATAAAGGTACCAGGTACCTCTTTAGGGTTGTTGGTGTAGGATATTAGCATGATGAAAACTTAATACATACAGATCCATGATTAATACATCATTCTACAAAACATGTCAGATCTATATCTAAGCAAGAAAAAAATTTAAATAATAATCATGATGGAATCAAGAACACGCAATATCCAATTACACAGAGAATTAACACTCAGGTTCAGGAAATATCCTCCATTATATTAAATACGACAACTACACAAAATCTTCTTACAGTAATGGCAATCTATGCATGTGCACGCACAGATCTGATTCAGTAATCTAGTCTTGTGCACATACATACATACATATATCTCTCTCTACTCATCATCTATGTCTATCTATCTATATCTCTACTAAGCAGTTCACTACATATTTATAAGGGTGGGGAATTTCCCTTCACCACTTATCCATTCCAAAATAGGTCGCATGTTATTATTAGCCACGCGTCATTTACAAGCATAGCCACACATGCAAGTTTACTAACAATAGACTTCCTTTAGTTAACTACAGTGATAAATCTATTCCTATCCCACACCCATGCAAAGTGCTTTGTATCCGACCCTCCAAAAATAGCCAATGTGTGGCACACATGTCTCTGTCTTGTTTGTGTGCTCTGCACGCCATCTCTAAAAATAGACACTCATGTGTGAAAATGGCTAAGTCCTAAAATTTTAACTTATCCTCCACGCATGTGTTTCCCTTATTTGTTCACACCTTTGACAATGCCATGTTTTCTCATGCGGACCCCTTGTGTGCCTTCTATTAATTATTATCTGCTCAACATTACCCCACGCTAATTTCATTGCTGCCCTGGCAATGGTTGTCTCCAAAAATTAATTCAAATAATTTGAATGGAAAGAATAAGAAAGAATATTGTCTACTCTGCAGCTTCATCTGATTCAAATTGAAGGATTAACTCAGTATATTCCTCCTTTATCTTGGCCTCCAAGGTTTGTCACTCAATGAGTGTTACCTCTACTTTTTCTAGTATGTCCACCGTAATGGACTCCAATTCATCATATGTAGTCTCTCCTTTATCATTCTGTAAGACAAACACAATGTTGGACATTGTAGTCATCCTTCCCTCTAGTAGATCCATATTTTACATGATGAGTTTCCCAAGATCATCCAGTCGCTCTTTGTGTGGTTCTTGTGCTGCTACAAAGGCCTCACGCTTCTGTTTGACAAGATTTAACCGTTCTGCGCGGCCCAATGTATCATCCCTAATTACCTTAAAAACTTCATTCTCTTCCTCCAATGTTTTTATTTTGATAAGCACCTTTGGAGCTGTACAAAATGTTCAAGGTTTGGTCTTCCTTCTTTAGTTCTTCCCACAACGCTTATGGCAGTCCCTCCTAAGATGAGATATTTCTTGCCACTGCAGCTTTCGCCCTTTCTCCCTCATGCTTGGGCATCTTTGGGGTTGGCATCCACATGGTTTCATCTTCAAGTACCAAATCCACCAAAGTCCTAACATAGTGCATGGATGAGGGGAATTTCTCTAGTACCTTTGACTCCAGAGGTGGGCATGCTTTCAACACATGGTCTATAATCACCTCCGCCATGCTGATGAATGCATGGTTCTTCTTCTACTCCAAGTCATTTTCTTGTGTCAGGTATGCTATCTCTACATCCTTTGTCTTAATTTCCTCTCATAGCGCCCTGATGGTTGCAGCCTTATCCATGTTTCTGTGTGCCTTTTCTATGGAGACCTTTACCAATGCATTACTTACTTGCTCATCAGACATAAAAATAGGCTTTACTATTATGTTTCTAACTTGTGGTTTCTTCTTCAACCTCCTTGATATGCACAAATCCTCACAAACATCAAAGTCTGGTTCAACCATGTGTGTGTCCATCGACCATGAAATATTTTTCCTTGTGCACATGGTTACCATATCCTCATCCATCAAATCCCAGCCAAATAACTCCTTTTGTGCCACAGTGCTCTGGAAGTAGGCGTGGACTATTTTACCTATGTCCTTAGCGTACCCCACCGATTGTGGAGTAACACCTTGAGTCCTTGTTCACCTGAATACTTTCTTGAAATGGTGCTCTCCGTGCACTGCTTATGGATCCTCTTCCTCTTCCTGCCCATGAGTTAGCGTGGTTGCGCACTTTGATTCTCTTATATTTAATGGCTAAATCCTATGTTCCAAGCCACCACTATCTTCTCGCTCATCTTCATCATATTCTACTTTAATTATTTTTGTGGGCTTTGGTACTGGAATGTTTTCCATGGTATGCTTACCTTTCGGCGGCCCTGGGAGTGTGAACTCATTCTCCACATATTTTTTATTTTCCATCTTGGGCTTTAGTTGGAGATACAAAAGTGCTTCCCCAATGTCTGCAAAAAAACCATGTATCATACCACTTTTCAGCCCTCTGTTTCCAAAATTACTGGCTTTATGCTCAACACATCTGAAATGAGTATTTCAATATATGCACTTCACCCTGGATATACAAACTTTTTCCTTAGCATGTGGTAGTAATAATCAAAGGGACGCGCGGGACGCGGATAGCCGAAGGAGCCGAAAGCCAATCAGATACCTTGTCCGCATTGAATTTAAATCTCCATGCATATGAAAATATGTGAACTGATGCCTGAAAATAACTTGTTGTGAAGGCATAAGGTAACTTACACCAAGGGCTCCATGCTGTTGAAATTATCTACATGATTCTAGGATCTCTCATGGCGAACCACGCAATGTAAAAATTCTTAGTATACAATGAACTGAACTGTCTTCCCAATTACAGAAAGTAATTCCTTGGGTATGCATCATTCCTCTTTATTACAAAAGCCATGTAGAGCCTATCATACCACTTCTCAGCCCTCTATTTGACTGGTTCTGTCATGGATCCTTCACACAAGTAATTGCTGAAATGTTTAGCAGATGACTTGTTCTCCATGGGATACTCCCATATCTTTTCTTTTGGTCCATCAGGTACCCCGATCTATATGAAAACCAGAGATAAAAGAACAGCCCCGAAGATGATCTTTCCTCCTGAGTGAGCTTCTTCGACTATAGTTTCTACAATGTATGTTGAAATATTGTATACTACCCCTTCAAACATCTTTTGTACAACATACATCCACATGTGTTCACTTGTGACCACCTCTCTTGGTCATTCAGTTTTGTAACAAAGTGTGTAGCTTCCTACACAACTAGATACTTCTTTAGTTTATTGATGTCCATGTTGCACACACCCTTTGTGTACCCCATCTCCCTCCTGGTCTCCAAAATTGTGGCCTTGTCTGTTAAATCACTCTTGAAATCTTACCCTGTTCCCTTCAATCCTGTTACCATGGAGATTAGCGCGGCTGAAATTCTTACTCTACATCCTGCAAAGTAGAAGAATTCTTCATGTACCCTGATCATAAGCCATTGGTACAATGGCTCATATTTCCCAAAATAAGGGAGCTCATATAGCTGGTAAACTCCAATCTTTTTCAAAATCTTCTTGCCAGCGACGTCATATACCGGTATGTCTTCTGTCATGCACTTATTTATCTTTGTATTTAGCAATGCATCCAGCTCTTTCTTGTTATCTATGGTACGGTGGTTGTACTAATTTACTTTCTCCTCTAGATGTGAGAATCCCACTCTTGGCCTACTATAACCCCCTTTGGATATTACATTTCAGAGAAGTTTCTTTCAGGAGTCATCTCCTCTTCTTCTATGACCACCTTCTTCTTTCCCTTCACTCCTACTACACCTTCTTTCTTTGGTGCCATTTCTACCTTGTGATCCTCTATAAATACCCACCTTTTGAATTATGTAATGTGTGAATCAAAACCTATCTCGATTCAATGTGCCCTAGGTGGAATCATGTGCCCTCCCTCCTTTCTAATGCCTTACTTTTCTCAAACCCTTAACCACCGGGGACGTAAGCTTCCTCTGTGCACAGATCTCTTTGTCATGATTGGTTTCACACCCTTCGCACCTCAACTCGATTGCTCGGCTCTTCACACTTAGCTCTTTTCAAATTCTCTTAATCGCAATGGTAAAAATGAACTCACATCCCATCCTTATATAGATTTTCAATTTTTTGATGCATTTATTACTCCTTCACCTACCAAATGTCCTCTCATTCATTGACCAATTTCGTTCTTTCCACGTGGTACATCTTCGCGCCCCACATATAACCTTCTAGCATGCCTTCCTACCATCTAGTCACAGACTTCTCTTCAATGCACTTCCTTGCGCCTGAGTACCTCGTCACTGCGCCTTCTCCTAGTAGTTGTTATGGCCTCCTCTTACCACGCATTATACTATCCCTTCATTCACCTCCATCTTTGGTCACCTTTTAGAAGCAATCCTTTAACTTGAATAGCACCCATAGCAGCTTATTCCTTTCTCCATTCAATTCCAACAGTATTGTACCTGGATATCAAAAATCACCCCACACTAAAAGTATGTGCAGTCCTCTGCACATAAACATGCTTCAAATAGTAATTAGCTTCATGTGCGTAAGTGTGCATATTACACAAGAACAACAACTAAATTGACAAAGCATAATGAAAAGGAAGGAAATATATAATTGAAAACCTAATCTAAATGGCAACACTGCCTTATTACAAACACCAAGGAGACTTATTTATAGTAGGGCTTCAACCTACTCTCGTTAAAGTGACTGGGTAGCCATGTTCCATCAAGTGCTTCTAACTCGAAAGTACCTGATTAAAGGATGTAAGTGATAAAATACAGCCCTAACCAATGTACCTTGAGCTTTCCTGGATGGCACAAGAACTTAGAGTCATAATGAAGAACCATTTATCCAACCTCAAACTTCTTATCCCTTATGTTTCTGTCATGCCATGCTTTCTTCCTGGCCTTTTCTTTCTTTTGACTCCAACGTGCTTTGGCTCATCACTCATCCAGCTTCATCATATTTTCAATCCGTTCTTCTAAATCTTTCTCATCATATAGACCTCCAGCACGTGCAATACACAAAGAAGGTAACATGAACTCTATAGGAAGAACAAATTCTGTGCCAAATACTAACTGAAATGGTGTGGCTTTGTTCAACCTCTTATAAGTTGTTCTATATTCCCAAAGAACAGAAAACACTTTGTCATCCCAATCCTTTCTTCCACCATCACAAATTTTTGTCAATGTCTAGCTCAAAATCTTGTTGAAATCCTAAGCAGTTCCATTCACTTGAGGATGGTAAGGTGTAGTCTTATGGTGCGTAACCATTAATTCATCTAATAGGATCTTGATCGTTTCATTCAAAAAATGTGTACCCCTATCACTTGTTAAACTCAAAGGACATCCATACCTTGTAAGAACATTTTCCCATATAAACCTAGCTATTGTAGTTGTTGTACAGTAATTTGTAGGTGTTACTTCATCCCACCTTGTGAGATAATTTGTGCAAGTAATGATGTAGCGTGATCCAGTCCTATGTGTGGTCAGTGAAATAGGTCCTACAAATTTGATAGCCCATTTCTCAAATGGTTATGCACTAGCAATAGGTCTTAACGACATCTCATCTCTTTACCCTAGTTTTCTTAGATGTTGATGATGATCACAAGCCTTGCAATATGCCTTACAATATTTATACAGTGTCTACCACCATAATCCAGCAAGTAGGATCTTACGCGCGGTAGAATCACCCGCATAGTGGCCACCTGTAATACCACCATGATCCTCATCCATAATATTTGTGCGCTCATGCTCCAATACACAACAGCGCAATACTTCATCTCTGCCTAACTTGTATAGGTCACCGCTGATCAACATAAAAGGTGTCGTGCGTATAGCAAGTTGTTTCTTTTCTAGGTCCTTCATTCCTTTTGGTGTCACACCATTCCGTAGAAAGAAAAAAAATTCTTCTAGTTCCGATGGCATGTGTTGTAACTTATATAACTATGCATCTGGCATAGTTTCTTTAATTATTTGTTCTTCCTCTCCTGAATGTATTCTAGACAAGTGGTCTGGTCCAGAATTACTTTTCCCTAGTTTTACCACAACTGTGTGTTATCCCATTTTTTGTGATTCCAGCTAAAATGAGGATAACCATAGAAATTTTTGAAAAAATTGACTAAAGTACCCGTTTGAAGAGTATTTCGGGTTTTCAGGTTTCAACAACATGTAAACATGTTATTTACATACAAGATGCTCATTGTTTCCCAAAACCCAAAACCCAATCCAACTCCCTTGTGTCGGGTTTACAGAACTCCTAAGCATCGAAACATGCATGATCAAAAACATGTTTCATGTCACATGTCTTCCAAACCCTGAAACCTGATCCAACTCCCTTGTGTCAGGTTTGCAGAACCTTCAAGAATCTTGACATATCAATTCCCTTGTGTCAGATTTGTGGACCCTTCAAGCATCTCGACATATCACGTAGTGTGTCGGGTTTCTGAACAATCCAAACATGATGACATGGCATTCATGCCGAGTTTTAGGGTAGTTGGCACATGTGTCGAGTAAAATGTAATAAATGTGAGTCTTTATAAATAGCTGGATTTACACGTCATTTTTACCTTTTGTGCTTTTGATTGCGTGGATTTTTCTCCTGCGTGCTCTCTCGACCTCCGAACCCGATTTGATCTCGTGCTCGCTCGCCTGATCCATTTTCAATTTTTTTTGAATTTCCTGAAGGTATTTACTCTGTCTTTTGCTGGTGAAGTGTTGTTGAAAATATTTTTGTGCTGTCCTTTGCATCTTTTCCTTCCTTCCTGTTTTTCTTTTTAGGTTTTGAGTTTTTGGGTTTTTCTTCTTCTTTTTTTGAAGTGATATTCTGGTGGAAATCATTGTTTAAAGATTCACCCTTAGGGTGTTTGTTTATTATATTCCTGAGAATATGCCTTTTTTATTTTAAAAGAAGAGAAGAAGAAGACAAAATTTTTGAACTGTTGAGATGGTGGGAAAAATTCATGTCTGGACATCTCAAAAACCCGATCCCTTATTTTCAGGTTTTGCCAGGTGTTTTACATCTCCCAATTCCCGCAGTGTGTCAGGTCTTCCAAAGTTCTGGGCATCTAACATCTTCCTACATTTGACTTCTAGTGTGTCAGGTCTGGCGGTGTGTCCGACATCCTCAGTTTTCCGCAGTGTTTTGGGTTTCAGCAAGTGTCTGACATCCTCAGTTTTTCGCAGTGTTTTAGGTCTGGTGGTGTTTCTGACATCTTCAGTTTTCTGACATACATGGCTGACTGTCGGTGTTTGTAGAGTGTCTAACAAGACCTAATATCTGACGCATTCTCTCCAGTGTGTCGAGTTCCAGCATGTGCTTTGCAAGTCCTCAAACCTTGGTAGTGTGGCGGGTCTGTGTGGTTGTTCAACAAGTTTTCAAACCTGAAGTGTTTGAACCAGAGGTTTTCAAGGCATTTTTCCTCCCAGAATCCTCATGTCGGATCCTAGTTCATCACAGGATAAGTCAGATAGATCAGGGAAGATGAAATACAAATTCAGGAAGGTGGAATCTCCTTCCTACATTGATTATAATTATGACATCTGGGATATGGAACTCGGAAATATAGACATGGAAGATTTTTGGAATAGAGTCAAGAGTTTTACCCAAACCTCCTAGATGAAATCAATAGCTGGCAGTGGCCTTCCTCTTGTAGCTAGATTCCCCATGTCCGCTCAGTGCCCCGAGTTCATTTTAGCATGTGCTTTGAATTATGACTATGCTTCTCGTTCAGTAAGAAATCAGGCAGGAGAAATCATAGTCGAGTTAGACGGAGGTTAATTTGATGACCTTCTCATACTATCTAACTTTGAGGAGTATGGGGACGTGAATCTCAAATCAGCCCAGAAATCTTGGGACACAGATCAGGAAGACTGTATTAAACATGTGAATAAGAAGTTCCTGATAAGAGCCAAGCTAGCTATTTCTAGGTTTCCAAGATTTGTTCCTAGAAATGATTTCATTCAAGAGATAAATGATATCATTACTTTGCTAAGCTAGGTTTTTCAAGGATGGATGTACCAATTCATGATCATCATTAAGAAGGATAAATAGGGGATTGATTGGGGTATTCTTATCAGTGACAAAATAGACTCCCAGATGAAAACATTCTTGTCTACGGGGAAGTTTTATATGTCCTCATATGTCACCTATGCAGCAACTGGGATGAGGAATTATCCAGGATTGGATACAAAGGGGAACAAGATAGTTGAACACATTTATTGGTATTTTCCTTAGCTAACAAAGAAATGGTCTGAAGACCAATTCAGAAGAGTAAATGATGCTTTTTTTTACGAGAACATCTGCAGGATGAATCCCGAACTGAGGAAAACAAGTCTTTGATGAGGCATGGGCTGAAGTTTCAAAATGGGGTTGTGTATTCTTGCAATTCAAGAAGTTCACATATCTTCGAATAGTCATGTACCCAGGGGATCCTTTTCAATTTCCCAGATATCCAGGAGACAAGCTAGTCCTGATGGAATTGGTCAGGCAATTGTTTGATTTTCACAAGTTCCAACAGAGTAAGCACAAGGCCGCAGTATCCTTCCCAATTTCTATTGGAAGGTATACCTACTCAATAGTGGTAAAATCCAAGAATGTAGTTCACAAACTACAGGACAAGTTAAAGAAGCACATGAATCCCAGAGATGGGTTTGACTTTCGAGGAGTTCTTAAGTCATATGGAACCCTGTACCTACACGTGCCTAGCATAGAAGACATCTGGGTTGATCTTCGTGATGAAGTCACTATCCACAGAAAGGATCATAGTAGATTAACCCTTGAAGAAATTCAGACACTCAATCTCACTGACATCCCATAAGGCACTGGTGACAATGAAATTGTTCTAGATCCTTCATATGACGGACTGAATGAGGATTAATACATTTTCCCAGCTATTGAATTGTCTATTAATGAAAAAGCTTCTATTACAGATAGATCAGCTCTGATTCTCACACGCACAAAGGCATGGCTTGCCTCTTGGGGAATGAGTTACAAAGAGGATAGTGTTTCAAAGATGGTTGATTTGGAAGCGGGACCCTCCAAAAAGGAAAAGGACAAGAGCTCTACTAAGAAGCCTATAAAGGTCGAATTTGTCAAGAAGGGGGGAGAACAAGAAGCCCCTTTAATTACCACTCTAGATGAAATGGTGAATGTACCAAAATCACCAACACCACCAAAAATAGGAGAAATCTCTTTGGAGGTAGAGGTGAGTCAACCTCTGATTTCACCATTTGTTGATTGCCCCACAGAAGTAAGCTTATCCCTAGCTTCCTAGGCTTTGGATTCAGCAGTTGCACCTCCTCCTTCCCCCTCTTCTTCATGAGCCATGGCTAGAATTTTCTCTGGACTCTCACCTCTCTCCACTAGAACTAAAGTGACTCTAGATATGCCTCCGCCTTCTACACCTCTTTTCACTGAATCCAGTACCACACTTGTGACTGTTCCCACTCCACTTCTAAGTGTGACCTAAACCCCTACAACAGTAGCAACTTCCTCTGGAATTCCTCAATGGTTTCTTGATTAGACTCTGAGGAAAAGGAAGGTGGTAGTTCCCATACCAACCTTTGATTTCAGTTCACTCAAGGCTTCTACCGCTAAATCAGCCAAGAAACCCAAAATAGTTTCAAGGGTTTTAGTGGATGCTTCGGGGCACAAGATTGCAGAGATTGCCACTCCCGCAACTCACAAGACCAAAGAGGACATAGTGGCCACTGAATATCAGATAACCAGGTTCAATCTAGGGAAGGTGACGGTAGAAGGAGCACAACAAGATGCATGAGATGCTATGAACGTGCTATGTCAGAAGTTAAAAGAAACAAAGGAAAGCAGGGATGAACTTAAAGAGAAAGTAGAGCAATTGACTAAAGTATTACTTAAGCTCTCAAATCCCCCTAAGTCAGTACCATTATCCTATACTCCTATCAGGTTCAATTTCTCATTGGTACCCATGATTGAAAAGATTAACGAAAAAGGGAGAGTGATCGATGAATGGACCCAAAGGCTGCTCTTGCAGGGAAAGGAATTAATCCAAGATATTGTGGAAGTTTATAAATATTTGGAAGATATAAAGAAATATGGATGATGATTTTTCTTCAGAAATTAGACACCTGGAGTTAAATTTCGAAGCTCTCCAAACACTGAAACAAATTCCATCCCACATCTTGGTTGAAGAGGGCATCATACCACATGCGGATAAACATTTCCAGCTGACCAAAGCCATCAAATTCAGAATAAATATTCTCAATGAAGCTTGCATCAAATTGAGAGAATCAAGAGACCAATTGGTCAATGGAAATAATGACCTAGAAGAAGAGCTGATCAAGATCTGTGTGAAAGTGTTGGGTGAAGGCTTGGGCATCCTGCCTATCGATGATCTTTACGAGCAGATCCAAGAATCAATTCAGCATGAGCCAACTTATGGATTCGGTATGGAAGTCATTGACATGTTTGTAAAAATCGAGCATTCTTCAGAGACCTTGAGGAAACTCAACAAGAAATTGAAAAATCTTCTTGGTAATGCTAGCGATACTCAAGAAACATGTGAAGTTCTGAGTGATCATTCCACCGGGCCGGATGAAAATGAAATGCAAGGTATAATTCGAAAATTCCAAGAATTTTAGAACAAACAAGCTTTGTTGGAAGAAGAGAAAGATGATGATTCAGACTAGGCACAATGCAACATGTCATTTCAATCTTGAAATCGATATGTCTTTTTCATTTCTATTTCGTCACATAGGAAGCAAATTTTGACTTGGTCTCCTGCATGAGAGTCAAGCAAAATAGAACTCTTGTTAAAGACTATTTTCTAGGGTTTATCATATTTTCTCTCTACTCTTTTATTATAAATAAGGGATATTTGTGCCTTCCAAAGGGTTGAGATTTTTGGAATATTGAGAGCTATTGTGAAAAAGAAAAACTTTGTTTTTTCTTTCAATCATTCAAGGAATAGAAATCGATGTTATTATTGCAAACTTTGTGTTGTGAGATTCATCCATCTTAAGATATTGTTCTTATGTTCAGGATCTTAAGCTATTCTCTGTTTAGTATTCTCAATCATTTTAAGCATTTCAAACACTACATTACATTTGTTATCTAGAATGTGTATGATTATTTCGTGATCTGTTTTTTCTCGGAAGAAAATACTTTCTGTCATTTCCTTTCATTGTGTATTCTTTCTAATCCATTTTACTTCAAAAGCAGCAATATTTCCATCTACTGTGGATATGGATTTTGGGATTCTATCCCAACCCCAATGGTTAGATTAGTGTAAATATTGTATGCATCATTTCTATTGTGTTTTAGATTAGTAATAAACAGGAAGCCTCACTTGTCTTTGAGAAGGGATTCAATCCAATTTACTGTGGTTGAACCTCATATTTTGTCTTGGTAAAATATCCAACCAACACTGTGAAATCAAACTCTTGAAATAAGAGTAGCCATTTGCATATGCGCCCCTGTAAGAGGGGCTTGTTCACCAAATACTTCAATGTCATGTGATTTGTATAAAATACAAATGGTGTAGCTAGCAGATACTATTTAAACTTGTGTAGTGCATAGATCATGGACAAAGCTTTGCACTCTTTAGTTGTGTAATTTTGTTTCGCAGGAGTCAGTTTTCTACTAGAAAAATAGATAGGATGATCTATAATACCTTCTCCAAGTTGAGCTAACACCGCACCAATGGTCATGCTAGAGGCATCCACATGTACATCAAATGGTTGATCCCATGAAGGAAAACATAGAATAGGTAGGGTAGTAATTTTCTCTTTTAATATCTCAAATGCGCACTACTGTGATTCTCCCAAATAGAATGAACCTTTTCCTTTTAATAACTCCTCCAAAAGTGCGGAAAATTTTACATACCCCTTTATGAATTTTCTATAATACCATGTGTGACCCAAAAATCTGTGCACGTCACTCTAACTGGTAGGTGCTTCCAGGCCTAGAATGACTGCAATATTAGCTGGATCAACCAGCAAACCTTCCTTGTAGATTATGTGTCCTAACAGTATTCCAAATGGTGTAGAAAATATGCACTTCTTGATGTTCAAAGAGATACTCAATTGTCTGCATCATTC
This sequence comes from Taxus chinensis, assembly GCA_019776745.2. Classification (NCBI taxonomy): domain Eukaryota; kingdom Viridiplantae; phylum Streptophyta; class Pinopsida; order Cupressales; family Taxaceae; genus Taxus; species Taxus chinensis. The sequence continues at coordinate 291,497,471 of CM034155.1, forward strand.
AAACCTTAAGTGGAGATTGTCACAATGATCCTTAATAAGCCCATATACTATCCAATCATCTAAATAAACCTATAAGAAGTTGTGAATAAAATATTTGAATGCTTGAACAACTATCCATGAAAATACAAATGCACATTTTTTAATCCAAAAGGCATCAAAGTATAGGAAAAGCTGCCCCATTTAGTAGTAAAAGTCATCTTTTCCTCATCTTCATGGGAAATCCTAAGCTGATGATACCCAGAAAACCCATCTGTAAATGAATATATTTCGCGCCCTGCCACACCTTCCAGTATTTCCTCAGTGAATGGCGTAGGAAAGAGGTCTGTGATACATGCAGCATTCAGCTCCCTTTAATCTACACAGATTCAAATCTGACCATCCTTTTTTATACTGATCACCATTAGACTAACCCATTTTGACTCATCTAGGGTTCAAATGATTCCAGATTTCAACATTTTATCAATCTATTCTTTTAACTTTTCCTGCAAATTAGGGTTCATTCTATAAGGTCTCTTTCTAACTGGATGCGCACCTCCCTTAAGCTTTATCTTCATTTCCCCTAGTGATTCATGTATGCCTTTAATTTCATGATACCCCCGAGGGAATAAGTCCTGATAATCCCATAATAACTCAATAATTTTTTCCACTTCCGAGTCTGACCAATAATCTCCAATTATTGCCTCCTTAGGCTCATCCTCCGATCCAATATTTACTTTCTTCATCCTCATTGGTTCATGATATGTGTGTGTATCCTTATCTGCACTGTCTAAGACTTCGCGCACTTCTTGTGAATGATTGACATCCAGGTTCTCAACTTCCTCAGCATCCACTATGTAGACCATCTTTCCTTTTTCTTTCTCGAGACAAGTGCATTCAAGTAGTATAGAGTTCAGTTCTTCTTCTTCTTCAAAACGTGCTCCTGACTCTGTTTCACCAAATAATTCTTGAATGAGTTCTTCTGCCTTTTCACTATCTCTCATAGTTAAGCGCTTGAAAACTTTTAATGCTTCTCCCACCGAAGGTTTAGAAGAGAAGTATTTGAAAGTCCAGACCATTCTTGCAATCAAATCCTACCAATTTTTTAGTTTGTCTATGTAGCTCTACATATACATACCAAGCACGTGTGCATCCTTGTAGAGTGGAATATATTTTATGCACCCAAAGTGAAGGTGATAATGCTTCATGTCCCGGGGTCCAGAGTCTCTCACAATGTTGGATGTGATGTTGACCAGGTTGATTACCATGATAAGTGCATATCTACGTAGGTGCATTGCTCTTGAAAAACTGGGTAGATAAAGTGATCCTAATTTCATTCCATTCCATAAGATTATCTCTGTGAACCACCCACCAGCGCGTTGTTGTCCCACGTAGCGTATATGCTAACATGTCCCTTCTCTTAATTTGGTCTATCCACTATGCCTCCATGGATTGCAAAATACTGGAAGATCTTCCACCCCAGTATACCAAGGTACCGAGCTACCTATACGCCTAATAGAGTGAAATCCATTCTTCCATACAACTGTGCTTTTTACCTCGCACCCTACTAGTTCATAAGTACTGTGAGCCCAATTATCACAAGTAATACTCGTAGTATCACTAATAGACTGTGCATCTTCCCACTGAAGGATGCCCTCCTTTGATGGCTCATTGACCTTTAGGTCCTGAATTGCATGCACATAAAAAAAATTTAATTCCTCCTCACTTGATGGCTTGAAATACGGTGTAGACTTGTGTTGTCGTGCAAATGTGCAACAGGGAAATCTGAAGTTTCCAAGCACGAAAACTATACCCCTATGTCAAAATTTTCATATTTTATCATTCCCAGGCACCCCAAGCCAAATCTGTTAGTCTGATCACCCCCTATTTGATGTCAAATTGGTCCCCTAGGTGATTTAGGAAAGTCTATTCATTCCCCCTAGGTGATTTTAGGGAGTTCTAAAAAGATGTTATCTTCTAGCAGTATTGGGAAGGGATATTGTCGGCCTTCCCAAGACTGGATCAAACCCCTTGGAGTAGAAAAGAAGGGAAATATTCAACATGGAGGTTAATGGAAGACCTTATAACATCATGGAAAGTATTTTGGAAGGTTTGGGGAAGTTTAGAAAGACTTGTATCAGTCTAAGTAAAAACAGGGTTCACAAGCCTAGGTAGTTCACAGTCCTAAAACAGCTGCTAGGCTTCAGAAGAAGATTCTGGGAGCTCCAAATAGATTTAGAAGTACAAAAAAATCTATGGAAATAGGATTCCAATACCTACATGATTGTGGAATCATATTTTTCACAACACCTTGGCGCATAGGATTTTCAGGTAGTTTTTATCAGGTAAAAGTGAAGTCTCAAATCACAAATCTGACTTTTCAGGGATCAAATGGATGAATCAAGACATGATACCCCCACTATTGGATTCAAAATTACATTTCAAGTCAGGATCATATAAAATTTAACCAATAAATTCCACCGGGAGCTCAAGTTATCTTCTTTCTAAGTTTCCCTCTCAAGGTAGTTCAGGGGTTAGTCATTTTTCAGAGGACACATGTCAGCACCAGGAGCCTGGCAGGATTTAATGTCCCCAACATCCTTGAGGTCAGGTAAACCAACCCTTGAAAAATTCACCCAGCCCCCATGTGACCTCTTGGTCCCTCATATGACCTCCAGACTCGACAGTTCAGCCCCCACATGAATTTTTGGAGCATCCATTCCCTGTCATTAGATCAGGCGCCACGTGTCAGCTCCAGGACCACCATGGAAACTGATGTACCTTATGTCCCTGAGGTGGGGGAAATAATACATGGAAAAATTCACCCATTACCTATGGGGAGTCATTTGGACACCCACGTGACCAACTTTCAGCCCCCAGGTGCATTTGTGGAGCATTCATTCCTTGTCCTTGGATCAAGCGCCACGTGTCAGCTCCAGGACCACCGTGTAAAATGATGTCCCTTATTTCCCTAAGTTGGGGGACATAAGACATGGAAATTTTTTCCTAGACCCTATGGGGAGTCATTTGGACACCCACATGGTCGACTTTCAACTCCCAGTGCTTTAAAGTAGCTTTTTCCTCTTTCATTCCCTGTCGCTGGATCGAGGACACATGACATCTCCTTGACCACCGTGGAAATTGATGTCCCTCACATCCCTAAGGTCAGGGAAATTAGGGACACAAAAATTTTCCCATCCCCTCCATGTGCATTTCTTTGAAAATTTAAATCCGGAACTTAGCCGTTTCTTCCCCCTCATTTCTCCTTCAGAACTTCATACCTTGCCATGGCTCCGTGCATGATTGTCCAGACACACGGTCCACCATTATTGCTCCAAACCAGATCCACCATGACCACATAAACTCCCCAAAAACTGAATCACATTTTCCATAGTGATATGCAGGTCTCAGAAGGAATTCTCATTAAGCTAAGAAGGAGAAACGAAGAACTCAGAAGGAGAAAACGGAGAAAACTCCATAGCCATGAAATGAGAAGTTGAAGAAATATCCCAAACGGATGCATGAAACAACAAGATATATTTTTCTATTCATTCCTCTACCGAATTCCATCAATAAGACACCTTCAAACCCTCCTCTCATGCAATAGAGCATCCATAGTGAAGAAATCCTACTTCTAGCTTAACGAAGAAAAAATCCAATTTCCCGTCAAACCGTTGGGCGAAACGAAGTAGAATTTCACATGAAGCATCAAAACTAAAAACCCATATCAAATATATAATTTTATTTAAAAATGGAGGAGAAAAAAAGACCTGTAATTTTGAGGTCCATTAATGGCTATCGTATCCAGAAGCACTACTAGGTCCAAAAATTTAAAATTTAAAATCTCCTTTACTATTAAGCGGGCGGGCACGAAATTTCAAAGGGGTGATATTGGGAAAAAACCCATATCAAAAAAAATCATTCCACATCAATCCAACTCTTAGAAGTTGACTTTCTAAAAATAGCAGGTCTACTACATAGGAACTACTATTTTGGGAAAGTCATCAACAAAAGAACCTGTAAAGGAGATGAAGACATTGGAGGTGCACTACAACTGAGAATTAGCCAAAACAGAAATTTTTGGCACTTAATAAAAATAGTAAGTGGGCCCTCGAGAACCTGTTAAAAATAAAAATTTGATCCAGAAGGAACGAGGAACACATGGAGAAAGAGGAAAATTGAGCCGTAACATCTAGTTCAAGATCGGGGACTTGATTTCTCACACTTACTAAAAATAATAAGTTTATTTTTCTAAGGGATATATGAAGCCAAAGTGGACGGGTCAGAATCCTTCTAAGGATCATGAAGTGGAGAATCATTGGAGAATGGAGCCAAGTCCACTGTAGCAACTCATCCTTCAGCATAATTCTTCTTCTTCTTCTTCTTCCTGTTCTTTCTCTCTCTCTTCACTTCTCATATGACACTCTCTCTTCAATGTTATATTTTTGCATTGGGGTTTGCACTTTTTGATATACCTTTAAGTCACTTAAAAGTGAGTTTAGAAATATAATGTAACTTTAAGTCACCTTGCTATTATAAAAGGGACTTAAATATTTAAAGTGGAATGTGAACAATCTTAAGTCATATTAAGGTATTCGAAAGGTCATGAGGAAGACGATAAGTCACCTCTCATTCTATAAATTGTAAAGCCATTCCCATTTTGAAAGTTGGTGATTGATCTTAAAGCTCAAGAGTGCATTCTACCTTGAGAGGACAAAGGAGATATCCAAATTCTTCCTCTCCCCCTTCTCAATTTCTTCCATTCCCACACTATCTACAACTTTTGTTTAAGCATCAATAAAAGAAGGAGTTTATAGCTTTCTTTGACTAAGGGATTTCATGATACTTTGTGTTCATCAAACTCTATTTGGTCTTGTTGGCATTTACATGGTTGTTTCTTTCATAAATGCATGTGATGAAGTCTCTAACTAGTGTGTGTACAGGAATCTGATTTTCTACTTGTAGCTGTTAGGAATCAATAATATCTAATGCGAAATAATTCCTCATAATCACAATAATAAGAAGTATGAATAGAATTATAGAAATGAAATATGCACAACACGAAGACAATATTTAACGTGGTTCACCCAATGTGGGCTACATCCACCAAAAACACTTGCTCAGATTTTATTACAAGCCAAAAGTCTTCACAGTTACAATAATCAGATCTTGTTCGGAGTTGCGTTCAATAGACCCTCTCGAATTCATAGTTGAATTCACACACACTATTCACCTTCACAAAACACACTCATATAAATCTTATTGTATGTCAATCTATTTATATGTACATCAATAGGTAGCCAAAGAGGCGGTTGTACAAAACAATGGGTACTGAAAAAACCATGGGCCCAAAAATAGCCCATAATGGTTACCCATTACCCATGGGTTAGTAAACCACCCATGAAAATTTTCTTTGGGGGCTTTTCCCCTGAGCCCCCATCGAGGGGGATTTACCCCCCCGAACCCCCTTGACCCGCTCACCAGCGAGCGGGACTTCCATAAAAATATCTGAGTGTAACACATGGAAGGTGTACCAAACTCTAACATGAAAATAGGCTCCACAAACATAACAATCTCCCACTTGGAGATTGATTTCCACTGAGCAAGCTTCTCAACCCTTCACTATCATCCATGAAGGCCAACCAAAGTTGAGCATATCTTTAGTTTATCCCTTGTGACCACCTTGGTCATCATGTCTGCAGGATTCGGACTGGTATGAATCTTCTCCAACTTCAACTTATCTTCCTCCAAAGTTGTCTTGATGAAGTGATATCTCAAATGTTTATGCTTCATCCTAGAGTGGAAAGCAGAGTTCTTAGCTAGGTGTATAGCACTCTGACTATCACTATGCAACTTACATTCCTCCTACTTATGCCCTAACTCCTCAAGCAATTGTTGTAACCAAATCATCTCTTTGCTTACCTCTGTGGCAGCAACATACTCAGCCTCCATGGTTGACAAAGCCACCAGCTTTTGTAGTCATGAAATCTAGCTCACTGTTGTCCCACCTACAGCGTAAATATAACCTGTCATGCTCCTCCTGCTTTCAACATCTCCAGCCATGTCTGAATCTACATAACCACGTAAAGTGGTGTCTAGATCCACTGTAGCACAAAATTGTCCCCATAGTCCCTCTCAAATACCGAAGGATCCACTTTACTACTTGTCAATACTCTTTACCTGGATCACTCATAAATTTACTCACAGCTCCCACTACATGGGCAATATCAGGCCTAGTGGACACCATAGCATACATCAAACTACCAACCACTGATGAGTAAGGTACCTTGGACATCTGGTTTCTTTCCTGCTCTGTCTTGGGACACTTCTCCTTTGATAACTTAAAATGGCCTACAAAAGGAGTCCCAATTGGTTTAGCATCATGCATGTGAAACCTATCTAATACCTTCTTAATGTACTCTTTATGAGATAAAGTCAACTTTCATTCCTTCCTATCCCGAGTTATCCTCATACCAAGGATTTGTCTGGCTACCCCTAAATCCTTCATATCAAAGGATTCACTTAGTTGTTTCTTGAGTACTTTTATTTTCTGCATGTTTTTACCTGCAACCAACATGTCATCAACATACAAACATAGAATAATATAAATTCCATCCTCAAATTTCTTTGTATACACACAATTGTCAGAATAACATCTAATATAACCTTACTCCATCATGAAGCTATCAAACTTCTTATACCATTGATGTGGAGCTTGTTCCACACCATACAAGTTCTTCTTCAGTTTGCACACCATCTCCTCTTTACCTTTGACTTCATATCCTTCTAGCTACTACATATATAGCTCCTCCTCCAAATCACCATGGAGAAATGTAGTCTTTACATCTAATTGTTCTAAGTGCAAGTATTTTGCTACCACTATTCCAAGAACACTTCTAATAGAAGTTATTTTTACTACAGGAGAAAAAATATCATCAAATTCTATACCTTGTTTCTATGTAAACCCCTTGACCACCAACTGGGCCTTTTATCTTTTCTTTCCTCCTTCTTCATCTTTAACTCTGAACACCCACTTATTCTGCAATTCTCTTTTTCCTTCCAGTAGCTTCACCAAATCCCAAGTTTGGTTCTCCATGAGAGACTTATGCTCCTCATCCATGGCTTGCTCCCACTTCTTACTGACATCTACCTGCATTGCTTCATCAAGGCTCTCTGGCTCTCCACTATCAGTGAGTAATAAATAATAAAGAGAAGGAGAAAAATGTTCAGGTTCTTTTCTTACCCTAGAAGACCTCCTCACTGTAGGAGTTTGGGGTTCCTGTTGAGTAGGTTCCTGAATTGATTCATGGGTCACTATCCCATCTGGAAGATCCTCTACCACTGCATATTATTTCTTGGATTCTTCCCTATTTTCCTACAATTGTTGCTTATACATGACTTTCTCATTAAAGACCACATCCCTAGACCGACTGATTTTCTTGTCCTTAATACTCCAACATTTAAATCCAAATTCATCACCACCATAACCAATAAAAGTGAATTTTTCTGATTTAGTCTCTAGTTTGGTCCTATCATCCTTGTTAATATGAACAAACACCTCACATCCAAAGACTCTAAGAAATGAGTAATCAACTTTCTTACCGTACTAAGCCTCCTCAGGTATGCCTCCATCCAAGGCACTTGAGGGTCCTCTGTTTATCAAGTACACATCTGTGCTCACCACTTCTAACCAAAAATAAAGAGGCAGTCCTGCATGTATCCTCATGCTCCTAGCATGTTCCATTATTGTTTTGTTCATCCTTTCTAACACCCCATTTTACTGCAGGGTTCTTAGAACCGTCTTTCACCTGTGGATTCGATTCTTAGAACAATAATCATCAAATTCATTACTGCAATACTCCCCTCCATTATCTAACCTGAGACATTTTAACATAAGACCTATTTCATTCTCTACCAAGGCTTTCCATTCAACAAAATGTAACAAATACATTAGATTTTTTTCTAATACAATAAACCCAAACTTTCCTTGTTACATCATCAATAGAAGTAACATAATAACTTAAGCCCCCGAGAGATGATGCCTGAGCTGGCCCCCACACATCAAAATGTACTAGCTCTAACTTACTCTCTTTCTTCGTAGTTCCAACCTTGAGAAACCTTACTCACTTTTGTTTCCCATATATGTAGTTCTCACATAAATCCAAACTTGTTTCTGTATATGCAGGAAAATTCTTCTTTATGATGTCCATGCCCTTATGGATCATATGACCAAGCCTATAGTGCCATAATGTTGTATCTGCATCTGAAGCCACAAGATTACAATCATTAGTACTATCAGTGGTTAAATACAAGGTTTAAACCTTCTTACCTCTTTCCACCACAAGAGCACCCTTGGTAACCTTCCAAGAGTTAGCTATAAATATCACAGTACAACCATCACTTCCTAATTGCCCCACTGATATCAAATTTCTCCTTAATGTAGGCACATGTCTGACATCCTTCAATAGCCATGTATTCCCATTCTACATCTTAACCTGAACAGAACCTTTTCCAACTATACTGCAAGGCTCATCATCATCAAGAAAAACATGCCCAAAATCCCCTTGAACATAATCAAAAAAATAATGCCTATGTGGAGTAGCATGAAAAGAAGCCCCTGAATCTAAAACCCAAAATTCAGTAATATTATGCAAAAAAAGAATCAAAGCATCCTGGCATACATTACCCAATGCCACATTTGCCTCCTTTTTTTCTTCATGTTGTTTCTTCTTATCCCGAAGCTCCCAACAGTCCTTCTTTGCATGCCCAGACTTTCCACAGTGCTAGCATACTATCTTGCTTTTGGATTTTGACCTTGCTCGATCCTTTGATTTTTCACGGTTTCCTCTATTCTTTTGTCTCCCTCTAGTTTCAACTGTCAAATCATTCCCTAAAGTAGAAGATTCACCAGAGCTTTTTCTTCGCATTTCCTCACTTAAAATCACCCTTACAACATCCTCAAACTTCAACTTTGAGTTAGCAGGAACCAAGTTGCTTACCGCCATTACTAGGCTATTCCAACTCTCAGGTAAAGAGAACAGAACTAATAAATCCCTAACTTCTCCATCAAATTCTATTGTAACCAAAGCTAGCATATTTACAACCGTATTAAAATAATTTAGATGATCTACTACTAAACCATTCTCAGACATCTTCATATTAAACAACTTTTTCATTAAAAATATATAATTAGAGGCGGAGGGTTTTTCATACAACTTCCCTAATGCATCCATCAATTATTTTGTAGTCTTTTCCTTTGAAACATTAATTAATACCAAAGATGTAAGACACAGTCAGATTGTTCCAAGTTCCTTCCAATCCAACAAATTCCATTCCACATTTGTCATACTCGAGGGTTTGTTCAACTTCTCAGACAACAAAGTATAAATATCCTTCTGATAAAGGTAATCTTCCATCTGCATCTTCCAAAGACTAAAATTCTGCCCATTGAATTTATCAACCCTAGATCTTCCATCATCTACCATAGCTCCCACTCAAGCTAAAAACTTTCCCTGCGATTCAACACTTCAGCAAACCAAACCAGGATCTGATACCAATTGTTAGGAATCAATAATATCTAATGCAGAATAATTCCTCAAAATTGCAATAATAAGAAGTATGAATAGAACTACAGAAATAAAATATGCACAACACGAAGACAATATTTAATGTGGTTCACCTAATGTGGGCTACATCCACCAAGAACACTTTCTCATATTTTATTACAAGCCAACAGTCTTCACAGTTACAATAATCAGATCTTGTTTGGAGCTGCGCTCAACAAACCCTCTTGAATTCACACTTGAATTCGTACACACTATTCACCTTCACAAAACACACTCATATAAATCCTATTGTATGTCCATCTATTTATAAGTACATTAATAGGTAGCTGAAGAGGTGGTTTTACAAAATAATGGGTACCAAAAAACCATGGGCCCAAAAACAGCCCATAACGGTTACCCATTACCCATGGGTTAATAAACCACCCATGAAAATTTACTTTGGGGGCTTCACCCCCCTGAACCCCCTTGACCCACTCACCGGTGAGTGGGACCGCCGTAAAAATATCCGAGTGTAACACATGGAAGGTGTACCAAACTCTAACATGAAAATAGGCTCCACAAACATAACAGTAGCATTAGTTCTCCTACCTCTTTTCTCACTCCCCTTTCCCACTCTTCAAAAAAAGTCTTCCCTAGCAAGATATTGCTAGCTTTTCCGCAGGGTCAGTGGAGTGTTCCTGTTGGATCCTCGGTCAAAATGCCACCACAGAAATTCACATTTCCTCATGCATGCATATACGGTAGCTGCACTAGTTAAGTAGAGGGATTTAGATTCCCATGAACAACTCTTGTACTAAATCCACAAGTTTTATCCACTCTTCACTTGACCATTCTTTCTTGCACAAGAACTTTGGTGCCCACCATGGGGTTAACAACATCTGCACTTCTTTAGATACTCCATACAAGGTCTGACTTTTGAGCTCCTAAAACTTCGAATAATGTTGTTTTAAAAAAAAAACTCATGAGATTATTCACATTACCCGACTGAGAGAAACTGTCATAAATTTCTGCATGTGACTTTTCGAGATGAATCAATATAATTTATTTTCAATATTGTCATTGCACCTTCTTATAGACATTACCTATAATTTTTAGAAAGGATTTTTCATCGATTAAAATTTGAGTTGAAGATGAAATAATAGTAGATCCAGAATTAGACATCAACCCATTGTTCCATGGGGAAGGAATACAAGCCCGCTTGGTCTTGAACCCCCTCGTGATTGATGTACCAAGTGGAATTGATGGAAAACTGAGTCCAAATGTGAAAGGTGACAGTGACGTTTCAACATCCTGTTTCAGGATGCTACAAGCTTGTTTATTGTCAGGACATCCATTGGAATTCTCAGTGTACATGAAGACGTTGCTATGAGACTATCTCATGGAGTTTATTCAGGTCAAAAAGTAGCATAATGGTTTTACCAGCTACCTGGGCCCGGTCCATTCTGGAGTTGAGTGAAAGGTCAAATGCCTTCGTAGTCACAGATGGTAAATCATTTATGCCTAGTGTCAAGAGCCTAATGAGGTGTTGGCTGAAATAATACAAGTCATGAAATGAAGACCATGAGAAACTCATGGGAGGATCGTTTCGAATGGATTTTTTTAGGGTATTTTTGATCAAAAGCATTCATCAGCTCCTCAAAAAACTTGAAGAGTTCTTCATCAATGCCCAACTCATCAGAAGTAGGATTTTTTCTAGAAGTATCTGAGGTAAATGGGAAACATTATGGGATGTAAGGAAAATATATGGCCTAACTCAATGACCGATGTCATATGTATAGGGGAAAGATCTTAGAAGTGCATGAAATGTCAAGATTTCATCAAGTTCCTGAGATGTGTGAACCAATCCATCGATGTAAAATTTTCCTGAATGAGATAGCATCTTTGAAGGAAGGTAATTTTTGAACCAAGTATCTTTTTAAGAAGCTAATAAAAATGTAGATATTTATTAGCACCCCAAAGGCATAGAAGGAATTTTTTAATATAACTCTAATGAGTGTAAATTATATATTTCAAGAAAGTTTGAAGGAAATTGGTTGAGAAAAGATAAGTTATGAAGGTGGTCTCCCAGTGTTTCCTAGAAAGTCCAGGAGCTCTCTTGAGAATGATAGGCAAAAATTAGCATTTTTTGATTAAGGTCTATGAAGAAGATGAAGTTATGCACCTAGTTTCCTATGCACAGTGTGATCACTCATTCTTAGTCCGAAAAAATAGCATCTTTCTGCACTGGTTTAAAAGAAAAAGAGGTTGATGATCCTGTATGGCGACAAAATTTGTGCAAAACAATCAGTTGAGGATTCCCAGGGTATCAAGTTGAAATGTTGACATGGTTGGAGCCTGAACTTGTAGCAAGTGAAATTTCTTGCAATCCCAAGTAATGTCTTTTGATGTCTCTTAAACCTAAATCTAAAGTCACATACCACCATAAAGCTAACTAGTACCTTGTTAAATAGAGTTAGTGTGTCGTTAAACAGACTCTATAAGGTCAAACATCAAAGGTATCTCTGAGCCTAGTCCAGACTCCAAACTCTACTTCCAATCACCCCCTTGTAACCAATTTTAGTTAAAATTAGTCATATAAATCAATCCTCTGGTGAAGCTTACTCCTTTTCAATTTCATAGAAGTATGTGAACAAAGCCAAAGTACAAATTACTAAAACTGGATATTTTTGGAATCATGGTTGAACAATTTGAGAGGTTCGTTTGAGAGAAAGTAGTAGTCCAACATCCAATGTTGTAACTTATGGAAAGTTCATGAAAGGTGTTGCTACCAAAGTTGAAAACATATGATCTTCAGTTCATAAGCTCATGTTTTCTCTAGTGGATTCAAATATGGTAAAGTTGAATCTTTATCGTCTCCCTTCGTCCTTAGAGAATAGTTGTACAATGAAGAGGTCCTATGGATGTTTGACATAATCAATTTTGTGCCTCAGACAATGTGATACTTTTGCAAGCATGTTTGACCAAGCCCTATTACAATTTTCCACCTTGGAAGTCTTGAGAACTGAGAAAAGGAGTCAAATCTCTCTAGGTCCCTATCAATAATTTTAGGGAAGTTCTAGACCCAGATGCAATATCAGACTGACTTGAAGAACTTTGTCACTTTCTCAACTAGAAATTTGTGGAGATGTATTTTGGTATGTTAAGAGTGATCTCAGCATCGTTTGGTTAATTTAGTATTTTTCTGAGTAGAAATTTCTGCTGAGACTTGGAGGTAAAATTCAAATAAATTGAAGTCTTCTGAACCATATCCAGTAAAGGGAGACATGGAGAAATTTAATTTCCTGAGAAGAAGATGAGGTACATGCAAATTTATTGAGAAGCCTCAGAAGCTAATATTTTGTTTGTACAAGAAGATGAATCACTTTGTATCTCAACTAATGGATAAAAATGCTAATTACCATTTTGACCAAATCTCTATATTGAGATGCCTCTCCCAGAGAAATTTGGATATTTTAATTATTCCATAAAGGAGTCATTTGAGTTACAAGAGGGTCAGTTTCCTTGATTACAAGATGATTCTCCTCCTATGAAGTCTGGAGGAAATGGTTAATGATTTTCTCTACGGCAGAAGGGATTGAGATTCATACATTTTTTTCTAGTTTCATAAGGTTATGAGGATTGCTATTTTATGTTTTCTACTTTAGGGATGAATTTGACCTCATAAGGCCATCTATGGTACCTATTCCCTATCAGCTTATGATGATCCAGGAAAATGAAAGGTACCAACTTGAAACTACAAAATCTGTATAATATTAGCTGACGACTGTGGAAGAAACATAAGACCTCGAGCACATTCTGATCTCTTCACTCCTAGTCATGGAACATACAAGACATCAATGCTTCCCATGCAATCCTTTTCAGATACTAAGCTTCTTTACCTCATAGTGGATTTGATAAAGGATGAATCGAAATGTAACCATGACAGAAGGTCAATGAAAAATCACCAAAGCCAATAAAGTAATTGGCACGGAATTCTGAAGTAATTGAACAAACTTTCAGAAGTATGTCCCCAGAACGATGAGATGCCAATCTACAACCAAGTATATGGATGAAATACCATGGAAGTAAATTCTTCTCTATAAAACTGATTTTAAAGAGCATGAGGTAGACAATATTCAGATTATCTTTAAGGATTTGACGTCAAGAAACCAAATCACAGTTTACAGAACCCCTCCACTTAAAAAGTACACAGAATTTTTTAATTTTTAAAATAGGAACCTAGATTTCATAAGTCTTAGCTAAAGGATAGGAAGATAACTATCAATGGAAATCAACCTAAATTCGAAGAACATCATCATTTAGTGTTGCCTCTTCAGCAGTAACTTTTGAGAAATGAAAAGCTACTTCATTACCAAAGTGAGTTGTCTCTTGCATTATACCATAATGTACTAGGTGAATTATTTCCCTTTCAATAGTGATTTGTTTCCCTCTATATCAAGTGATGTCAGTGTGTTTTCCTTTCCAAGATTATATGTGTGTTTCTTTCTTCTAAGTCATTAATATAAGTTGATACATGACTCCACAAGGCCTCAAGTGGAGTGAAGCTCTTAGGTCAAAAAATTATAGTGGTTGAAGATTCTTGGAGTTTTCATGCCATGTACATTGCACCTAGTCCATGTCAAGTAACTCAAGATAGATCTCAGTTGTTGTCGTGCAAATGTGCAACAGGGAAATTGATAATTTTTTAGCACGACAACTATACCCCTATGCTGAAATTTTCATGTTTTATCATTCCTAGGAACCCTAGGTCAAATATTTTAGTCTAGTCACCCCCTATTTGATGTCAAATTGTTCCTCTAGGTGATTTAGGAAATTTAATTTAATCCCCCGGGTGATTTTAGGAAGTTCTGAAAAGATGTTATCTTCTGGTAGTATTGTGAAGGGCTATCATTGGCCTTCCCAGGACTGTATCAACCCCCATAGAGCAGAAAAATGGTAAAAATTCAACATGGAGGTGAATTTAAGACCTTAGAACATTATGGAAATCATTTTGGAAGGTTTGGGGAAGTTTTGAAAAACTTGGAGCAGTCTAAATGTAAAGCAGGGTTCACGAGCGTAGGTAGTACACAGGCCTAAAACAACTGCTGAGCTTCATAAGAAGATTTTGGGAGCTCCAGATGAAGTTATAAGCAAAACAGAACATCATCGGAAATAGGATTCCAAGACCTACATGATGGTGAAATAATATTTTTCACAACACCTTGGCTCATAGGATTTTCAGGCAGTTTTTCTCAGGCACAAGTGGAGTCTCAAATCACAAGAAAAATGTTTTCAAGGATCAAGAAGCATGACAATGAAGAAGGTATAGAAAGTCGCCAGCATTAGAGGTTCAAAATGGTGGAGGAGCCACACATGTCAGGATTCCTTTCAAGGACTTTCACTATTTCATGCCACCATGAGTGATCAGATTTATCTTCTTTCTAAGTTGCCCTCAAATCAACGCAGATGGATGAAGAAGTCATGCTCGCAGGATGACTTGTGTCAGCACCAGGATGCATAATGGGACTGCATGTAAAAGAACTGTAGACACCAAATTTGTGTCTTACGACACCTTGTGCCCCGCATCTCATTTCGCAACCTAACCTCATCACATAAACCTTACACGATTATTTATTAATTACCTTATAATTAATAAATCCACATCGCCATACCTGCCACCTCATTTTTCCACCTCATCATGACCTAGTCTTAACCCTAAACTAACCTAATTAAGACCTATAACTTGGTCCACATCCACACCCATGACTAATTACTCCTCACCCGCACCTAAAACCAACCTCATAATGACTTGACCAAGCCTGCAACCAATCCCTCGGGAGAAAAGGAGCGAAAGCTAGCTATTTTACCAAAAATAGCCCGCTTTGACCTGACCGACATCGGTTCCTACTCGACCGCCATCAGTTGCGTAACCGCCATTGGTTCCCTGTAAATGACCACCTCTAACCAAAAACAAAGGATCGGATTTTCATTTGATCGGGAAGAGGAAAAATCATTGGAAGGATCTAGATTTGCTTGGCTGAGCAGAGACAAGTGAAGAAACAAGAGAGAAGTTTGCAGAGAAGGAGATCAATCCCAAGACTACTACTGAATAACTAGAGCCCAGTGACACTCATCTGAGCATCAGAAGAGGAGATAGCTCATCTTGGATTGTCAGATCATCCTACTTGAGCCCTGTCTTTGTCATCCCAGTCCTAGAACCTACATCTTCCATCAGGAACTGTGTAATTAGTGTCTTGTATGTTCTTTAAGCACCATTTCTTAGATTTCTGTAGATTGATAGTAATTATAAGCTCATTCCTAGATCTACCACCTACCCAGTAACACCCTGCACCTAACCTTACATTCCTCTACATCCTTGTATTGCCCCAAGAAGAGCCATTTTATCACACTTCGAGTCTTCCCTATCCTCTCATTATTCCTCTCAGCCATCCATCAGTCTTAATAACCCCACAATCACCCTACAACCAACCTCTATCAAGAAGCATCTAGATTGTTGACCCTACCGGTGTCGTTTATTCCCTACCGACAGCGGTTCTCTAACCGCGGTCGGTTATCTAGTGACCGCCATCGGTCACTGTGACTTATACCCCAAAACCTTCCTCTCGCCTATTTGTCACCTAACAACCTCAGATCCAGTCTGGTTTATCCCTGTAACTCAACCTGAATGTATCAACGATCAGTAACTGAACAAACAACGTGAGGTTTTATTATTAATGGCTTAGCCTCTATTGTTTTATAACGAGGTACTTAAATCGTGATTTTGCAATAGCTTTCTTGGTTATCATTTGTGTTAATTCGTATTAGTAGGGGAGCTGACCACCTTTGAAAGGAAGTTTTACATTTCCTAGGCCCAAGGCAGTTCCCTCATTTATTGTCTAATTAAAATCTGGTGGTCTTGTATTCTTACTTACAGGTAGTCCTTCCAAGACAAAAAGGAGTTTCTTCACAGTCGATCTGATCTTTCTCTATGGTATGCGCACACCATCTCAACATTCAACAGGTATTCCTCCTAGCCCTAACCCTTATCTATTTCTCAAAGGAATGATAGGATAGAAGCAAGTCTATTCCACGGAGCTAAAACATTCCGTGCGAAACATTTTGGCATGCTTGATGGGACCCATTTCGGGTTTCTGTTTCTCTTGCTTTCTTTCATATAGGGAGCATACTTGCTGTTTTCTTCTGCTAAAAATTTCACACGGTATTTTGTTATATTTAGTAAAAGAATTTGTCTTGTTTTCCCAGTTTTGCTTTAGTAAAAGTCATCTTATTTGCTTCATCGAATATCATTTTCGATTTGGGTTTTAAAACACGTGCATTACATTCTTGGTTGCTGTTTTTCAATTCTAGTGAACATAGACTAAGTAACAAGTCATACACATGGGGGTGATTTCCACGGTATTGACAGGAAATTAATCTTACTTTCACTACACAACACATACCGAATCACTTCATAATTAACACAACAGCTCAAAACATCCCCCCTTTTCTGTGGTATTCCTCCGCCCGATTGAGGTAACCTTATAAGCCAAAACAAACTTGACATTTCCCCTAAGTCTTTTATTTAGGATTGACATCATTCTACGTCTAAAGGCATAAGCCCAAATTTATTAAAATCAACCCTAGGGTTAGTTTGTTAATTTGTTTGTGCATTCTTGCTTGTTTTCAGTTCTGTTTCTCTGTCATACACTATTTTTTGTGATCACTACAGAACAGTTTGGTAGGCATACTAATCATTGTTAATACCAAATCAACAACTTCTTACTCCTTCTTACACCAGTTCTATTATACCGACAACTGGTTATATTACCGATGTCGGCTATAGTCTGACCGACATCAGTTATCCTAATCGATATCGGTTACTGTCTTTTACAGTTTCCTGACAAACCAGCAACCTACCAATTTCAAACATCTTGTTGTCTGCTTTCTGTTCCTGATAGATTAGAACCCTGTTGTGTACTCCTGTCCATGGTTGTTATCACTCAGAAAGCAAGCCACCGCCATGGTTTCACATGCTTGCTCTATACCTTTGCCTGAATCACCCCCTTCACATTCTGTGGGGAATCCTACGGACACCAGTAAGGGTTCCTAAAATTCCTGTAGGAGATAAAGAATTTGTAAAATTGTTGGACACTAATCCTAGCGCTGTACAATACTATTTGTCTCATGCCCCTGACCGTACACCTAATGGTCAACTCCTTATTGGCATGTCTATAAGTATAGTTGCTCATTTAGCTCCTTCTCCACCTGATAACTCCACTTTTCCTTCTACATCCTTAGCCCCGTCTCCCAATCCAGCGACTTCAGGGGTTCATACGACACAGATTGGCTTTCCTTTGGTTAATCTTGGGCCCCACATGTCATTAGTGCCGACTGCTCCTACCTCGTCTCTCTTGCAGACTGTTCCGTTCATGACTTGCTCTCTGCCACCTATCCACACGAGCTTTCCTTCTCAAGCTCCGCCCACATTTTCATTCCCACACATGTATCCGGTGACCTCAACATCTAATATAGGACATCCCTATTTGGTC
Source organism: Taxus chinensis (assembly GCA_019776745.2). Lineage (NCBI taxonomy): Eukaryota > Viridiplantae > Streptophyta > Pinopsida > Cupressales > Taxaceae > Taxus > Taxus chinensis. The sequence continues at coordinate 291,515,541 of CM034155.1, forward strand.
GCCTCAACACATTCGTCCTCCACACCTTATCAACATTTAACGCCACCATTATCTAGTTGCGGCCTTGGCCCA